>BRZM01000125.1:110486-710486 GCA_033238685.1 Lates japonicus | reverse complement strand
TTTGATGAACTTTTTAAATTTATCTCCCTGAATTTCGCCTTATTTAACAGATTTAGTTCTTAGTTTAGCCTGGATACACAGGTGGTCTGAGGCACAGGTGTTCCACTACCTGGGACTCTGACAGACCGAGGTTTTCCAAGGCAGGTTTTGACTGGCTGTCCTGATCGGGGACAGGCTCTGGCTGGGTGTCCAAGTCCAGGAGACACTGCGACGGGTTGATGAGAGGGGCGATGGTGGTTTGACTCTTTCCTTCACCTGACAGGTGCTCCGAGGGCACCGGGCTCGGGTCGTCCAGGACGATCAGGACTTCCTGTTTCTGTGGTGAAGTTGGGAAATTACACACCTCCGGGCTTAAATCTGTGATCTGGTATTTTGTGTGTGTGTTTGTGTGTGTCCATACCGTGTAGCTGCTATAGAGAGGATGTCCAGGTTTAGGTCTGGGGGGCAGAGGTGGTCCTCTCTTTGGTGCCCTCTGAGCCTGCAGCTGATTGGCTGTGACAGACGACGGAGGCGGGGCGGTCTGCGAAGGCGAGGACTGGCTCGCTGGAGAGACGGAGGGAGCAGGACCGGTCTTGGAAGGAGGAGGGATCTGGGTGGCTGAGGAGGTCAAGGAGTTGACGGCTGGAGGCGGTGGTCGCCCTGGGATGGATTTCATTGGTGGAGGACGAAGGGGGAGGAACTTCACACCTGAAGGTCTGGAGAGAAAGAGTGGAAACATCTGTGACGCTGTTCACACCCAGCAACAAGTCTGGAAAAAGATATTACTGAGCAACATAAGTAAATTTCATTAGCAGATATTCTCACAGTGGAGTCACTTTCCTCTTCAGTAAATTCAGACTGAACAAATGTCTTTCTTACCGTGGAGGAAGAGGAGGGTCTGAAGAGTTTGGGTTTGCAGTGCTGGTTGTTTCAGGTTTGGTCGGGATCGCAGGACCTTTCCTCAGAGCTGGAGCTGGAGCTGGAGCTGGAGCCGGAGTCAGAGCTGGAGCCGGGGTTGGAGCTGGGGTTGGGGGTTTGGCTGGGACCAGAGCGGTTGGTCCTGATGGTTTGGGGGTTGTAGCTGGGGCAGCTGCAGGTTTGGTTGGGACTGGGTTTGGATCTGGAAGCGTTGGTGAGGTTACAGCAGGTTTGGGGGCCAGACTGGGAGCTGGAGGTGGAAAACAAATGTCAAACTACATTATTCATACTACACTTAGGATAAACAAACAGACTCAGACTGATATTATAAGTTAAATTCCTGGTTTTGTCAATGGAGTCTGGTGCTGATATATAGAGATGATCCTGGTTAAAAAAAGGATTTTATTCTTTAATAAAAAGCTCTGTCTCTGTAGGAATCCTCTCCATAATGTTGTCAGACACTTAAAATAACAATCTGAGTCAGTCGGTGGACGTACTTTGACGTGGATTACATTACAGCAGCTGTTCACAGTAGCAGACCAAAACACATACAGCCTGTAAGTTTCACACGGTTTCCATGTGGCACAGTAGTGATACCGTTCTCTGGCTGGTGTTACATGGGAAAGTTTTCTCTCAGGGTTTGTGGCTGTGTAATGTATAAACCACCAGAAAACAAATAAATACTGTAAACCAGCTGCTGCTGCACGAGGCGGCCAATAAAGTCTGGCTAGTTGCATCACAAGTGAAGTTGACCAATCATGTGGCTCAGCTGAAAACACCACAGCATACAGCTGGCAGCACACACACATCAAACTCACAGCAGACAAACACTGGAGGCTTTTTTCTTCTCACACAATCACAGCATTTTTCTTTCACAATGTTTGGATTGCATAATATAAACCCCCTCCCTTTCTCCTGACGCACACAACACATATTCACATCCACAGACTCACACACCACATAAAACCTCTCCACATGTTTGCATATTTCTGCCACAGAACGAGCGAGCATGATTTGTGTCTGTGAGCTCTCAAACGCTCCATTGTGCCACAGCTACATCGTCTCTCACCGCTGGCTCGGCGTGGTGAGGTCAGCGCCGCTGGTTTGGTCGGGATGCCTGGACGAACACTTCCTGCTTTCACTGAAACAGCAACAAAAACCAGAAGAAAACAGAAGAAAAGTCAGTGCTGGGCAACGACAACTAGATAAATATTACCCAGAAGGCTTTGCTGATGCACGTTTTTCACTTTAAGCCTGTTTTAGACACATTGACTGAGGCTCATGTAAAATAATACAGATTTAATGAAAAATACATGAGATGACTCAAACATCCAGGGCTGTTTGTCAATCAACAGGAAATTAATCAAATACTTCCTTGATCACCAATTAATCACTTTTCCAATTCGTTTTAATGTCAGCTGTGTTAACTTTTAATAAATAAAACTTTGATATTGATTAAATATTGGCATTTATCTGATGTAAAACTTCATGAATCTGTCCTTCGTACAGTTGAAGTTTTAGTAAAAAAAAGTTCCTCTCGTTGATCTGAACTGCTGTCTGCTGCTCGTGTGCTGAAGCTCAGGTCATTTCACTGTTTCAATATTTACACAAGGTCTGAGGGAAACTTCCTGCTTACAGTCCTTATCTACCAGATAACCTAAGAGAGTGTGTCGTTGTGTAGCTGCCGCTGATAAGCTTTCAGTTTAGTTTAGTGTCACTGACTGAACTTCAGAGTGAGTTACAGAGGTTGAAACAATGAGCTGTTCGTTGTGTTTTTAAAACCTCGACTAGGTCAATATTTGTCTGAGCTGCTGGTACAGATTCAAGTGTGCTGCTGAAAGATGGGATCAGTCTGGAGTCAGTGTTGATGCTGATGTTTGAAATACTCTACGTCCGTGTTTCTGATGCCTCCATATTGACTGCTGGACAGAGGTTCATTGTTTATCTCAGACTAAACAACAAATGTCTCTGCTCAACACTGGAAGAAAAGCAGAAGACGATGAAGACGGACTGAAGTGATGGGAGGATGTGACTCTTTCCTCTCTGCTCCGGACCGAGACTGATTAAATCCTTTCTGCCAACATTTACCAACGAAAAAAAGACCCATATGCAAAGATCGACTGTGGGACTTTAAGAACTGATATTGGATCACTGAAATGAGAAAATCAGACATTTGACCTGTACTTGGATAAATCTGTGAATTATTTTCTTGATTGATTGTTTCTTCCATAAAATGGCAGAAGGTTCTTCACAGTTTCCTAAAACAGACCGAACAAACAATGCTTGATTGCTTGTTTTGTCCAACCAACAGTGAAAAACCCAAAGATGTTTAGTTTACCACCACAGAAAACAAGAAAATATATCCATTTGAGAATCTGAAACCAGTGACTTTTTGGCATTTTAGTTTAAAAAAAACTGTCTGCTTATTATTATATCTCTAAATAGCTTGTTTTATCTAATTAACAGTCCAAAACCCCCAAAAGTAACAGTCAAAGAAAAGCAGCAAATCCTCAAAATTAAGAAGCTGGAACGGGGGATTGTTTGGTTTTTCTGCTTAGAAAATTACTTAAACCACTGATCAATTATCAAAATCCATATTTGTAGTTCCTACTAGCTGCCTGCAGAGGTCAGTAAAGATCAAAGACAACCACATCCACCTTTAAAGGAAGTGTCATTAACCAGATTAATCCTCACCAGACTGGTTTGCAGTGTCCTGCGTCTCAACACCTCCGGTCTGAGTCTCCGTCTGTGCTCCACCGCCGACCTCCGCTGAAGGTCTGGGGGGCAGAGTTGGGGTGGTATGCCCAGCTGCGGTGCTCTTATCCTGGGGTGGTGCACCCATGCTGGCCCTGGGAGCGACTGGAGGTCTGGGTGGGGGTTTGGCTGTGGAGGAAGCGTCACTGAGAGAAGGGGTGAGTTTGGGCGGAGGAGGCCTGGGGGCTGGGACGGGGGCGGGGTTAGTAGATGGGGGGGTTTCTGTAGCACACTGGGGTTTTGGTGTCACTGGAGGTTTTTCGGTGGTTTTGAAGGGTTGGGGAGCCAAAACTTGGGTGGATTTCGGGGCACAGGATGGTGCTGGTTCGGTGGCAGGTGGAGGTTTTGGGTCTGCAGGTGGGGATTCAGCTGTTTTCAGAGCTTCAGTACCACCTGAGTCTGACGCCACTGCTGCCAAACCACCCTCCTCCCAGAACACCTTGCTGGACGGTTTTGGAGCGTGTGAAAAGTTTTTGGGTTTTGGGGCGACAACGGGCGGGGCAGATTTGGCTGGTTGCCCCTGGAGTCGAGGGCGTGGCCGAGGTTCAGGCCTCTTTGTGACAAAGTTGCTGTCCCCACAGCTCCCATCAGCCACCTGCTGCTGCTGCTGCTCGAACGCTTGTATCCTCGCTTTCAGAGTCGCCATGTCCTCCTCTTCCTCCTCCTCGTCTCCGTCCTCGCTCTCTGATTGGCTGTGCCCGCTGCTGTCGCTGCGGCGCTCAGGGGAGCCCCAGTCGTCTGAGCTGAAGGCCTCGAGCAGCTCCTGCAGGTACTTCCCCTGACTCACTTCCTGGTTCGCGGGTTCAGCTCTGGCGCGGGCGGCTAGCGTCGCCAAACCGTCCTCGCGCAGTTTCACCAGAGTCTGAACTTTGACCTCGTTGCCAATCGGCTGCGCCAAGAGTTTAGAGCGAGGCCGCGGTCGAGGACGCTCCAACTGGACATGGGAAGAAGTAGTAGTAGTGGGAGGAGTTGCCACGGCAACAGCTGCACAAGGCTGATCTGATTGGTCAGTCTGAGCACTGGCGGTTGAGGTCAAAGGTGAACAGAGATCGGCGAGGACGTCACAGCACTGAGTGTGTGCGGAGGCGTGTCTGACCGTCTCTGGGTGTGTGTTTTGTACCACGCCGTTACCGTTAAGGAGGCAGCGCGATTGGTTGGTGGTGGGTGATGCCGCTAACGTGAGATGATTTGGGAGGGTGGGGGAGACGCCGTCGTGGTTAAAACTTCACCTGGTCTTTTTTCAACTGCAAGAAAAGACAAGTAAGTTTTAAAGACACAAATATTTATTAACAAATAAAACAAGACAGAACGAGAACCACTCACCCTCGTCTGGTGCTCAGGTTGGTGATCCTGGATCAGTCTGTGGCGATGGATGGAAGTTACGTATTGCTTTATACTAAGTTTAAAAAGATTTTGGATTTTTATGCACCTTCCAAACAAATCAATTCACCTCAAACTGGACGGATCGATGAAGTGATTTGATTGCACGAATGGAAATCAGTGCGCATACACGTCCACTTTCAAAAATGATTGTACATTGCGTTTTCTCAAGGCAACATTGTTCAGGAGTTAAATGCTGTGTCTCGTGGAGGCCAAGGAAGACGGATGGGTTGGTGGCACAGACGGTAAAACATTCATTTTTAAGTCCAGTGAGCAAAGCAGCTAGTTGGATATTTTGGTGGTGATATTACCAGTGAGCGTACAACAGCCATGTTTGATTTCAGGCAACACTACCCGGTAATATATTGTGTACAAAGTGTGCTCACATGTACACCACACAGCATAACTTATCATTGGTTTAAATAAAGTTACTCATTCTGAAGGTTTATTTAAGCTGAAGATCAAACCAGCAGCAGCATCTCAGTAATAGTTCTTTGGTTTGTTTTTGCTCATTAAAGACTGATAACAGTTTTCCAGCACATCTTATTTCTCAGAAACCCTGAAACCATCTGTACAGTAATTACAGAGTGACAGGTAACATGGCCCTTATTTAGACTACTTTCTTCCCCGTACCTGCACAGACGCAACAATCCTTTGCAAACCACTTCCTGCAATGAAACTGTAGCTTGACTTCATGAGGAGTTGAAGGACAAATACCACTTTCTTGATGGCAGCTCTGATGGATGAGAGAGGACCCTGGTTGGTGAAAGAGAAGGGGCGAGAGAGAAAAAAGGGAAACCATGAGTCACATTATTTCACCTCTGCTGCCATCTACTCCCTCCCTTCTCTGTTTTCTCCAGTGACAAATATAGCTTGGTCGTCCCACCCAGTCCTCGTATTGAACTTGATTGAAACTTCTGTATTGCTGGACCTGAGATCTCCTTAGTGGACCAAGCCCAGATACAACATCAACCAAATCCTGCTGAACTCTCAGGACTGATCTCTCCAAATGGCTTTAAAGTAAACCAACATTTGCTCTGGAAGAACGAAGCGAAAGTCTAGTAAATGTTTTCTTTCTAATCATCAGAGGAATTGAAGGTATCTAGAAACTCAGATTACACAGAAGTATTCAAGTTCACGTCCCAGTAAAACATCCCACTTTTCAATAATATCCAAGACATACTGCACCCAACAGACTATTTTCTTTAGCTAAACAGTTTCCTTTGCTGTTGTTTTTGAACCTAACTAAAACCTCTGGAGCAAAGACCAGATTTTTCTAAACATCCCAGAGACAGAATCTGGAAAAATGTCCATATTCCCTGATTGTGAAAGCATTTCATCGTGCCCCCAGACTTCACCTGTCTGCAACCCAACCTGTCAAAACAGATTCCCAAAGACATTTCCAGGAGCTCCAGGATCAGAGTGAAAAGCCAGAAACAGAGGCCAAAAATTTTCCCATTTAAATGGAAAAGAAGTTGTTACAGGGCAGGGTAGGGAAACAGAGCTGAATTCTACCCATGACAGAAGGAGGTCAGACGTTTTTCAGCATGTCTCACTCTGTCTTATTAATTGTTTAATTGGTTTCTTGCCTTCCCTTAAGTGTCTTTGTCTCTGGGCGTTTTTGCACCCCTTTCTTTTCTTTTCTTTTCTTCTTGCCAGAGCTGCTAACCATGACCAGGAGACACATGACTCACTCCCCTGACACTGCCCAAATCTCACCGCTTTACTTTTAAACATCAATGGAAAACACTCCTCTTATCCTCTTCTTTCCATTTCCCCAATCACTGGAGAAGGTTGACAAACATTTTAGACTTTCTCAGAGTGTTAATTTAAACTTGATATCATTTTCTAGTCCGAGTTAAACTTGTTGAGTGTGAACACTGTCCTCTTGCTGATGTTGTTTTTTGCTGTGTTTGGTAAATGTTGTCATAGCTTTTTCTGCTCGACCCATTAAGATCATTTTTGGGTGTGGAGCGATTGATGGTCCAGCGGTTCAGGCAGAGACTGATGTTAACCACAAGCACAAAAAGCTGCAACAAGAAGTGAGACTTAGGGGTCAAAAACAACTAGTCATTATGACGGCTTTAGGTTGTTTATTAATTAGCAGATTTGGTTAAGAAGACATCAGTCATTGTAGAGACAGTAGATCACTGTCCTCGCTGTATTTATACTTGGTTGCACAAATGAAAAGTGACAGCACTTGTATGAAGGATGAAAAAAGGTGAAACATGAGGGCTTCTATATCTGATCTAGCTTGTTAGTAGATCAGTTTAAATGTCACTCAGGTGAGAACTGAAAGTAATTTACTGCAGTTTGGTCCAACACCAAAACCCTGATGTGGTAAAGGGAGAATTGCCAAACTCAGAAAACCTACTTGACCGAATATTTCCTTGGCAATTCACCAGGAACCAATGGTCAGAAATGATTTTGTGAATCTCTTTACTTTGTCGACCACCTTTTATGCACAGTCGGCTGTTTTGTCGTGCCTTGGGGGCTTTCAAATGTTTCACAGCCTTCTTACCACCCATTTTGTTTCTCTAGATACAGTTCTTTAAGTGAAATAAACCCAAACTGAGGCTCGGTTTCCCCAATAAAACACACACACACACACACACACACACACACACACACACACACACACACACACACACACACACAGTCTTTAAACCCTGTGACTTCTCCGGCTTGTTGCCATGCCAACCGGCCAACAGCCAAAATACTTTCAGGAGTGTGTCAGACCAAAAGGGGGGAAAGTAGTCCTTGCAAGTCTGTGAGGATACTGAAGAAAATAGTCCCAAGGAGCACATGTGATGCTCTTAAAGCAGAAAGAAAGATTAACTGATCAAGCAAAACATCTTTCCTGACAAGCTGTGATCAAAGATGTCAGACCTTTCACCTGGATTCAAACAAACCAAAAACATCTTGACACATGGGTCACATTAAACACATACTTCCTGGTAACAGTTACTCATCTTGGCAGAACTGCCAGGTCAGACAAAAAGGAAAAAGAAAAACATCTTACCTGTGACGATGCTCAGGTTTACGTCTGTCAGGACGACCTGCAGGAAGAGAGACAGATTGCAATTAATATGTAATTAATTAATTAATACATCCATACATCGAAACAAATTTTAGTTTTGGCTTTATGTGTCAAACGCCAAAAGTGGGTATGAAATGCTTGGTTAAACTCCTGGACTTGACTTAAATTGGGGTTATACTTTCCACATGCACAAGTACATGAGGGTCCACGTAACGCTAATTTGTCATCAGGACGTCTGTGTACCCTCCAATTTGTTGTGTCCATGCAGCCGCTACATTGGTGTCCATAAGGGAGACTAATTAAGGCCTTACTCTTAGATCAGGATTCCTGATCTGAACCAGATAACTTTTCTATCTTTAGACTACATTTTTTATTGGAAAAGTTCTTTATTCATTAATTCACATCACAAATAGGTGGTGACATTCAAAGCTACTCAGAACATAGACTGGCTCTATATGACAAAATTACAAACAGAGGGTCTTAATGAGGAACTGTTTTTTAATTAAGACCAGCTAAACCTACAAAGACTGGACAATCACCATGCATAGACTCCACCAACGTGGACTGTCCGACGGAAAAAATACACTACACAACACACTGAGTTCTGGTAGTAGACGACTCCAGAAACCTCATGAGAACGTCAACCGTGTTCTGGTACCAAAACAAACACAGATGGAAACCAGCAGCTTGCAGGCGGTGACACTTGTGCTCAAAAGTCCAAAAAAGGAGAAAAAAGGGGAACAAATCATCAAAAGTCATGTGGGTCAAACTGGTCCTCTGTTTGGTTTTGTGATTAAAAACACTTGTCTACCTTACAAGGGACTGATGCATTTTATGTTTTCAGTTTGTTTGGAAAGACAGAGGAAGAACTGGTAATCAGTAATAGCACCACCTACAGAAACTACATCAACATAAAATCCAAGGAGGAGAACGTCACAACCCCCCTGCCCACACTTGTCAGGTGATCACATTTATCAGCATTGAGCAACAAAAATTAAGTAAAAAACAAAACTGTGGATTAACGTGTCCTCAGCTGAATCTCCTGTCATCACCTTTTCAAGGTGAACCGAGAGCAGAGGAAGAAAAGGAAAAGAAAGAGGAGTGGATTTTTCTGTCTGTGTGTGCATTTTCCCATTTCCTACCTCCTTTCCTCTGCTTCTCCTTCACACCCCAAACTGATAACCAGGTCAACTTGGCTTCCTGTTGTGTCCAGAGACACTAAACGTTGACGTGTTTGGAAAATATCCTGCCAACACTCCTTTCTTTTGCTTCTTTCCCTCCCTATCCTGCTATTCCAAAAGTCAAAATTTCTCTTTTCTCTGCTCTGTCCTCTTCTTCTCTACTCTCTCCTTCTCTGAAACTCTGACTGGACCGCCCTTCTGCGCTGGCCGGCTCTCTGATTGGCAGAGAGCGCCCGTGAAGTGAGGCTGTGATTGGCTGCTGAGGGATTCTGCTGGAGTCATCACGAGTTTTAACACTTCCAGATGTTTGTCCTGCAGCAGGGCTGGCTGAGCTTTGTGCTGGAGCTGCGTTCAAACACGCAAAATGCAAACCGCAGCAGATTTTCTCCAGCGTTCGTCATCTGGTGAGTTTTCTCGTTTGGCACGGGGGGTCAGAGGTCACAGGTCTGAGATCGGACCTAAAAGGGACTTATTGTTTTGAGCAAGGAAACTTCAGTAGGCGTGACGATCATGACAGCAGACTACACTTCCTTAAAGCTGCTATGGTCATATTTTTAGATTAATAATAGAACATATTAAATGGGTTTGCATGAAGTGACAAATTATCATCTGACTCTACAGCTCCCCTCATTTTAGCACCTTTTAAATTCACTTTTTGGTCTCACAGCTTTCAATTTTCCTGTTTTGATTAACTCTAATGGCTCTCATTAGCACTGTTTCAAGACACAGGCACTTTTTTAAAATGAAAAGCTCTGATAAACCCACTGTACACTACGTGCCCAGCAGGAAACAGCAGACAGACACAGTTAGCAACTTGCTTATGAACATAGTGGAGCATTCAGCAGCTAAAAGGCTAAAAGAGTTGGTGAAGACCAAAACAGAGAAAAAAGAAGAGTGAATATTAGACTTAGATTCATCAGAAGACCAGAAACACGAATAGGGCAACAACTTACTGTTACATTTATTATAGATTAATCTAGCAAGTCTTTTCTTAATTGATCCTTTGGGCTAAAAAATGTCAGAAAATTGTGAAAACTTCTGTCAGTTTCCCGGAGCCCAAGGTGATGTTTTCAAATGTCTCGTTTGGTTCGGCCAAAAGTTAAAAGAAACAAAGATATTACATTTATTATTGTAGAAGACTAAGAAGACCAGCAAATACTAACAGTTCAACACAGAACAGAGCATTTAGCTTAACTTTTGGGGTTTTTGATTAAAAAAAAGACATTTGTAGGGGTGTAAGGATTCTGAAACAGAGATTGAAGCAATGATACAAACATCAACAATCTCGTATTGCCATACAGGAAGACAGAACCGCAAGAATGACACGATAACACATGTAAATCACAAAATTACTACAATCTATAGTCAGAGTAAACTGTATATTTTGTAAATATTACACATTACAACCTATTTTATTGTCTTTCAACTGGCTGAATCACGTGACTATTTTGGTCTAATCATAATCAAGTGATCGCACCTGTGGTAAAAGTTAGGCTACTTCAATTACCTAAAGAAGAATAATAACCTTGAGGTTGCAGACACCTCAGCCACATTACTAGTCATGAATACTCAATATTACAGGAAAATACTGAAGATTTGAACTCACCAAACACACTGTAACTGACACACTTAGTATGTCTGTCTGGTAGGAAATCTTTCTCCTCACTGAAAGAAAAGTAGGACGCTAACATGTGACATTAATGGATCAGTCTGTGTAGATAAAAGTGGGTCAATACTTTTCGAAGTAGTCTGGAAACATTTGATCACCTAATGAAATCTATCAGTGGATGATGTTCACCTAAAATTTTGTTTACTAGTTTCCGCATCTTTCGTTTTTTTAAATTGCAAATATGAATACCTTCACTCTTGTTCACTCTTTGTGTTTCTTTCTAACACAGAACATTTTTAAACAGAGCTGAAATTTGCCCTGAGTGACTCACAATGTTTTGAGAAGCTGCATTTCCCAAAGCTAAGGAGAGGCTGAAGACAAATGAACTTCAGATGCCAGAAAAATTAATCACAGATTGCGTTTAAATCCACAGAGAGACCAGAACCACAGTGAAGGAATGCTGCACACAAACACAAACACACTGATATATACTGTGGCTGCTTTCCAGTGTTTGAGTTACTGTGCTGCCAGCCCAAATATTTCACGATTTCCAATTAAATTCCCTCCATGTTGCAAAATATCAGAACCTCTGTGGAGACAAAAATTCCTCTCTCAAGCTAAAAAAAAAAACATCTGATGAAAAACGCACATTTGAAACACATTTGATGAAAACTCTGTGACCTGTGCTTGTCACAATCACATGCCTGAGTTTTATTGCACAACAACAGCTGACTTAAGACTCTGGGAAACACATGCTCCCTCTGTGATCTGTGTGTTTTTACCATGTTTAAACCCCTTTTCTTCGTTGTATGTAGATCAGCTGATGAATCAAAAGCTCTGGCAGGTGGATTTCTTTCTTCTTGTTGTTACTGGACGACAGTAAATACGGGTGGCTGTAAAACCAACAGTTTGAATGTGTTTTGACATTGAGGAGGCCAATTTATTCACTTTTTCCCTTTAAGAAACAAGTTTACGTTTCATTTTTGTGACATTTTTAAAGTGTGCTCAAAAATACAATCTAGAAATGTACATTTTCGCTCAGCTGTCGTACTGTACTTCCCCGTCACATCGACTGTCACCTGATATCACCTGTCAGTGGAATTTTAACTTCCTGTTTCTTCTTCTTCTGTTTACACCAAACAAGCTGGAAACAGGAAATGCATCACAGCAGAAAGCGATAGTCCAGAGCAGTGACTGGAAATGTCTTAATGGGCAGAAGAAAGTCTTCCACCATTTCCTGATCTACTCTATGTGGGAGGTATAATAGTCTTTTCTCTTCCTGCAGTGGTCACACTGATTCACAAATAAACCAGAGCTGAAAAATATACAATCATAGCCAAAATGACACTAACTTTAACGAGGAATAAAGCATTCCTGCAAACATTTTTCAATATTTATTGGTTTCTGACTGTTAGTTGAATAAAACAAGCAATATGAAAAAAGTTACAGTGGTCTTGACCTTTGACCATCACATTCTAATGAGTTCGTCATTACGTCCAAGTGAACATTGGTGCCAAATTTGAAGAAATTCCCTCAAGGCGTTACTGAGATATCACGTTCACAAGAACAGGACAAATGCATTGCAGTTTCAGTCACTTACTTTATTCAGTACAGAACTATTTGCCATTTTGTCTCATTTTGTCCAACTAACAGTCCAAAATCCAAAACTATTCTGTTTAATGTCACATGTGACTTAGAAAAGCATCAAATCCTCATATTTAATTAGCTGGTGACTGCAAATATTTGTCATGTGAGCTTAAAATAATCACTAAAGTGCAGTGCTTGGGTGGTATTGTGTCATCAGAGTTTCACTTCAAAGGTGTTCAGACTGTTGTTGTAACTTTTCCAAAGATATACCCAGCCCTACCCAGAGGGCTGAGGTGAGGACGTCATCTGAAAGGCTTCTGTGGGATTAAACACATTTACAAAGAACAGCCTTGAAAAGTCAAGACATGTTAAATTATAATTTGTGTTTCCTTGAATGAGACAGAGAGCGAGAACAAGACAAAGACGGAGGACTTGTACGTTAAACTAATGGCTGTAAGTCTTGGCACGGGCCTGCACCATTACAGTCCACTGGGAATGTTTCAACGAGTGTGTGTTTCTGCCTACATGTGTGAACTTTGACCTGGATGATGATATGTTGATATAAGAATTTATGGCTGAGGCTTCAGGGTGGTCACACCCACAGTCACACAGTACATACTGTCGACAGCTTTGAATCTGCTATCAGTCGTTAGTGTGTTTCTGTGCATGAAGTGGTCAATAAAAAATTCCCTCTTTTATCCCTAAGATCTTTTTGTTGTCTTTCATTATTGATGAATTTATCAAACGTTCACTTGATTAATAATAACACACAGCACGTTGCCTCAAACCACAAACTGCCTGGTGAGTCCGAAACCCAGAGGTGACAAGCAAACATTCACGTTTGAGAAATCTCAGAGCTGAACATGAGCACTTCAAATGTCTTGTTTTGTTCAAACAAAAACACCCAAACACTCAAAATATTTAGTTAATAGTTTGGCATTGTTTCACTGTTTATACTTGAAGAATAACTTTAAAGATTAATCTATTATCTGTATAGTTGCTGTCAATTTTTCTGTTATTTAATCCACTAATCCTACATGTCAATGCCACACAGAAGTCCCTTTAAAATCCCAACACTTTTAGAAACAACATGCACCCTGCTTATAATTTCTTCCAGTTATCCTACATATTTCATTTGGTGCAAACTCCACATGTTGCAAACAACTTTGTGACTTTGTAACAACTCTATATTTTGCATATTAAACCCCTCAGATACTGGTATTTTCAGTCCAGCCTGCTCTGTATATACAATGACCAAATAGTTTCATCAGTCCCATGGGAGATTTTACAGGGAAACTACAAATATCACAGAAGAGGAAGATCCTGAAGGAGTATTGAGGATCCCACTGAAGCTTAAATGGCATCAAAAGTCACATAAAGTTACCACAGAAATACTACAAGTCCACAACAACATTAAATACAAATAAAAGGAGTATTTTGAGCTCCCTCGTTAGAAATGTTCTCTTATCTGAGCATCTATAGTTCCACTTTAAGACTGTGTTTCCACTTTAAGCTTGAAAATGGACTCGTGACAACTTATTTTTCTAATATATATCGATAAATGTGATCGATGACAAGTGGAATCAGTTGAAAACAGACGAGATAAGTGAATATTTTTCGCTGTTTTTTTTTTTTTTTTTTTTTTTTACCTCCGGAGCTGTTCGGCTGTCGTCGGACCACTTGTTCCCGGGTGTCCCTCATCATGTTTTCCTCCTCTTCCTCAGACCGTGCCTCGGCCATTTCTCCTTTCTATCTTACTTTCTTTTTATCCTCTTCTCCTCGTCCTGTCGTGTCTGCAGGGGAAAATGGAGCCGGGTCAAAACAGAGACGGCAGCAGAGGCAGCGGCGGCGGCAGCAACATTATTCCCCCTCCTGTTTTGTCGTCGCTAACATCCACCACCACAAACACAACAACTCAGGACAAGTTCACCCGAACACCGACAACTTTCAAAGCCCGAAACGACCTCCGGGATTAATTCAACACTTCGGCTCCGTGCTCGGCAGCTGCGGAGCCGTAAAACAGCGTAAAATCCGCTGTTGTCTCAAAACAATAGTTGTCGTTGTGTTGGGTTTCGGTTAAAGAGTTTCTCCGAGCTTCCCTCTCTGTCCCCCCTCCTCCTCCTCCTCCTCCTCCTCCTCCTCCTCTCTCCGGTCGCGATACAAGCCGCACGCTCTCCAGCCGCGTGACGTCATCAACGGAAGAAAAGGAAACATGGAGATAAGAAAAAAATATGGAGGATAAAACGACAACAGTTAGCGTAATGAACCAAACTTCTGAAAATGTGCAGGCAACTAAAGACTAGCTAGATCCAGGGAGGTGATTAGAGGTGAAGTAAGAGGATGACAGGTGCTATTTAATATCAGTTTCTTTTCTTTTTGGACAGTCAATCAAACGACCACAAAGATGCAAAACGACCACAAAACACGCACAATGAAATGTAAAACGACTGCTAAACACAAAATGAGAGAGACAGCAACCCCCAAGAGATGCTAAAAACCACAGAGACAACAGCACATGAAACAACCGCAAAGAGATGCAAAACGACCACAAAGAAATGCAAAACGACTGCTTTAAGAGACACAACAACCCCAAACAGATGCCACACAACCACAAGACACACAACAATCAATCAAGACATACAAAATGACAAAAAACAACCGCTATACACTAAATAAGATACAAAACACCAGAGATCAAAATAAGCAACAATTACAGAAGCAAATCAACCACGAGATGCAAAACATCACAAAACAACTACAACCAAAAGATGTAAAATGAAAACAACTAAATAAAAAACACAAACAACCCAAAATCATAATTATGCAAAACAATCACAAAAGAGACGTAAAATGACGACAAACAGATGCAAAACAACGACACACAGACTCAAAATGACCAGAGACGCACAAAATGATCAGAGTGACACAAATTGACAACAAAGTGACACAATGCACACACACACCAGCAGCAGAGATTCAAATATTGCAGCAATGAAAGTGTTCATGAGCCGAGGACTTGACCTAAGAAGTGATAGATCCATTTTTTGCAGCTAGTGTGGCTGAAAATGCAAACTGTGTATACAACACCAGATGCAAATGAATACAGCAGGAAGTGTATTTCATGTGTCAGTGTGACCTCTGTGCTTGCTCTAAAATCATTACACGACTGACACAATGTTAAAAGATAGAGACATACCAATGACATAGCCAGAGAGAGGGTGACTCAGAGAGACGGTGCTGAGAACAGGAATGTAAACAGTTATTAACAGGTCTAGACGAGCAGCAGCAGTTGTTGTTGGCACTGAGGATAATGTGTTTTCATTCAGGCTTCAGCTATGCAGCCTGATCAGCCAGGAGACGTGTGTTAAGTTTCATTTTGAGGTTCAGAGCTAAAAAGTACCGAAAATCCCTCTGATGCCTGATTGTTCATCGGTGAAGACTGAACACTGAGCAGGCTTTATTCACTTTATTTCTATATGATGAAGAGACAAGCTGAGAAAACTAGTTTAAAGTGCTGATGTAGGGGCTTTCATTTTTAAATGAAATTAATATATTAACATTTTTTAAATTTTAACTACTGGACACAAGATGTCACCTATTCCACTGAAAAGTCCACTTTCAGTGCGTGTTCAAGCTGAATTTTGGTCCACAAGTGGTTTCTAACTGGATGTGATATTATCAGATTTAAGGTGACAGATGAAAACAAAGCTGAGAGACTTAAATGGTTCATCAGTAAATTGTAGTTCCAGTGTTTGGCCACTAGAGTGCAGCACTGACAGTTCGATCCAAACAGCAGCTGGTGACTGAGGCAGTGAAACAAATCTTTCAAATAAGACATAGAAACGCACCTAACTCTCACAAAAAAAGATTTAAGTGATTAATAAATTATCAAAATAGCAGGAAATTAAATTTCTGTAAAGTTTATATCAAATATTTAAACTTTTATAAGCCAGTATTCACAACTCTTGAAGCAGATGCTGGGACTTTTACAGATAACACTGTTGTTTTAAGATATTGATGATTCTAAGACTAAAGTAGCCATTTTTAAAAACTTGAATAGTGTTTTTTTATTATTATTATTATTATTATTACCAAAACATTTGAGGTGAAATGAGGTCAGTGATGGATGAGGAGGTTGGCTCTGGTCCAGTTGACCTGTGTTGTATTGTTCAGCAGATTATCGCCTCCTGTAACACCAGCCGTTAACCTGCGTTTCCACGGTGATTAACGGAGCCTCCTCTTTAACGGCATCACTATACTCTTTCTTTGGGGGGCGTGGTCTCCTGTGTGAGTGTGGGCGGGGCCACACGGTTACCTAGCAGCCAGAAGCGCAGTGATTGACAGCTGAGCGGCTTAAATCCTGAGGGACAGAGCTCCGGTCAGAGACGGGTCGGTCTGGACTTAAACTACACAGGAGCTCGTGTTTATAAGAAGAAACCTCCGGATTTATTCTAGTTTTCTGGACTCGAACAGAGTTTTGGAGCCACTTTATTTTTGTTTGGTGAAGAAGGAGCAACAGTTAGAGAGATTGACGGTGTTTTAACTGTGACTGTCTGACAGCTCACCACAGGTACAGGTTAGTCTAATATCAGATATGATATAATGTGTTTTTCACTGGAGAAATAAATAATGAAAAGTTAACAGTTAATAAAAGGAGCAAAAACAAATTAGATCATAAAATGTTTTAGTATTAAAGAGTAAGTAAAGCACATTAAAGACTAATAATGACAACAACTAGAATAAATCAGCACATAGGTTTTATAGAGCAGAGAAATGATCAGTGTGACAGCGTTGAATGTTGAATACAAGATCATTTAGACTGAAAAATAAGAGACAAACATAAAGCAGGTCAGAGACTCTACTGAACTGAATGAGTAGAACAGAACAGAGAAGAATAGAGAACAACAAAAAGGAGGGAAATACACAGTAAGTAATAGAAAAAATAGAAACAACTTCAGACTAATAAAAATCAAAGTAAAGCAGAATAGAATAAAATTCAAGAGTAGAACTCGATTACAAACAGAGCAGGTGTCTGTTGTGTTTGTGAGGATGAAATATCTACTGTATTCTACTGTTATCTACTCTGTGTATTCTATTGAGTTGGTGTTTGCTGAGTAATACTGTGTGTGTGTGTGTGTTGTAAGACGTATTAAGAAGGTGAAGCATGTGCTCAGTCACACACTGACAACACACACACATACACTGACGCTGTGTGGTGGTGGTTCCAGAAATTAATAAGCTTTTGAGACAGTGATGCATTCACGGGCAGAAGACCCAGAGAAACACTTAATTAAATGAGACCTCATTAAATGGTCTAAAACAGGCATGTTCTGTAACTACACTTATATATTTGTGCTGCTGTTTGTTTCTGTTCCTTGGTTTTAGTTTTTTTTTCTTCACTAAAATTCACATTAATAATAATAAAACTGTATTTTCAGCACCTTTCACATAAAGAATTGTCCATGAGAAAATAAAACAATATAGAAGAACAATTTAAGACACATATAGCCAGGTATAAAACTAACAAATTGGTGTCCAGTCTGTGGTTGGAGCATAAAAACAATGACTGCTTCACTTACCAATTTAATTTCTTGAATATTTATCAAACAAAAACTGCCTTTATGAAGTTTTTAACTCATGTAATGTAATGTCAGAGCTTCAGGAGGATTTTCAGATACAATAACAGAATTTATTTTGGTTTTGGACTGTTCATCGACAAAACAAAACATCTGACCACCACCTTCACCTCAAACTTTTTAACATTTCATAGAAAATAATCATTAGCTGCAACCTAATTGTCTTTTATCCATAAAACAAATCAATATCCAACCTTAATTAAGTTCTTTTTACTCATTTTAAAAAGCTACAAATGTTGCTTTACCCTGTCTCATGTTACCTTAAATAGCACAAGTGACTTCTTTCACTATGAAAAATCTGCGATTCTAATAAATAAATACTATAAAAAATAATTTTATTTTAATCTGTGTATTTCAAGACAGTTTCTGTGAGCTGAGGTCAGAGCCAGTTTCAGTGTTTCTGCCTCATTATTGAGAAAATCATGAGAATTCAACATCCTGAAACAAACACTGCTGACTCAGATCAGCTATCTACAGTATCAGGCAGAAATTAAGGCTGCAGGTTTGTGCCTCTGTGCCCTTGACAAAAGTGTTTCATCCTCATAATTTAATTGAAATCTCATTCAGATAAAGGCCTGAAAAGAAGTGAAGCAGGTCAGAAATGGTTTGAACACCTCCACTCTGTGTGTGTGTGTTTATCCTAGTTTATGTGATGGCATGTGACCCGTCTGACTTTATAAGGATTTACACACACACACAGACTCGTGGTGGTGGTTGGATTAAACATCACTGTCTCATCTCAGATTACATCTCTTTCTCTCTTTCATGCTTTGCGCACAAACACAAACACACCTTGCATGCGCACACACAACCTATGTTAACTTGATGATCCAAACAGGAAATTGACAAAATCCAACACACACTCAGATTAGAGCCCAGATGGTGAAGGATGGATTTGTGTGTGTGTGACTGTGTGTGTGTGTCAGTAATATCAATGATAATAAATGAACAGTTACAATCTTTCACTCATGTCTCTCTCTCTCAGGACAGCAGGCACAGGCTCGTTCGTCCATATGGTCCCAGCAGCAGCAGCGGGGTAGGTTCACTGGTTTCCTCTGTGGGTGTTTCTTTCGTTTCTTTCTTGGAAACCACAGGAATTCACGGAATGTCCAGGAACATGAATTAGGACCTAGATAACGTTGAACAAGCTTTCCTGTTTGCTTGTTGCCACGCTGACGACCTACTTCCTATTTCCGGCCTTGGGATGTGGTTGGTTTCTGGACAGAGAGGGACAGAAACACAGAGACAATTCAGAGAGAGAGAAAACAGTGCTGATACTCCGATGTGTTTCCTTCTCTGGCCTCATATAATTTAATATACTGTTAATGTCAAAGTTGCGTCAGAAATGAAACCAGTAAACCTTTGAATACAACAAAGCTCAATTCAGACTCCGTTTGTCCATCCCTACTCTAGTGATATCTCTATAAAACCTTGAGAATTCTTCAAATTTGGTCCAAACGTTCACTTGGACTCAAAGATAAATGATTAGATTTGGTGGGTGATTCACAGCTAATTAACTACGACAGGTTGGCGGAGGCATGCAACCACAAGGCTGTAATTCTAATTTAGAAATCTGAATCAGAGACCTTATGTACTTTACGTACAGCCAGCAAGGTTTAAAAATATAACACAGGTTATCAAAGTTTTGATTTACTTCTGGCTTCAAAATAAGCACAAAAGCCCGGTTTAGAAATTCCAACTATACATCAAACAACACAGACAGCAGCAGCTCTCCGTTTTGATAGCGTTGCATTTCCATCCATCCATCCATCCATTATCTATAGTGCTCATAGATAGAAGAAACTCAACAGTTGCACAGAAACCGCATCATCAACTAACAGAACACACTGGAACTGTTCGTCTCAAAATGGTGAAGCCACTGCACAGAAGTAGTTTAGTTTAGTTTGCAGAATTTGAATAATAAAGCGCACTGGGCGAAATAAAATTGGTCGAGACGAGATGATTCAGAGTTAGGGCTCATCAGACTTATTTGCAGGTCATCCTGGGGGATGTTTGTACAATTTAATCTTAATCCATGTTTTTAGATATTTTAGTCACCATGCCCTGCTATCCTTAGAGCCACAGCGTTGGTGTGGTTAAAAATGACATTCACGGGTTATCTTCCTGCAGCTCCATTGGATTTAGTTTTCACTGCGTCGTGGAATGAAAATGAACCCAATGGCTGCCTGGGCATAAGCTTTGGACCACAGGTGAAAACTGGACAATCTTTCTTTGGGAGAGTTCATAGCTTCACTAGAAAAACACAGTTTGCATCAAAATATGTTTTATGTTTGTGACGAAAATGTACTAATGGCTATTGGAACTCAAAATTGTCAGCCATGTTTAGATAAGTGAACTTGGTCACTGAATAATAATAATAGTGTCTGTTCATCCCTCCTGCAGGCCAGCTGCAGAGCCAGGAGAGGGTCTAGCGTTGGGCTGAAAGAGCCCATTTCAATGCCCCCTGTCCTCACCCATCAGCACCTGGCGTCCCTGGCTCCCTTGCACGAACTGGAACATGCTACTAGCCACTGACCTTAATCAAAATGATGGCCTCGGTGGTTGTCGGGGGCAACGGAAGGGTCTCTCCGTTGATAAGGGTGGACCCAGAGACCTGCATGATAGTGTTCAAGAACCACTGGGCACAGGTAATCAACCATCCTCCAGGTCCACGTGATGTTTATCTCAC
This sequence comes from Lates japonicus, assembly GCA_033238685.1. NCBI lineage: Eukaryota > Metazoa > Chordata > Actinopteri > Centropomidae > Lates > Lates japonicus. Next base: position 689,713 of record BRZM01000125.1, on the reverse strand, counting down.
TATCAGTTTATACATCAATCAACCAATCAACTAATAAATCAACCAATCAACCAATTAACCAATACCAATCAATCATTTCAATCATTTTTCAGTCAGAAAAACTCACTTTACTGTTGTTTTTCTGGTGTTATTTCTTCTCAGTCTCAGTCTCTTCAGTCTGTCCTATTTTCCTCATAATGGTTGGCAGACACAGTGTGTGTGTGTGTGTGTGTGTGTGTGTGTGTGTGTGTGTGTGTGTGTGTGTGTGTGTGTGTGTGATGTGTGTGTGTATTAGTGACCCAGACTTTGGCCCTTAAACACAGGATCCATTTAGAACAAACCTCTCTCTACACCCGCCAAGAAAACACACACACAGAATATCTGTGTGTGTGCAAGTGTAGTATATGTGTGTGTGTGTGTGTGTGGTCCATGTCTGAGGCAGCTGAGGTCAAAGGTTAACACAAGTCCAGACAGTGAATTACATTCTTCTTATCCTCCTACTGTATCTTTAATTTCTCATAACAATTAAATCTTTAATGTTTATAATGCAAATTAAATATTGATATTGAAGATGCAGAACCAACATTAACACCAATAAATGATAAATTATACTCTAAAGTTTAGGTTGTATCATTCCCTGCAGTTACTGGAGCCAGAAAATACAAATTTGGGTAATGAGAACACGTTCAATATCCTCATGATGGAAAAATAAGTCAAATTAACTTTTTATATTTAACTTCTTATTGGAAATAACAAACTAACTCTATTTCTCAAGAAACGTTGAAGGATTTCCTGTTCTCGTCGACACTGTAAGAGTTTTCCTGGGGCCAGCAGCGTTAGAGGAAATGCAGCTTTATAACCACTTCAGCATAAAAATGGCTGGTTGCTGCTTGAAAAGTAGTCAAGTTTCCATACAAATTTAGTGCACATTTTAGCAGATTTCTTTTTAGAAAATCAGCAAAAGAAATCCATCCACATATTGTTATGCAAATATTAGGAGCTGATTTTCATCGAGATAAATGGCTGATGGTAACCAAACCTCAAACGAATGGAAACCATGTAGAAAACATGACGGAAATAAAACATTAATACATCCAACCTCCCTTTCTGCAGGTGGTGAAGATCCTGGAGAAACACGAGCCGAGTCGCAGCGCCACTGGTGCGTTGAGTTTCCTCTCTGGTCATGCTAGCAGCAGTAGCTCTGGAGCGTTACGCCTCGGCCCCATCCCGGCTGACGAAGCCAGCGCCGTCCAGAACTACGTGGAACACATGCTCTTCCTGCTGATGGAGGAAGAGGCAGGGCAAGGTTAGAAAAACAAACAAGAAAAGCTTTATCATGCTACTATGTTGGATTGTTCTTGGTTTGATGTGTGTTATCCCCTGACACCAGGAGGAGCGATGGGTCCCATCCTGGAGTTTGTGGTTCTGGAGGGTGTGATGGAGAGGCTGTTTCTGTGGAGCCTGAGGAGACAGTTTACTGAGGACATGAAGCTGGAGCAGCTCAGGATGTACCAGATGCTTCTGTCTCAGGCCCGACAGCCTCTGCTGCACCATAAACCTGTTCTACGACCGCTCATGATGCTGCTGGCCTCCTGTGCCGGAGCTGGAACTGGTGAGTTGGTGGTGAAACAGTTCAAGGAATAATTTTTTGCCGAGAGTTGAGATGAGAAGAGGTGGCAGTTTATGCACCGAACTACAGTACTTCTTGGCCTGGAGCAGTAACCCCCTGAAGTCTTGTCATTATCGTCAAATTGCCAGGCAATGGACAAAAACTCCAAGAAATACTGAGCTATTCCTTTAAGGGTGCTTTCAAGGAAGTCACAGATGAAAGGCTTCAAATAAAGTGGAGGTTCTACCAGTGTTAAAACAGGCAAAAGAATTATTTTCAAAAGGAAAAATTAAATTATCCAGTCACACAGTGTCAAAAACTCTAAGCAGTATTGGTCACTGCTGACATTTTATATTCTCTTTTGGTTTTTCAGTTTGCTGTTGACTTGAAATTAAAGTAAACAAACCTAATGAGTAAACTAGAGAAGGATGCATTTTCAGAGGAAAAACTGACTGGAGTTAGAAGAGAAACTTTTCCCTGTAGTTGATTTAGCTGTCTAATGACATCTAATTGGTTTTAAGGGGCTAATTAAGAAGTGGCTTCACAGGCTGCATGTGTAGATTAAGATGTTTAATCAGTTACCTGGTCAGTTAATCAGCTGCTTCTCCTCTCCAGACAGTGGCGGTGTGGTGGAGGTGGAGCTGGTCCTCCTGTTGAACCAGCTGTGTGTGGCTCTGGTCAAAGATCCCTCAGTGCTGGAACTGTTCTTCCACACCAGTGAGGACCAGGGAGCTGCCAACTTCCTGCTCTTCTCCCTGCTCATACCATATACACACAGGTATATACACAAGAATAGTTGGGTATATGAACACAATAATATTGTGTAAGTAAAGTATACACACTTGTCTACACACACACAAAATATATTCGTAGACAAAAACCTTTATTATCTCTCTCTCTCTCAGACAGGGTTCGGTCGGTCAGCAGGCCAGAGATGCTCTGCTGCTCATCATGTCTCTGTCGGCCTCTGAGCCTCGAGTCGCCCAGCACATCAGCGAGAACACATACTTCTGTCCTGTGAGTGCACACACACACACACACACATGACCTGCGGTTAAATTACAGTCTCTGGAGTGAGGGTTTAGTGTTGATTCATGTTCAGGACACACTGTGAATCCTTGACACTTCATTCCAGGACTCATTGTCAACAGGCACGAGTTTCATGGTCATCTTATGTCTGCTGGTATTGTCTTGATAATTGTCTGACTCAGTAGATGTGGATCACAAAGATAAACCTGCTGCTGCATTCTGCTTTTATTTCATAACCTGTTTCACCAATGCATCAAAAAAAAATATGATTTTTATGATCATTAGCTACAGTTTTTGCTGATGCTGTCATGGCTTGTAAATAGGAAGGGGATCCGATTTATAATGTTGTCTCAGTAATGTGTTGCAGTCTAGTGAAAGAGTTTTATATATATGACTCTGTATTACACAGTTTAGTTTGATTAGCCATACATCTGTGGAGGATTTAACGGTATATTTCCTAAGCACAGCTGCTCATTTATCCCACAGAGACCCTCATTAGCTGAGCTAGACTAGGTTAATCTCTTCAAACCTTCTAACTACACACAGAGAAATACAAAAACAAGTATTTTTCTGAGTATGTGAAAGCGTGAAAAACAGGTGAATTTTCCAAAAAACAAACTCTCATTTTAAAAATAAATGTAATGCCTTGGTTCAACAGTATAAAAAGGAAAACTTAATTCATTTACTGCTATTTTTTTGAATTAGAAGGCTGTTTAAATGAGTGGAAGTGTAGTTTTTCGAGTGCACTGGATGAGTCCTTTTCTCCATTCACCTCCCCTCTCCATTGTAATCTCATTATCGCTGTTATGTAATAAACTAATGAGCTCATATTACTTCCTCAGGGACTGTTAGAGTCTGTGTGACATAAAGGGAGAGAAAGGGAAACAGAAAGAGAGAGAGAGAGTGGATAGGAAAAGGGGGAAGAGAGAAAATGAAATGAAGTGATAAATGTAGCTATAGCAGTAAAGCTTAACATTTGCTAATAAATACAGAGTATAGCCGTGGCTGTTGGGAATGACATTAGTTTTGCAGGTATAAGTCATGTGTTACAAAATACAGCAACACTCAGGGAAAATGTTTAAATGTTAAGAAATTACAAATCTTAAAAATCTTACTGATGAGAAAAGAAAGAAGGAAAAAAGTGTCAAAAATATCAAAAACAAAAAAGATACCAAGTTTTTGAAAGACAAGAAGCACTTTTTATTTACTAGTGTCTGCACTACCTGTGTCGGCCATATTGGCTCCATCACTGCCAGTTTCTCCCTTTCCTGTTTGTGTTTATGTGAAAGGGGCGAGCAAAGACACTTAAGCATGAGCCACCTGTGTGTCTGTTCCTGTGTGTTTGTGAGTGTCAGATTTAAGCCCATGTGACCACGCTCTGACCTCAATCTTTATGCAGAGAGCAGATTAGTAAATCAGCGTGAGATTGGCTCGTACACTGAGAGGGGATTAGTAAGTCTGCACGTGATTGGGCGGCTGCCTGATTGTTAATGAGACTCGAGACTGCAGCTGTGTGACCGCCGCCGCTGCTGCTGTGGTTATTTTTGCTTATGTTAACATTAAAAATATCATCTTCCTCCTCCTCAACTCCTGTTTTTCATGTCCTCCCCTCTACCTTTTCTCTCCTGTCAGGACTTGTAACTGAATGAATGAAAATACATATCCTCTTCCTCCTGTATCCACTCTGTTTATATCTGCCCTCATTCTCTGCTATTTTATAAAAAGAACACACTAATCCACACTGGGATTTAATTTCCACAAAAGCCTGTGTGTGTTCATGTGTTTGTCCATAGCTCACCTACCTCACACTGTTAGATAACCGTTGTGTTTGTTTACAGGTGTTGGCCACAGGTCTGTCTGGTCTGTACTCGTCTCTTCCAGCCAGGCTGCAGGTTTACAGTGAAGACTGGCACTGTCTGGACCAGGCCGACTGGCAGCAGGTAACCATGGTGACCACATGAATGAATAGCTTTGTAAGGATCAATTTTAGATTTTAGCAATGTAAGCTACAGGCTATGATACAGTTGGTGGTGGTCTGCACCTAGTTGGTTGGTTTGCAATCCACCATTAAACACAAAAGTACTAGTACTAAAAGTACTACACCACACATTCTAAACAGAAGTCCACTTCTGTGGTTTATGGTTCACCCAGTGCGAACCATTCCTGAGTGCACATGAACCGTCCTCGAGACCACCTTTTCAAGTTGACCTGGGCATGGTTCGTTGATCCGCTCACGGGTACAACACACAATGTTCACACTAATCAAATAAACTGGACTTTGAGGTCAAGTGAACTTGGACAGGCCTGGGTCCCTGATGTGAAAGCAAAACATTGAGGTTTGGCCGGTCCTCATGATTTGAAAGAACAGTTTGAAGGTTAAGACCTGGATTTAAGGTTCAGGTTAGAATTAGGTTATTTAGGATCAGGGATGGGATTAGGCATTTAGTTATGACAGTACTGAGTTCTGTGTTTATGAATGAATGAGACTGAGTGAACAAATGAATGACAGAAAAATGACTTTTAAAAGAATTAATGAATTTGATTAACTGATTGGATGGACGATCACGTCACTCTTTCCTGATGTTTGGGTCAACAGGTTCCAGCTCTCGTCCACTTCCTGCACTCACTGGACTTCTGTAGCACTGTTACCAAGGTGACGTCTACACACACACACATAAACACAAAGGCTACAAATAATGATACAGCCATTTTAAAAAAGGCACTTACCACTCTCTCTGTCTGTCTTTATCTGTTACTCTCAGGTCGCTCATCCCTCCATCCGGTCTCAGTTGTTGGGTTACATCTATAATGGCTTCCTGGTTCCTGTACTGGCTCCTGCTCTGCACAAGGTAGCAAAACACTTCACTATTAGCCACTGTATTTCCTGATGACCCGTGTTACAGATGACTGAAGTGCACTTATCCAACAAAATGTTGGACTTTGAATATGTTCTTACATTTCTGTGTTTAGCTGACTGTGGAGGAGGTGATGACCACAACAGCGTACCTGGATCTGTTCCTGCGCTCCATCTCTGAGCCTGCCCTCCTCCAGACCTTCCTGTCCTTCATCCTGCTGCACACACATGACAATGTTCACATACTAGACACACTGGTCAGCAGGGTCAACACACCTTTTCAGGTAACATACACTGAACTAACATCTGCTATTTGGTGATTCTTTACCTGAAAAAGTGAGATGACCTTTGGCCTTTTGTGTGTCCGTCAGTTGGGTACAGTGTCGCTGGCTCTGTTCAGGACTCTGATTGGTCTGTTCTGTGAAGATGTTATGCTGCAGCTGGTGTTCAGGTGAGTCTGACAACCTTAAAAAATCAACCCTTTCAAAGGTTTCCTACCTGCATGTTGCTGCAGTGATCCATGCTGGGACTTAGCTGGGTCCGTCTTTGTGTCCTCAGGTATCTGATTCCCTGTAGCCACCTGAGCAGGAAGCAGCGCTCCTCCTTAAAGCAGAGAGACTGTTACTCCTCTAGCGCTGCCTCCTTCCTGCTCCTCATGCCCTCCTGGTGCCCGGTGTACCTCCACAACACAAACACACACTCACAATCTGAGCACATCCACTGGCCCAAAGGAGCAGGTCGGTACAACTAACACACAACACAAGTACATATACACTTTCACATGTGTATATACTAACTTAAATTCTCTGTCTGTGTTAGATCTGTCAGTATCAGACAGTGTTGGTTACTGTCGAGGTTCAGAATTTCTGATGGATGTAAACTACCTCCACTACCTTTGGGACGCCCGCCAGGCCATCTCCACGTCCCACAGGTTAGTGTGCCTTTTTCCTCTACGATTAAATCAGGGAATAGACTATGGATTAAGGATTGATGTGTTTAGTGATATCTGCTGGGTAATCTTTGGTATTGCATTTGTAGAGGAGGATTAATTGCAAGACCTCATGATGATACAGGGAATGAATATATCAGTTCTATAGTTGTTGTGATATTTCACTAAAAGCCCAAAATGTCAACCTCATGGTGGTGTAACAGCAAAAATCGGAGGATGACCAACATCATTAGGATTTGTCCTGTGGGAACTATGAATATCTGTGGCAAATTTCTCTGCAATGCATTCAGTAGTTGTTGAGATATTTCAGTCTGGACCAAAGAGGCGGACTGACTGACTGAGTTGAACAATACACAAGTGACCTTTACCTCTTTTTTTGGTGAATAACACAAAAAGAAAGACATAAAAAAGATGATTTTTTGTGTCCAGCCTCTTAAGCGCTGATGAGTTTTGTTTTCCTGCAGGGCATGTCAGCTCTGGTCAGCCCCATATGACGGGATCAACCCTTTGCCTGAGGAATACCGATCTGACACACCAGGGGACGACATAGAGGATGAGGAAGAACTCATACAGAGAGTCAAGAGTGACTCCATCTGCTCTTTGGTCATCACTCCTCCTCCCTCAGCCCTGTCCCCAACCCCCTCTTCCTCAGATACCGTCTCCACAGGCAACCAGGCAGGAAGAGTTAGTTCTGCCCTGGACCTGGAGTGGGATGACATTTTTGCAGATGACGATCCCTCTTCAGCAGAGTTAAACACAGGACTAGCTAAGGGTGACGTGGGTACATCTACACCAGCACCTCTACCTCCTCGACACATCCAGGAAATGCGACGCAGTGCAATCAAGTTGGTGCATGGCTCGTATGTAGAGGAATCCGAGTTTCAGGACGATGTTCAGGTCTACAATCTAGTTGCCCAGAAGGACACAAAGTCGGCCATTTTGGAGCGAATCATGGCAGCAAATCGACGGGCACGTGGAAGCATCTCAAATGGTCAGCGAGTGTCAACAGCAGTGACAACGACAACGTTAACAACAATGTTAACAACAACAGGGAGGACGGTAATGGAAACCGTTAACAATATTATGTCGACGAGGAGGAGGAGCGAGGATGGAGGAAAGGAGGAGAGAAGAAGGAGTGAAGATTATGGGAAGGAGGTGAGGAGGAGTGAGGACTGTGGAAAGGAGACAGGGAGAAGGAAGGAGGAAGAAGAAGATGAGAAAAACAGGATAGATGTACAAGGAGAGCTGAAAGGACATCAAGTTTTCACCAATGGTTTTAATGCTAAGAATCACATCATCGACGAATGTGATTACGCTGATGAAGACGACCAGTCCTTTAAGAAAATCTGCAACCTCAGTGATTTGACAACTATTATCAATCACAAGCAAACAGCACGCCAACAGCATATACACCACAACACACAACATCCCACACCATGTTTAGTGGCAAACGCTTTGCCTAATGGTAATCATGAATCTGAGCCACATAACCCGTCTCATGCCAAGTCTCCAAGTATGCCTGATAACAAAGTCACCAATAACAATGACTTCCTGTCCCAATACCATGAACTCATGCTCTCCTTCGGGGTGGAGCCAGACTGTGACGACATCACAGACAACATCAGCACATTTAGGAGGCGGGTCCGAGCGTTGAGGCAAAAACTGGAAGAGGAGGAAGAAGGCCTTGGCGAAGAATTTGTTTTTAGCTCATGGGATGATGAAGAGGTGGAGGGAGAGGAGGAGGAGGAGGCAATGGAAGAGGAAAATAAGGAAGAGGAAAAAGAGGAAACAGGGAGCAGCACTAAGAAAGACAGCAAGGGGCATGGAGTTCCATTTACAGGTGTGTTTTTGAGCACGTACAGTGTGAATTAAGTGATTTAAGAAGCTTTCTGAAGCAGAACAAGTCCATTAGAACTGAAAGAGGCTTTGTGCTTGCGTCACCTCTTTGGTACCAGTGTACTTTGTCTCCACTGTGGAGGAACATAAGAAAGTGGCCTTTTTGTTATTAATAGCTTAATATATTAAGACCAAGGAAGAAAACAAGGGATTCTTAGACAAAGCTCTCATCTTAGCATCAGGTTAAAGCTGAGGCTTTCAGCTTAATTTGGCCGTTATACCAAAGGTATAAGACCAATGGTTAAGATAAAATGGTTAAACAAATATTAACTGAGGTGCAGTAGAGTTGGAGCTTTTATAGATAAACAGATAAAAACACTTTTACTTAATACACCACTGCATCCCCATTGCTTTCTACTACATAGCCACACTAACCTGTAGTTTTCCGTGGCGTCACAGGTCCGTTCATCAGTGTCCTGTTGTCCCGGCTTGAGAACCTTCTGGAAAACTCCATCGCCGTAAACCTGCTGGTGACGGGCATCCTGGCCCAGCTGGCGTCGTACCCACAACCCCTGCTGAGATCCTTCCTGCTCAGCACAGACACAACACACAACCAACCCAACGTACGCACACTGTATCAGGTAAAATCCAGCCACATGTCATATATGTCTGATTAGGTTTCTTATTCCATTTGATCGTTTCATGCATCTAAATAATAATGTTGTGTTTGTCCTTTTATTCCTGTGTCTCTGTAGGTGTTGGTGTTGGTGCATGGTCAGATTGAACGCTACGTGGCAGCCAGACCAGACTATCCAGCCCTGGTCACTCAGGCCTGGAGGTTCTTGTTGGCTAAAGACCAAGACAGCAAGTTTAGAGGTTAATAACCACATACATCAAACGAGAAATGAGAAATACAATGACAAAAAAAACACGTTCTTGGCCATAATTCAAGAATTCACATGCTAATTAACTGCAACTGGGCTGGAATCTCTGCATTAATCGGATGAGTTAGAAAAGTCACATACAACCCTCTTTGGTTTGTTGTTGAAAAGCTGTAGATGGAGAGAATTTCCAACACTGATGATTTGAAGCATACTAAATAACCTTTACTATCACATTTGCTTACATTTCCTCAGAGTGCCTCGAGTCTCAGGGCGGAGACATCATCCTGGACCCATCTCTTCCTAATGGTTCTGTGAGGAATGCCCTGGCTTTGCCTCCTCTTGGTGTCTTGCCGCCCTGCCCTCTGATCCCCCCTCAAGCCAAGAGCCGAGTGTTCGCCATCGTCCTGTACGCCGAGTTCCTCAAAGAGCTGGCCGCCATCGCGCAGGAGCACAGCATTGCACTGGACTGTTCTGCCGAGGAGTAATAGGAGTATTGGTGGTTTTTAACTGCTCCTCCTCTAAAAATCTGCCTGTGAAGTTGCCATTGATGTGCCAGTGACCCAGGCACTGCTAAAAACGTATCAAAGGAGCTGCTAAGTGGCCACCAGCAAAAGACTGACAGTTTGTAAAAGTCGTACAGAGCACAAAACATGCAACACAGTGTGTATTATATTCTGTGATGAATAATACAACATTTGTGAGTAAATTATAATGTTTTTATGCATAGATTTGTATGTACACTATATATATATATTCCTGGCAGCACTTGAATATTTTGATGTTTCCCCCATGTGAATATGGGTGATATTTATGTTAATGAAAATTATTTGAAGGAGATCACTTTGAAGATAAATCATTTTCAGTTTTCTATATATTTGTGGGGTCAACGCAAATAGGTTTCTACACTGTTTTCTGAAATCTTTGCACTTATTTCTTGATATGATAAAAAGTCAAATATTTGGTTGTTAAGCTGTTCTAATAGAAAATGCAGAGGACCTTCCTCCGGTCATTTTAAACAACCTCCTACTCAGGATGGTAAGCTTGATGCATAACACTAGCATAAAAATAATACTAACCTAACAATAGCCACTGTGGCCACAAGTGATTATGGGATCAGTTACTTAGACTTCATTTAAAGTGATTTTACACTAAATTTGACTTCAATAGATCATCAATATCAAACAACAACAACAAATTGACTTTAGGCAAGTTAGCTATCCTACTAGCTAGTAAGCTACTAGCTAGCTGCTTATAAATAAGGCATCCACAGCTCATAAAATTTCTAAACATACATTTACATAAATTCTGAATTAAATTAAATGAATTATGTTTTTCAGAGAACCTCTTCATTTTAAATTTGTTCCTCCTGTCGTGTAATTGTGGTTTCACTTATATTTCAGTTAACCTTGGAGAGTTTAATTAAATCTGTTTTGTCTTACTACTATCTGAAAATCTGAAACTTAAGTGGTGAAATGGTTTTCCTGTCGTGTCCTTTGTATGCACACACACCCTTACAGAGTAAATGAAAAGCCTTAAACTTTAACCGACAAAGAGATTTTAGTGAAATATACCTGCAAAAATGAAATTAAGATGTATCTTATGCAAATATCAGATCTGGGATTTATCTCATTTGCACTTCTACTATCTGTGTGTTTCATTGTTTTTAATGTAATTTGTGTGATTTTTGACAATAAATTTCTTTATTTTTGTCCCTTTTCTCCTGAAAAAAGTGGCATTATTTGCTCCTGTGGCGTTCACCTGTGCTGCGTTCAAATCAAGTGGGAAAAGTAGGTTAGATTTGAATTCCTGCATGCTACGATTTTGTTTAAGATGTTTTAATGCAGCAGTAAGTTATGTTATTTGTAAGCTCTGTCACCTTATATTTAGTGCCTATAACTGTGCATAGTACTATACTGATAATAGCTGAGACAGCAAGTCTAGTGATGAGACAGTCACTGCCTCTGTGGTTAGCTAGTTCCTGTCGCGTAACAAGACTATATACGTACACACAGATGTGAGATGACAGATGGCAGACTGTGGCAGCATTCTGTCAGCTGGAGACACTGATGGTGTGAGAGTTTTCACCATTTCAACAGGAAGAAGAGGAGGACAGGAGGTAACAATGATGGCGATGATAAAGGTTTACTTGCTGATGTTTGCCCTTGGTGAGTTGATGAAAGGACCAAATGTGGTTTACTGTGTTCGCTTTGAAATGGCATTTCAGCAGGGTGCGTCTCTGCCACATTAGAGTGGGGGTTTTGGTTGAATCATTTTTGGTTGAAATATGGAGAGATCTGAAAAATGAATCATGTTGTGAGGTTTATCTGATAAGAACATCTTTATACTGAATGTTAACCAAAACCAAAACCAGCCAAGAAACTAATGAACATCAGAGCATGATTTTTTTCTCAAGTTTTTTTTTATTTTCAGCATGTTTCAAAGTCAGTTCAGTTAATTCTCTTTGGCTTACTTACTTTCATTAATTTCCAAATAGCACAGAACAAACTTTAAAGGTAATCCATTACTCTGAATGAGAGGATACAGAGGAATCAGAAATGCACAGCAAGTAAACTGAAGCTAATATTATCTTTTCTTCTTTATTTTCGTCTTCATTGAAATGTGCCAACTTTCCCTCACTGACCAAAACCTAACTTAGGTTTTACACATTCTCGGGGGCACGCGCCACAAGTACTGTCATCCCACATCTTTGACTTCTCACCCACTTCCTCTCGTTTTGACTGACTTCCCTTCTGTACGGGTGTTGCCTGAACTCCCCCAGTGCAAGTGAGATTGTACATATCAAGCTTTTACTGACACCTTCTGGAGAGTCTACACTGATGCAGAAATTTGAACCCACTGATCTTAATCAATACTACCTTTAGCCTAGATGAGAGAACAATGTGCAACCACAGCAACAATATGGCATGCTTTACAGACTTCAAAAGACAGTTTCAGACAGATGCTCTCTTGAACAGAGAAACCGGATGTTTTTCTCTCTTCCAGGACTCCAAATATTGCTTTGTATTAATGACTTTATTTTTCCAATCCTTATTTAACTGTAGGTGCTGCAGTCATTTTATCAAATGGAAATGATCTATCAGATGATGAGGATTCTCTTGAGAATGGCAGTGGTGAAGGACCAGGTAACCTCAACCTCAGTTGGTCTCTGTTTTCATGGTGGTTTTCTTTAGGTCAACACATTATCAGGCAACAACATAAGAGCTTGTGAGTTGCAAGCCTGACATGAGGATGCTTTAACCAGCCTGCTCTTCTCTTGATGTAGGTAGTGGTAGGTGGCTAAGTTCAATAATGTACCAAAAAATCAACCAAAAAAAATGTATTAAGTTTGTAGAGTGATGCCGTAGTTGCCATAGAAAGACAACAAGACCTGCCACTCACTAGTATGACTGGCTTTTTAATGGTGAATGTTTCATGAATGTTCTCATGGCATTAATGGATTATCTGTTCTCTCTCTACCTACAGACAACAGCACCAGTAACTCCCCCTCCTCCTCCTCCTCCTCCTCCTCCTCCACCACTATCATCTACCCCTCATGCCTAGTCTATGTTCTTGTAATTCTCTGCATGTTAGCTCATTAAAGAGCATGTTATGTCATTAAAGAGCATTTCATATCATGTTTGCTGTCATGGCATTTTGTTAAACTATGCAATCATAAATACACTGTAAACTTTCACAGTCTGTTTAATGAAAAGCCTTGTTTTATGTTCTCCTTCTACGACAGGCTTGGTCGCTTAAGTTACTGTGGTGCCTCTGTTTGCAGATGATGTTACTCTGTATTAATCTCTAAAGAATAAAGTGAAACCCCTCTGTAACCACAAATGTATATACCTCTCTCTTAGAAGACTCAAAACTCATTGTTTCTATGAATTTAACCACATTTGATATGATCTGTTTCTTGAGTTTAGATTTTGTAGTGCTTATTTGTGTAATTGTAGTATTTACATTGTGCTTTTCTCACCTGTATTTCAGAGATTATTATTTACTCCACAGCTTTATCAGGATCGTGATTACTAAGACCACTAAACCTCACACTTCATACATCCATATAGAATTTAAGTCAGCAATATGCTGATTTAAAACCATATAATGACACAGCAAGTCTGCAATGGTTAGCTAGTTCCTATTTCAGCTGATTCAGTCACACATCCTAGAGTGAGGTGACAAAAGGCAAAAAGACAGTGGGCAGCCATCTGTCAGCTTGGCAGTCTGAATTTACCACCTAACATTTAGAGGACAGGACGAAGAGGACAGGAGGAGATGATGACGATGATGAAGGTTTACCTGCTAATGTGGGTTCTCGGTGAGTTGGTGAAAAAGACTAACTGTGGTTTATTGTGTTCACTTTGAAATGGCATAATGGCAGAAGTGCTTTTCTAATTTTTATTTGGTGTCCTTACAAATATATATATTGAGACAAGTCTGCTGATTTGGTTGGCTAGTTCCTGTCTCAGTTGAAATACACAGATGTGAGGTTCCAGATGGCAGAAGTACAGTAGCAGCCTTCTGTCAGCTGGAGAAAGTTTGACAGTCTGAGTTTTCAGCCTGACATTTGGAGGAGGAAGAACAAAGGTGGTGATGATGAAGGTTTACCTGCTGATGTTCGCCCTCAGTGAGTTGGTGACAAAGACTGTGGTTTCCTGTCTTGACAGGGTTTTGTTCAGTCACATGATCAGTCTAGTAGATATGTAAAAATTTAAAAACAACTTTTCTGAAAGTCAAATTGAGGCTAGAGGAGAATCAAAACAGTAATACACTGTAAGGATAGTAATCTGCACAAAGTAAGCTGAAGCTAATATCTCCCAATTGAACCACTGATCAAAATCAGTGCTACAGTTTGCCAATATTACACCACAATGTGCAGCCACAGCAACAACATGGAGGTTTCTTTATAGGCCTCAAATAGTAAATCAAAACAGACGGTTAAAAGAATAGATTGATGTTTTATGAAATACACTCTGTTTCTAAAACTTAGATGAGATCATTTATAGCACTCTTGTGTCTTTGTTGCTGCAGTTCTAGCAACTTTTAATTCCTCTTTCTGTTTTTATTTCCATGCAGCTGCCACACTGATCTTATCAAAGGGAGGTGATGATGACTATGCAGATTCTGACTATTATTCATTATTTGGCAGTAATGATTAACATTACTTGGTCATACCTGAGGATTTTTCCCTCTCACCACCATGGTCAGATAAAGATGACCTGTTCTTTCTTTCCTACCCAGGTAACCTCAGCCTTTTCTGGTCTGCATATCCTTAGTTGTTTTCTTTATGTTAGGCAGCAACATGGCTAACTTCCCTTTCCACCTAATGTGCAAGTACTGAGAAAGCCTTGCCTTGTGAGTTATATTTGGCTCTACTGCTCCTGACCATTAGCCAAACCAACCAGAGCTCGGCACAGCAGGCTTGCGAAGCTGGATTCCTCCAAATGTTGATAAAGATGATGGTATATACTATACAGTACAAAGGACAGGAAAACATAGGATCCAAATTGTGAGGAACTCATTTAACAGTGTTTGTCTACTCTACAATAATCATGCAACTGTTTTTTAAACTTTAGTACTGGACATTAAAAATGTTTTTGCAGTTTTTGCAGAGTATCTCTGTTCTTGGCTGGCAGTAGAGTCAAGCCAGCATTTATGTGTGACAACAGGAACTGTGACACTTTCTTTAAATAGTACAAACTTTAGTTATAATTAAATTCATATTCTGGCAGGAAGTGGGACCTCATTCTGGCATCTGGTTTTCTCACTAGCAGCTGCAAACTGAACAGCTGGAGTGTTTACAATGCATACTGGGAATTGTAAGACCAATTAAGGACAATAATTTGAGAACAATAATTTGACTGTAAGTTGAAAAATGAGGAAATAGAGCTGTTTTTGACAGCTAATAATCTATAGATAGCGCCCTGACAGTGCTAACACACTGCTGAAGACTCCTGAACGGAGAGAGCTATGTTCTGCACCACCCACTTAAATTTAACCCCCTGCTGGTTGTGGTTGGTTTGTACACGGGTATGAGACAAAAGTTGATGGTATAAATACATGTTTTGAATAAACTGTGTTTACTTGCTGTCCCTTGCTAACTGATGGCTGTTTTGCTAATTTACATCAGTTAGCAAGCTCAGAACTTTGGCTTGCTAGTGTGTTAGTGGCTAGCTTCAGTTGTTCTAACTAACCCTACAAATAGGCCATACATCATCAAATGTCTTGGACTAAAATGCAGTGATAAAACCTCTCTGTGCCACTTACTTTTGAACCTATGTTGCTGAAATTTAATATTGTACCTTTTCTGTCTCTACCTACAGTCAACACCACCAGTGGCTCTGTTAACTCCTCATCCAGAGCTAACCTCAACACTTCCTGCCTGGTCTATGTTCTCCTGTGCATGTTAGCATGTTAAAGAACATTTCATATCATGTTTGTGATGATGGCTTGTTGAACTGTGTAATCACAAATCCACTGTAAACTTTCAGAACCTGTTATTATCCAAAAAAATAAGGAAGAATACACTAAAACAATAAATTTAAGTTGATTTCCTTAAGTTGCAAAGCATGAGTCCTCAGTTGATCTGAAATTATTAAAATCTTTAAAAAAAAACAACAACAACTTTAGAATGAGAAATCAAGCACCAAAAACTGGTCTTCAAGGGCTTTCAGAGTGTGTCTGCCATTTTGTAGCTTTACATTTAAGCTGAGGAGCCTTCATTAAAGAAGGTCTGTACTGTGTGTTGTGGCATCAAACAAAGTGAGACCTAACAGGCCCCACTGATGTGTTACTGAAGTAACATAGTCTAAAACTAAGCTAGCATCCTGTGCTGGTCTGGAGCTGGCGCTGCGGTCGATGACTCAGTTCCTGAATACTGACTGATACTGAGAGAGATTCAGAGGGGAGAGAGACATAGAGGGCGTAAAGAGAGAGAGAGAGAGAGAGAGAGAGAGAGAGAGAGAGAGAGAGACTGTGGGGGTCGAGGTGCAGAGAAACAGAGGGGAGAGAGAGGAAAAGGTAGGGGAGGAAAAAGAAGATGGTGCTGTGAGTGGAGAGAAAAGGTTAGAGGCAGAATGAAGGTAAAGAGAGACACTGCATGGACAAAATTACATTACAACCAAATACTGAATATGTCAATAAGATGAGGCTTACAGAACAGAACAGAGACCAGAACTGCCTGAGATCAGAAGTTACTGAGTCCAGAACTGAGACTGCAGCAGAGAGACCAGAACTGACTGACTGAGGAACTAACAGAGACCAAAACTAACTAAGACCACAGCATGAAGACCAGAACTAAATGGTATCACAGCCCAGAGATCAGAACTAACTGAGACCAGAACTAGCTGAGACCGCAGACTCATGGTTTTAGACCCTCTGCTGGATTCTGGAACCTGGCTGCAGGGATTTACTCCCACATCCAAAGGAGTTGGATTGAGGGTTGAGGTCGGAGGTCTTTGCAGTCCAGTCAAGTTCTTCTGCACCAAACTGGAAAAACAGTTTGTTTATGCACCTAACTTTGTGTGCAGAAACTCTGTCATGATGGAACAGAAAACTGGGGCTTCCCCAGACTGCTGCTACAAAGTTGGAAGATCTCTGTAATCAAAACAGGAATATGAAGAAGTTAAAATTAGCAGCAATGTTTTAATTTACAGTATCACGTAATTATTTTATTATAAGGAAGTATAGACTATGATCTGAGACATTTATTTCTGTTCAATCAGTTGTGCTGTATTTATAGGAATCATTGATTTGCAGAGAGATTTCTATTTTTGGTACTTCCTCAATACTTCTACTTGTAATAGAGTATTGATACTTGTACTTATGTAAAGAAGATGAATACGGCCCCCAACACTGCCATTTAGTGGACAGAACAGAGAAGAAGATGGAGAGGAAAAGGGAGGCAGAGAGTGAAGAAAAGGTGGTAAAGAGAGACATGACAAAAGAGAGAGAGGGGGAGGAAAGAGTGAGAGATACTGAGAGAGAGCAAGTAGAGAGAGGAAGAGAGAGAGCTCAGAGAGAAGAAGTGAGAATTAGAGGTAGAACAGAGGGGTCCTGGAAAAAGGAACAAAATAAAGAAAATAAAAGAGAAACTCAACGGCCTCGCTGATGAACATCCACCATCTTTAAAGAAACTAAATCTGGCACAGAGAGAGAAGTAAATCCGTCACCATGATGAAGTTGTGCCGCCTTTGCTTCCTCGGTGAGTTCAGCTCAACGAACCTGCCTTCATTCAGATCTAACTCTCTGACTTACTCTGATGTACTTAGGCTGCTTTTTTTGAACGATAATAAACATATATAAAAGGAGATTTATTGATGAGTAAAAAAAAAAGCAGAAGGAAGGAGCGGGAACATTAAAATCTTAAAGCAGAGGAGAGCTCCCGCGCCTACTTGGTTGTTTTTCAGTTGAATCAGGTGCTGCAGGAAACTTTGTGGTTTCACTCCTGAACATGTTGACAAAATCTCTATTTCAGTTGTTTTCACAGCTAATGATGGGTTCCCCAAACCTTTCAAGGCCTTGATTTTTGCATGTTGCATGTACTTCAGTGATTTTAAGGTTCACTCAAGGACTTGGGAACCCCTGCCATATGCAGGAAGTAGTAAGGCGCACACAAATACCACAGTGTGAGTATATGAAAGGCTAAATTTGAATTATAAGGAAATTTGAAATCAAAACACTCCAAAGAATAGAAAAGTAAATACACAGATTTGTATATAATTAATTAATGCATTACTAATTTTGCCTGTGTGCTTTTCTCATTAGCACAAAGCATTTATTCTACTTTAAGTGCACAAAATAAAGCCTGAGTTATTGATTTTTTTCTATTAAATACGACACTTAATATGTTCTAATGTGATAAATATCCCTCGATGATTCAAGTTACTGCACGAGCTTCATTAATATTTTAAAAGTCTGATTAGTTCAGCCACAGAAAACATGAAACTGTGTAAATGGATCAGTATTTTTCATGCCGATGTGTTTATTTATTACTATATATAAAATATACGGTAGACAGATGCATAAGCTTCAGCTCAATGTCAAAGGTCAGAGGTCACAGTATATGAGAATAAGCCTGTTTCCTGAAGTCATGTCGCCTGTTATCACTACATATTTTTGCTTTTCGTGTGTTGTATCACGCAACATTATTTCTTTACTAACCCAAATCAAAACTGTGTTAAATTATATCCAAAAAACCCAAAAATTTGTAGATAGGCAACGTGAAATTTCATCAAAAGTAGCACACGTAAAAATATTATTATCAATACAGTTCTATTTGCTCTGATCTTTCATCTGTCCTCTGTCCTGCTGTTGTTTTATTTCTTTGTTCAGATTTTCACACCAACGTTGGTCTTTTTCACACATATGAAAACCTGTTGCAGCAGCAGTTCTGTGAAAAAAAACTAAACCCTTGGCAGTCAACAAGTTTACCTATGAACTGATACATGTGTTCCTTTAGTTTATATTGACCAGAATCTGGGGAGTTCATTTAAATTTTTGTAGCACAAAGTATAAAATCATTGTAAAGTCCTTGTACATCTACCAGTGCTTTCATTTATTTTTCCTGTTCAGACCTCCATCCATGACTCCTGTTTTAAGTTTCTCCATTTATCATTTTCTCCTTCTGTCTCAGTTCTAGCAATTTCTTCAATTTCCAGTGGACAAGAAGAAACTACAGGTTCACCAGCACCTGCTCAGGAGAACGGAGGTACAGTAACAACGAACTGTCCTGCACTGAACTGGTTCCCAGACTTTTTTTTTTTTTTTAGACAGACAGAGAACGGATCAAGAGGTCCGACGATAACGGTCAGAATCTAACCATATACAGTAAATGTGTAAATCTGTAATCCATGTAGCTCTGGACTGTCCTGAGCTCCTCTCCTGTCCTCTACCACCCTGTCCTGACCTGTACTGTCATACAGCATACTGTATTGTCCTGTCTTGTATCGTCTTGTCCAATAGTGCCATGATCTGTCAAGTGCTGTTTTACGCTGCCCTGTCCCACCCTGTAGTCTATTGTACAGTCGTCTCCTGCCCAGTCCTGCCCTGCACTGTATTGTTTTGTCCTGTCCTTACCCGTCCTAAACTGTCCTTATCTGAAGTCATGTCAGACAAGGACAGGAGGTCTTGTAGGGTACTATTTCTCCAGTGATATGTTACATAACTCTGTTGCCCTGTCACACCACACACACACACACACACACACACACACACACACACACACATATATATATGTATATATATATAATCTGAGTTACTAACAAAGTCGAAGCCATGGCGACAGTGCCCACATCCTGCATCTATCCTGTACTGCCGTTTAGAAAACATCTGGCTGATTCTGTGTTGTACACTTGACACAGATGCCCCTGCCCCTGTAACTACTTCCCCAGCCTTGGAGCTCCCACTTGAAGCTGACAACGCTACCCTCCTCACACGGGTCTCCCCATCCACGCAGCGTCCTACACCAGAGAATACAACTGATGTGCATGGAAAAGACGACATGGTAAGAGCAGAGTCAAGTTTCTTAGAGTCGTACCTCTTTACCTGTAACATGTCACCATTCAACAACTAATGTTCTGCATGAAAGCAATCTCATAAACTTTCAGCATGGTAGGAAAGCTAAATCAGGTGTTGTTCTCAAAATGCAACATATCAACACTTATAGCTTGGAAATTAAAGCAACCCTATGTAACTCTTACTGAGCGGCAGCAACAGTGTCCACAAGTGGTAATTACAGCGCTCATGTTTAATTAAATTCTGCTGGGCTCAGAGTCTGAGTGGTTACTGGTAGTGGAACCCATGTACCCCTAGAAGCTAACACAACATTAACCAAAGGATGTTGGCAGATAAAAGACAGAATTACAGAGCTAGCTTCTTCTGTATGTGATGTAGTGCTGTTAAGCATTATGCTCTTCATTTGCGGAGTGGAATATTTTAAGGTAAAATACAGGGATAATGTTGCTTTAATGATTAGAAATTTAAAAAAAGGTTATAATATGTTATTTTCTCATTATTAAAAAGACCATTCCTCACTACAAGTAGCCATTATCATATATTGAAGAAATGTTTTAACATTAATGGGAAGTATGCTTATTTTCCAAAACTAAGAAACCTGCTGTGTCAGTATGTAACTATAGTGTAGGATCACAAAAGCACTGCTGGTCCTGACTAAATGAAATCAATCCAATAAGGTTATATAAGTGTCTGACTATCTGACAAATGCCCTAAAATTCAATGTGTTTAATTCAGAAGGCGCAGATTAGAAAAACAAAATATCTGGCACTAAGTCATATAAAGAACAAACTCTGATCTCCCTCTTTTACAGGAAGAAATAATTAAGGCAGGCAAAGATGACAAAAACTATTCGTCTAACAAAACAACGGAAGGCGGCAGCAGCACAAAGCCACCTGCGCCAACCTTGGCCGGCGTGCCAGGGAGCGTGACGGAGGACGCTGGAGTTCGTAGTACGACAGATTCTGCAGTGAAGACCACCGCCAACAAGCCAGGTACCTTACTGATGCAGATGCAGAAGGCGGCTTCACAAGTTGTGTGCCTCAGTTCGTCTTCCTGTGTGTCAAACCACAGCTATCACATGCTCATGTTGTCTGCCTGCTACACAAACACACACTTCTAACACATTCACACTAAAGTGACAAAGTATCAAACACGCAAATGCTCAGACGAGGCGCCCAGCAGCCGGTAGGTATCTAAAGATTTGTTTTTCATTGGCAACAAATCAAATTTAAAATCATATTTCTTGCTTTAGGGTTGAAACACAAAAATGAGCCAGAAACTATCTTGATAATTACCAGACTTCCAAAAACCAAACATACAAGAAAAGCAGGACATATACGGTTCAGTCCCAACTGAGGACCTACTGTATGCTATATGTCACATCCTCTGTCTCTTGCAAGGTTTCCTTTCTGTTTCTATTCCATCACTGCCCAGTAAAGACAAATGAAAAAACTTTAAATTGTCAAAGGCAGACTGTTACCTAGAGAAGGCCTGATTTGCAGTAGACACAGAAGACAATATCATCAGCATAAAAACTACACTTTTGCAACGTTAACTTGGAAAATAAATATTTATGCACAAAAGAAACAGCTGTGGGACATCTTTATTAACAATGTGGGGATTTCATTTGAAACAATCATCCGAACTGACTGACAGTTAGCTAAGGTGTAGATACAGACAGGAAACGTGGGTAGAGACAAAGAGGGGTATGTTACATTGCTATGTCCCCAGCCGGAATCATATCTGGGGCAACGTGGTTACGTGGTACAACATCTAGGATGTCTACAATGTCTGCTCTGTTTTAACGTCAGAATTTACTCTATGAAATGATGATAAATGTTCTCCACTAGAGGGCAAGAATAGTGACACCGTGAAATGACTGAACCTTAGAGTATTGAGTATTGATCACTAACCAGCTGTCTTTCTTTTTTGTGACAGCTACAGAAACGGGTATCTCGTCCTGGGGTAAGGATGTTGTACTATTATCATTTTAATATTAAATAAATAAATACATTGTATTTCATTGTATAAGTTTTGTTTAAAAATGCCTGTTTTTTATTTCACAATAATAATAGTTTTATGTGATTTTTACTCTCACTCACAGTACTATTAAATACTAACTATAGACAGTATATGTGCAATATAATGACAAAAAAGAGCATGGTCTTGATATTTAGAACAAAAGGGGATAAGGATCTCAACTTTCCAGATTTTTACTTATGTGTTTGTAATGAAACAAAACATCTGAGGCCTCATTACAGATCAAATGTCTGATGATGATGACATGTATAGATAGTCCTGTACATTATGTACTCAAGCTAATATATCGGCAGGAAAACTCCTTATATGCTCAGACAATGACTCTATCTCTTTAGGGCATACTACACTGCTCTCAATGCTGCCCCCTTGTGTTCCCTATAATGACTGCATGCAGATATTATTTTTTTAAAAACCTAGGTGATGTAGTGATTGTTTTGTAAAACAGAAGTCAACACTTTCCAGGCTTTACTGAGAGAGCTGAGGTACAAATTGATTTGTCAAGTGGCAATGTTCTTTTTCTTTTTCCTTTCTTTTTCTTTTATTTGTATTAATTTGTCTGAATCAACTTATGTCTGTCTCTAGGTTATGTGATCCTAGCATTCATCATCCTGGTGATCATCGTTCTGTGTATCATCCTCTACTTTCTCAGAAGAGTCTCCAGGGTAGGGGAATGAGTTATAGAGAGGAAGAGTTTATTTTTTGGTGGCATTTCCTTTAAAATTAATATTTTACACCCACTTATTGTATCATTTTACAGTGAAGACAGTTACAAGATGCTCCTGTGTACTATATTTGAGTCTACTTGTTTATTTGTTTGTCCAGACATACTCATTTGACCTCCAGCGTCAGGATCCCATCATCAATCAATTCAACGAACCCACAGGCACCTTCGAGCCAGTCTACCTGGATGATCTAGGTGTGTGTTTATGTGGTAGGATTTAAATTAACATGACTTTATAAAAGACTATCCTGACTTGTGTGCTTTGGTACCTCAGATCGACCAGCCCCTAAAGATCTAGTGACCACCGAAGACCCTTCACCTCCACCAGCAGCAAACGGCACAAGTGTACAGTTGGAGGAAAAGGGCTCGAATGGAGAGAACGGTACAAAATTTTTTTTGATCCTGAAGGACCAGTGTTTAGCATTTTAAAGTCACTGACATCAAACAAGGTATTGGATGTACTAGAAAAGCTTTACACCTCACCTTACCTTTTCTTCTCTTCCTCTGTTTGGTCTGTCTCTCCAGCTCCACAGGAACAGCCAGATGCAAACGGTCTGGAGACGTCGCCCTCCAGTGACACCAGCCCCACGTTGGACGATGACACAGCTGACAAGACATCCAACCCACCGGGCAGTATAGACCTGATGTTCGACGGCTTTAGGGAGCCGCCACAGAACGAAAACAACAACAACCCATGTAAGATTCTTTGAATGAATACAGACACATAATACAAATACAAAAATCTACCATATGCCTAAAGGTAATTCAACAGTGTTTTAGTATTGTACTTCCATAAAGCTGTGGGACTTGCAAGACAGTTCTAGTCATGACAGTCAAACATTTTTCATTTGACTCTCCAAACCTGAAAACACCTTGACGAGCAAAAATGTGAAAATGTGCAAACCTGGCAACCACTGTAGCTGGTGAGAGCAGGTCCTTTGTCTTTAGTTAGTCAAGAAATAGCTAACCAAGAATTGGTTAACTACCATGTTTCATTTTTTTTATGTCTACACATAAAACACACAAGATATAATGTGTACATATGATACCTTTTGAGTTGCTAGAGGACACCTTTGATGGAGCTACATTTGCTTCTAGTTTTTGTGCTAAAATGAACTAAGGAGCTGGTTAGCTAAAATCAGTCTCAGCTTTTAACTCCCAACAGGAAGTACAAGAAAGAAAGAACATATCTTTGGATAATTACATTTTAGAAAATGTAAATCTAAAATCTTACTTAAACTTGTGTCTTTCTCCTTTTGTTAGCGGTTTGCTCCAGTGACCCATTTGTTGAAATAAACCTGAACGAGCCGCCGTGGTGCGATCAGCTCCTCAGCTCTCCTGAAGCCACCTCCTCTGTCCTCCCCTTCTCTCCTTTCTCCTTCTCCTCCTCCTCCTCTTCTTAGCACCTTCAATGATAACCACAAGATCAACATGGAGGCAGAGACTGTGTCTTTTATACACAAGGATATAAACAAGATTGAACTGAGTTATTTGTCAGTGAACAGCATATAAACAACCAACCAACTATAAATGCAAAGCTAGCTTGAACCATTTTGCTGTGGTTTGTTTACATGTGTTGTCAATCTCAGTTTTTAAATAACCATCAGTTAAACAGGAGTCAGCCCAGTTAACCTGCTAGTTACCTATCTGTTAGCTAACTAGCTGTTAGCTAGCTAACTAGCAGGCTAACAAACCTGGGTGACTCTGTGGTTTTTGATACATCAAAACATATATTCCCTGTTATTAAGATGGATGGATTTGAAGAAGAAAGGCACCAGGGCACAGACAGAAGTTTCTTTTTGATTGTTTTATGTTTCTATCACTTTCAAACAAGGAATATTAGTATGTCATACAGAGGATCAGGCCCTCTGACCTCTTGAGCCTCTGGGCCTGTGCCGGTTTGATAATCCATCCATGGTTTAGATAGACTTTTTAAATTATTGAGATGTGTTTGATGGAGCACTATTATCAGTCTGAGCAGAAGGAAGCAGCTGTTAGGCTGTTTCTCAAACTATAAAAATCCATTGCTAGCAGGCTATAATAAATCTGTCTCATGTATTTCTCTGGTGCCACCCTGATCAAATAAGTGTTACAGTTGCTGTAAATATGTTTCCTATAGGTTATGAATGCCTCTGTGTATATTAGTAGAAACTGATATGCTTTACAGCCTTTTGTTTTAATTTGCTATGTTTTCATTTACTTTCAATACATTTGCTATCATTTTGCTTTAGATCAAACTGACCACTATAGCAACTTTTCATATATACAAGATTTTTCTTTTTCAGTGAGAGGATACAAAATAACTTCAGCCTTTATTTGGCAATTCATTGAATGACAAAAGAAATAACACTACTGTACAAAGTTTTTCCCTCAACTTTTTATTTACCTTCAACCAAGTAATAATCTTCTTTTAGAGTTATTCTGCTCAAAAAAATCTGCAGCTACAGCTCTGGCACACATTGTAGTAGTACTTTTTACAACACAGTTACATTTTTGAAAAGAAAATTCTGTTAACTTTGCTTCATTTGTTGTTTAATATCACATTTAGCTTTTAGGCCTCACAAGCAAGAGTTTTAAAGAGTGTAATACACTGCTTATATTATGACAGGCAGCAGCACTAAGGGTTGGTCCTCATTCAGTTGATCTTTTTTTAATTTATTTTTTCTAAGTGTTTATTAGTTAATTGCCGGACTATTAATCCATCTCCTGCTTTGCCATCCAACTGTTCAGGAGGTTTTCCGATTTAATTACAAATAAATGCAAAAACCATAAGTTATCACTTACATAATAGTTTTATTGGGATATGGCCAAATTCAATACATTTTTCAGCAAACATGTCAATGTTTCTATTTAATAACACAACAGTACAACAGTAAATTACTAAAAGAAAACACTGCAGGAACTATGTTAAGACCTGTAACACTTATGACTATGCTTTACTGATGACAGCCATACTAATTTAATATATAAGTAAACTTAAGCTCACACGCTAAATTAATTTTACACAAATTTGTGCTAACAAATGACCATGGTGAACTGTTTTATAGCGGCTCATCTTAAATTTATATAGCTGAGGAGGCACTACTGAACCGGCTCAAGTAACTTTTGTAAATCTGTTTGAGTTTGTTGCTTTCACCATTTCATAAATTCAACATTTCAGGAATGATCCCAGTCATCCATTTCACCACTTTGTGATCAGCGTTCACGGTCCTGATAACCAGCACCTGTGCCTGAAGGACGTTCTGCCTTGGTGACACCCTAGTGGACCAATCAGCGCCCTGCACCGCTAACCACAAACGGGCGGAATACCTTCGTACGTACGTGATTGAGTGTTAGATGAGACTACTCTCTCAATATTTGTAATGTATTTTCATAATGAAGAATTAATCACACTGATCTAATTGCATACGATTAAGCACTTACGCTACATCTATCACAATTCATAATAAGGGATTCTTTCGTATCCTTTCAACAGGGCTGTCATCAAGTCCATTATTGTTCCTAACTATGGACTATAAGAATCTCTGAAGGTATGTCCATGGTCTCCCCAGGAGAAAAAGCTAGCCGATGCATGTGTAGAACAACAGCTCCTGCAACTGTCGGTCCCAGTCCAACAAGGCCAGTCCTCCCCTGTCTGTTTGGTCTCTGATGTTTCTCCCAAGTTGAGACCAATCCCTTGCTGCCACTGTAGAGACAAAACAATGCCACTCACTCTTAGAAAGAAAAAACAACATAAATAAAAGTGGAACCCCATTTTGAACATCTGGGTTCTTATTTGTCAAAAACCTGCTGGAATGAACCTGTTAATAAAGTTCTAATGAGTCAACTCTCACCAGTGACTGTGCAGTCGTATTCATAGAATTTCTATGCACGTGGTGACGACCATGCACCTGTACAGACCTAGTCCTCAGTCCTGGAGTCTGGACACATGGTCGTTAAGTCCTTCTCTGGGCGTCTTTGTCAAACTGGACTGTCTAAGCTGCTTCATCACAGGACTCTGAGACCTCAACACCTCGGCAGAGCTGGAAAACAGGACTGGGGTTTCTGATCAATTATCAGTTCACAGATGATAGAAATGGGGTCAGAAGGCGGTCCCAGTTGTGGTGGTGAAGATCCACTCCAGAATGATGTTGGTTCTCCCTCCTGCCTGATAGGAGGTCTGTGTCACATTCACAAATGTTCCTGCTGAGGAGACAGAGGGGAAAGTGAGGAGCAGACAAGCGCGGGAACTTGTATTGTGTGATGATTGGTGATTAGTTGGTGGAGAATAAAGTGAAGGAAGGCCTTACAGACACGGGAGGTCAGTTTGATGGCAGCAGGATCAGCAGATCATCTTCTTTCCTGTGAGGAGACAGGCGTGAGGAACAACACACGAGTCATTTGTTTCAATCATCTTATCCCTCTTTTCTCACAATCCTAGCACCCTGCCTCCACTGGCTTGGTTCTCATGACAGTTTCAAAGTCCCATGAACTTTGCCCCCACTGCCTCGATGAAAAACAATCCAGACATGCAAATGTAAACTTTCTCTGTCTCTGAGCTGTCAGTTGGACATTGAAACATTTCCAGCTGACTACTTTCTCACTGTTTCAAATCACATTGTTCTCACTTTTTCTAACCTTATAACAATAACCTTTAACCTGATGGAAGCGGCAAGAGGCACACAGCAAACAGTTAATGGTTAATTTTGTAGTCTTTATTTTCAGAAAAGTATTATCTGAATCCAGCTGCAGGGCTTGTTCTGTCTAACACAGCAAAAGCTGTTCCAGTTCTGCCGGTTCCATCAGATCTATGATAACCTCTTGTGGGTTTATAAGATCTAAAGCATCACATTTCAGACAGTTATAGCGCAGATCAAAGTGTTGGAATATGAGGTTTTAAATGTGTAAGAGGATGAATATCGAGTGTCAGATTCTCTCTGTTAGTCTGTTTATTAAATCAAAAGACTGATAAGTGGAAAATAAATGTATAAGATAACTTACCAACAGTGACAGAGGCAGGTAAGGTCTCCTGGTTCATTTTACTCAGCATAAACTCAGATATAATCAACAGATTTGCGATCTGTAGTAGAAACCATCGAGCGCACCTCTGCTGGTTCACTTCACTGACTGAAGTGACAATAGATACAATGAGCCTCCTGGATAGAGGCCCAAACATCAGTCAGACACTGAAAGACACCATCCAGGAAGTGTTCTAAAAATAGTTCTTAATTAACATGGTTTGAAAAGGAAAGTTATGAGATGAACTCCATATGGAATTCCAGACATGTTGATGTGTTGACTTGAGTATATACAGTAGGGTGGAGTCAGTTAAAATGGGCCATCAGATAAAATGGATCAGAAAACGTTGGAGTGTCAGAGCTCTTTAAACTTTCACTGATCTTGTGCTGTTGCTACAACACTAGTTAAGATGTGAGATAGTTTTAGATGGGGCTCTGGGTTGCTGGGGTTGGTGGGACAGAGAAACTGTATGGTAGGTGAGCGTGACATAGTAAATTAAACTCTCAATAATAAGGGTGAAAAGTGAAATGTTTATGAACAATATTTTGACAGGTACTTTGAAATAAACTTAAAAAACTTAACCACCTTTGAATGAGCCACAGGCCACAGAGTACTGGGTGTCAGTGCAACTCATGGTACCATGAGAGCTGTGGAGAGAATAATGGCATCTGTGATGAGGCCGTTACTTCCCCAGCTACTATTTGAGGACAAATTCGAGACCTGATTAGGTGATCACTAAGAGCCCTAGCCGAGAGAATAATTCTGTCTGTTTTTAAGCCAAAAATGTTATGGAGGACTAGGCTAGTAGGAATAAATTCAACCGTGCTTCATCTCTACCGAACAGTCACTATGACTCAAGCAGGACTTCATCATGGAGGCAGCATGGGCACCGGTCGTCTCTGGTTAAACAGCTGAATCTTTGGTGTTCAGGGTGAGGTCCTCAGTCGGATGAAGGTCTTCTGATCAGTGTTGGTCCTCTCTCTGTTTGTGTGTCTCTTGGGTGCAGGAGGAACAGTGACCTTGGGGTGGCGTCGAGGTCGAGCTGCAGGGAAAAAGCAACCTCGTGGATAGCAAGGTCCCTGATGACTGGGCGTTTACTGTCTTGTCTGTGGTTAGTGAGACAAGGCTTGAAACAGCGGCGTTTGGCCCTTTTCGAGCTGCTACTGCTATGATACACACCCTTGATCCAACACAGACGTCCTTTGCTCTGGTTGGGACTCCTGATTGGTCTCGAGTTGGACTCATCAACAGCTGCTGGAAGGACATTGTGAAAAAAAGGGTTTGTGACACTTTCGGCAAATAATACAGCGGCTGAACCTTTTCCATCAATGCCGTAAAAGATCTAACACAACACTGGCATGCCACCATCGAAAAGTTTCTATCACCAGGTTCTAGATCGCTTACGGTGGTTGGTGTAAGCGCTGCAAAACTTGAGCCACGTAATTTGTGTGACTCCACTGATACGGCCTGAGTCTCGGTCTGGTCTGGACACGCCAGTAATTGGTCGCTTCTCTGGGGCGTCTTTGTCAAGCTGGACTCGTCCACAAAACTCTGTCCTGAGACTCTGAGACTCAGCACCCTCAGCCAGGTAAAACAGGACTTTTGAGGGCTTTCTGATCTGATAAACGGTTCACAGAGGGTAATCTCATTCAGAGGTTGTGAGTTGTGGTGGGCTGAAGACCCTCCGGTGTGATGTTGTGGTTCTCTCTGCCCCGTCGGGTCTGTGTCACATTCACTACAAATCGAACCCTACTGAGACAGAGGAAGTGAGGAGCAGACAAACTGAGGACTGTGTGTTCTATTTGATTGATTAGTGGAGAATAAGTGAAGGAAACTAACCCACCCAATTTGGAGGTCGGTTTGATGAGCAGCAGGATCCAGCAGATCATCTTCTCCTGAGAGAGAGACAGAGCTGAAGAGACACAAACACATGACATCAAAGTTACAACAAGGAGAATCTACAGTCTGACTTCATTCACTCATCACCATCCTCCTTTCTCTGTATCATCCTGCTGATTACAGACAACTGAGCAGAGGACAGGAACACAAACTGTATCAGTTATAACAGCTGCAGAGAGTTTTATCATCATTCACTGTGAAGAACTTTGTAACTGCTGCTTTGACAAGTGTCATATAAATAAAGTGTATGATTATTTATTCCCATATTTCCCTTTATGTCCCCACACAACGAGCAGGTTGACTGAGAGTGAGGGTACAGAGATTAGTCAGGTGACATGTCATATAAAAAATGTAGACTTTAAACACCGTTAAACTGAGGGAGTGATGGTGGAAGAAGTAAGAAGAGGAGCCGTTGTCAATTTGTCTGAGTTAAAAGAACAAACTTGAACGTTGCACGAGCTACAACCTCCACCTTGTATTCTGTTTAATAATTATTTAGAACAGCAACATGGAGCCAGAAATCACACTGGGACGAAATGCAAATAACAAATGCAACTTAAACACATTCTCAATTAGAAAACATTCAGGATGTAACAGTGATGACACAGCTCAGATCACAGAGCTGGAACAGGAGGCTTTTAATGTGAAAGAATTAATATAGAGAGTCAGATTCTCTCTGTTGAATTAAAGTTGATTAAATAAATCACAATATGAATGTTGCTGATTACATTCTTCACAAAATCCTTTGGTAACAGCTGAGATGTGAGGATTCTTCAGATGATTTCTGATGTGAAACTTTCATTCGTCTGTTTATTAAAATCATAAGAAAGACTGATGGTTTAACTCTGCAGGAAAATAAAATAAACAGAAGGTAACTTACCAACAGAGACAGAGACAGAGGCAGGTCAGTTCTCCTGGGTCACTTTCCTCTGATAAAGACTCAGCTACAGTGAATGTTGTGTTATGGTTTAGGAGGCAGCGCACCGCTTGATTTTTTTTTCTTCGCCCCAACACGGGAAGCTGCGTTCAGGGAATCGTGCCATTTTCAGAAATCTCAGTGTCAGGCCTGTGTAGATGAGTCTCTGAGGGTGAACTCTTTCTGTTTGTCATCAGTCACAGCTCAGATGTTGTACAATGAGGTTTGTAAATGTCAGATTCAGTCTCAGTGTTTTCCTGATGTTCCTCTGTGTGACAGGCTCAGAGTGACCTGTTCAAACTCTACAGAGCTGATCACAGTCACACTGTTCACGGTTCCACCTCCACATTAACACACTCACTTCACATCAATATGTTAGATGGACCAGAATTATTTATTAGTTTTCTATTGTTTATGAACCCGACTGAACTTAATATCCAGACAAGAAACTGCATTTTCCAGTTAGGCCTTAAAAGCCTCTTGGGTTTGAGGGGGTTGTCTGACATGAGAAGTGTGTGTATGTGCAGTGAACAGCGCACAATCCTCAGAAAACCACTTCCTCATACTGTTTGCGGAAGGAAAACACCTTCCATCTTTCTTGATTTGATGCGTTTGAGTCTCTTTCTCTCAAAAGAATCGAATGAAGATAAATCTGCTTTTTGAGAAAAAACTTAACTCATCACCTCCCAAAAAAGTCAGCAGCATTTCTCAGTGGATACAACACAGCAGCCATGTGTTGTATCAGTCATTTACAGCAGGGGGAGTGATAAACATTCAGTAAAGGACAGTTTCAGCAGTTGGTCTATTTATTTGTTTGTTTCCATTCAGTTCAGAGGAGAATGAACTGTTCTCTCCTCTTTTTTTCCACACACAGTGGATAGATTTAAAACCAGTTTGCACTTTGAGCTGCATTAACTGGGACACATGTTGAGACCTGATGTCCACTGATGGACGGTCTGACTCAGTTTGAAGAGGCTGCAGAGACAAACACACGTATATATAAGATACGATATGATAGCACTTTATTAGTGGTACAGGAGGGAATTTTCACTTACAGCAGCAAAATATAAAAAGGCATCGATAATGAAAAAGTACAGAACAAGATATAAACAGAACAATATATACAAATTATGAACATGTATTGCTAGTATTACATGTATGGAATATATATTAATACAATATGAAATACATATTAAAATATATATGATAATATATATAAATAATCTACATATGTACATTATTAAGTGTCTGAAATAGATACAATATGTACAAACTTGGCTATAGATCATCAGCTTGTTTCAGTGCAGGATCGACTTGTTACCTGTTTGAAGTCTGTACATCAGAGTGAACAAGTGAAGCTGATGTTTCATGGTAAAGCTGCTGTTTAACTGATTAAGAAAGAAAATAAACAACTGTACAAACTCTGCAAACACTCTGATCAAGGCAGGATTTAATGGACAGGACCTGGACAGAGAGGAGGTGAAGCAGGGTTGTCCCTCCATCCCATAATTCCCCCCATGTTTATTCACGACTGGAGTGGTCAGGAATGTCGACATTAACTTCATCTCTTTGCTGAACAGTCGAGGACTCGGTGCCACAAGTTTCATCTTGGTTTTGATCTGTTTGATTGATAGAAGACAACAGTCAGTGGGGATGAAACACAGACACATTTAAAGTTTTAAATATTTCATCACTACTAATCGCATGATTGTCAATAGTTAAAACATGTTAATTGGAAATTAATCACACAGTTTTTTTATCTGTTCTAAATGTACCTTAAAGCGATATTATACATATTTTTAATAGTCTTATCAACGAGAAACGGAAGAAGGAAGTTGTGTTAGCGCGTTATCATCGCGTCAACTTTGACAGCCCTAGTTAAAATTCAAATCAAGAAAGTAGAAATACCTTTCTGTTGTGGGGTTTTGAGTAATTTTATAAAAGCTGCCATGACTGTTACAGTTTGAACCAGGATAAAAACAGTCAGAAAAACATGTTCCTTAAGTGGGTTTCCTTTTGGGTTTCGGGAACCTGCATGGAGACAGCACACCAGTGTTTGAGTATACAGTACAGATACAGCACATCAAGTCAGTGATGCTGAACTTTAATGAACCTTCAGCAAGGTTAATACACTGGTTACCATGGTAACAGCCCCTCATCTCACCTCCATGACTTGGCGGTTCAGTCTTTGGTGCATTGTCTCCTCCAGAGGTCCGACTCACGTTCAGAACAAACATCTCTGAGGACAGAAACATGAGTTAATATCGTGGCTCCAGTCCAGTCCTGCAGGTGGTACTACAGTCCAGTCCACTCACCTGAGGCCCTGAGCACCCATTGATTCAAGGTCCTGTCGTAATTCACAGCCAGGTCACACCAGTATCTCCCTGAGTCTTCAGCTCTGATCCTGGACACGTGGAGTCTGATCCGTCCTCCTCTGAGAGCGTCTCTGTCACAGTGAACCCGTCCTGTAAACTGATGGTGCTGAGACTCTGGGACCTCAGCCCCGTTTATCATCTGATAGAAAACCTTAGGAGGCCTTGACTGGGAAAAACAAACCAGGTTGGTGAGAGACGTGTCGGCCTTGGTGTGAACGTCCCATCTGATGGTGATGTTATCGTCCTCCTCTGCCTGATAGAAGGTCTTTCTCTTAAATATCCCTGTAGAGGAGAGAGAGGGGGACATTATGTAACGTTCACTGACAGTTTAGAGAAAATTATTTTACAGTGACATGTGTTGGAGGAGACTCTGCTTGTTGGATCTGAGCAGTAAAACAAGTCTTCTAGATTAATTTTTTATGAATTAGTGCCAAATATTTTTCTGGTTCCAGCTTCTCATTTCTGCAGATTTTCTTTGGAATTTAGAAACAGTGGATGAAATATTTCTCAGTTTTGGTCAATTAAACAAGACGTTTACAGATGTCACTTTGGACTCAGGGGAAGATTTTTCACTGATCAACAAATCAATTGATAATGAAATCATTGCTAGTTGCAGCTCTACTGACCACGGACAGAGGAGGTGAGGCTGAGGAACACAACGATCCAGATCATCTTCTCCCTGTGAGGAAACAGGTTTTATTAGAGGACGGTTAAAGTTGACAGAAGAGAATCAAACCTTTCATGAATCAGACTGAAGTCTCTGACCTGTCCCTGAGTCTGTATCTTCTGTCAGTCATTAGGAACCATGAACTCCTCTCCAGGTGCAGGAACATGTTCGAGCAGGTGAAGACAAAGTTTTCCTGCTGAGCAGCTTCCTGGGTTCATCGCAGTCAGACAGACCTGGAGAGGAAACACAATCTTTCACATGTTTCCATGTTTGTCTGCAGTTCACATCAACACCAGGTAAACTGAACCAGAACAACACATCTAAGGGTCATGTGACCACAGCTCAGGTCATCAAGACTTAGTTCTTCAGACTCAATTTGTTTCAGTCATTTGGTTAAAAAATAATGATAATTAACAATAAATGTATTGTTGTGAATAAACCTGTTTGAAGTCTGAATCTTTATAAACTCCTGCACTAACAGCCTGTGTTCAGACTGATTCCACTGCTGTAGCTTCATTTCCTTCTATGCACAGAAAAAAAAGCAGGTACTTTTCCCTCTGTGCAGAAAGTTTCTATGATCGATTAAAACTCAACGATCAAAATGCGCCTGGAAACAAAAATAACCTTTGAGAATATAAAGGTTGAATTTAAGTCATGAGATGAAGGAGTGAATCTGAAAATGTTCTGGTTTTAATCAGTTTTATTATCGGAGTCAACAGCGATTAAAAACCAGGAATAAGGAAGTACCTGGGTCACGCGCTTTTCTCAACAACAACAAAGACAACGTGACAGAGAGAAGGAGCCTCGGGCTCTTTAAAAAATTAAATTCCCAGCAGCTGATTTAAGACTTGATGTTTTCTTCAGAAGATTCAGAGGAAAGAAGTGACTGATAATCTGATCTGTAACAAACATGGACGACGAAGAAGAAACGATAAAACTCAGTAAAAACACTCATGTAAACAAACAAACAGCTGACACAGCTCTGTGTGTGTGTCCGTGTGTTGGATATAAACAGCTCAAACACTGACAGCAGATCAATCTGTAGTTACTCACTTGTTTGGAGACCGAGCAGCGGGATCTTCCACTTTATGTTGACATCAGTTATTTTATTAAATCAACTGAAGGAGCGAACGAACAGCTTCACCTCCACAGACACTCTGTTTTTAGATGAGGAAGTGTCTCACTTTAACCTGTAATAACCTGCTCCGCGCGTGACAGTGGCGTGAGGGGAAGTCAGTAACGTCAGTGACTCAAAGTGAAAGTGAAAGTTTGGTGAGAACAGCTGATCTCAGATCAGACACAGTTTACATGTTTGTTAACAAAGTCAAACTGTGTCTCTGAAACTTCCAAACATAAACCTGTCGTTTCAGAGACACAGTTTGACTTTAACTGTTTCTATCAGAGCATTTACTGCTAAGTCAACAAACACGTCTCATGTAAACAACAGTTTGTACCAAGTCTCAATTTAGTCTTAGACGCTAAAACAACATCAGTTTTTCTGCCTCCTCAGGATTTGTTCATGTCTCTTTATCCACTGACCTCCTGCTGATCCTGAGTCAGTTCAGAATAATTAACCAGCTGATAAACAGATGTAGAAATAGCTTAAAGGATTAGAACTAACTCCTCAGTATCAACAGGAAGTCTCAGTGGCAAGACGTTATTCATGTTCTTCACACATTTTAATCAGTGTTGTTAATGACTTTCTGAACAACAAACATTACACACACACACTGCTGGAGTGACTCTCCCAGGGAGGAAGTTAAGTTGCTCTAGAAAGTTAGAAAGTGTTTTTTTAAAAAAAAAAAAAAAAAAAAAAAAGAATTATTAACTTTAACAGATTTTAGTGAAATTTTTGGAAAACACATAATTCTGTACGATCCTTGTTTTGCTCCTGTGAAAAACACACGTCTCTTTTAACAGCAGCTTTTATTTAGCATCAGAAATGAGAACATGAAATTAAAGGTGTATGTCAGTATTTCACTTACATATGTGCAATTCTACACTAGACGACAAATTAGAAAGTGAGAAAGAGAAATCTACTGAATATACAAACAGGATGTCATGCATCATAAGGTGCTGGCGACTGACAGTCATTATTCTGGGAGGTAGAATGGACATTAATATAAAACTTTACAAAACATTTTGAGGAAAAATAATGACTGAAGTTCAAGTAATTAAAGAGCAAACATACAAAAAGTATTTTGTGTGAAACACAAGAGACTTCTTGCTTATTGCTGAGTAAATTATGCACAAACATCTTTTTATGTCAAAACCAAAAGGGCTCCTCCAAGACTAAACTAGATCTGCACTGACCTCTGTCAGTGACATCAGTGTCCATCAAGGTTATCAAAATAACCACTTTTAATAATTATGCCTCAGTGGCCCCCTTTACACAGCCTTTACACGGCCTTTACACGGCCTGTGTTGTGTGTAAAGTGTTGCTACGTTATTGCATCTTGTTGTCCTGTGTAAAAGGCACAAAGGCAGAGGGAGTCTTTGTTGTCCCACCTTTAAGCTGGTAGCAGAGGTAGTCACAGAGCCGAATCGACATCTGTGTAAAAGGCAGAGCTGGTACGGTGGGACAGCGTTACACCTGAGTTGTGTGGTTCAGTGTAAACAAACAAACGCAGTGTAGTCAAGGGTTTTACTGCTGATACAGAGCTGTGTAAAAGGGGCTGGTGTTGATCAGCAGAGCTCAACTCGCTGAGGCAGGTGTTTGGCTTTAGACCAAAGATGCATTAAGGAAAAGTAGATATGTCTTAGTGAGAGTTATTCATTCTGCAGCCTGTGACTGAAGCGTGTTAGTGTCTCTTTCTTTGAATGTGCAATAAGACAACATGCATAAAAAACATGTGTCAAGACAGACTCTGCTACATTATATCAAACTCTCTTAATACATCCATGATTTAAAAGTGCAAGGCAGAGAGTCATACAAAATGGCCTCCAGATACTGGTCACATGGTCAGACCAACATACATTTACTAAAACTTCACTATGATGAAAAGAAGGTGAGAGCTGAAATACTTTAGTGTGTTTAGTTCTGTTCTGAACAAACAGAAGTTCTGCTCCTTTTCTCTAAAAGTGTCTGGACACTAGTTTGTTTAACAAAGGTCAGAGTTTAGTCGGTCAGTCAGACCCTTTTTAAGTCAAAGTGCATATATTGAAGCTTTTTTAAACTGTAGCTAGTGTTCCATGAAAAGAACAAAATCATTGTTGCACATTGTGCCATAGTCTGTTAGAAACAATGAATGTTCTTGCCTACTTATGCGCCAACACCCACGGCTTTGATGTGTGTCATAATTACGAAAAAGGACAGAAAATTAGCTTGTGTTTCTATGACAAAGGCCAGATGTTAGTGGGTGTTAGTGGGTTTGCAAGAGGTAGTGAAGGGAACACTATCAT
This sequence comes from Lates japonicus, assembly GCA_033238685.1. Lineage (NCBI taxonomy): Eukaryota > Metazoa > Chordata > Actinopteri > Centropomidae > Lates > Lates japonicus. The sequence goes on along the minus strand of BRZM01000125.1, from coordinate 653,037 downwards.
AGCTTACCAGACTTACACACAGCTGGAGGACATTTTCATTAAAGCCCTGAAGGTCAACTTCTCCATGTGCATTTACATCTACTCTCAGAGGATCAACTGCTCCACAAGAGACGAACGGTTTGCAGATAGTTATGAAACCGGAGTAGATACAACTACACATTTTGAATGAGCTGTGTTAACTTCAGTAACTGAGCTAGCAAGCAGTTAGAAAGTTTACTAGCTAAGAACATGCTTCTCCCTTTGGGTAAAAGTCTTTCCTAAATACAAGAACCGATTCTGAAGCACACTGCAAAAGTGAGTAATAGCACAGTGCAGAAAAACTGAAGAAGAAAAAAGAAGATAGAATATTGAAAGATTTGTTAGTCATTTTTTTCACTGGAAACCTGATTACCTGAATTGGAATTAACTGTGGACATTTCACCTGATTAAAATAAGAGATAGACTGTGGTTTTGGTCTCAGCTGCCTATGAAACAACACATGTAGTCTCCTTTTGTCCTTCTACATGGACAAAACTGGATGATAGCATACACGTGCACTGCTATGAGGTAAAGCCTAACGGAATTTGGAGAACATATTTCATGTAATACTAGAGAGTTATATAGAGCAGTGAACACAGTCTTGGTAAAATGAGATACTAAGCTAAAATTGTAAACATCAAAAGAAAGACTGGCTTCAAAAACGTAAACCAACTGTGGTCTCGTTTCGAATCAGTTAGCAAAAAATTCAATATTAAAATCAGATTGAGGTCAGATTGCGTTCACTCTTTGGCACAGTATAACAAGTGTTAACACTGTAAATGCAGCCAAACCTACAAAGAGCCCGATTTGTCCCCGGCTCTCTGGCTTTGGTGTCACATTCAGAGGTTGATAAGTGGAGGCTGCAGAGAGAAGAAACAGTTATGAGCTGCAGCAGAAAGACAAGGTTAAGGAACAGCTGGTGAACAAACAGCTAAACAGACAAATGTTTGTAACAAGACAGTTTAACTGGACACCACTGACTCTAAACTAATACATGGTGAGACAAAGCCAAAGAGCTCAGAACCTGGGTTATTTGTGTAACCAAGAAGAAAAAACAGTTAAGTGCCACTCAAATGTAATTTACTTACATCTGGATAATCTAACAGGGGAAAAGAGAGGATTTTCACAGTATGCTAGTTAACCTGGTAGCCTGTTGTTTGAGAGACATCTTCAGGGGAAAGGAAGAATCTGTGTGCAGAGTTTTTTTGTATCAGATTTGGAAGCTAGAGACGAGGACATAAGGTATTAATTTCTATGTTAATTCTGTAACACTATTCAGTTTCATGCAAGGTCAGGCATGTGTGCTCACCCTGATGACTCGGACTCAGGTAAAGGGGACTCAACTTTGGGTCAGACTCAAACACCGTGCACTCGAGACTCGACTCAGACGTGAGGTTTAGTGACTTGACTGAAACACTGCTGGAAACCATCTCACAAAATAACAAAAGAGCCAGTGATGACATCTTACCTGTAACATTGAGGTCACACGTTTTGTAATCATGATATTCATCAATGATGACAAGGACCTGATAGGTACCTGTGTCGTTGAGCTTCAGATCAGTGAAGAGACATTCGATCCGTCCTTTCTTGGCGAGCTCTAGATCACACCACACTCGTCCTCTGTAGAGCTCGTGTGGATAGAGCTCAAGTTCATGTTCACTGTCATAAAGGTAAATCCTTCTCTCCGGTCTTACATACATGATGTCTATATACAGTGAGTGAGTATCAGGTTTAACAGGGAAGAGCCATGTCAGTGTGGTGTTACCGTGCTCCTCTGCCTGGTAGACGTCCTGAGTTACATTGAGAGTGAATGGAGTCTCACCTGCAGGAGTTAAAGGGAAACAAAGGTTCAGAATGAAGGAACCACAACACAAGGTAGAAAGAACCGCAGAGAACTGTAGGTTAATGAGAGCGAGGTGAGGTCTTAGATCAGCAATGACGGACCGATGGCTTCAAACTCAACAGCACAGTGACATCTGGTGGTGAAGCTGATGTAACTGCACATGTTACTGTGCAACATGGAGTAAAAACCAATGCAATGTCCAAAATACATTTGTTGACATTAATATACTTTATTAGTGTCACAGGGAGCTCATGTCTATCACACTGATCAGCAACAAACTCACTGACAGATGAAGTGAAGAACATTACGTGTGTTTACATGGAGCCTATACATAGAATCAACGTTATTCACTTCATCTGTCAATAATGTTGTGGCTGATCATTTATCTGTAAATCTATTGAACTAAGTGAAGCATTTTCTAAAACACCAGGTCTTGATATTAGGAACAGTATGACTCCAAACTAACACAACATGAAAAAACTATAACTCACCCAGTGAGAGACAGAGTGTGAACAGCGAGAGGCCAGCTGCCCAGACTGACATCCTCCACCAGGCTGACCTGAAGCGTGAAGCCAGAAACATAAACGTATTTGATTACAGCATTGGTTGTGGTATGTGTAGTATCAGTCAGACACAACATGTCTTTCTTCTTCCTGTGTGGTAACACAGAATGGTGGAATTTTTTACTTTCGGTTTTACTCAGGCCCCCCTCAGGTTTTTGCCTCTAAGTCTCATGTATCATCCATCACCCTGCGCTGGAGGAGCTGGAGCATTTGGTCACATTGTTAAAGTTGACAAACCTCTACAGAGATAAAGCATGTTTTATAAAAGTATCAAAGTGTAGGTGTGAGAGCGCTGAGGCTGCAGCCACATTACCTCTGCTGTTAGAGGAGGAAGAAGCGGATCAACACGGCCTCCTCTGATCCTGGCCTCAGACATGAAATGATCTGCACGTCCAGAATTCGTCTCTCACATCTTTGAAGACTCTTGAACTCTGCGACCGTCGTTCAACACACTGCTGCTCAGTGGAGAAACTGAGTGTGCTGCTGCTCTGCAACTCAACAGACATGAAAGACATGTGGAGGTGGGAGGAGCAATCACATGACCTGACAACTGAACAGTGATAGGCTGTAATCCATTTCAGTGTTGTATCATTATTTTCTCAATATTATTAGTAACATAATAATTTACATGTAAGAAATGAGTCAACAAAAACAGGAACCTGGAAACAACCTGTTTTAAATCTCTGAAAGAAACACTGAGTATTTAGTGTTTCACAAAGAAGAAGTGAAAAAAGTGAATTAGTCAAGTGTCATGTTATTACAATGCTATTAATAGCAGCACTCCTTATAATACCAAGTCAAAAAGACTGTGTGGTCTAAACCTGACCTGTGATATAGATGAGATTATTCTTGACAGTGTAAAGATGACAGAACCTTTAAACACAAGGATCCAAGAGCCAGTAACCATTCATTCAGTGAAGAGACAATGAATGGTTTTACTACACAATGAACAGACTGCCCAGTCCAGCCTGAGCCAATAGAAAGCAGTTTAATTATATCCAAGTGATGCTCCGACATTAAACAACGTACTCCTTTGATATATTTAGATATATCCACATTATATCTGCTCCCAGGATGGGAGTGGCACCGGGGTGCAGTCATTCCCCCGAGGTGGATAAGGAGGAGCGGTCTGCTCAGGGTGAGATATATAAATCACACCTCCTCCGTTTAACTCACATCGTCACCTCGCTACCACGAGAGAAGACACAGAGGAAATGTCTCACCAGCATCACTGTTATATTCTGTTGACTGCTGGAGATACAGGTCGGTTCTTTGGCTCAGAGATCTGCAGAGGTTTGTGCTAATATGTCTTGATGTATGTTAGACTGTTAATCTGGCATCAGTGCAAATGTTGGTTGATGAATAACAAGAAGCAAATGTCTTGGTGAGGTGTTGAGAAAGAACAGTATGTTGTATGAACATGAACAGTTGTATGAATTCTGCTGCAGGGATGAACACAATTTATTAAAGCACAAACTGGTTCTATCAGGTGTGTTTACATCTGTGGACATCTAGGTGACGAGGCAAGCTGTGGTCTCTGAAAGACCCAAGATTATTTCAATAGCATTGCTGTGGCTGAGAAAAGCTGCTGCCTATGTGGATGCAATACATATCTTCACCACAAGGGGTCACTGCCGGACTTTTACTCTGTTGGTCCATGAGGCTGCTTCTCCTGCAGTCTGACCTCTGACCTTTCTGTCTTCATGCACTGAGTGAAATACTTTTTAAATGATGTTCATGTTGCTGTACAGCAGACTAATTATGCTACATTCACTGTCAAAGTCTGTTATGTTATACTCTTCTGTCTTCAGACTTATGCACTGAATGTACTGTTTTAGAAACCTGCATTTAATCTGCACAAAACTCATTTAACTAATTCAAGATTTTTTTTATTCTGTTCAGATTTAGAAAATGTTGAATATTTTGTTCATATTTTATTAAGTGACAGATTATTAAATACAAGTAAACAAAGCTTAAACTTAAAAAAGGCTCATCAGATGACGACAACTTCAATATTTCAGTCCATGGACTTTGTGTCATCATAACTGTAATGTGTTTGGCTGCTTAAACAAAGTGCATTTTTTCATCCCTCAGATAATGTTAAATCACACATGGTTATCAATAATTAATAAAGACATAATGAGTTATTTCATGTTTATGATCCAGTTGCAATCAATGACCTGCTAATGTGCTGACAACACTTTGTGTCATATTATCGCTGTTTGCATTTAGTTCAGTTGGTAGATCCACAAAAAAGATAATAATAACAACAACAGTGTGCTGCATACCTGAGCTGTGCTGACCAGCGAACCATGAACTCCTCCCCATGTGTATGAATGTGGATGAACAGGTGGATTTTTCCAGCAGAAACAACTTGCTCACATCAGTCTGAGTTTTCTCTGCAGGAGAACAAAAGGTGTGGCCATTAGTTTGTTCAAAACATTTCAGACACAGATGTTATCTGTCAGTCGCCTTGCAGAGATGAGAGAAGACACACAAGGTAGGAACTGTGACACACTAACTTATGACATTAATCCTGGTGCAGTGACCTGACTACTTTTATTGCTGCTACACTCCTACTGTAGACAGAAAATTTCAATTTATTCATTTTGATGTTGACAATTCAAAGAGGTTGAGCTGCAACAGAGTAGTTGGTATCATTTTCACTTTGTGAGTCTGTTTGTGTCATCAAGGCAAAATGTGGTCTTCAAGACATCTACTGTAGTGAGAACTGCCTCAGAGGAGAACTGAGAATGAGAACTGTAGACAGATTTTTCCATTGTGATAGAATCACAACTGTGCAAAATGCAGTTAAAAACGTTAGAGGTGTGTACACCTTTCACTGAACTAACCTTTTTCACTTTCGTTTTATTGCTCCAAACACATTGATTTGGTGTTGTGGCTGATGTGATCCCATCATAAGACAGTGTCTAGTTTGAGCATAGCAAAGAATTAAATATGCAACTACACTCTGCACAGATGTCCTCAAATGTTGTCTTGTCATATGTCTCTGGCAGGTCAGGAGCTACTTTACCTACAGAGAACTCAGTTTTCCCTCTTGTAAATGTCTATTTTTTGCTAAATGTTTGAGGATGAACATGTTACTAATTGAATTATCAGGAAACACTGTTCTTACAGTACAGACACACTGTGTTTTGTGTTCAAGTGTGAGTCATCTAATGTGTCCGTGGGAATGGTGGGTGCCTGTTTAATAAATCTGGAGTCACAGTTTTCTTTTTGTCAGTAGGACCTGACTCACCAGTTCAATGTCATTCTGATCTCTGAAGTCACTAAGGACTAAATAAAACTTTGAACATGAAATTTGATGTGTTTTTAAAAATAAAAAATAGAAAATATTGAGTTTTTTTTTACATGTTACAGTCGTTACTTTTTTCACAGAGAGGCTGTTCTGGTTCAAATTGGACCTGTACTTTGAGAGATTCATTTTAGATTCACCAGAGACATTCAAATCCAACTGAAGGCTGGATGTGGAAATGAAAGTTTACATTCACAAGTCTGTATTTTTTCATTTGAACAGTGGGGGCAGAGTTCATGGGCAAACTGCTTGTGTTATAGATATATACATTTACATATATATATGTACATTATCTGTGAATCTTTTCTTCCACTTGGATTTGTTGTAATGATGTAACTTTTTAGGGGGAAAGGACTGTAATATTATTCCTTATCCTTAAATATTTTCTGAGAAAAACTAACTGAAGGTGTTTCAATATTATGATTGTTTACACTGCAGAGGTTGTAGTTCACATAAAGTGAGGTGATTAATGAACAGGATCAGGTGCTGTAAAGACTGAATGAAGTCAGACTGTAGATTCTCCTTGTTGTAACTTTGATGTCATGTGTTTGTGACTCTTCAGCTCTGTCTCCTCTCACAGGGAGAAGATGATCTGCTGGATCCTGCTGCTCATCAAACTGACCTCCTGTGTCTGTGGTTAGTTTCCTCCTTCACTTTATTCTCCACTAACTAATCACTAATCAATAATACAAGTCCTCAGTTTGTCTGCTTCTCACTTTCCCTCTCTGTCTCCTCAGCAGGAACATTTGTAGTGAATGTGACACAGACCTCCTATCAGGCAGAGGAGAACCACAACATCACACTGGACTGGACCTTCACCACCACAACTCACCGCTCTCTGGACTCCATTTCTATCATCTGTGAACTGATAATTGATCAGAAAGTCTCAGTCCTGTTTCATCTCCATGAGGGTGTTGAGGTCTCAGAGTCTCAGGATGAACAGTTTTCAGGACGAGTCCAGTTTGACAAAGACGTCCTCAGAGAAGGACGACTCAGACTTCATGTGTCCAGACTCAGGACTGAGGACTCAGGTCTGCACAGGTGTAAAGTCCACACAAATTATGGGTGGAGCTCTGAGAAATGTCGACTCAATGTCACTGGTAAGTTGATTCAGCTAAGCTGCAAAAGGAGAGTTGATGGAGTATGGCTGTATGGATGGTATGGATTCAAACCTTAACAGTCCACACTTTAATTTTGGGCTTAAAGTATTGACAAGTATTTTTATGTCGTTCACAGCAGCTGATCAGCCCCAACCTGAGACACCAACCAAGAGCCCACAAACAGACATTTTGGACAGGATTAATTACTACGTTAGATGGGGAATACTATCAGTAGGTTTCCCTTCCATTTATCTGCTTTGTTGTCTGTCTTTGTTTACTTTGTTTAACTTGGTTAAGGCACCAGTGTGTAAGAATTTGTGACATCTTATGATGAGATTGCAGAGTACAACCATCTCAGTACCCCTCCCCTCACATCTCCCAATCCAAGCACGCAGGGTGTGGCCTCCAGGTAATGTGAAAACGCTCTCTCTAGCACCAGTGATTTGTTTGTCCATTCTGGGCTACTGTAGAGACATGGCTGCCTCCATGGAAGAAGACATGGGAGAGGACAAGACAGGGAGGTTTTGCAATACAACAAAACTAGGCCTGACTTACTGATACTTACCCATGAAAATAAAAACACAAACAAAGACTGTGGATCACTAAACGCTCACACTATGGGTGTTGGGAGTTGGGGAGGGATTGGCCTCTGTTGGACAGGGGCAGACTCCACTCTGTCTTCAGTCCTCATTTTACTGACTCTACTCATTGAACAACAAGAAAAAAATGCCATTGCAGCCTTACAGAAACAACTGATTGAGACCAACAGGACTCTCTGTGGAGGACCCCCTTTCCATCAGAATATTGATTCAAAGTCAGACTAAGAAAACCAACAGACCAGACTCTCAATCCTATGCCCTCATGTACTGTTTATAATGTGTATATATTGTAAATAAATAAATAAATCCCTATTTGCATTAGTGAAGTTGTTCTTCTGTGTGATAATTTCTCAAGAATTAAAAAAAGTTCAACAATAACAATTAATGATTTTTAATAACAATAATAAAACACCACATAACTATACTGGCAAAAGCCTTTACTACTGAAACTTCATATTTATCTAATTATATTCACCCTAAATCCATCCACACAGACATACCAAATTTGCAAACATGTCAGAATACCCTCACAATCATAGGTCACACAGGCCACATTAATAAGGAAAAGCAAAACTAAGAAATACAAGACCGACCACTGATAGGGATAATACCTCTGGAACTCTGGCTTCAAGGGCAGGAACTCTATTATCACTTGTGTTGGTTGGCATGTTTTGTGTGATTCTAAAGAAAACAGAAAATATAAAAAGTAGACTATTTAAATAATTAAGATTAATTTCAATCTTGAATAGTTCAAATCTGATTAAATATAAGCATTCCCATTTGTACGTGTAAGAAAGTATTATTAAGGTAACAGTCAGTGGAGTCACGCAACTTGATTTCTGACCAGAATAAACAACCCTGTGATCACTGGCACCCTCCGGTGGCCAAATAGCGTAAATGCAGTACTGAAAACGGCCACATGGCGGAACAAACAAACAAATGTAGGCTACTACTGACAGGTACAGCTCATCAAAAAACAAAGTTACACCGAGTTAGTAATATTTGTATATTCCAAAGAATGATACTGAAACATTAGGAGGTCAGCTACATGAACAAGAAATATCGTAGCACATCCTCATGCTCTGAACCATGTACTAGGAATATTAGACATTACAAACATAATAAATAACACTTAAAGGAACGATTTCAGGACTAATAATATTTATATGCCTATTTATACTAACACTATGCTCAGTCTACCGTCAGCAGAGAAGGGGTTTAACTCACGTCTGTGCATGAACGCATAAAACAAGCATTCAGTGCTGCTCGCGCCCTCAGAATTCGAAAAGGCCAACGAATGTTTAAGGAAATATGACATCATCAACTACGGTAAGTGCGCAAGGACCAAACCCCTATTGTAGGCCAGCCCGGATGTTACAATCACCCTGGTTCCTTCGACGGAAAGCCGATTGAACTCTTCCACTGGCTTTTGAATAAAATAAGCTCGTTGCCAAGAAAAGTCTATGATACTTACAAGTTTTGTTCATCAAGATAGTAAACAAAGTTAACTTGGTCTGACAACAATTATAACAATGGAAGCAACAAAAAGTAGACTTTCTGACAATTACTATGGGGGTGAAAGAGTCCTGACGTCTGATCACATTATTCTTTTTTATCACTACTCCCGTACTTTCGTATGTTTATCCAGTATGCAGCCTTGAAAGTAAAACCTGCAGACACCACTCAGGGATAAATAAAAGATAATAAAAATATTTTATTTACTGTTCATTTTCTTCTTATACAGAGTTCGACCTGAACGTCAGTCAAAGACAAGACAATAAAACACACTGCAGATGTCAGATTTCTGTAAAGGTGATGTTCACCAACTGCATGACATCTAATGAAAGTTCACAGTTTTCACAGTTCAGTAATGAACCTTTGACCTCAATTACATCAGCATTGAGTTCAACAATTGAGCTTAAAAAAATCATGTTCACAAAGAAAAAACTTGACAAACAAATAAATATTAAAAACCATAAGAAAAAGTATAAAAGTATATTTACATACTTGTCAGGACTTGACATGTAGCTATATTTAAGCTGATGAGCATAACATAAAAACATTACTGTATTCCTTTTATGCCTCCATGCTGATGAGTCATGGCTGGAGGCATCATGTTTTCAGGTTGTCCCTCCAGACGTCACAAGTTGTCCACTTAAAACACGAAGGGAGATCTGTCCAACCTATTACTAAGATGAAAACCACAAACTAACTATGAGGTAGAAAACCATCAGGTTTTTCATTTCTCTCCGTCACTTGAAAACATTACAGCTGCCATCTGCAGATTCTCTAACAGGAGACTCAGTTCTGTCCTGAGGCATCCAGCTGGTGGATGAACAGCAGGGGGCAGCAGAGCTTCAGAAAGCAAGACAGCTGAAATGTTTTGATTTACAGTACGTGACACTGCACAGAAGTTGTAGGTCACTTCAGGTAGGCATGAGTACAGTATGCGATTAAGTACAACAAGGTAACCAGTCCAGCTGCCATTGCTGTCAGTCCCAGTCCAACATAAAGGCAGAATCTTCCTCTGCCTGCTGGTGTTGGATTTGGTTTTGGGGTTAGAAGTTTGGGCTCATCAACAGCTGCTGTAAAAGACATAAAAAGTGTATCTGATTCATCTGAAGATGAAAACACGTGTGATGGACAAGATAGGTCTACCAAGCAAAAACACATTTCAAATAAAGTCAGTATTGGAGACAGACATTAAGATGAATGTCAGTCTATTCAAAGCTAAGTTCCACTAAATTTCCTGATTGTGCAGGTTCCTGAAAACAGTCCCACAACAAATGCACTATTTCCTCCTTTTTGTTTTATTAATTCTTTAAATATTCATGTAAAGATTTATGTCTTCAATATGAACTAAAGCAACTAAATATGGCAACAAGCATCAGACAAACTGCTGAATATATGAGCAGGTACATGTACCAACCTCTGTCAACTCACCAGTGATGTTGAGTGAGAACACTTGGACCTTCTTGCCAAATTCAGTGGCCATCCTGCAGAGGTAGCGACCCGAGTCGTTAGTCCTGACTCTGGACAGATGGAGTCGGACTCGTCCTGTACTGAGAGCGTCTTTGTCACAGTGCACTCGTCCTGTAAACTGCTCGTGCTGAGATTCATCAACACTGCTGTCCATATGATAAAAAACCTTTAGCTGAGGAAACAGCAAACAGTGGATCTTAAGGGAGGCGACTGAAATGTCAGCTTCGGACGAGAAGTGCCATTCCACTGTGATGTTGTTATTTTCCACTGCATGATAGTGTAGTCCTGTGCTTTGAGGCGAAAACATACCTGTGGAAAAGAGAGGGAGAAAGGACGTAGGTTAGAGTTCACTTAATGAATGAATAAAGAGTTGCTCTTAAATGTTGTATCACAGGCTGCACCATCAAGTAAACAGAAACTTAAATCACGGTGTAATTCATTGAGACTTGATGCAGAGAAACAGAAAGTTCATGCTGCTGGGTGTGCTCAGAGTACAGTGAGTCAGAAATAACAATATGACTCACAATGATCATTGTATTTCACATCTACCTACGGAAGTCATTCCAGTGCTGATTAAGTGTGCACATTAAAGGATTTAACTGTCTTTAGGGTATAACTAAATTATATTGCTACTAGATAATCACTGATTTAAGATCAGTTCTGATTTCCCTTTGACCCTACCCCTAGTTCTGGTAGTGGCCCTTCAGAACGGATCAACAAGGGGTAAATCTTTATCTAGAGAATTGGACACCACCTGTGACTGGTTTCACAAATCATTCTGTGAATTTTCTTCTACCAGTCTGCACCTGAAAACCCTCCATTTTGAGAGTCGTATGGAGGGTGCAATGACTGTGACCTTTCGAGGAAAAGGGACATTACCCTGTGCAGCAGTGTGCAAAACAAAGGGCAAGAGCCAATTTGGGATTGGGCCTTAGGGTTGCTTTGAACTAAATGCTAACACTAGCATGTTGCTTGTCTGGTTCTGCTCGAGGTTTCTGTCTCTTAAAAGGAAGTTTTTCTTTGCCAGTGTTGCCTTGTGCTGCTCGTGGTGGAAGATATTGGGTCTCTCTTTGTAAATATTCTAAAGAGTATGGTCTAGACCTGCTCTATATGAGAAGTGCATTGAGAAAACTTCTGTTGTGATTTTGTGCTATATAAATAAAAATGGACTTTGACTTAACAATCCATCCAACAGAAGTTGAAATATTTCAGTCTGCACTGATCGACTGCCACTGGTTTGGAGGATGTAACTACCTTAAGTCCAAATATCAGAAAGCACGACTTCAGTGATCCTTTGAAGTGAGAATAATTTATTTTTTATGTTTATGGTTTTCTTTATGTAAAATGAACTAAAGGTGTAAACTCACCACAGACAAAGGAGGACAGGGTGAGGAGCAGCAGATTCCTGCACATCATCGTCTTCCTGTGAGAAGAAAACATGAACACATGATGGCAGTTGCAAAGAAATTCCACAGAATAGAAAGCAGAGAGCATTCAGTAATGACAGTGCTGGCATTTACTGTCATTCTTTCAGCACACTCTGTCGACCTAACAGTTACTCAGGTGGAATCTTGTGATTTATGCAGTGGGTCAGAGTCATGCATCAGTGCACCCTGCACAACCTTTAGCATGGATTCATTTCCACAGACATGCACAACTTTTCTCACACTTCACTGTCCTGTTACAGCAAAAAAGAAAAAATAATAATATTCACACATGAGAAATAATTCCTCACCAGCAGACTGAGTCCTCCTAAATCACTTTCCTGCAGATGTGCACAGTCTTGTTCCAAGATGAGCCTTTTCTTTTCCAGTATATTTCCACGTGAATAGTGCTGCATTTGTCCTTTGCGTGCTGCAGCATCAGTCTCAGCAGATGTTGTGACTGACGTGGGGACTCCCAGGTGAATATGTAGCCATACATGGGCAGGTAGCAGAAGTTCCGCCCACCCTACGCGTAGCATGTGAACCGGGGAGAGTGACACTGTTTTTACCGGAACAACCCCTTGTGTGATGAGACTGGAGCGGGAGAAACAGACAGGAGTTCCCCTCGTGCAGAAAACACCGAAAAAATGGAATATTCTGTGCAAATAATAAAATAAAGACGCGGAAAGAATAAACGTTATGAAAAATACACGGAAATTAAAGCAACATTTTGCAACTATTTTACCTTAAATAATCAACTTCAGAATCACTGCGATGTTTCAATGCCTCTGTGGTTCCCCTCTGCTCCCTGAACACCTGTAGTTAGAAGTCATTATATCTGATATCTGACCAGGAAACTGAGAAATGATCAAGAATTAGAAACAGAGTTTGGTGAGTTTGTGACCGCGCTTCAGTTCAGTGTCGGAGCTCCGGTGAAGAGACAGACAGAGTTTAATACTGCTGCTCAGCAAAATGACATTTTGTCGATTCCAATATATTTACATAGAACTGACGTCAGACAATCTGCAATAATATCTCATATATATATTTCTTCATATCGGAACCCTAAAGCTTTAAAATATCTTCCAGTTATTTATCAATAAAATGAGAAAATATAAAATAAAAACATTGGCATTGATGCAGAATCTATATATCCACTCATATATTCAAATCCATTTTATGCATATTCCTGCAGTATGTTTAGTATAAGCGTGAATGTACGTTAACTCATCTGTTCATTAAAACGGAAACATGCAACTCATGCAGCACAGTGCATTTTTGCAGGAGACAGAAGAAGATGGTGTGAGACAGAAATCTACGAAAGTTATTACCAGAAATTCAGGCAGTGGTTTTTTTTTTAACCTCCACGTGGCCTCTCCAGTTCTTCCTGTTGGTCGCAGCAGCAGCAGAGTCACACTGACTCAGCTTATAATCAGATAGTGCTGGAGGGGAAAATACTGACAGGTATAATAACAATAATATACGAACAGTGAGAATACTATTCTGTTTTACTGGCTGCTGTTTACTCTACTGATTAATAGGGTTTGTTTCAAATATCTTCATGGATCCAGAGGAATATGGATTACAATGAGCATGTGTGTTTGTCAGATACATTAATTTTGTTTGTACAAAAACAGAACAAGAGGCTGTCAAAAGTAAGTAAATGCAGACACCAGCACCAGCTGTAGATACCTGATCAGGTTTCAAATCAGAAAACAGAAGTCAGCTTTTACATGAAGGGAACCCTTTCCCCAAGTCCCAACCCTTGGATACAGTCGCTTAACAACATAACACTGACAAAAACACAAACATTATACAAACATGACTGCCCCTAACAGACTATCAGACAAATATCTAGTGAAGAGAACACGAGCCACTCCTGGTTGTATAAATCACAGGCTGCACCATACACCCAAACATGTGCTCAGTGTTTTTGTTAGAGAAGTCAACCAGACTGAAACATGTCAACAGCTGTTTGATAGATAACCAGATATTCAGTCTCAATTAAATATTATATTTCCGTCAGTTTCACTTTGAAAACATTTGTAGTGTTGTACTCATTTACCTCGAAAACTTGCAAGTTGTGTCTAGAACTGTAAAAGAGGGAAGTTCAAAACCAGTCTACACTGGCTCACATCCTCACGGATATTGTGACTGTCAGATTTTCAGTCTTGGAAAGTTACCTAAACGATTGAGCACAGGATTCAGAAGTCATTAAGATGAGACATGAGGGGTTTTTACCGTGCTCCACTGATTAGCTCATAAACAAATTTACAAATCTTTGAGAAGTCTTGGGCTGACAACAATCAAATCTGGATTTGGGAAATGATTCAACACCCAGTGACTGCACTGTCAACAGCAACACAAAGTAAATGCAAATAAAATACCAGGCTGAGAGGGAACCCCACACTAGAAGCCTCTCCCTTCTGATGCTTTTAAGCACCTCATTGTTTGCTGTTCAGGTAGCAGCTGATGTTGTAAACTGTCAGGGTGAGTCTGAAATATTTAAAGCACTCAATGATCTCAACAGTGTCTTTATTGTTGCAGGTGGAGCTGTGGGTGGAATGTTAATTAACAGTTAGGTTACTACAGGTGATTGTTCTTTAATGTGCAGGACGTGGTCATTAAAGATGATGAAGTCACTAAAATAAAGTTATTGTAAGTAAGAAGTGCAAGTTACATTTCGAGTACTTCCAAGCACACTGACTTGATGTGGTTTTAGTTTTTTATTTCTACATTTCTTCTCTTATTTCTTATCAAAGATGCTCTAGAAGAAAAAATAATCTACTTGGTTAACTCAGACCTCAGTACTAAGTACTGAAGCAGGATTGAAGCCAACGTTCTCCGATTTTATGTTGTTGTACAACTGTGTTCACGGTGCTATGGATAAATGTAATGTAAGCATTAATTTCCATCTCTGTTCTGACCTCTAGTCACACTGAACATTTTATTTTCCAACCAAGGAAACTTTTCTTTTCAAAACACTCATCAACCTTTGACTGTGGGTAAAACAGTCATTTCTGATCCTGTCATTCTAAACCAGCCTACGGTTTACTGTAGCTGACTACGCAGAGTTAAAGAGAAAACAGGAGGAATTTGTGAATGATGGTGTGTAGACTGTAGGTTATTGTCAGGATGAGTCTGAAATCTTTTTTTAAGGTTTAAGGCTTTTTTGGACAGGACAGGAAGATAGACAAGAAATGCATGAATAGAGAGAGTAGGGGAATAATGCTGAACCTGTAGATCAGTTAAAAAGACTTAGAAGTCATTAAAAACCAGTGTTCATCTTTGATCTCCAGCCAGGAAACTGACGGAAATATCAAGAATTAGAAACAGAGTTTGGTGTTTGTTACAGCAACAGCAGAAGCCGGGGATCATGGGTAATATACACCGTTCGGTTGTGTTTCAGCTCAGTAAGTTGGACGACACTGTCGGTGCTCCAGTCAGAAGATCGATAAGCTTTGTTTTCAAAGCAATAAAACCACAGTAGAACCACAAAGAGTGGTGCGAGGTGTTAATTCATTTATTCACTGTTGGAGAGTCAACACTGTAATCACATTTCCCCCTCACAGAATCAATGAAATAATTCAGCAGTAACATCACATCCATCATGTGGACAGATTTGATTTGATCAATCACTGCAGGGTGATTACACTGGAAAACTGTGACATGACATTACTCTGATTTGTTAATCATCAGGACATCTGATCCGTCCCACAGTCCACCACATTTTTCATTATTTCAGCAGGAAACACAATGTTTAAAACAACAGGGCTCTGCTGCTGAGGAAACTAAAACACAGACAAATATTTAGCAGTAACTGTTGACTCCTGGTGGATTTGGCATTTTCGTCAGTAAAGATAAAAACTATTTCTACTTTCAAAATATATTCTTAAGGTTTTTCATTCCTGAAGGAGAAATTTACAGAGCCTGTGATCTTAGTTTTTATATCTACATTTGTTAGAGGCAAAGGAGGAAGAAATAATCTAACTTACACCTCAGTGTGTCTAGTCGATGAACTTCATATTCCTCCAATCCCACGCTCTTCTCGAGAAGCTGGATTGAAGCTAATGTTACCTGATTTTATGTTGATGTACAATCATGTTCACAGTGCTGGATAAATGTAAGTTATGCATTTAATTCCATCTCTGTTCTAATCTGTACTAATGCGTGACTATAACAGTCATTTAAAAACACCCACCCTGACCACAGTCAGTAACCTCTGATACATACAAGTGACAAACAAGAGACAAACTTCCCACTGCTTCTGTGTTTGAGTCATCCGTGACTTTCAGTTTTACAATATCTGATAACACTGTACAGCTACTATTATCACACCTGTTTTTGTCACCAAATAACTGCAGCAATTTGAAATTTAAAAGCATTGATCTATCTCACCAATATGTTCTTCATACAAAAGATGATGCCACTTTATAATAATGCATGTTTTTCTAAAGGGTTTATAAGTTGTCACTGTGGCGTTGAGCAATCGTCAATAACCAAAGCCACAGAGGAAACTGAGGTCATGTCCTTGCAATATTTCTGGGAATTTGGGAGGTTTGAAGAGTTTACACTCCTTGGTTACACTCATATGAAACATGGTTGGTTGTTAAAGGCTTATTTTCAATTGATTGGATTAAATAAAAATGGATTTAGTGTTCTCCACCAGCACAAAGAAGATTTTGGTAAAACATTTGAGCAACAATGTTGGGAGAGAAAACACTGAAGTGACCAATAAGTGTGAAGGTTTGTGAGTCTGAGAAAATCAAACAAAAATTAATAAAACAAGAGTTTGGTTAGTGATTAGTCCTTGGTAAGAGGAGTTCTGCTGGAGCCAGTGATGTCAGTATTTCTAAAATGTTGGCTCTTGAAAAACAGATCTTGATCTCAATGACACCACTTGTCCATATAAAGTTAAATAACAGATCAGTGAATGACTGTTTTGATCCATGACGACAAGGAACAACCTAAACAGAAATGTGATTATTATTATGTTGCTGTCAGATCTCTCTGACAGTGACTTCTGTTGTTTAACAGAAGGGAAAAATCCAGTTTGGTTAGAAGGGGAGGAGCTGAGGTGGGACGAGTACGAGCCTCCACTCTGTTTGTTTTCTAAAGGGTGTGTAAGTTGTCACTGTAGCATTGATTAAAGAAGCTATTTCTGAGTTCTGCTTTCTGCTTTCGCTACATAGCCAACGTCAGCATTAACAGCTGTTTTCTTACCAGTCTAGAGGAAACGTTGCGAATTCAGCATCAAACTTCATTCCTTTACTTGCCGAGAGCTGTTAACGCAAAGGTTAACTCTCGTCTTGCTTCTATCTGTATCTTTTCTCTTACTGATGTTAGCATGCTAGCCAGCCAGCCCCAGTCCGGCCAGACTGTCTCTTCACTTTCTGATATCAACTCACTGTAGTGTCCAGACTGCGTTGAAGAAATAGTGCTGCTCAGAGGGCATAGTATAACCTTTTTATATTATTATATTATAAACGAAGCAATGATTGAAGCAGTAAAAACAGCTGTTGATGCTAATGTTAGCTATGTAGCGATAGCAGAAGTCACAAATAGCTCCATCAAATAATAATAAATCCTCCAATAAGCCTCACAGAGAGTGTAATTGGCAGAAACACCTGTTGATCAAGGCAAAGACTCTTCAAAAAGTCTACTACTAACTATTGTTGACAAATCCCATGTATGTACTAACAAGTACTGCCCAAAAAATATTAAAAAGACATCACTTTTCCGAGGGCTGACATGTTTTTTTCATTACCAAGAACACACACACTATAATTAATTTTGACTCAATCCCATATAAAACTGTTCTGCTGCCCCAAATACTCACTACAGCACAAAATGTGGATTATTCCATCACTGCAAATAGTCCCTAACAAAAACACTGTTCCCGGCAATTATAGGAAATTTCTGCAAGTTGCTTAAGAATAAAACTATATCTTTGTGACCCATTTCAAAGTTTCAAGTCTTCAGTACGAACCGTCAGGCTTGAAACTGAAAGCCACAAATTAACATGTGGTTTTTCCATGGGTTTTGCTGACAGCAACAAAAATGCAGAATGTAACCAGACGTATCCTCTGAACCTTAAAATCCTTTACTTATAAACCCTTTAAAATGGCATTTTATTGTAAAGTGGCACCAAAACAGTAAATAGATCAACCTCTACTAGAGAATGAAAGGTCTAACGACTTCTCATGAAGGGAGTAATGTCTGTTTTAAGAAGTGTTTTTTGAACTGTGTGTGAGTGCATGTGTGTTCGTGGTTTTCTAGCATTTCTCCTTCTCTGTGGACATCCTCCCATCATGCCATGCTTCCCTGGTGTTCCTCAGGGCCTTGGTCCTCTTGGGGTCCACCACCACATAGTCCACTCGTGTACGCTCACCCCGTGGACGCTCCTCGCCACCTTCAGCCTGCTTGTTGCCACCGCTTCCACCTTCTGCTGTGCAGCGTTTCTTGATTCACATACAGACAGACACACACACACACACAGAAAAATGTATATTTATCACTTCTGTTAACTTTTGTATTGATCCATTGCAAGGAGAATTTCAAAAGAAAACTGGAAAAAATAAGAGATGCATCCAAGGGCAAAGCAGATATACTAATATTACTAAATTGTACAAATCTATAAATGTATAAAGCATACAAAAACACATTTTAAGTGAAGCAAAATATTAAGTACACAACAGATAAAGACAGTGTTTACATGTTTTTTTATGAGTCACATATGTATGGGAAAAGACAGTGGTGACTCGGTGCCCCCTAGTGGCAACTACTGGGAAATGATATCAAAATAATCCATACAGACATACAGGATAGCACACATGAGAGAGAGAGAGAGAGAGAGAGAGCAGTGTTACCTGTCTTGTTGGTGTTGGTCGCCCAGTGTGGAGATCGAGGTCCAGGTACTCTACCTGTTTGTCACCTCTGGCTCGCCGTAGCAATGGGCTACTGACTCCGCCCTCTGAGGCCCGGTGCAGCATAAGCCTCAGAGACTACACACACATACACACACACACACACAAACACACACAGGCAGATTTTAATTGATTAGATACAAATAGAAAATAGGAGATGAAGACAGGAGGAAAGGACTGGGGGAAGGAAAGAAGTTTATCAGCATAAGGAGGGAAATGTACAAAACCTTTAGAAGTTAAAGACAGTAGAAAGAGAAGTTAAAAGTTGCCTGCAGCAGAATCAAGCTATGAGCACAACACTGACATCATCATCAACCAGCTGCTTATTTGCACCTCCAGCAGTTACAGACCAACATTATTATTTATTTGGAGTCTGGTTTGTGTTCACCTGTTGAGTGTATATCCAAAAAGTATTCTTCTTTTAGCTCTGTTTTTCTTCACCAACTCCTCTGGGGAATATTTAGCTGCTAAATGCTTCACTAGGTTCACCGGCTTTGTGGTGTTAAGCTTACGTTATCACATTGTCACTTATGACTTTGTTATTTTAAAAATAAAAATTATTGATTCTTTCAATAAAAATGAAACAGAGGAAGAGGGAAAGAGGCAGTGACGCTAAAATGAATAAGATCTGAGAGAAGGTGAGAAATGAAATAAAGATGGAGCAAAGGGAACGTGATAAATGGGAGGGAGTATATAAAGAAGAAAGGAAGGAAGGACAGAGGAAAAGAAGAAAAACTGACGGGGGGAAAAAGTCTTTTACCTGCTCCCCAGCACTGAAACTGAGGCCAGAGGTCCTCATGGCGACGTAGCTGTCATCGGGGTCATCTGAGTCGGAGGAGGGCGACGAGCTGTGAGAGGAGCTCGGCCTGACTGACCGACGACTGGATGGACTGACACACACAAACAAACAAACACACTCATCACATGAACACCTACTCAGGTCAGTGGCGTTAACTTGCAGTACTCATTCACAACCACACGAGGGCAGCAGAGTACGACATTCACTCCTCTCCCTGACTGTGTTTTAGAGTTTTCTGTTGATGCTGCAGTAAAACATTGAACCACTACTGCTGTCAAACACACATAAACACCAGCTTACTCTCGTGTGAAGGTTCTGGTGACAGGTGAGCGGACAGGGGGCGGGACTTCCTGCCAGTCCTGCTGCACTGGTGTGATGTCCAGCGGAGCTGGTTTCACTGGGGGAGAGATAAACAGAGAATTGTCACTTCTTATTACTTTTCGAAACACAATTAACCACAGAACTAAGGAAGTTTTATTCCAAAAAACAAGAGAGAAGCATTAAAAAACAGCAGTACATACGTGAATTGCTTATTTGTCTCTTCTCAAACCCTGGATTTTGAAATAGTGGTCCACAAATCAACACTAAAATAACAATACTTCCAATCCCAAACGTTTCTGCTCTAGGATTGATTCTCAAAAAGATCAATATCAAAACTCTGTAATTTGGGCTAACAGAAACAAATCTTAATTAATCTCATCTGGGTGACCTTGAAATAAAAAGTGTAAATGAGGCCACAGTGTCCCCATCTGACTTTGCGTTAACGCCTCATAAGTTGGTATGGCTTAGTGTATTACTGTTTTCAGTCAGTCTCAAATGAAGCAGCAGTGTTTTGAGTGAAACTTTATTCATATTTAATGTCAAAGTTTCTATAAGCTACAGCTCTATATATGGCGCTGTGTGTTTGAGTGTGTGGGACATGTCATTCCCCTGTACTGCAGCCTTGTTGAGCAAAGTGGAAGCAGGTAAATAATTAAAACTAAAAGAGGGTGAAGGGGAACAAGACAGACCAGAAATGACTAACGGAAGGAGACACAGAGGGAGGAATATGGAGAGAGAAAGTGAGAGAAGAACAAGAACAAGAACTTCTGGGAGACTGACAGGAACAGAAACAGACTTGTTTGCTGACACTTCAGACTTTAAGTGGTTTCGAAATCATTTCATTAACCCAAGATGTTTTAAAGTGTTTTGTTTCTCTTACTGTTAAACTGAGAAAGAAATGTGTTTTACTGCGTTGGATCCAATGAAGAGGACACGACAAAAAACAGATATTGTTTTGTGGTAGAAAGTGAGCCATAAGTATTGACTGAAGACAAGAGTGTAGAATTTAAAATCGAGACCAAGCCTGCTCCACATTTGACCAAAGTTGTCTCTGTGGCGCAATCGACTAGCGCGTTCGGCTGTTAACCGAAAGGTTGGTGGTTCGAGCCCACCCAGTGACGCTTTTGTGCTTAACCATGTTACATCATTTAAATGAGGGGACTGAAGAACAAAGAATTTAATTTAGGAAGCATATAACTAATACGCAAATGATGGGCAAGTTTTCACTTAAAAAAGAAACTGGAGGGCAGACAGAAATATTATCATTTACTAGCCTGAATTCTAAAGGGAATAAGCAGCCTAGAGATTGAAAGAGGAAATGCAGGTGGGTGGAGACTGAGGGTTGAGGCCACACCCCCTCATCTTAAACACGTCTCTGTGGCGCAATCGGCTAGCGCGTTCGGCTGTTAACCGAAAGGTTGGTGGTTCGAGCCCACCCAGGGACGTCTAGTGCTGTAATAACCAGGTGAGGTCACAAATAACAAAAAACTGGTCTCTGATCAGTTACAATGTCTACTCACAACTAAACTGTATTTTTAAATTCCACGATCAAAAGCTCTGCTGTACAATAAATAGTTAACAGGTGGGTGGGGAATTAAAATCAAGGCCACGCCCCCTCTACATTGTCCTGAAGTCGTCTCTGTGGCGCAATCGGTAAGTAGCGTGTTCGGCTGTTAACCAACTGAAAGGTTGGTGGTTCGAGCCCACCCAGGGACGTTTTGCGCTAATATTAACCAGGCTACATCATCTACATGAAAATCCTACATTCTGTGATCAGAGGGAAGGATTAGAAGAGTTACAACGCCTACTTACAACTGCTTTGTAATGTTTAAGAATCCATTTATCATTTGATTATTGTGTATGAATGCAAAATTTGACAGCCATATTGCCCATCCTGAATTCTACAGGGAATAAGTGGAAGTAGCAACAGGAACTACAGGTGGGTTGGGATTGAAAATCGAAGCCACACCCCCTCCACAAAGCAGCAAACATGTCTCTGTATAATCGGGTTAGCGCTGTCACAGTTGGGTTTAAAGGTTGGAGGTTCGAGCCCACCCAGGGACGTTCTATGCTTAACCATGTTACATCATTTAAATGAGGGGACTGAAGAACAAAGAATTTAATTTAGGAAGCATATAACTAATACGCAAATGATGGGCAAGTTTTCACTTAAAAAAGAAACTGAGGGCAGACAGAAATATTATCATTAGCCTGAATTCTAAGCAGGGAATAAGCAGCCTAGAGATTGAAAGAGAAAATGCAGGTGGGTGACAGCACGAGGCCACAATTTCAGCTTAAACATGTCTCTGCGGCGCAATCGGCTAGCGCGTTCGGCTGTTAACCGAAAGGTTGGTGGTTCGAGCCCACCCAGGCATGTTTTGTGCTGTAATAACCAGGTGAGGTCACAAAAAACTGGTCTCTGATCAGTTACAATGTCTACTCACAACTAAACTGTAACTTTAAATTCCACGATCAAAAGCTCTGCCGTACAATGAATAGTTAACAGGTGGGTGGGGAATTAAAATCATGGCCACGCCCCCTCTACATTGTCCTAAAGTCGTCTCTGTGGCGCAATTGGCTAGCGTGTTCGGCTGTTAACTGAAAGGTGGTTCGAGTCCACCCAGGGACGTTTTGTGCTTAAATTAACCAGGTTGCATCATCTAAATGAAAATCCTACATTCTGTGATCAGAGGGAAGGATTAGAAGAGTTACAACAACTGCTTTGTAATGTTTAAGAATCCATTTATCATTTGATTATTGTGTATGAATGCAAAATTTGACAGCCATATTGCCCATCCTGAATTCTACAGGGAATAAGCAGTTTAGAGATTGAAAGAGGAAATGCAGGTGGGTGGAAATTGAAGGTCGAGGCCACGCCCCCTTAGCTTAAACATGTCTCTGTGGCGCAATCGGCTAGCGTGTTCGGCTGTTAACCGAAAGGTTGGTGGTTCGAGCCCACCCAGGACGTGTTTCAGTTGTAATAACCAGTGAGTCACAATAACAAAACAGGTCTCTGATCAAGCAATGTCTACTCAAGCAACTAAACTTTCTGTAATTTTAAATTCCATCAAAAGCTTCCACGTATAAATAGCTGAATTAACAGGTGGGTGGGGAATTAAAATCAAGGCCACGCCTCCCTCTACATTGTCCTAAAGTCGTCTCTGTGGCGCAATCGGCTAGCGCGTGTTCGGCTGTTAACTGAAAGGTTGGTGGTTCCAGCCTGCTCCAGGGACGCGCGCTTTGCGCTTAAATATTAACCATATTTTCGTAATACATCACCGCATGAAAACCACATTCTGTGATCGAGGAAGCATTGAAGAGTTACAACGCCTACTTTATGTTCTTTGGTGTCGTTGTAATCCATTTATCATTTGATTATTGTGTATGAATGCAAATTAATAAAACATATTGCCCATCCTGAATTCTACAGGGAATAAGTGGAAGTAGCAACAGGAACTACAGGTGGGTTGGGATTGAAAATCGAGGCCACACCCTCCACAAAGAAAACATGTCTCTGTGGCTAATCGCTAGCGCGGCTGTTAACTCGAAGAAGTTGCACTGCCCACCCAGGGACGCTTATGCTTTAACCATGTTACATCATCAAATGAGGGACTAAAGAACAAAAGAACTAACTTAGGAAGCATATAACGACACGTAAAATGATGGGCAAGCCACTTAAAAAAAAAGAAACTGAGGCAGATGAAGCTAAGGTCATTTACTAGCCTGAATTCATAGGGAATATGTTTTCCAGAGATTGAAAGAGGAAATGCAGGTGTGGGTGGTGATTGAAGGTCGAGGCCACAATTTTTCAGCCAAAACATGTCTCTGTGGCAACGCCAGCGCTGCTCGCTGTTAACCGAAAGGTTGGTGGTTCCGAGCCCACCAGGGCATGTTTTAGAAGCAATAACCAGGAGGCCGCAAAAAAATTGGTCTCTCGATCAGTTACAAATGCTCACCACAACAACTGTAACTTTAAATTCCATCAAAAGCTCTGCCATATACAATGAATAGCGTTAACAGGTGCGGGGAATGCCACGGCCTCTACACTGTCCCAAAGTCGCCCTGCATGCAATCGGGCCAGCGCCAGCCTCACAGCGAATTGAAAGGCTGGTGGTTCTGGAGCCCACCCAGGGCTGTGCTTAAATCTTAACCAGGTTGCATCATCTAAACAGCAGAGTCTCTCATCCCTCCCTCCTCTCTCTCTCTCTATCTCTCGCTCTCTGGTCGTACAACAACTGAACACAATGCCTCAGCTCGGACATTCCTTCCCTCCTCTCCTCCCACTTTCCCCTCATCCTCCTCCTCTTCCTCCTCACTCCTCCCCCTCAGCTCCCGCTCAGTACAACAGGAAACTCCCCCTGTGGATATGTACAGTGTGTGAATGTGGGAGAGAGCAAGTGCGAGTTTTCTCATGCTGTTCTTCAAAAGACGTGTGGAGAAAATAATCTGTCATATTAAACACTTGAACCTGCTGATGACATTGGCTTTGAATAAACTGTTGTTGGATATATATTTTTTGGAAAAGCAGAAAGGCACTTTGAACAGTCTATGGTTGTCCTAAACCCAAACATTTCTGAGGCTTCAAAATAAATCAAAATTTTGAATGATTGAACTTTTGACCTGTTGCGGTCGAGGGCTGGTTGGAGTGCCAAGTACCAGATGTACCAGTTTCCGTTGGTATATCTGGCACTTGACTTCTCGGGAATCATCTCAAATTTTGAAGTTATTCCAGGCGTTTGACTTGGAGACCTGTGACATGGTGCAGTTAACGTGACAAAACTACTATGTGGGCTAATTGGGATCTTTATGGTAATACATATAATAAAAACAGTGTTCAAATAGTGATTTGGACGTCGATTCCAATGGCAGGTGAAGTTTTGATGTTCCAAAGTATTTGGTCAGCCAAACCAAAGGCTTTCAAAGTTCTAGTACTTTATGTAAATTAACCCCATCATTGTTAAATGTTTTTATACCAAAATGCCTATTTTTTCTATTCTATTCTATTCATGTCTTAATAAACACCAATTTATCCAGTATCCTATCAAATATGATTTGCAGCGCTCATGAAATAAAACTGTAATTGATTAGCTAGCAGAGCAATATCGTGGGTCAGAGGTGGTTGTTTTAAGAGGGTTAGGGACCCAGAGCCAATGACAACAGAGTGGGGTCTACATATGTGAGCTACATCAACTTTTCTGCCACAAAAGTATAAAAGCAAACAGGCCTCTATATATTTTTAGGTTTGTTTTAAGTCATTTTAACTCTGAATGAGAGTGTGACAATATTTTCTGTGTAAAAAAAAAAAGAAGCTTTTTGTGAAATAAAAGGAGTAAAATATCCATCTATTTATCTCCAGTCCTTTGTAAATAACATTAGCAAGGTGTGGAAAAGCAATATCCAGTTTAATATTAACATTACACAATATTATTAACGTTAACATTAGTCATCTTATGTGCTGTGTTTTTTGTATTTGTCAGTGATGTAACTGTAAGACTAAGTAAGATGAATGCTGATCTCTAGTGGCCAATTTTAAATACTACAAGTTTAAAAGTGGCTTTGTCCTCAGTTAGAAAAAAACTTATAAACTCACTGCTGATAATCTGGTTATTTGCATGAAGGTCCAACAACCTCCCCAAAATTCAAAACAAAACTTTTCCAAGAAATCTTTTATCTGATTCAAATTTGAATGAAGTAAGTTCATCACTGTTCGATTTGAATACAGACACCAGTCTCTGTTTACATAAAAGTAATTTGAATTCATCTTAATGGAGAGCTAAAATGAGTTACATTTGCATCAGTATATTCTAAAACTGGAAAGGTTTTTAGTGAGACCTTAACTGGGGATTAATTGTTTGCTAAACAAGTGCTATTTAAAAAATATACATATAATCCTGCTCTAAAATGACTAATTTTTTTTATGTTCCCCTGGTCTCCCTGGAAAAGGAGAGACTGATGGAAAAAATTTGCCTGCACAGAAATTAACCGTATCAAAAATATCAGAGTCTGGAGTTTGTTTTGCAACATGCAAAACCCTCCACACTCCTGCCCCCACTTGTTCAACACAAACACCTTTTAATATACAGTATATTTGGATCAGACACCAGTTCTGATCAGTCTCTGACTCTGAAACACCACAGGAGGAAGATCAGAAATAAACACTACTGACAAGGTGGGTACACTTCATAAAAATATTGATTCAATATTGCAATATTTTTCTTACAGTATAAAATTTACATTACATGGGTGTTTGGAAACCATAAAGACAACCATCAAGTTTCTGCATTGGTCATATGATGAATTACACAATTAAAATGAGTACATTTGGTTTTGTGCATTTTGTAAAATTGCTCCATCTAAAACCTTTCGTAATAGTGCTGATTAAAGCTGTCTGACTGCAAAGAAAAAATAGTTCGTAGTGTAATGAGCTGCATTTGTTTCCTAAAAGTTACTGAGTAGGTGTGATAGTTGAAGATCTCAAAGCTCTTTTGGTTAACGGTTGTCATTATTTGGCTAAATTCCACCTTAAAGTGACTCATTAAGGAAGATTCTGCACTTTCTCATGACCCAAATCACTTGTCCACATAAAAACTGATGTGGACCAGGTTTGACTCTGAGGTACCACCTTGTGGCCATTTATAGTATCTCTGCTCAGAACTCCTGAAGTGGTAGGCACAGCTGTTTCTTCGTTCTTTAGTGGATTGTTTGGATGTAGTTGGATTTAGTTGGATGAACCTGAAAAAAGAACCCAGTGAGATATATTTATAACCACCAAGTGATGATTTCCCGATGATTTTCCTCCAAGCTGTCTGACTGCCGTATAGCATCCTGCAACTGATGCCAGTTCATGTGCAAAATCTTAATGATGCCATGATTTAGTTGTTCCACCATCAAAAAATATAAAGTAAAAAACTTAAATTTAAGGATTATACATTTTATCTGTTATTTTCTCTCTCCCACCCTGTGACTACATATCCACATTTCCCCCCTTTCTCTTCCCCAGGCCTCCAGCATGTCAGTCAACTCCTCTTCCTCTTCCACCATCTCCCCACCTCACCCCTTTCCCTCCAACTCCTCCCTCATTACTTTCCTTTCCTCCTGCTCTGACTCCAGAGTTGGCAATTTCATCTTCATCGCCTTCACCATCACCAACACCATCATCCTCCTCCCTCTCTCGATCTTCGTCCTCTACCTGGGTCACAGACAATGCTGCTCAGCTTCGACGAGTCACTGCGACTTCATCACATACCACATGGTTGTCATGGAGATGGTCTGCCTCTTGGGAAGCATCTGCTATTGCATTGGGATCTACACGGATATCTCGAGGATGATGATGGTTGGGTCCCATGTTTTCTTCATCACCTCGTGTGGACAGATGTTCTATCACACCCTAACCTGTGCAGAGCGCTACCTGGCCGTGGTTCACCCCATCACCTTCCTACACCTGACAAAGGGCAGCGGGATCAAAATCAGCAACAGCATGGTTTGGGGTTTTTGGCTGCTGGGTTGTGCAGAGATGGGTTTGGTGGCTCTGGACACCACCCTTGTCATTGGCATAGTGTATGTTGTGCACCTAGGTGTTGTCTCTTTCTGTAGCTTCTCTGTACTCAAAGTTTTGAAGCACCCAAGGCCGGGGGAGGTGGGTGGGGACAGGGACCAATCAAAACAGAGGGCATTCTACACCATCACAGCCATACTGGGAACTCTGTTGTTGAGGTTTGGCGGGAATCTACTTTGTGTTACAGTATACGCCTTACCACAGATGAGCCACAGTGATCGGTGTGTGGCGCTTGATACAGGTTACTGGTTCTCTCTGCCCAGCAACCTGGTGTTACCCCTGCTGTTCCTGCACAAAAAAGGAGAGCTGCCATTTTGTAAGAAAAACAACAAGACATGAGAAGAATCATTATAGATAAAACAAGTGGAGTATGCTGTGTAAAAATAATAAAAAGGAGCAAATGAAAAGATCAAATAAGTATTTACAAAACAGAGGATTGATTTGATTGAAACAACAAAATGTAACTTTGCTGAGCAACAGCGCCCTCTGCTGCCAAAAGTGGTAATTAAATCTGCTCCAAGTCAAATCAAGTAAATTTTAAATCACAACAGAAGTTACCTTTGAAGCAGATCTAGACTGTACTCTTTATAATATTTAGAGAGAGTCCCAACAATTTCTACCATGAAGAAGCAGTGGCAGCAATAGCAACTGGACTCTGGATGAGCTGCCATCTGCCTCGACCAGTTGGGTTAAGGGGTGGGGTGATCCAGATCCAGACTCTACAGCTACAGAGGCAGAAATACCTGCAGAAAGCAACAGAACGAGAGAGGAGAGAGTTGAGTTAGTATCATGCGTGTATGGGATATGAGTATGTACACATGGGGAAAGAGGGAAGAGCTCAATGCATCATGGGAAGTCACCTGGCAGTCTAGGACTATAGTGGCATAACTAATGGTTCAGACAAACCTTTTACCTTTTGATTTTATCTATACTCCAACAATTCCAGCTCAGCCAATTAATTGTAGAAATGTTTTAGCGAGTTTTCAAGTAACAAATTCGTACTTTTTGCAAACTTGTTTAAACCTTGTTTAATATAATACACTCATGTTAGCAAAGCCAACGTTAGATACTTCTAGAGATTTGTGTGCAACTGACATGAGAGTCCATATGACTGTTTTCAAGTTGTGCTACTGTTACACTCACACACACTCTTATCATTTCACATTAGTCTGTAATTGTGACCTTTGGACATGGCTTTAAATCACAACACAGTAATCTGTAGTAGATAAGATTAACACTACAGTAGCCTATGATATGGACTGTAAGTGATATCAATCTTGTCATATTGTACATTTTCTGGAAACTATTTCTCTCTTCAGTTGCAGTAAATAAAGTCTTGAGCCACAATGTTGCCGGCAGTGTTGACTTCACATGTTGGACCTGTGGCTACAGACTTAATGACCTCCTCTCATGTTCTGTGCCAACCAGTCACCAGTGTTCCCACTGGAACAGCACATGGAAAGAAAATTTTCCTACAGCATGAGGACACTACATTAGTAATAATTACTGGTTTTGTGACATGCAAAGAACCCACATGTCCTGTGCATTTGACTTGTAACACGAACATACCCTACACTCTGTACATTAATCTCCCTCCTGATAGACACCTGTACAGCAGCCCAGCTGTCTGAGGGAAGCAGTAAAGGAAAAGCCTGAAACAATCACCACTGCCAAGGTTGGTCTATTTTTTTATCTAACTTTGAAATCACCTTTTTTTTTTTTTTGCTTGAAACCCCTTGTCAAAGCAATGTCTAATTGTGAACCTTTACTGCTGGTTACAGGTCTATACATTTGAGCTGTTCAAGTCAATCAAAGAGCAATTTATCTTTTTCGTTTGGTTATGTGAATTTTAATTTCACTGTTGGAGCCATGAAACTACAGTAAAACAGAAAAAAATAATGAGCAGGAATTAGTTTTTTCATAATAATCGTGCAATTTTTAGCAACTCTGATGATAACTCAGATAACTCTATAAGGTCA
Source organism: Lates japonicus (assembly GCA_033238685.1). Taxonomy (NCBI): domain Eukaryota; kingdom Metazoa; phylum Chordata; class Actinopteri; family Centropomidae; genus Lates; species Lates japonicus. The sequence goes on along the minus strand of BRZM01000125.1, from coordinate 623,612 downwards.
GTTAGACCTGTTCAATTTCTTATAAACAAACTGTTGCAGAATAAAAAGTGCTGTCAACACCACTGTGGAAATCCACTGTATTTAATCATATTTTAAAGCTGGGGCCTCTCAGATTCCAAAAAGAAGTAATAAGTCATTCTCTGTAGAGGGCTTAAAATCACTGCTGTTAAAATCACAGTAAATGACAATAACAGACATATCAAAATGAAGACTCAGTGAACATTTACATTTGCACTACATTACTTCATCTTTCTTTTTTTCTTCACATTCATTGCTGTACTGGCTACCCTACTACCCTACAATGGGTGTTCAAAAAAAGACTGTAAACTTGTAAACTGATATAAATCAGAGAATTACTGCCATACACACACATACAATCTTTTCTTTACAAAGAAACAAAGCATATACAAGCATATCCCTCTAAATTTAAACAGTTGCTTTACTCACAGTGTTCAACTTCTTATCAAACAGTCACTGACTCAAACAGCACCAAGTGTCAGGAAACTGTCAGGGGGTCTGATACACATTAAATCAAGATGTATGAGAGGCAGACATGATACACAGCAGATGTCATATCATCTCCAACAATTAGCACAATGACGACAAACAAATTTACTGGCGGCCACGTGGTCTCAGACAAGGGGATTTGAAGTGAACACACCCAGTTCCTTATGTAACCTCTCCTTCACTAAGCTCCTCCTCCTCTGCACTGACAGGTAAATCTCCCTGCCCACTCCTGGTGTCACAGAAAAGACATTCCAGCATTTGTTTTCTGATTTGATGCTTCCATCTGCAGGAAGGCATTATTTGTCAGTTTCCAAAATTCTGCACGAGTGTGACTGCTGCTGTCAGATCAGCCCAAATGGATCATACCAAGACCGAATTTGAACTTGAGTCAGATTCAACCAGACTGAACAACTCTCTAAATAGACAAAAAGGTTATTCTCTTTCTTAATTTTCTCTATTATCTATTTTTTCCTTCAGTGGCCTTCAGCGACATGGCCATCAACTCGTCCTCCAGTGTCTTCCATAGTCAGCAATCCATAACATCAAACTTAATGTGCTTCATTTCCCCAAATGGCGCCGATGTCTTTTTGGTCTTTACTACCACCAACATCATCCTCATCCTCCCTCTCTCCATCCTGGTGCTTTATGTGGGATTTCAAAGATGGAGGCGACAGCGATCCACTTCTATGGTAACAAGCCATGCTGACCTCTTCACCTACCATATGGTGGTCATGGAGATTTTCAGCCTGGTGGGATCTGGCCTCTACTGCAACGGCAACTACACGGCAAATCATGGGACAATGATGGCTGGGTATTACATCTTCTCTCTAGTCTTACCTGGACAGGCTCTCTTTCATTGCCTGACCTGTGTGGATCGCTACCTGGCTGTTGTTCATCCAATCATCTACCTGAGGCTGAGGAACTCGGGTGCAATCAGGATCAGAAATATCAGCATTGGTTGTACTTGGTTGTTGTGTGTCGGATGGATTGGTGTGTCATATGTGAACTTCCCCTATTTCGCCACAGTACCATTTTTCATCCTCTTTAGCTTTTCCTTGTTTGTCACCTCCTTTTGCAGCCTCTCCGTCCTCTACACACTCACTCGTCCACGCCCAGGGGAAGGGAGTAGGGACAGGGCTGACCAGTCAAAGAAGAGGGCATTTCACACCATCCTTGTTATAACGGCAGCGCTGCTGCTGAGGTTTAATGGGCTTATAGTCTGCATGGTCTTGGTCAAATTAATTTTTATGAAAGGTGGAGATGGTTGCATGATGCTCAAGAGTTCATTCTGGTTCTGTCTGCCCAGCAGTCTGGTATTACCTCTGCTGTTTCTGCACAGGGCAGGAAAACCAGCATGTTTTAAGTGCAACACTGAATCCAGATGAAGAAAGAGATTAGATGATTCACTCATACTGTGAAATATCTTAATATCTATTGAATTAATTTTGTATGAATTTAGTCACAAACCAAATTTGGCAGATTGATATTTCAACATGATGGTGGGGCTGGATGATCACCAAAGTCATGAGGATTTGTGAGTTATTGTGAGGAGTTGAGGAACTTTTGAATGTTTCAGGGTTTGGTTCGACTTTTCATTTCTTCCTTTAATCACAAAAAGTTTGATTTTAATAAACATAGTCTTAGCTCTGTCTGTTCACTTGAATCATGTCCAATGGTCATTTTAATGTCAAGTTAAAATGAAGTATACCTATGTTCAAGGTTTGTGCATGAATTAAGCTTCTGAATTTCATATATATATATATGAATATATATTTTATATCCATAACAGGACATGTCATATTGTATTTCTGTGTTGCATATATACATTGATAGTCGGTGTAAATATAATGTAAATACAACTTTTGGTGTAAAGCTGTAGCTCTGTGTGCTTACATTCCTCTATAGTTTTTGTGTGTCTCTTTATGTTTGCTGTTGTTGTTCTGTATTTCTACCCTGTTTGTGGAAGGAAAACCTGAACAGGACATTTGCCTACTGTGATTTAAAGTATACAGTTTCACCAACAAAATAAGATATCTTTAATGGCTGTGTGACACGCAAAAAACACTCCACAAACTGACTGCAGCCCGTGCTCATACATGCAAACGCTATAAAAAACGCCCTCATACCCAAGCATCAATATATATTAGGATCAGACTCCAGAGCTCTGCAGCCCAGTGTGGAGGCATGATGGACAAGAGGACACACTGCTGAAAAGGTGGGAGATTGTTTTTTTTTTTTTTAATCTTACTGCTTTTGATTTAGATTTATAAGATGTTATTTCATCTTTGATTCTGCAAAAATTATATTATATTTGTAATCTGGCAGCACTGAAGAGCCTTTATCATGATAGAGAGTCATTTAATTTCACTTTTAATTGCCCAATTCTAATGTGATTGCATGAGTTTGCGTCCAAATACTATGCAACCTTTGTGTGTCATTTTACATCCTTTTTGTGAGGGTTAGGGGACGGTTAAGGATTAAAAAAACGTGGTGTGAACTGACCCTCGAAAAGAAAAAAAAAGCATAGAAATGACATAAAATGGCTTGTTGTGTTATTCATATACAAATAAACTAGGCTGCTCATTCCTTCTCATCCTCTTTTTCCTCCTCATCACAGCTTCATAGAATCAGCCATGTTTGTCAACCTGTCCTCCGCCAACGCCTTCCTTCTTCCTCTTCACCTCTCCTCCTCTAACTCCTCTCTCCACCCCACCTCAGCTGTCTGCTTTAACTTCAGATCCAGCTTCTTCATCTTCACCGCCTTCTCCCATCACACCACAATGATTTTCCTATCTTCTTCTTTTGTGGAGCCTTGCTCAGACTCTGTGGCAGACATGTCAAACAGCTCTTCTCTTCCCTCTTCTAATCTCTCTCCATCTCCTCCTCCTCCCCTTCCTCATTTATTAAACTCTTCCTCCGTTCTGACTACACCGTGCTTGAGGTGACAGTCGGCTCTCACATCTTAGCAGCTCTATCCTGTACAGCCACATCTTTTTCTTCCTCCTCTCACCATCTACATCCTCCACCTGGGGCGGCCTTGAGCGGCGCTCTGTCTCCGGTGTGGCAGCAAAGCAGCTGGGACATCTTCACCTATAACATCGTTTGCTATGGAGATGATTGGCGTGTTGATGCTGCTTCTACTGTTCCGGGCGATACTGTGCCTACACTCCAGATAAAGTTGGTGGGGCTTTATATTTTGCTTTCGTCACACCTGGACAGATGTTCTTTCACATCCTCACCTGCATGGGCGTGCCTGGCTGTCATTCATCCAATTGTTTACCTGGGTTTGAAAAAAGCGAAACGGGGTCAATTCAGAAATACAGCGTTGGTTTGCTTAGGTTTTGTCCCTCGGGTCGGTGGAGTTAACAACTATGTAGCCTAATTTCCCAGTCCCTTTGCCATCATGCCAGTCTTCTCCGTCATTGTCACCTCTTTCTTCAGCCTCTGTCCTCACCGCTCTGATTCGCCCCTGGGCAGGAGAATGGGGTGGGGAAGGTGGACAATCGAAAGAGGGCGTTCCACACCATTGGGACCATAACTTGAACTCTGTTGTTGAGTTTGGAGGCAGCACTCTGTCATTGATGAACGTCCTCTACTGCTAATTGACAGAGACAGCTGTGTGATTCTATTATCTGGGCTCTGGTTCGCCTGCCCAGCATTGGGTCTCACCGCTGCACTCTTTTCCACCGAGCCACGAAACCATGTTTCGTCATTCTGAATCAAGGTCAAGATCAGAGTAGAGAGAGGAAGGAATAAAAGCAGAGGTTGATTTAAGTTAATTAGTTAATTATTATAAATTATCTTAATATTTTGTAAACTGTATAAAGTCTGGCTCAATACAATTTTAGCAATGGAGAAACTGCAAAAAAAAAACTGGTTATAAAAGTTAAAGTACTGGTTTGTTTCTTTCTTGCTGCAAATTTGTAAGTTTCTATTTTAACAAAAGAATAAGAGAATATAAAGAATATTTGCATGGTAACTGTTTCTCAAGCAGAGCCCAGACTTTGTAGAACAAGTGTTAATTTATCATAACATCTAATTTGGCATCAATTTACAGTTGCAACAACATTGTCATTCCATATTACCACTCTGTTGTTGACGCCCTGAAGTGCAAAAAGCACAGATATACATATAAATGGAACAATATAATGCACCGAAAAAGAAAGAAAGTACTATATTATGAAATATATTATTCACATAATATATAATAATATTAACTTCACTATAACCCTTTAGAATTGATATTTGAAATGTCGTACCCTGTCAATGCTGTTGTGATCTTCCTTTCATCCCAGTTAATATAACACTAACTTCTTCCCAGAGGCCTTTTGTGTATGGACTTGTCTTGCACCTATATCATCTGTTCCCTTCTGTTTAATAAAAATTTTGATCAGAAAAAAGACAGCGGCTTCGCAAGCTTCCTTCAGCAGCTCCAGACCAGGCAGGTGTTCAGGTGATTTGAATACGCACCACTTTTTAGTTACAAGGTCATTTGAATCCTTGGCATGAGCAAAACTGCTGCTGTGTTCTAAAACTAAACTGTATAGGCTGTATATAGATAGTATGTACAGTTTTAGGTGCAAATGGGATTAGACGCGGTAAGGTTGTTGTGGGAAAGGAAACAGACAGTTTCATTGAGAACTGCAGCGAACATAAACCTGGTTCTGAATACCTGCTGAGGCTGCTGTCCGTCACCTGACCTCTGAGTAAGTTCACCTTTCTCAGCAGAGAGTGTCATAAAATAAACAAGCAATCATTGTTGGTTTTGCAGGATGCTAAAAAGCCCAAAACACAATCCTGCTCTACCTGTCTCACCAACTTCTAGTAATACTCACAAAGAAAAGATCAGAGTAAAATACTGATGAGGCTCAAATCTGTTCAAAATGTAAAAGCTTAATGTTTACTGTTCCATAAATACTACACAACACTAAGGGTGTTTAATTTGGTTTCATTTCTACTGGTGTCTGGGCTGGGAAGCTACCATTTTATAATGGACTTCTTTAGTCATCTACTGCCTGTATTTACTGATATGGTAGCCATCACACTCATAAAGTTTGTCACCAGATAAAACAACACACAACAATTTGATAATCAAAATTATTTGTTGGGGACAATTCAGTATTTGCTGGGTGTTGGTAGGGACGCTGACCCCTACTACACCAAATTCTATGTATTTGTTCAAGTATCTGAACATATTAGGTATATATTCACATATGCTTTGGGTAGCCTATAGGCGCTAACCTCTACATTGACCAAATCAATACAAAACTATCACCCAAACAATAAGTCGCGCATTTAATACTTATGCCAAGTGTAGCTGATGGCTCATCGGGTATCATCTGGGTGGAGCTAGTGGGAAGACAGGAAAAGGATGAGCACCACAGAGCATACAGCATGCTTACCACCCCTTGAGCAATGAGCCGATAGTTAATTTCGCTCACTGAAAATATACAAAAAGTTGTAACATTTTATTCATTACGTGCCTTCGACAGGCATTAACATTTGCAAAGAGGTGCTACATGCAGGCTGTATGTTGCCATCTCAGTGACAAACGAAACACTCACCTGATAAAGCAAAAACAAACCCCCTGCTTCTATAAGCATGTGCAGTTTGCACTCAAGTCTGGCATCTAGTTTACAGCACTAAACACAAGACAAGTCTTCAAACCTCAATCTAAAACAAACAGGCATTTCCCAACATCAAAATTGGGACTGCTAGCAAAAGAAACCGAGGTCAAAAGATAAGCTTAAACAAGATCAGACACAGAAGGGCCAACTCATTTGCTGCCACTAGGTTTAATAAGTAACCAACATACAAGTATATATATGTGTGTGTCAAGTGTGAAATAATAAATCTGTTGTTAAAGCACACTAACAAATCCTTCCATTCATCAGCAATACTGCTTATCCTTTAAACGTTGTCGGGGGTTTGGAGCCAAGATTAACAAACACGAGACAAACCTTATTAACACACAATTAATCTTTTAATAGGTTTTCAGCAATTTGATTCAGAAGACAGAATTACATCTCTTCACCCACATTTCCCCTGAAAGTTTATATTCTTTAAGTAGTGTTGAAGCAACAGGAAAGAAGTATGGATTACAATATGTAAGAGCCTACAGGTGATGAAGACAGAAAGTTAGTGATCACATATCCACCCAGCTCCTGTGAGTACAATGAGTGCTGCATCCAAAGAGATATTACAGCTTTCTGGCGCAGACGAATGGTCTGGAGTAAGAGCAAAAGTCATCATCAAATTTCTTATGATCTGTAAAAACACAGAGGGAGTTTAGTCAAACAATGAACCATCCAATGAGGCCACATTCTTGATTTTAAATGTTGCATAGAAAACTAGGCAAAAACTGAGGAAGCATTTCATGCAAAACAAAAACATTAGTACAACACACGATACACATATAGACCCAAGTATAAGACTGTATTTTTTCTTCAAATTAGGTTTTGAAAAAGTGGCGATTATCTTATATTTGAGAGCAAACATAATTATTTTTTGAATGGTGTAACCACATACTGCGGTCTTTGACTTATTTTTACAGCAGAACAGTCTGAATAATTTACCTCCATAGTTCATTTGCAAACAGTGTTGTCCCCCCCTATAATTATTAGGGTTTCCTGGAGCCCAGAAGTTAAACCGGAAAGATGTACCATCGCTCCAGAACCAAGTTCCCTCCTGGAAGAAGGAGCAGAATACAATTCAACTATTCCATCACCACCAACTTTTTATTTAGTAACTTTTAGATTTTGTGTAATCAATAACATACCTGAGTTGCATCGTAGCCTCCAAGCCATGTGAGTGGATATGAGTGAGTGAGCCTCCATATCATACTCTGAATCACATGATGCTCATTGAGGCTGTGCACTGATGCAAGGTTTCCACCACGGTTCTGACAGTTTCTCTACAGAGGACAGAGGACAGAGAAAGTGAAGCTGCATGTATGAAGCTACAAAAATGATGTTATGCATTGACTGCAAACAGGATGAAACAGACTACAAAGAAACAAAAAATGAATTATCTTGATTACCTCAGCATTGGCCCAGGACAAGGGTGTTGAAACATAGAGGAAACAGCGACCACTGAAACCAGTCCAACCACTGGGACAGACCGTGTATGTCTCCATCAAATGACTCTCTCCTGGAAACAAATGTAGAAAAGAACTGAACATGGAAGGTACTGAAACAGGTCCTGATTGATGAACCAGAGCTACAGCATCAACTATAAATGGAGGAATCTCTGTCTGTCTGTCTGTCTTTCAATTTTCTCAACAACCACTCATCTGATCAACTTCAAACTTTAAAGATGTATTGCTGAGGACCCGAGGAAGTGCAGTGTCAACTTGATAATGGAGTACTTTCACTTTTGATAGCTTATGTAAATACTGTTAATAATACAAACTTCTTATGTAACATGTTCAATGCAGAAATTTTACTTGTGATGAAATATTTTTTACAGTATGGTACCACTGCTTTTACCTAGAACAGTTGTTCATAAATACTCTCTCTGCTATTTGCCTAAAAAATATGTCAGGACAGCATCATGACCAAGGTGTGCATACCATATTACCACCATCATCTATAGGAGTTAAACCTAAATTAATTGTTTTAGGGGTTTTTGGCCTCCTGGGGGCAGCAGAAACAAGTAGTGACACAACACCAGCATATTATCACTAAAACAGCTGCTTGCTGCAGATGGAAATGGAGCTTTAAAACCAAAACACTTCACAACGTATTTTTGTCAAATCTGATAAAATGACCAGCTCACCTTCTTGAACTGATGGCTCTGTCCTGTTACCAGGCTCTGCCTCTGGAACAACTGGAGATTTGACAAAATTCTTACTCTACTCCACACAAAAACACACAAACTCTCTCTTTCTTTTAAGTCTCTCTGTCTGGGGTGTCTGTAGGTCTTGACTTTTCACAAGGAATTACAGTGCTGGAAATTACTGTCAAAAACATGACATAAATGTCAGTAAAATCATGCACAAAATTTTACCAGCTCACCTTCTTGAACTGATGGTTCAGTCTTGTCTACAGGCTCTGCCTCAGGAACAACTGGAGATTTGACAGAGATTTTAGTGACTCATTTTATCTGCTGTTGTTACTCTACTCCACGCAAAAACACAAACACACTCAAAAAATGATCAGCTCACCTTCTTGAACTGATGGTTCTGTCCTGTCTCCAGGCTCTGTGTCTGGAACAACTGGAGATTTGACAAACTTTTTACCAAGAGTTATACTTATGTACTGACAAAAATGCAATATAAATGTCAGTAAAATTTAATTGGATGTGGTATTAAAAAGCTCAGTAAACTCTGCAGTAAACGAGTCTACTCACCAGCAGCTCTGGTCAGAGCCATCAAGGCACAGACAAGTAGAGACACAGTCAGCATCTTCATGGTGGAGGTGATGCAGGAGTTAGAGATGATGATTATCTTCAATGAAAAGAAACAGACTCGTCAGTGATTCTTCTAACACTTTGAGGCAAGAGGTAATGAGAAGAGCAGAGATCTGAAACAAACCTGCTGCAGGATTATCTTCTTTCTTCTCAGTGTCAGCTCGTAGCTTCAGCCGTTCTGTGTGGAAGTGCTCTGCTCAACAAGAGAAACACCAGCTCATAGAATTATCTATCTGGGGTTGTTTTGGATAAACCCTTCCACCTACTATCATCTAAGATTATGGGTCATAAAATTTTATAATACATGTGAAACCATCTATAACAGCTCATCAGATTTGGTGAATTAAATGGCACCACTTCCTGCTCCTGTTGTTTTTCTTTAAAGGCTTGTCAAGGTTGAGGAATGAGAGAAAAACTGTTCAGAGAATAGATGCTTGATACTTACTGTCATTCTATGTTTTCAATGGCCTTTTGGTATTATTAATGACTCTAGTAGTTATTAGAATTTCGTTTTATATTTCGGTGGCACGGTGGTGCAGTGGTTAGCACTGTCGCCTCACAGCAAGAAGGTTCTGGGTTCAAGCCTTGGTTTGTGTGCCCCCTGCGTGGGTTCTCTCCAGGTACTCCGGCTTCCTCCCACAGTCCAAAGACATGGTTAACTGGTACCAACCCTGTAGGTGTGAATGTCAGTGTTTATGGTTGTTTGTCTATATATGTCGGCCCTGTGATGGACTGGCAATCCGTACAGGGTGTACCCCGCCTCTCGCCCAATGACAGCTGGGATAGGCTCTAGCCCCCCCCCCCCGCGACCCTTAACAGAATAAGCGGTATAGATAATGGATGGATTTGTTATTTACAGACAGGTGACAAATTAAATCCCAACACCAAGTATCTTAGTGAGGTGTTTTGCCACCATGAGCCACCAGAACAGCTTCAGTACATCTTGGTATTGATTCTCCAAGTCTCTGAACTCTACTGGAGGGATGAACACCATCCTTACAAAACATATTCCCTCATTTGATGACGGTGGTGGAGAGCACTGTCTAACATACTGGTGCACCAGTATGGAAGCATCTATATTCGTTATGTTTCTCCATTCATTTATTCAAGTCTTTAATTTGTCACGTGTGAAGCAGGATGTTGTTGACCCAATTACAGTGTGTAAATACAGGTTAAATAATTGCCATGGCTGTTATCTGTTCCACAGAAACCAGGAGACAGCCAAAACAATAAAATCAAAGAGCCACATGTCAAAAGTAAACACCCCCCCCTCCCCACCCAGAAGGGAGGTACAGTGTCCAAAGAAGTGAACGTGGATCACAAAGATAACACACAACTTTAGACTTTGACTTTTTGTTGTACTTAACTGTACAGTGACAATAAAGCCTATTCTCTAACCTGTATGTACCCAGGCTGGGTTTAAAGTCTAGATCCTAGCCTTGGTGCACATATCTCTTTTCTGTCAGTGACAGGTCTAATTTAAACTGTGCACTCATATTTGTTTTGTGAAGCACTCTGAGTTGCATTTTTTGTTTGAAAGGTGTAAAATATTTGAACTGCAAATTACTTTAAAAATACCTTAAAATCTATGGTGAGAGGAAGAAGAAAAAACAGCACTGTAGTTTTAACAGATTCACAGAGCAGCTCATGTCAATGTTTGAGCCTTTTAATTTTACATAAAGAAAGAACAATTCACTCTCAATAACAAGGTGCTTAAAGCATTCTTTACTTAACCTGTTCAGTTTGCTCTTAAAAAAGTCTAAGACACAGTCCAGCTCCTGTTTATGTCACTTGTCGCTTCATTCCTTAAGTAGCGTTACAGCGACAGAAAGAAAGTTGTAAAAGAAGATACAGAGATTTCATGGAGACTGATGACACAAACACAGTGTTTGTGTTTGTGCTCTGACATATACTTCACACCTCTGTCAGCCCAGGAATCATCAGATTTTCTTGGCACAGACGAATGGGCGACGAATGTTACACCCGGCATCATCCCAACACTTTTCACCTGTAAATACCAAACAACAGAGAAGCATTTGTTCTTGTTCTAACACAGGGTCAGATGGAAACCATGGAAAAATCAGTGCAAAAATGATGTTATACTGTTTTTATTAAACCAAATTCGATTCAGAAAGTTTTTCTGGAAATTGTGGTATCATGATGAGTTTGTTTTATGTTCACTTTCCTTTATTCTTTTGTCTTTATTGATTGCAACACATTCCCAAATTCTGGTGCTTCTCATTAAAGCATTAAAAGTGAAATATTGGATAATTCTTTTAGAGTTTTAGAGTGAAGGAGGTAAAACTATCCAATATTTCACATAAATGCAAAGATTAGAGAAAAGTTTTTTTTTCTTTTTTTTTTTTTCGTATTTTCCCTCATTAATCAACCCATGACCTCTAAGATTTATCTTGAGACCTGTTGTTGGGGCCTGACCCTTAGGTTGGACACCACTGGACGAAATACCTAACTGGAGATAAAGTAAATAAACTAGCTTGTTGCACCAGTATTGTCATATAATGTACCTCCAAAGTTCATTTGTAAACAATTCTGGCCACTGTATCGGTTGTCAGGTTGTCCAGGACACCAGTTCAGATAGTCGAAACGTGAACCGTCACTCCACAGCCAAACCCCCTCCTAGACAAGAGAACAGAAGAGAATATTTCATGCTCATAGCGATGAACCAACAAAGAAACCAAAAAACAAAATAAAAAACTTATTTCAGGTATAAATTAAATGATGTTAGATTTTGTGTAGCAATTAATAAAAAAAATACCTCTTGTGCATCAGAGCCTCCAAGCCACGATTCTTTATACTCATAACTAGTGGTCATTATCACCCGCTGAATCTCATGGTACTCCTCTAGGTTATGTACAGATGCGAGGTTTGCATTCATGGACAGACAGTTTTTCTGTAAGAGATGAAGACAGAGAGAGGAGTTGCCATGAAACAAATAAATTCATTAACTGAAGGGCATTGAGCCAGAAGAAGATGCCAGTTAACCATTTGTCAAAACATAATGCAAGCAAAATAAACTGAAATGATCCCGATTACCTCAGCTTTAGCCCAAGTCATGGCTCTTGGAATATAGGAGAAACAACGGCCATTGTACTCAGACCAGCGAGGAGGACAAGACGCTGCCCTCTTGACCAGGAGACTCTTTACTGACAACAAGTAAGAGAACCAGACAGGTTTTGCATTGATTTTGAATTTCGATTACTTGCATTTCAGAAGAATACCCTCCAACGTCTGGTGAGAATGTTAGCATGTTGGCTAATGGACTTACAGTGTTACAAAACCAAGGACCAGTCCCTTTCTCAGTGTAGTATTTCTACAGATAATAGGGTTTAGGCTAATGTTAGCAGCTGTGCTCTGCCCTACAAGTACATAAGCCAAGCAGCCACCAATAGTGACTGATACTTTTCTTTATCATACTTGGATAATAATACTAGGACTATATAGGTCTACCCATAAACCAGTCCTTTTAATGAAAATCTAAAGGAATACCCACTGACCTGCTAAATCCTTTCTGGCCTCTGCTTCTGAAAGAGCCGGACAATTTGACATGGAGGTTATTGATTTTGTTCATCTCAAGACAAGTAAATACAATTCCTCTCTGTTAATGAATAAAACAGTACATCTCTAAGTAAAACTCACCAGCAGCTCTGGTCAGAGCAATCAGGGCACAAACAAGTGCGGACACAGCCAATGTTTTCATGATGGAGATGTTGATGATAACCTTCAACAGACACAAACATGTTAGTAACATGTAGAGGAGCAGACAACTCGTAATAACTGTCGATTTAAGGAGGGAAGAGTTACCAGTCAGCATGAAGCCTCAGCTTTCCTGTGCAGCGGCAGAAAACCCAGGACAAAGACCAACTCTTATATACAGTCACTTATCTTGTCATCTATCACACAACAGGCAACTGAGAACGAACACACACAGAGAAAGACCAGTACAAATTTACTACACACAGAAACTTACAGACACAATCTGTGGCAGAAATGTAAACAAGTATTTCTCAAAATGTTCACATCAGTAAAACAAACTACAGAAGCCACAATAACTACAAATATTTGAGTTTCACATCATATAAAAAATAAACACAAACAACGCATTCAGCTGCGACAGAGAAATTTCAAATTCATATTAATATATAAGATAAATGAAGAGAATTTAATGCATTTAAAAATACATACATACTTTATGTATTAATATTTTAAAATTCTGTAGTGACATACAATATTTGATTAAAGAGGAAGATTAAATAAGTTTAAATATATAATGTCACTGTGTTTATCAGTTGATGGTGCAACACAGCTACTGAAGTTAACAATAGCTTCCTGTATTTTGGACTCTTTGGCTTGCTATTGGTGAAAGGTAGAAATCTGCATGTCTACATTTATTTAAGCTGCAAAGTGTAAATGGAAATTCCATTAAAATGTTTTACACCATTTTAAATGTCTTTATTAAAGCCATAAAATCAGAACTATGAACTGCCCTGTTTTAAATGTAGTTTTCTCTCAGTTTGTAAGCTCATAACTGCCATGATTGGTGAACTTAAATTCAAACTGTTCATTCAGGATGCAACATTAATACATGCATCCAAGTAGTACTGTAAAACACAATTTGGTTTTTCTTCTTACTCTGCTGCTGTTCAGTAACAGGCCAAACAAAAGGGATGATTCAGCAATAAGTGAAACCATCCTTCTCACTCTTGGTGAGACAGTGAAAATTATGAAGCACAGATAAGACGATAACTCTGACGAAATCATGTCTCAACTTCTCTTTAGAATTCATACACTGTAGCAACGGCATTTCAAGCTAACTGACTTACTCATGGTTACTCATGAGCATAACAGTGTAGGTTATGTTGAAATGTTTTTGTTTGACATAAGATAATTCTTGAAAATATTTTATAGCTATGAACTATTCATTGATTGTCGACTTTGTCAGCTGAAATGACAACTACTATTGGCATATTTCATCTTCCGTAGAGTATGTCTACACTTAGCCGGTTTTTGTTTTTTGGTTGTAGCCCTCTGTCCAGACTAAGACATAATTTTCTCCTCTAAAAACCGACCTTTTCAAAACGTGCATGAATCCTAAAACACAATCTTGGTGTTTCAGCGTGCACTGGGAGAACTGAGCTATCGCAAAATTATGACGGATGTGTCTCAGAGAGGGTTTAGTGACTGTTGACGAGATATGTAACGATTCTGAAACTGAGGCCAACAAAAACAAAACAACAAAACTGAGGTATGAACCAAACCATGCATCTGGAGAATCGTTACACCCCTACCACTGACTGTCAGCTACATTCCTTATCAGCTGTGGTTACAGAAGGAAAAGATTTTAATATTTGTATATTGTTTTTATGTTTTTGTGTTGTTCAAGTGTCTCACTGTGGACAGAGCTCTCTACAAAAATAACCTGGAAGCAGGAATGTGGACTCAGGTGGTTTTCACAATAAAATAGTGTCATATAGACGTAGTTAAGGTCTAAAGTAAAGGTGATTAATGTGATTAAAAACTGAGTAATTGATTTGACTTTGACAGCTGTTTAAAATAAGGACCAGAATGTAATGCTGGAGCACTATAAAACATTTGTCCTCTCTGTGAGAATGACACTGAAATTTATGCAGCAGAGATACAATGACAACTCTGACACAGTTGTTTTTCAACTTCTCTCTCTGATTTCACAGTCTTGTTTCTTCTGGGGAAAATGAACAGTAACAGTGACACTTGAGGATTGTTAGTTAATTTATGCACAGTTTTATCTTCACACAGGGTGGTTTTGTAGTCACCTTATGTCTTGTTTATTTGATATATTTAGTGCTTCTATGTAATATTTCTCAATTTAAATGAGCTGTGTGCCGCTGTTTGGCTACCACTGCCCTACAGTATTAGCTGAGTCATTATAGTTTACTGGAATGGAGAGTGAAAACTATTTTTCACACTTTCTCTGCCCTGTCTGTGGCTTCTCATTTACAAATCTAACAAATAACAAATTACGTTATTACCCTCAAGAAAAATCAGTACCACTACCAGTAAACTAAATTCATATCATCAGGAAATAAAGGTTAATAAAGTCAGCCGAGTGTAACCTAAAACATTAAACTGAAAATCACGCTCAGCCTAGGAGCCTGCGTTTAGGGCACGGACAGGAAACTTTATCAGGTTCCTGTTGGATAATCATTAATTTATCCATCAGTCTTTAATGCACAGATTAAGTGATACAACACAAGGACGACTTTGAAACAACTAAAACTGTATTTATCCCACTGTTAAAGGATAACTGTTTTTTAACCTGGGCCTTATTTTTTCATGTTAGTTCACTGAAGTTCTTGTTTTTGTCACTGCCAGACACCATTAACAAAAACAGGAATTTTACCTCACACAACATGGAAGTCACTGGAATACCACTGCCTCGATTGGTTTGTTGTTTGTGGTACTTTGACTTCAGTAAAGTATCTGATTACCTCCTCCACCACTGAAAGTCACACAATAACACAAGCAGCAGCTCCAGTGTCATAATATTGTCAGATACTAACAATAACAATCTGACAGGGAATAATAAGGCCCAGGTTCAAAAAAGAGGAGAGTTATCCTTTAATAAACAATGGTCAGAAATCATGTGAGACACTCAAGTTTTATTCAGTATCTTGAAGAAACAGAACAAAGCAAACTGCACAACAGAAAGAAATCAACATGTTGGACCCTTGTGTAAAGAAACAGCACCAAATGTCCACGAGTAACCAAGTCAGTCTAAACCCTGAACTTACACCACACAGGATTTAATGAGTTCAGTAAACTGTGCCAACTTTTATCAGCGACTGTTGAGGATTTTGTTTAAACAGCAGGTGTAATTACTCATCAAAATGATCCGATTTTCTTATTAGATCAATCATAATTTACTAGTAATGACAGACTGTAAATACAGCTACAGAGTGAAAATGTCAGTCCACCTGCATGTGAAGAAGCTGGGAGGAAAACAACGCGTTTCGAGTAATTCTCAGCTGATTTTGTGAAAGTGAAAGGCGCCATTTTAGACAGGTTTTCAAAGGAAAGACAAACAAAAACATCCCATAATGTAATCTGTATGACTTGTGGTGACTTTTACAAGTTAGCTATTGTTCACATAAAATACAAAATGGTTTTCACATTCTCTGTGAGAGAGAAAATTATACTTCTCTCATAAACTCACGATTTGAACCCTTGCTACGTTAAATTAAGAGTGAAGAAAACAACCAAATAGTGTTTATAAATTCAAGCATTGCACTACACTGGTTAATAAAGCTGCAGTGGTTGTTAACATGTATCCAAGCTTTAATTCTAGGACTTACTGACACCCAGAGTAACACTTCATCCTTGAAAAGGTGCTACATGTTGCATTCAGAGTACGTGATAAATACCTGTGTATCTACTGTAAGTGAGACCAAGTTAAAGATGACTGTCAGATTTTATT
Source organism: Lates japonicus (assembly GCA_033238685.1). Classification (NCBI taxonomy): domain Eukaryota; kingdom Metazoa; phylum Chordata; class Actinopteri; family Centropomidae; genus Lates; species Lates japonicus. Next base: position 607,225 of record BRZM01000125.1, on the reverse strand, counting down.
TCTCGACAGATCGATCCCTCTGCTTCCTGTTCTTCCATCTTTACACAAAATGTATAAACCCATTTCCTCCCACTACTGTTCAGCTAGTTCATTACTAAAATAACACATGAAGCACCTTTTCAAACTGAGCAGTAACTGTAACAGACTCCATGATTAAACTCGCCTTCTTCTTCCTGCTTTTTTCTGGGACACAACGAATGAAAAGAAAGTGTGCGACTGTCGACAGAGCAAGGCACCAAAACTGTGCAGCTGGACGGAGTTTTAATCCAAACTGGACAATCCATGCTAAAATATTTATGTATCTGTAATATTTAAGTATCAAGGTAGATGTAAAATCCACAACACTGTGACAGTGATTAGTTCATTTTCTAAGCCACAGTGGCTGCAGACTGTCCAGCTCTTTACCTTTGTCACATTTTTATTTAAAAAAATAAATAAAAGAAGATCAGAAGCTGAAATCTGGATCAATCAGAAACGGAGCCTTGAGAACTCAGTGTTGAACTTCTTGATGATTTCTGTCGCAGCTTCTGGTAATGTTTCTGAAAAACAAGGAGGATAAACAATGTTAAGGCCACGTGTGTGTGTTTTAGTGTGTTTCATTTTGTGTGTGTGTGTGTTTGTACCTGCAGGTTGTCGTAGTGTCTCTGGCTGCTGCAGTGGAGGTCCTTGGCCGTGCTCTCGTTCAGGTAGAAAACAGAGCAGAGGTTACAGAAATACCCCGATTTAGGAACCACAAACTCCCGACCTGAGGAGAAAATAAGAAGACTAATGTTAAAACACTCTTTTAATCTAATTCAATCATTATTGTATAAAGTTATAAAATGACGTGTTTGTCACCGAGGGGGTTGCTGGGGTTGAACGGCGGCAGTTTGAAGTCGGCAGCAACACAAGGAGACTGAGAACGAGATCTCTTTGCTTCGGGTTCGATGAGCTCCCTCCTCCTTTTACTCATGACTGAAGAGGAACAGAACGATCAATAAATCATTTAGACCCTGACAATCAAACTACAGCTGCAGTGATCGGTTGATTAATCAATCGGCAGATAATTAATCAGCTTTTTTGTCATTTCTCAAATAAAAATTCAAACTTTTTTTGGTTTTAAGTTTTTCAAATGTGATAATTTTCTAATTTTAGATTCCTTGTTCCAATGAAACAAAGTGAGGAAAGTAAAAGTAAGGAATAAAATTTCTCTCAGCTCTCTGAACCTTTAATGTCCACCCTGCTCTCCTCTCCTTCCTCCACACATCTCTCTACACTCTGGTCTTCAGGGTGCTCAGGCTGCAGGTCCTGCCCAGCAGAGGAGGCATCGACGTCAGCACAGCTCGCTTCTTCCACCTCTGCCTTCTGGATCTCCTGCTGGCTGCTGCTTGACGACGTCGATGGATCGAGTGAGGCGGGAGGTGGTCCGTCAAAATCAGCTGGTTCCTTCTCTTCTTCTCTCACAGCTTTTTTCCCTCTGGTAGATTTTCTCACTGTGAAAGACAATGAACTGACTGAGCAAACAAATAAAAGGGAAACCAACGACAAAATTTCATATTTTAAAGCTCCATCTTTGGGAAACAGTGGAGCCAAAGAGGCTGTAAGCCATTTTGTATTTTTGCGTCTCTTAGACATAACTGTGCAAAGATATAAACGACCGCATGTGTTTGTGTTACCAGGGGTCTGTCTGGTTCTCTTCTTGGCTCGGCCTCTTGTCTTGGTAGTTTCCTTTTCTTCTTCCTCCTCTTCAACCTCTCCCACCTCGTCTACCGTCACAAAGTTCATACTCTCCTCTAAAATAAGAACAGAAATGAGAAAAAAGTTGTGTTTTATGAGAATATGAACAGGAGTTTTACTTCTGGAAACAGGGTCACGTGATGCAACACTGTACCCAGGTCGAATGCTGGGTTTAGCGGAGAAGCTCTTATTTTGATGGGTGTCAGACGGACAGGTTTTTATTGCACAACAACCTTAAAAAAAAGCTCTATTGATAATGCATTGTCAGACTCATGATGGACAAAACAAAACACAGATTAAAATGCAGCAGATGCAGCAGAAGCAGAGATAACATAAAGTATGCTATAATTTATAAAAGGTAACACACACCTGTATCGTCATCCTGTTTGCGTTTAGCAGATCTTGAGGTTTTCTCAGCTTCGTCTGCTTTCTCTTCCTCATCATCACCTGCTTCATCTAAAGTCACCAAAGTCTAAAAAGAGAGATGAGATCTTTAGTATCAGTGTTTATCCACAGAAGAGAAATAACCTCACATGCTTTTAAATCTTGATCTTTACCTCTGGGTTTAAGGAGTCCATTGATTCGTCCTCCTTGCTGGCTGGATGGGCCTCTGGCGTGGTTTGCTCGACCTTTCCTTCCTCCTCCTCTTCTATGATTTCGTCCAGGGTGACGAGCGTCTGCAGCTCCCCCTCCGTGATCTCCCCATCCCACTCTTGACCCTGTGCCGCTCTTTCCTCTCCGGCCTCATCTGCTCCCACCTCATCCAGGGTCACCAGCTCCTTGGCGTCTACCTCTTCCCTCTCCTCCTTTTCCCTTCCCCTCTCCTTCACCTTCCTCGTACCTCCTCTGCTGCTGCTGCTGCTGCTCCGGCTACTTCGCTCCCTCTCCCCATCTTCTTTCTCCCTGGTCCTCCTGTCTTCCTTCTCCCTGGTCCTCCTGTCTTCCCGCTCCTTGGCGAGCTGCTTCTCTTTAGCTACAGCCTGCCTCTTCCTCACTTCTTCCTCCTCGGCCGTGTCGTCGGGGTAATCCTCCTCCTCTTCGCTCACTTCATCCAGGTTCACCAGAGCGCTTGATGCAGCCTTCGTGTCATTTTTCTTCTTCCCCTCTGTTGGTGTTGCAGTGTCACTTCGGGACTTGGCTGTTGATTTGCCCTCTTTCTTAACGTCCGTTTTTGGTGTTCTTTCCTTCTTTCCCCTACCAGACTCTTCGTCAACCATCTGACACAGACTCTCTTCCTTCACGACTATTTTTTCGGACGCTTCCACAATAGTAGTACTACATGTTGGTGTGTCTTCTCTTACAGCTGGTGCCTCCTCTTTTGGACAAGTTTCATCTCTCGTCTTACTTGTTTCCTTCGTCCCCCTACTGGACACCTCTGTGGTCAGCGGCTCTTCCTCAACTTGATCATCTTCCAGAGAATCTACAATCTGATACACTGGCTCCTCTTCTTCCTCTTCGTTTCTGGGTGATCCTGTGAGAGATTTCTTTGTCTGCTTGTCCCTGTTTTTAGAAATTGTCTTAGACTGTTCTGTGGGGTGGTGAACGTCAACCATCTCATCCTCCACGGAATCAAGGATCTGATATGTCACCTCTTCTTCATCAGTTACTTTTTCAGATGCATCTTTATCACCCTTCTTCAGTGTTGTGGTGTCTTTTTTAGTTGTTTTAACATCTTTCCTTGGTCTTCCCCTTTTTCCTTTTCCTCCTGGAGCAGGCCGTTCATCTTTAACAACCTCATCCTCCACAGAATCTAATATTTCATAGGTAGCTTCCTCTTCACTGACCTCTCTTGCAGTGTCACTCTTCTTCGTTGGTGTGCTCTCTTTTGGAGGTGCTTTCTCCTCTTTCTTTTCCCCTGATTCTCTGGCAGGAGTGTGCTTCCTTCTTGTTGGCGTGTCCTCTTTTTTTGTTTTCTCATTCAAAGCCTCTTTCTTTGTTGTTCTTTCCCTTCTTCCTCTAGTAGATCTTGTCGTAACAGTCGGTTCTTCTGTGGCAGTCTCGTCCTCAACAGAGTCTAAAATTTCATATGAAGCTTCCTCGTCTCTATCTGCTTTTTCAGATGCTTCAGTTAGATTCAATGTCATTTTGTCCTCTTTCTTTCCTCTTGCACTCCTCCTCCTACCAGACCTTTCTGAGGTGGCTGCATCTTTAACCGGTTCATCTTCAACAGAATCTACTACTTCATACAACATCTCCTCAGTGACCTCTTCGTTCTCCTCATCTTTTTCAGAAACTCCTGCAGTGGAGTCTGTCTTTGTTCGTGTTTCATATTTTTTAACTGTCCTGTCCTGTTTCTTTGGTGATTTTTCCTCTACAGTTTTGGATGCTCTGGTCCTGGGGCTACTCCTCTTTGATGATCTCTCATCTTTTCGAGCAGTTGCCTCCACTTTCTTGGTTCTTTTTTCCTTGTGGTCCGCCTCAGACTTTGCCTCTGTAGTCACTGGTTGATCTTCCACAGAATCAATTACCTGATAGGCATCATCGTCTTCTTCTTCTCCTGTGTTTTCTTTAGATGTTTGATCACTGGTATTTTCAGGTTCTTGGCTGTGATCTTCCATCACTGTCTGATCGTCAATTGAATCCAATATCTCAAAGGTGTCTTGTTCAGTAACATCACCATCAAGGTCTTGTAAAGTGTCTTTATTGCCACCAACTTCAAGAGGTTCTTCTTTTCCTTTTCTCTTGTTTCCATCTCCTTTGCCCCCTGGACCTAGTTTGCTATTTGTATCTAACACTTGGATTTTATCTTCGTTATTTGCTGCTTGATTTTCATTAACTGCGTCTTCAGCTGCAGATTTATCATCAGATTTGTTGACTACTTGAATCCAGCTTCCTTCCGGCTGCTTTACCGCGGAACCGTCGTTTTCAACCAGTCGACTGTCCTCCTCACCTGTAGCTGCTTGGTTGTCGGTAGCGCTTTCTACCACTTGGAGAGAAATGCCCATTTCTTTTTCACTGCACTCCTCAGGGTACACTTTGCCTTCATCGTCGACACTGTCCAAGACCTTAAAGGTTTCTTCATGCAAACTCTGGCCTTTCTCAGGTTCAGGTAGCCGAGTTTCAGTGCTGCTTACTTGATCCCCATCATCCATCTGTTCATCTGTTTGGTCATCAAGTGAATCAAGGATCTGGAAATTTTCACCGTCATCCTCCTCCTCCTCCTCTGTATGTTTGTCAACATTATCTTCTTTTCTTTTCTCTTTACTTTCCTTCAGATCTTTGGATGTGTTGTCCTTAGAATCAATCTGCAGATTCTGGGCTTGGCTCAACTCTAACCCCTGTCCCTGTGCAGGTGGATGCATCTCTGATGATGTTTCTATTTTTGTCTCTGACTCAACAGTTTTTACAGCAATGCCCTCTGCTGACACTTTGTGGTCAGACTTTGTCACTGCACTCTCTGTGGCTTTTGCTTCTTCTCTATGTGATTTAGGATGAGTCTCTTTTGACGCCTCAGCAGCTGCTGCTGATACCATCTTTTCCCTTTCACGTGCAGTAGAGGACGACCGGGTCCTACAACTCGAGGTTGAACTATTAGAGGCTTTGGCTGATGATTTTGTCTTGCTCTGTTGTGCTTTGTGACCAGAGGAGGAAGAGGTTTCAGGAGAAGAAAAGGAGGCAGAGGTCTTACTAAGACTGCCAGAGGATGAGGGTTTGGCTTGGGATTTGGTTGGCTCAGATGAGTCCTTGGGTTTTTTTGGTGACACAAAGGTAGAGTGAGAAGAGGAGCTGCTCTTCGATGATTCTTTAGCCGACTTGGATGAGGAGGATATTGTGGTCTGTTTGGCAGCAGATGATGTATCTGTATCTTTTTCCTCTACGGAGGACTGCATGGCAGAGGGGGAGGTATGGTGTTCGGGGCTTGTGTCTCCCACGTCATCGCCGACTTCATCAACAGTGACAAAGTCCTCCATGTTGAAATCTTGCTCGTCAAAAAGGAAGGCCTCTGAAGAAACAATGTCATCTGTAAAATCATCCTGACCCTGGAATGAGAAAAAACTAAAATCAATAACAATATAACTGTTCAATACAGGTGATAATTAGACCTTGAAGATAAGCCTAGGGCAACGCCTTACTACGAGATGATCTTCCCTCCTTACCTAAACCTTAAGTGGGCATGTAACCAAAAGGTTGTGACTCCCCTCTTGTACAAATTTTCTAGTTAAGTCAAGGAGTGGCCTTGCTGTTAGGGATAGCCCAGTGGCTAGTCACCTTTATCTGTGACCTCCAAGCCTTGTTCTTAGCAGACCCCACAAGAATGCCTATGGCAAGCACCTAGAATTATTTAATCTAGACCTAATTGGGATTAACCTCTAACCACCATGTGGAGGGGGGCTTACCTCAGTGATGTAGAGAGGTCCTGTCCCTGCTGCAGGGTGTAGAGAACCACAAAAAAGAAGTCTTCCTGCCTCACCAAAGTTTACTCTCTTTATTTAGTCCATACTTTAAAAGGACGACTTCTGTGCACCAGCATCGTTGGCAGCTGAGGCCTGATCACTCTGGAAAGTCCCCCTGCTCACTGCCTGTTGCTTACATCCAGTGTAAAAACTGAGACACTGAGTATATATATGTGTGTATATCAAATCCATAGTGTAAACTTCTCAATAACAGAAAATATAAGAAGCACCATCTAAAGCCATCTTGGCCTATGCTTCCCACATTCACATTGCACCAAATAATAAACAGTGTAAATGTGTAAGAGGAAGCATTCACACACAATTCAATATATGACTGTATATGCAAACATCCAAGCACAGGGTAATGACGTTAACATAACGACAATATATTTTGTATACATAAAGAAGGCCATAAGTAAGGCAATTTTAAAAAAGCAAAATACATACAAATATATGGTTATGAATTCATGAGTACATAAACATGACATAAAGGCACCATATGTAGGTTAGGGAGTGGTTGGGAGACGTCAAAGAGAGCTGTCATCCAGAAGTTTTTTGAATTTTTCTCTTTTTGCCTCCTTCAACACCCTCTCCTGAACGTTTAGCTCTTTTTTTGATCGGTTTGGGGACTGGGTGATTGTAGATGTAACCTCTGGGGGGTGCAACATGCACTGGGCTTGGTGGGGCCATGAGGTAAGCCACAAAATGAACATTTTTATCTTCATCTACCTCTTCCACCTCTGCCCAGGGGCCCTGAAGATGATCATACAGAGTTACCCGCACGTCGGAACAGTTGCCTGGTTTACCAGGGGTTTCGATGGCAAAGCAACTCACCATTTTTGAAGTTGATTTAATATCTGTGGCTTTCCAAATGGACATCCACCCATACGGACTGTGCAATGGCACTCTACCTGGTCTAATCATAGCAATTTTACCCCAATTGTTAGGATCAGCTAACTCAGCATCTAGCAACCTTCTCCCTGTGTTATCAAACAGTTGAATCCTTCTCTCACTTGAAGGGGGTGCTGCTTCCACCATACTTTTCTGATCGGATGTAAGTCCCATATCATCCATCAATTGATCAGTACCTTCTGCCTCTATCTCGCCCATCCTCAATTTCTCACCAAACACCTGTTGCTCTCCTTCTGCTAGCACTGGTGGAAAAGGGACTGGTTGTTCCTGTTCTGCTTTCTCTTGTCCTCCAGCTGCTTGGAGCGCCTCAGGAATGGTACACCCGGGAGCTCTTGCTGCATTGAGGAGTCTGCGTCGTTTTCTCTTTGCAGACTTTGAGGGCTGCAACAGTCAGTCATACTATTCACTCCTGATTCAGCCCAACCTGGCTCTCGTTGAACTGCATCAATTTTCCTGGGTTAATTTTTAGTTGGATTACATGAACCTTATCCTTAACCACCTCCCAGTCTACAAACTGTTCCCATTGCATTTAGATAAACCTCCCATTGTAACCATGTGGTGGCTAGTAGGAACAAGGCTTTTATACCAAGAAGTTGGACCTGTAGGGGGAGTTCTTTCCATTCTACATAGTTTTTCTGATTTTTAAGACAAGACTTGTTTGTAAGGTTTACAGCCTGCCAAACTGTTGCTCCTGCAGTGCTCTGTGTGTGAACTCTGAGACAAGTAAAAAAAATGCAACAAGTCGTCGACTGACTTTTTGTGAGTCGAATCATGGTTTTCCCAACAGATGCAACAAATCCTCAACTTTTAGGGGGCAACTCTACCTCATTCCCCGTGTAAAGTCACAAAGAAGGAGTAGAAGGTTGAGGGGAATCAAAAAAACACAGACATTTACCTTCTCTTGTGGTGTGTCTTTGTCCTCTCCACTTCTACAGCTTGTATTTCTTTTGCTGGGGCTCTATAAAAAGTATTTAAAAGGAGGCAGTCAGCTTTTCTGGATTTGTGACAGGTGAAATAAAACTTGCAGACTATATTGATTAAGTAAAATACTAGTTAACTAATAATAGTAAACCTTTCCAAACTCTACAACAACCAGATTCTCAGCTGTGATGGCAAATACATTTGTAGTGTGACTCTACATTCTGGTGCTGTACAGATTTGCTATTAGCCAGTGTAACTGAGTGAGACTTAAAGCCAGGTGTCACCTTTCTCCCCTCGCTGTGTGTCCCGCCTCCTCGGGTAAGTCTGTGCTGGCGAACTGCTGCTGTAAGGGCCTTGAATATGTCCTGGTCAATACGAGGAAGTTCTGTGATGTTCTCTTCAGATGTGACCAGACTTGGAGCCGTGAGTGCAGGACTGACCCTGTTTCCTACAGCAGCAGCATCTACAGTTGTAGTGGAGCCCTCTGCCCTCTTAACTTCTGCTTTCTCTACATTTTCATTTACCTTAGGAGCAATAGCAGAGTCCATGGCGATCTCAGCTCCCAGTTTCTCACCGTCCTCCTCCATTGCTACTTCACCACTTGGTCCTGCTGTGACGGATCCACAAGCAGGGGTACTGGTTTGCAGAGCAGATTGCGACCCATTATCAGAAAGTTTTGAAGGAGGTGGCTGTGATGGGGGGTTGGGTTCAACATTGACGGTGTCAAGGTTTATTGTGATCTCACTGGAGCCTTCAAGCCGCTGTTTTAGGCTCTTCAAACTAAAGTTGAAAACAGAAAAACTTGGTTTGATCTTACAAAATGGCTGAAAATGGCATTTTGTTTAAGAGAAGGTGAAGTAAGAATATGTGTAATATGTGAGTGATATACTCACGATTCAAAACGTTGAACTTTACCCCTGCGAAAAGGGAAAAAGAGTTGATCAGTTGCGGTGTAATTATGGTGATTTGGAAAATAAAAAAGACATGAGGAGGTAAACAAATTGCATAAAGACTGTGTTGAGAAAACACTGATGTGGATAATTGTCTAATTAATGGCTCCTATTTCTTAGCCCTAATAAAAGGACATACATACCAAGTTGCGGCCTTGAATGCAGTGTCTGGTGTGAAAGTTTTGTACTTCTCCACCACCTGTGTTACACCACTGGGGTCAGCCATCTCGACGCATATCTGAGGTAGAAAGACAGACATGGACGTAGAGCGAAAAGACAAGGGAGGAAGAGAAGCGTTGAGTGAAGCAAAACTGTGGTACTCAAAAATGTATTGTAGGTGCACTTAATTGTGAAAGAAAATCCCAACACTGTCTTTTCTCTCCACACTTAAATGTGGAAAGTAGAGTTGTTGCTGTTGCTGTACCCTGTTGGCGAGCGGCAGGAAGCTGACAAACGAGGCGATGGACGCCACGACTTCCATGACCATCCTCACAACAGCCACAGTCGTCTCAGAGATCTCCACACAGAGTAACCGCTTCTCCAGAGACTCTAGATCAGGAACGCACTGAAAAAAGAACATCAACAGCCAACGTTAAGGATCAGGAAATAGAAATCCAGCTGCTTTCAGATTAAAATAAATGATTAATGACTTACAGCGTTGCTCCATTTCATCAGAGTTTTATACATGAGCTCCTGTAAACAGATGTCAAATCACAGACCGAGATGTTGTCAAAACACATTTTACAGTTAAGTACATGTATCTGCTTTTTAAAATGCATTTCAAAAACCTTCGAGATGGTGAACCGAATGATCAAATAACGGAATCTGGGATGTACCCATAGTGTCCATACCTCTTCTGATTCAGGATACATGTGCTGTAAGACAAAGTGGACCTTGAGTTCGCAGCCTCCGACACAAACCGGATTTTTGATGTGATCTCGGACAAAACGGCAGCACGAAGCCCAATCAGTGAAATGCACGAAGGCCTGGAGGAAAGGTGAGAAGAGATGTTAGAATCAAACTGTAAACACGATAATGTCTGTACTCGTGTCAATCTGCAGCTTCGTCTCCTCACCCTCCTCTGCAGCGTCAGGACTGTCACGTTGTAGTACAGGGAGTGGAGATTTTGTCTGGGGAAATAAGGCCAGACCAGCCTGGCGACGTCTTCATGCCTGTAGTTTCCTTCTGGTAAACCGGTCAACATGATTGTGGAGAACACGGAGCCCTGACAGCTCGCCTTCTACAGGACACAACATTCAAACAAAGGTTTAATTTAAGAGCAAGAGAAAAGAACAGAACACAACGTGTGGAACTGTTGTTAACGCTGCCTCACAGTGATACAATGATTTATGGTACATTTTGAGTCTGGAATTTCAAGCACAGGAGATCATGTTCGGGCAAAATTAATAAAACAGATGATGACCGATTTCAAGGGACGAGCTTTTTGCTTTCTGCTCCAGATATTTGATTTCCATTTTGCCCGTCTGCTCCCTGTTGTTAATCTTCTACTCTGAACTGCTGCTTCAGGCAGGCTGGCTATTAGTTTAGGGAGTGCTTGATTTGATATTCGGTGGAGCTTTCTATGAGCAATACACTCATATTCATTTGTGGGAAGCCAAAATCATGATTGCCATTAATACTGGTTTAAATCCTGCAGCTTGAGTAAACAGCTGATCAGATTCTGCTGGACACACAAGCAGAGCTTACCGTAATGTCGTTGTTTCCTCTGACTGTCTGATAATCTAGGAGCGAAAAATGAACATCGTCACTTTACTGAACAGAGAGTAAACGTGTTAAATTATTTTTCCAGCTGTGTGTCTCTTACCTGGGATGATGAACCAAGGAGACATGGTGGGGAACAAAAAGGGAGGAGCTGTCAACGTGACCCAAAACGGTGAAATGCTGCTCTGTGGAACGCCAAAATTTGTTGTTGGGACAGTTGCCCCAGCAACAACGTCCTTGCTGTCCGGCATGGCGTTCGCTGCGAGTCTTGGTGCTGCAAGACCAAAAACAAGCAGTGATGCAGTTGTTTGTGTTTTACCATCATTATTTTATCATTTTATTCTATACGAGTTATTGATTTGTGATATTTTCCATTATAGTAATATGCCTCTGCGTTTCCAGTGTTTGCTGTTATGTTTCAAAACAGAAAATTATCTTGTGTGTACATTTTTTATTTCCTAAAACAAAGACTTACGCAGTGACGTGCAGCCGCTGTGTGGTGTTTTCAGCCTGTGGACTCTGTGACGAGGAGGCTGTTTCAGGAGGCTGTACCAGACTCCGAGCCGATCAGCGTCACGGATGGACTCAAACTCGATAAATACCTGAAACACATACAGTACAGGTAAGACTGACAGGAAGTCCTTCTACATTCACTTACATATTTGGTTTTGTGTGTGTGCATGTGTGTTTTTACCTTATTGAGGAGCGGCAGGTAGTTTCTGACAAAATCGATTTTTCTCAAAGCTTCCCTGAGGTCTCTGGCCTCCTGTGGTGAAATGTTCTTGATGTAGATTGTTCTCTCTCCATCGTCAACGACCGGCTGCATCAACAACAACAGGTGAACTTTCAAGCCCAGAAGTCAACACGAGGACAATGAGGACAGACACAAGTTTAGACACGAGTGGTAATTAATTCTATTAGGCCCTGAGTCTGAGCGGCGTTCTTGTAGAGAAAACAAAGATTTTCTGTCTCTTGACTGGAGATGACAGAGGTTCCATTCTCCCTATTACAAGTCAATGATTCTGAAGCTAAAAAGGTAAAATAGTAACAGTAATAGTGATAATGTTGCTTTAATAATTACTGGGACAGTTAGAGGGTTTGTTTGCGTTACTTACAGAATTCATCCGCTTCATCAGTGATTTATAAAAACCAAGCTGAAACAAAAACATCAGAGTAGTCAGTGTTAAATGAACACCTTTAAAAATCTGTCAGTAGAAATGAGCAGTCTTGTGTACATGCTCACCGGTGTCATAGTTATGCCGCCGTCCACTACACTCAACCTCAGTCTGGACTTTTTGATAATGAAGCGATTCTTCCTGGTGGCACTCAGAATGTCGTGCACATTGGCCGCCGTCGGCATCAAAGCAAAGACCTTAGAGGAAAACCAGAAATGAAACTGAAATCGATCGAGACGACGAAAAGATGACAATGAAACTATGGGATTAATGAATAACCTGGTGCCTACCATGCCTGTCTGAGGGATAACGTAGATGTTGTCATTTTCGTATTTAAATCCATATGGAGTGAGCAGCTTGGCGATGTCTGCCTCTGTGTAGCAGCCTTCGTAATACTTTGGCAGGTTGGTTATTAACAACAGCTTCTTATCAAGCGAAAAGAACTGGATAAATAAGGTGGGACAGAAAAAAACTGAGTGAGAGATAATCATGGGGGGCAGCAACAGTTTAAGTTAGTTTAAAATTTAAGATTAAGATTACATCTACTGCAAACATGAGGCTAAATTTAAAACTCAAATTCAAAATTCAAAACAAACATTAAAATTCTGCAACATTTCATAAAAGTGATTTGAGAAAACCTACTTTTGGTGAGAAGCAGGTTGAATGGCTGAGGCATGCTGCGAAAGAAAGGACAAAGTAAAGGTAACAAACAAAAGGACAGACACAAATATGAATTACAATCATGTGCAGCCATTTGTTATCTACACACAGTCACAACATCAGTTAGACAAACACAATCTTCTTCTTTGATTACTTACTGATTTTCTTCTGATTCAGATGCTTTTCTACCATCTCCCCGATAGTCAGAGATGTGACTGCAGCTGAGGAAGACGAGGTTGTCGCCGGTTGCTGCTCGCTCGCTGCTGCGCGTGTCGGCTCAGTTTTTACAGTCAATGCGGCTGAAACGTTGCTGACAGCTTTGCAGGTGTCCTCAGCCGATGCTGGATCCTTCTGGGTCTTTGCAGCGGGCACAGGATCTAAAAAGATGAATAACCGTATTTTGAAAAACCATCAACACTGAGGATGTAAAAATATTGCCAGGCTTATTTTTCCATCATCCATCAACATCAACACACCGTTCTGTGTTGTTTCTGTCTCCACCCCTTCGACTATCGGCTTTGCCTCTAAAGCAGCTTCAGCTGAGCTCAATGTAGCCTGCTGTTGGTCTGTCTTTGTCTCCAGCCCTTGTACAGTGGACTCTGGTTCTCGCTGGGTGCTTTCCTGGACCTGTGATGATGTTTCAACAGAGGTTTCTGGCAGGGCAGTCTGAGTGTTGATCTCTGCAGGTTTAGGTACTCTGTCTGTGGTCTGAGGTGGAACAGTTTGAGGTTCAGGCAGAAACAAATCTGGTGTGGTCTCATCTGTACTGGTGGGTGCCTGACTCTCACTGGATTTTTCTGGCACAGCCTCCACAACTGTCAGGATCTCCTGTTTGGCCCCAACACAACTTTCAACTTCCATGGGTTCCTCCACTTCAACTCCTGTTTCCCCAAGCTCCATTGGTTCGAGGTCTTTGGTGTCTTTTGCCTCAACATCAACTTTGGCAGGTTCTGTTGCATTTCCTGTTTCAACAACATTGGCTGCATCTTCGAGCGCCACCAGAGATTCCTCAACCTTTGTTTCTAATTCTTTAGTCTCTACATCAGGGAGAGTTTCTGAAGCCACAGATTTGGCTTCTTCCGCCTTTACTTCTGTCATAGCTCCTTCTGCAGTCACACTGTCCTCTGGTGTTTTGGGTTCCTGTGAAGTTGAGGTTGTTTCCACTTTGGTCGCTGAGACCTTTTCTTCTGTACCACTTTCTGACCCTTGAGTTGGTTTAGCAACAGCCACGTCTGCAGATTTATCAACCACGGCTGTCTCTTCCTGCTGCATAGATTTCTCTGTTTTGGCTGTCTGCTCCGTTAAGACATTTTGTGCTTTGGAAACCAAGGCTTTCGCTTTAGTGACACTTGCTGAGCCTTTCACTGCACTTTTCGAAGCAGTTTTCAGTTTGACTGTTGTTGTTTTTTTGGCCTCAGAGGGTGAAGATAAAGGGGTTTTTTTAAATGTAGGGACAGCCCTCTTTTTGGGGGCAGTGGCAGTTGTGGATTTAGCAGTTTGAGGTGTGGCGTCATCGGAAACGGATGCTTTACTGTGAACAAAAGAGAGTTACATGTTTGTCAAGCAGGAAAAAATAGAGGAATGGAAGATCAAGGTCATGATTTAAATGTTTTTAAATGCCCTCAACTACAAGAACATAATGTCCTTCAAAGGTTGACTTCCTGGGATGACTGTTATTCCATGTGTTAGCGATTATTAATTTTAAAATTAACAAAATGAAGGACATGTAACATACAGGAAGTGAGTTTGCAATGTCTAATTTTAAATTCCCAAAAAGGGAAATCAGCAAGTGCAGTAAATTCCAAACATACAAATTATGTTGGAAGGAAACTATCTGAGAACAAATTGGAGACATTTTCGTTTACAGAGGAGACAAAATGGCCATGTAGTCACTAAATTTTAATTGTAATATACTGACAAAAACAAGATAAAACCTCCAGTCTGCAACACTGTGAAAAAGAGAGATGTGTGTAAAGCATATCTTACTTCTGAGGAGTCTTCTTTTGCTCCTTAGAAACAATATTCTGTGAAGAAACCAAATGTGATTTGTCATTTTTTACAGCAAAAAGATATTAATACACACAGTCCAGACCACAAGTATTTAGACAGAGCCTGAAGACCAAAAAATGTGTCACTGTCCAAATACTTACATTCTGGACTGCATATTTTCCCGTGTCCGAAAAGACAAATCAAGCCTTAATACCTTTTCTCTGGCAACAGTGACAAACACTTCTTTAATGTCGAGGCCGTTCACACTCTTCAGCTTCTTAGCATCTTCCTCTTTCTCAAAACACACGATTGCCTACATGTGCACATCAAACACACAGAACTTTGGATTACTACATCATTCACACACTTAGGTACAAAACATTAACAGGTCAACATTACATGTTTTAGTCTGAGCTTATTTTCTTTAGTCTGAATAAGAGGAGTCGATGTATTTACATGCACTTGATTCCTGTGTTTCTGCATCTTCTCACATGCTACAATGTTTTAACTAACCAGAAATATAGGATAACCTTCAATATATTCTTGGATTGGTTGAGCATGTCATCACATTTTTTGAAGGCTGCATCATTTTTTCAAGGCTAATGTTTTAATATATTTTTGTCTCTATACATACCTCAAGTTTGGACCGAAACAGAACGACCGATTTTGTTTTTCCAAAGTTCTCCACCGCAGTGACCACATCGCTGTGAGAGAGGGAATTATAAATCCCTTCCAGCTTCACAATGGTTGGAACTGAAGCTTTACCCAACTAAGCAGCAACAGAAAGAGAAAATCAAATATAGACTTGGTCACCACAAACTGAGAGAGAAAGAGACTAAAGACTGAAACTGGTCCAGTGTCCTAGCTGACCTTCGTGCCAGCAATATCTCATCTCAGGATATATCTTATATTTAACTAAAAGTATATTTTTCTGTTTGTGTCATTGATCAAAACATTATGTCAATGAGACAGAGCTGCGATGAGGGAGAGTGAAAGAAATTATTTACCAGATATAAACCGTTTGTTGCCAAAGTTCCCACACACATATACACACCAACCTTAGTCTTTGTAGGAGCACTTGCCTCGCTCTTCTGCAAGCTGGGCTTTGCTTTAGAGGAAGCTGTTGTCGACTCCTTCTTCTTTGCTGCTGAGGAGGATGATGATGACGACGAAGACGCAGCAGAGGATGAGCTCTTCCCCCCCGCAGTGGGAGAAGGTTTTGAGCGTTTCCCTCCTTTTGGCAACGAAGAGGACGATGATGATGATGATGAGGAAGACTTAATCTTGGCTAGCTCAGCCAATAAGGCAGGAGCCAGAGTTTTAACCACAGCCTCCAGGTCAGAGTCTTTTGACAGAGATTGGACAGCTGGAGAGACAAAGCCAGGTATGTTCAGTAACAAAAAACTTAAAAGACTCTTTTATAAAGTCCTAGCTGTTAAATCGTTTCTCAACTATTCTCAATTATTTCTCAAACCTGTTTTTTTAAGTAGTTTCTTGGCCAGTCTCTCTGCACTGCTCGACCTCGTCCGATGAGGGGGCGACCTCTCGGAGGACGATCGGCTTTCACGGCTCCTCCTCGGTGATGATCGCCTCTCTTCGCTCCTCCTCCTCGGTGATGATCTTCTTTCGCGGCTCCGTCTTGGGGATGACCATCTGTCGTCGCTACTTCTCCTCCTGGGTGATGATCGCCTCTCTTCACTCCTCCTTCTTGGTGAATATCGCCGCTCGCTGCTCCTTCGCGGAGATGATCGCCTCTCTTCACTACTCCTCCTCCTCGGTGAGGATCGTCGCTCATAGCTCCTCGAACGTGACCGATAGCGGGAGGACGTAGGACGGTCATACCGCGGAGAGCGAGAACGAGAACGAGACCGGGAACTGAAGCATGGACAAAATCATTTTAACAATCAATTAATCTAATAATAAATTAAAAAATGGCAAATACTTGACAGAAAGATTTTATCAGAATTTCTATCTCACAGACCTGCGAGAATATCTGGAGCTGTGTGGTGATCGTGATCGGCTGCGTCTCTCTCTTCTACTGTCCGAGCCACGGTGCCTTCGGGGGCTGGGCGAACGGGAACGAGAGCGGCTTCCATGCCTGGCTTTCTGGTGACGATGTTGCGAGGTCTGGGCAGGGGTTGAGGAGGTTGAGGGCGCTGGCTTGGCATCTTTCCCTGTGGCACTGAAGTTAACAGGGAACAAGGGAAGCATAGGTGAATGACAAAGAAAATTTCAAAAAATCAAGAGGGTACTGGTTCTCAACTGGTGTGGTTGCTACTTGTCTAAGGGCTTAATGATTTACCTGGGCCCAAGTGTTATCTCACCATCCCACTCTGGGTATCTGTGGAAAACAAGACAATTCAAACACACCCATTAAAACAGCAAAGTGGCCACATCTTGACAACAAAAGCCAAATGTATCTGTCAGGATGCATTTGTATTTGGTTGATAATCATAAAGTCAAATGGTATCAAGCAATTGTACAGTTTCTTCATATTATAACTACAGAGTAACCAAAGCAGGTACCTTGCAGAACCCATTGTTAAAGAATTCACAAACCCTGACAACAATGTGGGTTCAAGGTATGCAGATAACTACTGCAATTAGCCACACAGGCTGTGTCAACATGCTGCAGAGGCAACACAATAGAACAAGTTCATCAAGGACAAATGATCCTGAGGGTTGTTCTCTTTTTCTGTCCAGTATTTCCTCTACAGAACATTGGCGCATCCCTGGCAGGCAGTAAACATGAAACAATAACCCTAGTGATCAAGACCTTTAAAAAAAAAAGAAAAGAAAAAAAAAAGACTGACTTAGACCGGAGGACTTTGCAGTTCTCAAGGTGAAGGGTGGTGTTCTGGTGGGAGATCCAATCCTAGTAGTCAGAACAACAAACACACAACATTTAGACAGATGTCATCATAACTGCTGCCAGCTTCAGTATCTCCACTGCCATGACACAAGTTTTTGTTTATTCAACATTACAGCAGCCTTAAAGAAGATGCGAATATAAGATCTTGAAAGGTTGTCTCCGCCCAAAGGCATCCAAATCCACTTTTTTGTTTTCGTATATGACAGAGTTTTGTTGATACATGTTCATATATAGAAAGTTAGGAAATTCACAAAAGCAAAATATTTTTGATTTGGTCTCGTTTTTTAAAAATTTTCAACCAGCAACAATTATTCCAAAAAAAAAAAAAAAAAAAGGGAACAACCATGAGTCCAGGTGAGGAGCTGTGACATTAGCCAACAGCTCAGACAGTAAATCGAACGCTTTGTGTAAACGATGGCGAGAAATAAGCATAGAAACAAATATAATACTTAATATGGACACAAATATTAAAGAGAATTCAATCTTTTAGAATGTTTATGATTATCAGCTTGAGTTCAAGAGAAAACTACAGGATTCACAGTGGCGGTAACAATCAAAATAAAAAGGTCTTCTTCTTGGACTCCGGATTCTGCGAGGTCTTCAGTCTTGTTTCCCCAAAGAGGTCACAATCAAGTACGGACCAGGACAAAAACCCAAACACAAGTTGACACAACTATGTCTGGAGTAGAGGCAGGTAAATGTGGAAACTGGGCAGAGGAGAAAGCCGGTGTGTCTGTTAAGTAGCCAAAATGTGAAATGCGGCGTCCCAGAAGGCGCTGGTGGGGTTCAGGCTCAAAGTATATGTAGTAATAATTGGGATTCCTTTTGGGGACAAAAAAAGACTTAATACATAAAAATGGGAAACCTAGCTGCAAAATAATAGCCAGTTTTACAAAAAAGTCATACCTACTGATAGAATACTGATAGATAAATGAATTTAAGTAACAAATACATTTCTGAAAGCTCCAATAGTGGGAAAAGGATACAAGTTGTACATTCACTGATACAATGTATATTTAAACTGAATATAAATTGTGAAAAAAAGAAAAGTGAGAAAGTGGAAACAGCCGTCTTCCGTCATCTAATCTTCGTCTTGTCTTCTAAGCCCTTGGTCCCGTTTACAACAACCATCCCAGAAAAGGATCAGATCTCAGATGATTTTTATATCAAATTATTCAAGAGTCACTGTGTACCTGGCACTGGATATAACATTTTAATCTTCATCTGGCTAATCTAGACACTGACACTCTAAGAACAGTCAATTCATGTAAATCAAACATCATAACTGTGAACTACAGATAACAATAGTCAGCTGTAACCTGGCATCCTTGAAACATTGTGGTACAAAATTTGTTTGGACGACATCACAATCAGGCAACAGGCTTATAATCTCTCCCCAAGTTTGCAATCCAGGCTTGTTTTTGCAACAAGGAACCTATATGACGTGGCAGGCTTTGTAGCAGCATAATAATTGCTTATCCATTCATATTCAAAGAATATTTTTACATAAATCAAACAATGCTGAAAGTATCATTGTTACGCCCTCCAAAACGCTGAACCGTTTAAAATGGTATGTTACAATATAAAAGAACAAAAACATTGAAATGAACAACCTACAATTTCCTTAAGGGAGAGAAAACAGTGCAATCTTCCACTCACCTTCATATGAGTACATTCTGTGTGACACAGAGAACAGGTATGTGGAAAGACTCTCGGTGAAGCTGCTGCATAGTCGTGCATCATGGCCGCTGTTGGCACCTTGGAGGTGTATTGGTTTGTTGGCTGCTGCCTGTTGGAAGTCATCAGCGACTGAATATAGTTCACCGGGTTCAGGATTGCCTGGAGTGGATTTGGAGGAATAACAATGGGGCGAGGATCACTGGGCAAAAACGCAGACCGTTGCAGGGCCCGTGAGGCATCTGTGTTGCTGGGAATGAGAGTAGCAGGAGGAACTGGCTGCGCAGGAGAAAAAACTGGAGGCCACAATGGTTGCCCCATTTGCGATATTGGCTGCTGCTGCTGCTGCTGCTGCTTCTGCTTCTGCTGCTGCTGCTGCTGCTGCTTCTGCTTCTGCTGCTGCTGCTGCTGCTGCTGTTGTGTCTGTTTCTGCTGCGTCTGCTGCGTCTGCTGCCCCTGCGTATGCTGCTTTTGCTGCATCTGCTGCTTCTGCTGGCCCTGGGTCTGCTGCTTCTGCTGCTGCAAGCCTTGTCCTTGAGTTTTACCCTGATCCTTGGTGCCACTGGCGCCACTGCTGCCAATGAGCACAAGACCAGGTCGGCCAGGATGCACACCGTGAAAGAGATTGCAGGATGGTTGGGTTTTCGATGCTGATTGCCGATCTGTCTCTGGTTCTTTCAGAGGAAGGGGTTTGGAGGCTTCAGACTTAAAGACTCTTATGTCTGTGTCTTTGTTTGGCAGAGAGAAAGAGCTGAGGATCGTTTGGGGAGTCTGGTTTGGTTGTGTCTGCAATCGTTTGGCTGGATCATTGCTTGGGGGAGCTACGGAGCTCAGAATTGAACTGTATGAAGAGCTACCCTTGTCACGTGAAGAACCTAAGGCACTGCTTTTCACCTCTGTTGTATCTTTTGGCAGTGGTTGTCGACTGTGGCTGCTACTATAGGTGTCCATCAGTATCATACCACCACTTCCACCACTATCTCTTCTGCCACTGGTCCTTCCAAGCTCATCCATAACCCCAGCATATTTGCCAGTATGTCCATAGTCAATCACTTTACTGGGCTGGAGAACCGCTGTTGATATTTCCTCCTGGCGCATCCCTGCCCCTCCAGAACTACTCAAACTGTCCATCCCACTTACACCTCTGGTGGGCTGGGGTTCAGGGTAGGTTTTTGACTGAACTGCAGCGGCAGCTCTCTTGGCCTTCTGCATGCGGATATCGCGCAAAATGAATGGCAGGTTGCTAGGGGTCATCTGTTCTTCAGGGTATGAGATGAGATCTTCCAAGTCATCTTTTTCAAGTCCGAAATGCAAAAGGATGCTGGCAGCTGATTCAGAAGTGTACTTAGGGCGACTTGACTCAGGTGGGGCTGCAGGTTTGTCTTGCACTGGATAGTCATAATCACCTAACCCTGGAATGGACTGCCTATCACGGTCTCTTTCACCAGAGGCATTAAACCTACCATCACCATCACTTGCATAGCTTGATGATGCAGGTGATGAATAAAATTTAGAGGAATCATCAGCAGTTGAGCTTTTGTAGTTTACCAACCAGTCCAAAGAACTACTGCCACTTTCAACATCAGAGCGTCTATGTCCTAAAGAGGCAGAGGTTGAAGACATCGGATAGGTCATCCTTGTACCTGATGAGAGAAACTCATCTCTTTGAGTGTTGGTAAACCGAGTGCCCTTGTCTATGGGCTGATGTGCAGGTTTGTCAAGGAACCTCACCTCCTCTCTAGCTCTGCTAATATGCATGTCTACAGACCTCTCTAAGTCGTCGTCCACTATGGCCCTACCCTGTTCAGGTCTGTAGCTCATTGACTGAGACAGGAGCGGCGGGATATTTCCCCCAGAGTTGCCAGGTGTTGCAGAAGAAGCTCCAGAAGAGCTGAAGCTGGACCCAGGTCCAAGGCGAGGAGATGCCCTCCGAGGGTCCCTCTCTGCTTGCATACCTGAGAGTCCATATTGCCCCTGGGAGGAAGTTTGGTTCCCAGAGGCATAGGGATTATATAGGTGATGAGACATGGTGTTGGCAATCTTCAGAAGGTTAAGGAGATTGATGGCTGCAGCAGTCGGGGAGGGGGGTGTTGTGGATATGTAGGAAGCAGGTGTGTTGGAGTTAGCTGTCAAGTTCGCGGCTCGACTGCCAATAGTGAGGGCGTTGTTTATCTGCGTCAGCGCTAGCTGGGCTTTCAGCTGAGCCAACCGCAAGGATGCAGCCTGCTGTCCAATCAGAAGGGGGTTCCCTGTGAGCCCTCCAAGTAGGGGGCTCGTTAGGGGCCCTGGAGCAGGAGAATGGGCGCAATGCTCCAACAGCAACGCAAAGCTGAAAAGTTAAAAAACAAAGAAAGAGGTTATTAAATGGGACTGGACTTCAGCCTCTTGGTTGGGTCACATCCACCATCTGGAAGGTGTTGTCTGGACTTGTCCACTCTGGTGCTTCCTGTTGGATACACATCCAGTCTGTCTTTTTCACTTCCTGGTCTTCGCTAGCAAAAAGGAGGAGGGAAGAAAAAGCAACAAAGCACAGATAAAGAGAAAAAACAACATAGCACAGCCGTTAAGAGAAAACATCCAGAACAGAGACAAACTCATTTATTTCCTTTCAATGCTCATCTCTGGTGGAAACAGTTGAGGCACCAGCAGACAGACAAAGCACATGGCAAAATGTAACATCAAAGGACTGATTTCAAAACATCATGTGTCAGGTAGTTGGTGACAGTCTAAATAAGGCCGAACTTCCGGTACAACACTGGGATTCCCATGATTGACATAGTGATGGCCTGCAGATTACCATCGGCAATTTTGAAAATTACGAGTTGTGATACCGTTATCACTCCCAAAACTTTCCAAGGACTTCTCCCACCCTTTCCCATGCATCCAGTTGCACTGCAAAATTCCCCTTTTTTTGCAAAGCTTTTTATTCAGAAAGACAAACACGGAGAACAGTACTTTTTAGGAGGCAGAACGAATTAACCGAGAGTAGTTTTGCAACTTAAAAGTTACTGGGAAAAGGGGTGGGGACCTAGATTAAGGTCACATTCAGACTGACTTTGGCACTACGTGGAAAAATGCAGCCCCCTCTTTCAACTGATCGAAGCCAGGCCAGTGATACAGTGAGGGTGTAAACAGTAGGGGGGAAAAACTCATCCAGCAAAAACGCTGATTCAACTGTTGCTGGACCACAAAGCAATGCCATTCTACAAAAATTGAAATGCATGCAAATGCATATTCCTGGAAGTATATTTTGTAACTTAAGAGTCTTATATTTTGCTATTTACCTTGTGACGGTTGTAACGAAGGATAGAAGAGTTGCCACTTTGATAACTTTCCAGAGTTTTAAAATCCTGTCCGCACAGTGTTATGGCCTTGCAACTCATGGATGTGCTACTTGAACTGAACTTCCTGGAATTTATTAAACTTCTTCTCAGTATCTGAAGCAGCACTCCCCCATAATCACCCCAACCAACACATTCCTGCATTAAAACCTGACGATTTTACACAGGGCTGGATATTCAGCATATCAAGGACAAATCAAAGGGTTGCACGGTTGAGGGTGAGAGCAAATATCAGGAATGGAATGCAAAGATTGAAAAGCAAAGAAAACTCAGCTATCTGGCTAAACCCTGGGTGTCTCCACACCCCTCATCTCTCACAAGAAGTGAGTACATCGCATACAAACAAGCCAAGATGACAATTAGAATATGGCAGGTGGACTCAAACAACAGGAACACCACACATTATCAACAGTAAACTATAGGTCTCAATACACCCCACCACCCTCAGATACAAGACACCTACATACACACTCCTATTTTTGATAGGGGGATATGTTTCCTACGTTGAACAATTCATCATATCAAGGCAACGAAAACACATTAAAGACACTGAATATATATGAACAGTTCTGACAGGTGGTTGTTTTTCTTCATACCTTGCACAACTGAAGATTTATGATTGATGTTAGCCAATATGAGGGTTACAAACTCTTGTTCATTACAATTAGGTACAGGAACACTGAAGGGCTTTCAGTTAAGAGGCATCCATGTTTGTTTCGTTTAACAAGTTTGAATTAAAACTTAAGGAAATAACTTTTTTTACTGAAGGCATGGACTGTATTAAATTGTTCATGTGGCAACATTTACGCCTCCACCCTGCTGCTGTGATCAAACAAGTGGTATATCTATTGAAATATTATATATCTGTAAACGTTAATGTAACAAAACACCTCTTGGATACAACAGGAAGAGAATAAGATCCATCACTGGGGCGTTTTTTAAAATCTGCGTCACATCTACACAACCGTTACAAAACAACAAGTGTTTATTCAGATACGCTTTGACCGCTTGTGACAGTTTAACCCAAAAGTTATGTCAATGTTTATCCGGTATTAGTGCTGGGGAGAAAGATCTCTGAGACGAGTTGGCCGGAGCCCAACAATCATTGAAGGTAGTCGCTGCTAGCACCGAGGCGCTAACGTTAGGGCATCAGCCAGGCCCGGTGGTGAACAAACCCCGTCACCGTTTGTCAAAAACACCGCGCATCGACACGTGTGCGCACCCGTGTCTTATATCACTGTTTGCTACAGCATACCTTCCGTTTTTTGTGTTGAATCTTTCGGCTTCGGGGTGCTCAATCTCGTCTTCACACCGTTAGCACGCAGGAAACCCGTTAAAACTTCCGGTATGGGCCAGTCTTCACAGTAAAAGCACGAACCTCCAGAGTAAAAGCACGCCCGTGGAAAGGCTATCTAAGAACTTCTAAAAGTAAAAATTCTGGTCTTAAGTGTGAGTTAACAATAATAAAAAAAGTCATCCAGTTTTACTCCTAAGCAACTTAATAAT
Source organism: Lates japonicus (assembly GCA_033238685.1). Classification (NCBI taxonomy): domain Eukaryota; kingdom Metazoa; phylum Chordata; class Actinopteri; family Centropomidae; genus Lates; species Lates japonicus. The sequence continues at coordinate 583,391 of BRZM01000125.1, read as the reverse complement.
AAAAAAAAATAGAAAATTTATTTTGACTCAAAGATGCTTTTTAATTTGGCTCCAGAGGCCAGAAACAGAACTGTGCATACCTTTGATTTGACCTACCTGACACAGGTGACCTGTTGGTTGAAAAAGGTACTAAGAGAAATCATTTCAAAATGACGTGCAAATAAAATTAATACCAGACTCCTGACAAGATATTACTTTGCCACACAGTGGCGCTATTCTCACAGAAATTCAGTCTATATGTTTCACTTGGGTCTAAATAGTATTTAAAACCCTCTATAGGTGGGTGAGCAGTCTGTTAAAAAACATTTAAAATACTGAATAATGAAGACCTACTAAACACAAACAAAGCAAGGAAAACTAAAATAATAAAAAGAAACCTTTCACATATGTTGTTATCTTGAAAATGTTGATAATTGCTGCTTTAAAGCTCATCCAAACCAGTTCTGTACTTCCGGAAACATAGTTTTAGCCTAATTTTAAAAAAATGCTTGACAAAGTCAACAGTTCTTGCACACACACACCAGATACTAAATGATATGGTGGTATATTAGTAATTCATAAATCATATTTAAGGTAAATTCTGGCCTCGAGACAGCAGCCACCAAAAGACTTATGACCTCAAATATAAACGAACATGTTTGATATTTTCAATTAAGCATTAACTTCCCAGCAGCTCAACACTTTTAGCCTGACTTACACCTGAATTTATATTAGATAAAGTTACGTAATCCCTAAAAAGAAGGCGATAAACCCTCTTCCTGCAAATAAAAACATGAATCAGTGAGGATTTTGTTGAGCTTAGGGAGCCGCACGCCTCCTACAGTTGCCAAGCTCGCCTTGTTGCTAAGTATGGCGGCAGAGCAGCAGCCGCCGCCAACACCAGCCAATCACATTCGAAACCTCTTCCGGATTCCCCCGACTGGATCTAGTGACACACAACCAGATGCATCCTATAGCCAGAGCCAGTATATGAGCCTGAAGTCTTTGATAATGAACGGCTCTTGACTTTACAGACTGTTGAATCAACAGTTTATCAAAAGGTGATGATGAATATTTTCATTAAAGGATCATTCTCTGTTGGGTATCGCAGCAAATTACCAATATATCCCCTTTATCCCCTCCCCCGGACCACAGGGCTTAACACCTGACCACGACACAACAGCTGACTGGCAGCTCTCCGGCAGTGTGCACGCGTTTGTGTGTATGTAGGAGTGTGTGTTTGTGTGCGTCTGGAGGGGGAGCCAAAAGAAGTTCGGTTTTATTTTCGGCTGTCATCGCTACCCTGACGGAGGCCTGGTCTCATGGTGGTGACCTCATCATGGACGTCCGGTATGTGTGGGGACATGGCAGATGTAGACATAAAAAGGACATATTTGTTTAGTGCGTTTACTTGACTTAATTTAACACAGACACAAATTCATCAACACAAACTCCCTCCAAAGTTTTCCAGTGTAATCTCCAGTTACCTTTGGCCATCTTGGATTTCTATCATTAGTATTATTTTATATATGACAAGTGTTGTCAAGAAATTTAAGTCAAGTCTGATATTTCTCACCAACATTAACAAGAAATGTGAAAAATGTCAAATTACTATCTGTCTTCAACCCAGGGTTGTTCCCTGAAAATACACGGCTCCTATTTCCTCGACTTGGCAAAACCCAACAGTCTGGGCAGGGAAGATTCCTGAGGAATGTTTTACCCTCCCAACATGATTCCCACCAAACACAGACAGAGTGGTAGGAAACTGGTTGTACTGGGCAGTTCACAGGGATAAACAAAGAGTGAGCTCCATACTGTTAAAAATGTTAGTTGTGTGATTTGTACAAAGAGTTTTCAGCAAACAGCAGCAAACTGTGATTTGGCAAAAAGACCCAAAAAACCCATAATCATCACCCCAACATGACAGTTCCCAGGTCATGTGATGTGGGTGGCTCCTGGGGGGGTCCCTGTGTCCTCGGCGCCACGCCCAACGACGAACAGATGGGTTTAAATCACCACGCAGCACCGGGGACAGGGAGTGCACGCGGTAACCCACACCGAGGGCAAACCCTGCTGCTACACATGTCAGAGTCATAAATCTCTCTGCAGCGTTGGCGGTTTAATACGCTTTGATATTTTTTAGGGATATTTGAGAGAAGAGGCGAGGAGGAGGGGGCTACTATGGTTTAATTTACATCTTCCTCAACTTCTGTTTCGTAATTCTGGGAGTTTTTATGTTTCGTTCTTACATAACCTACATAAAAGCTTATTGAATTTGCTTTTTGGGGACTTTTTCTTTCCTCTTCCTGTGCACTATATTGATCTTTTGCTTGATTTTAAGTTGTTAAAGGGTTGTTAAGATGAACCATGAAATAAAAAAGTTTCTCATCTCCATCTGTTGTGTATATACGTGTGTGTTTCTGTGTTTGTGTGTGCATGCAGATACTGCCAGAGCCGCTGCCATCCTCTGAGGAGCAGTTAGCACAGTGTCTAATAAGCGCTGATGAAAATAAATCTCCACTGGCTCAAACTGAGAGCTGCCGTCACTCACCACAATTTCTGGACATCTGTGGTGTGTGTGTGTTTCTGTGTAAATGACACACACACAAGTCTTGACACAGGGAAATAGTTTGTTTGTCCTTGGACTGTGTTCGTAGAGAGGTAATAAAGTATTTATAGTAATGGCGTCTACATATTATAATTTTATGTATGTACTCCAGTATGTGCACATGGTGTGTTGGTGATAAATATTGAACATTTATTCATTTACATAAAGCTGTTTTTAGGGGTCTTTTGGGTCCATGTCCAAGTTAAATTTAAAGTCCAGGACCAGAACAAGTCTTTCAAGTTTTACCTGCTTCACATTTCACAGCAGTTAAGTTTCAAGTCTTCAATTTTATGACTCAAATCTGTCTCTAGTCCAGTTCTCCAGTCTCAAGGCCACAGCTGTTAGAAAGTTTCAAACTTGGCCAAGTTATAATCCAAGTGTTTACTAGGTGGAAATTTCTGCATCACCACATAAAATTAGGTTACACCACACAAGCTGATTCTTACATGAAGATAAGCTGTTGCTAAATAGCTACACTCACCAACTGTCAGGTGTAGCTAAACGTTAAGTCGGAAATTGAACCAACTGACGAAGCTAACGTTAGCATGCTCATATATGAAATGCTTAAAACGAAGAGGCAACATGGAATAAAATGCTGCTTAATAGTCATGTGAACTGGGAAGATTTTCAATTAAAATGTAACTTAAAGTCTACTCAGTTTACATCATTATTAGACAATACTACCTCCTTTACTCCTCAGTCTAAAGGGAATGCTAATGTTCGTTCCATCAGTTGGCGGACAGCTAAGAACTAATCTTGACATAAGAACTATTTTTGGTGGTGCAACCCGTGTTAATTTAGTCATGCATTTAGTCGACTTAATAATCCCATTCTTTAGAGCTAGGTTAGGCTCAAGACGAGTGACTGGTGCTGTTAGCTGGAGTGCTCCAAATGCCACTTGGGCAATTACTGGAAACACTGTACGTTGCACAACTTGGTACTTGACCGCTAGCAAATGCCACAAGTGCGAGAATTGAGACCCGTCAGTCTGATTCCTCTCATGTAAAATCTCAAGAAATATTTTCTCTCTGACCTCACAGGGAGCTCGAATGAGATGGACAGCGGAAAATGATAGTGATACTGCATCGTGTAGTGCGGTGTGAATATATGTGTGAGTCGTGTGTTCGAGTTTCATCATCACACCTAAGATTCATTTACAACCGAGGAGAGTTTTCATCACCATCGAGTTATGTGTCGTCCTGTCTCAGACAAACTCACACACTTGACACTGTATCAACTGATATGAGGAGCTAGCTTCAAGACTTCTGCTATTTCAGGAGACTAAAAATATATAAGCCAAGTCAAAGAAAGCAATACAGAAATAAGAGAGAGGGACACTTAAAGATTTATCCCATATTCTAAAAGACACAGAATATAATTTACTATAAAAAGCATTAATAAGTGTCTTTCACTGTTTTTTATGATTTGAACCTGAGCAAATAAATTTCAGACAATTCCAGAGTAGTGTTGTCTTTCTCTTTCAGCCTTGCTACTTTCTCCCTTTTTTCTCACACGCACACAATTTAAAAGTCTTGTCAGTGACTTGGGGCAGTGTACTATGACGTCCTGTCCACACTTATCACAGTTAATAACCCGATTCAGAGGCTGGACTGGCTGGTTGACCCAGAAACTCTTTTCACAAGTGGATGAACTAATAGAGCCGAACGTAAAGTGACTTGATTGTCAGGAGATTGCGCAGCTTAAATGCCAAGGCTAAAGGTCTGAGGAGTGCTGAGGAAGACTTTATTTCCAAAACACCACACATGGAACCGGATGCTTGCTATTGATGTTTTAGTTTCTATTCTCAAAATATACTGGAGCTTCTGGAAATTACATCATTCACAGTTTCCTTATAGGCACCTTGCTAACATAGCACTACTATTATATTTCCTCATTGATGGTCTCTGAACACTACACAGTGTTTTTTTTTGTGGTGAGCAATGTTACTGGAAGAATAAACAAGACTTGACTTGGACATGCTGTATACCCCAAAGGACATCAAAACAGCGTAGTTGCAAGAATGCCAACTTGTGACTTGGCTTAGACTTGACTCCCTAAAGGCTTTTGACAAAACATGAGTCTTGAGAGCAAAAACAGTCTCAAGTTTTGACCTGGTAAAAGCTCTGCAACAATAAATATTACAGAGGACAGCATCAGGTTCAGACTTCAAAGACATAAAAACATCTTCACTTGCAATAGGCTTATGAAGACTTGAGACTTGATGTGAATTTGCACTCAAGATTAGACTTCACACTTTGCAACTTGATTTGGACTCCTTGTGAGTGTCTCACCACAAATGACCACAAAATTTGGGTCTTGTTTCCGAAAAGCATCTTAAGACTAGGTAAAATTATCCTAAATTCCATGTTACAAGCCTTCTTACACCTAAGAGGAGTTGCCCAAAATCACTGTAACTTGAGGCACAAAAGATTATTGATTAATTAGTGCCTCGTGCCCACTTGTGGAAGGCTAAGAACATCTTAAAGCAGCCAGAATGCTTCTTCAGAATTGCTTGTCGAATGCTTGGACAGCATCCAAAAGACACACTCAAAAACACAAATTTCAACGTCATGGTGGCGCTAGAGGAAAAGTCAAGGTGTCACCAAAGTTATAAGGATTCGTCATCTGGAGGCAATGAATGACTGTACCAAAATTCTTGACAATCCAAATAACAGTAGTTGAGATATTTCATTCGCGACCATAAGTTGTTGTGAACCGCACTGACCAAACCAGTCAACTGACCTCCAACCAGATGAGAGCATGACGCTGGCTCTCGTGTGATGCTAAACTTGAAGCAGTGTAACCAGCAAAACCAGCGAGACTGGAGGAAGACTGCGCGGAACGTCGTGCTAAAGTGTTAACGGTCAACAGGTGGTGGAGAGCACAGCGAGAGGAGAACAGGACGCTGAAAAACACGGGTGTGAACTTAGGGGGTGTGTGTACGCCAAAGGGAAAGAGTGATGAAGAGATGACGATAAGTAAAAAGAAGAGACGGAGGAAACGAAAAAATGGATGAAAAGCAGCAGCTGCACATTTAAATCCACCTGTTCTCTCTTTCTAACAGAGACACAGTGACGTTTACAGCCGTCACATTCCAAAAACCCAAACCCTCTCAAAAATTTACGAGGTGTTTGGTCATATGTTGAGCGTGTGTGTAAATGAGACAACAGTCTTAGAGAGGCTGCAGTCAAGGTCAGTGTGTTTTTGAACCAAAGGAAATTTTAGCCACCATTTTGGTTCCAGTTAATGTTGTAGCTAGTTTTCTTTTACCTATGATCACTAACCAGGTCTCCACTCACATCTAGCTCAAACTGGAACCACATTTTCAGAAACTGTCAATTAATCTGAGTTGTTGGTTGTTGATGCTAATTCATTTGGATGCCATGAGAAGTGCTATATGAAAGTTTTTGCTATTGCTACATAGAAAACACTATTAAGAGTATTAACAGCTGTTTACTTTTTAGTCTGGAAGAAATGTTTCAAGTTCAGCATCAAACGTCATTCCTTACTCGCCAAGAGTTCTGTCCAGCAGTGGAAAGCAACACCAGTGTTAACTCTTGTTAAGATTCTATTTCTATCTACAGAAGTTAGCATGCTAACCAGCTAGCCCAAGCCCATCCCATCTTGCGATACCACTTTATGATAGTGAGTCACTGTAGTGTCCAGTCTCAACATGAGAGGATGAAGAAGTTGCCCAGTAGACATAGTCTATACTCTTGTCTTGTAAACACAATGATGGCTGAAGCTCTTAATAAGTAAGCAGCTGTTAACGCTAACATTGGCTATGTAGCAATAGCAAAAACTTGTATATAGCACCTTTAAACTATTGCAGAAAAAGAGGGTGCAATGAGATAATGTATGAACTGATCACCAGTCAAACCTCAATTGGTGAAAAAAATGTCTACCTTTAATGCTTCTGTCCACCCAGGTGGATAGAAATGAGTTTACTGTCTCAAAAACACACCAACTTCATAATGTCCTTTGTGTGCGAAATGAAAAGCTCAAATATAGACGTCAGGCTGTCACATGATTATAAATCATAACGGAACAGTAACGAGGAAAAGGAACGAACTGAAACACTGTGTGTGTGTGTGTGTGTGTGTGTGTGTGTGGCTATAAATCAGGCTTTATATAAACTGTGATACAAGCATCAGATGACAGAGCTGTGATAAAACCTGAAAATACAGACAAGGAGGACATGGAGGTAAATCAAATGTACTTTTCACACAAATACACACACACATAAACACTCCTAAATCCAGCCGTCTAAATCCACAGCAACAGAGAGCTGAGAGCAAAGCCTTGCTTTAGACCAAAGCTATTTCACACCTTACATAAAAAAACATCTCTCTCCCTCTAATCCTTTCTTCTTCTATCCACCTTTATTGTTTCAGTTTATTGCTTAAATTCTGTCCTGTCCTCTATCTCGTCGCCTCTCTCTTCTGTCTTAGCTCACAAAACAGAGGGGAGTCTTCTTGCGATTACTTCCCTTTATACTGTCATCCCATCAGAGTCCAGCCAAGGCTCATAATGGCCTCAAGGCATGAGATGGCCAACACACAAACACACCCGCAGTAATAAACACCTCCCCAGTGTCTCAGCTGTTTCAGCAAAACTATTAAAAGCTTTTTTGGAATTAAGACTTCTGTTCCATCATTTAAGACTTTGTACTATGAAAGTAATAATCACTGTTAGCATTTTGTAAGAGTATGAAACAGAATAAGAGGAGTTCATTTGAAAAGATGACTCATATTCTTAAAACTCATATTGGCATAGTAAATAACCTTACGTTTAAAGTTAGGTAGACTTAACTTAAAAATTAATACCTGAAAGTTTACATGATGTCTCACTGGAGAACAGATTGAGGATGTAGAAAACATATTACTGATACTGGGTATACTACCCAAGTCTTGTTTCAAGCCATGGTTATCTCAAGCCTTGAGGACTGCAATGCTATTCTGTCGGGCCCCCCTTCATGCACAGTGAAACCCTTAAAGATGGTCCAGAGTGCCGCAACACGTCTGGTATTCAGTCACTTTAAAAGGTCCCATGTCACTCCACTGCTCATTGAATTCCACTGGCTACCCATGGCGGCCTCACTTGTAAGTCATTTTGGAAAGAAGCATCTGCCAAATGAGTAAATGTAAATTTGAATGACTTTGCAGTGACTTTGTCAGCGACTTTGGCATGGTTTTCCAACTTTTGTGAAGTGAATGGGTGATTGCAGGACTGCATGAACAAATGAACTGATGAGTTTCCTTGATAAATGAATGACTATTTGCAGGAATTACTGCATGAACAAATGGATGAATGACTGGATGAACAAATCTCTCAGTAAAGGAAAATGATGATCAAAGCCAAGTAAACGCAACTGAAATGAATATGAAAACAGATGAGAGTCATAATGAGGCTGAAGGTAAACAACACAACACAAGAGAACTCTGATTTGACCTCTGGTGACACTGAAGAGTAAAGGTTAAACCAATGACAAGTTGTCATGGTGACAATTAGGCTGTCACAGGATTTAAAAGTTGTTTGGCTCACTGTCTTTTTGCAGGTAATGATGAATGACTGAATATTTTACACAACACCTGAACACATCTAGGATTTCTGTCCAAACATCTCGAATGCCACCCAGATTCTCAGGAACTGACCAAACAACAGGAGAGCAAAGTAACATCCAAAATAATGCTAATGCCAATACCTGACAAAGAGCAATTACAGGACATTAGAGGCTGAATTCCAAATCCTGAATCTGAAGCACTTGAATGGTGAAGGTTGTTGAGCACAGCACACAGACCATGCCTGTGAGGCTCAGTTCAGGGCAAAAAAAACATCAATTTGCTGTTTTTTCTTTGACAAAACTGATAGTAGTTCAAGACTGCCTTGATTAAAAAAAAAAAAGGTCCACCTTCTCTTTTTTGACAACCAATAATAAATGTCCAAGAATGGCTATACTTTGTTTTCTTTTGTCCAAATCAGAGTGGAAAAGGTTTGTCAACTTGTTGAATTGTTCTGTCTCAAAATACAAATGACGAATTCCAAGTTTTGTAATCTAAGCCCTGCATGACTGAACTGTCAACACTTAAGACCACTTGAAGACATAGCTAAATATGATCTGTTCTGATTTAATTTTGTCTGGCTCTGCTCTTCAATGCTAACAGTTGGCTATTAGATGTCTAAATCCATCTCCTTCATCTCATGCTTTGGTTACTTCTCTGTATTTAGTTTGTATTTTGTTCTGGTGTAACACTGGTTTAAATGCCCTGACTGTCTCTCTGGAAACCTGATTCTGTCACACACTGCCATCAGCCGAAACTGAGCAACACTGGTACTTTGTGCCTACACAGTATGTATGATATGCATAGCTGAAGAAAACCGTTTAAAGCCTGGGATTTAGACGATGAAACGCTCACATATACATGCACAACACTCTCACATACAGTTGTCTTCTTGTTTTAGCTGTAGGGTCAGCAGGTCTAGCCAGGGTTAATACCAGATGACTATTTCACACTTGCTAATTGCTCCGTATGCACACATGGCCGTACAAGAATGTTGTCGCTTTAGAGCAACTGTGGATAGAAGACAACATTACCAACATTTATCATTGTTTTTACGTCTCTAGTGTTTTCTTGTACATGACAGGTATTTAAGAAACAAACTGGTTTATTACCACATTTCTGAATTTCTCAACACAAAACCCAGATTTCATAGTAGATAAAATCTAACTTTCTAAATCCTGACTTCCTTCCTTTCCTTTCTTGACAACTGTTCAGTTTTTTCTTTGAATTTTGGTCACCACACCTCCTGCTATATTCAAGTGTAAAGACTAATAAAACAAAGTCAAAGTGAGTTGCATGCATTGTTATATTTTTCTCTTGCACACAGAAAAAAAGCAGATTTTTGTCCTCACCGGCGTGCAGGGTCGACAGCGTTGCTGTTGTTTGGGATGTGGTTGTTGGTTTTTCTGACAGCCCAGTTACGGGTTCTGTTGCTGGTCTTTGACACCTTTGGGTGGCCTGTGTCCACTAAGCTTTGTTGCTGAGAACTCCCGGCCTTTTTTTCCTCCAGCATGGCCAAAAACAAACACAGACATACATATAGTACACACTTTCTTAATGTCTTTAATCATACAGATGCACACATACACGTCTACTTTTGAATTAGTCTCCTTTTTCTGTTCTGGAAGCATGTACACTTCCAAATTCAAAGAGAAATCCCCAAATTAAGGCGTAAAAAAGAGAAAAAGGAGGCTTTTCTCTTGCTGTTTTCTTGGAATTATTTCCATGCTAACAAAGACATTTTCTTTCATCCAAAAGTAATTCCAAAGGAAATAATTCACGAGGTAGTAAATCCTCCCGCACTTCCAGGAAATTAAGGCAACTGATGTGGTACTTTCCAACAAATTTTAAAACTCCATCAAAAGTTAAAATTAACTCTTCCCAGTTGCCCAAAACATAACGTCTTATAGTATTCCCGTATTCCAGAATTTCAGGCGTCCCAGAACCCAGGTGTTCCGGAACTTGAGCATTCCGGATTTCTGAGGGCTTAAGCCATTAGTGAGTCAGCGGGATTTGAGCCACGAGAGACTGAAAAAGCAAATCAGGAGGAACGCTGCTCTGCTCTACACCCGTCCCTCTGAGCCAGCAGCTGGAGAGGGAGAGAGGGAGAGAGAGGGAGAGAGAGATGGGGGAGAGAGGGAGCAAAGAGAAGAGAGAGAAACAGGCCACTCAGTCTTGAGGCCAAAGGAGAGCAAGGGGAGATGAGATAACGTCTACAGGCACCACCACCTGCTTTTATGTGCATTTTCATGCGCATAAAAAACCCAGAGTGGAAACATCGTGAATTTATAAAAAAAAAAATCTTGAAAATATTATTTTTAAATTTTTTATGGTCGTCTGAGACGGGGGAAAAAGCAAGACATGACAAAGTGCAATGGAAACTGACTTACACGTGAAGTCATGATGAACATGAAGAATGGGATTCAAACATCCACTGAAGTTTATACAAAGTTTCTTCACTGACGAGATGTAACAAACATAAATGTCATATTTCCATCATATTTTCTACATCGTTTTCCACCAGTTCAAGCTTGGCCGGTGCTTTTTTAACTGCATCGTTTTGTTGCACCTTCTTCCATACCGGTTTTAATGGTCATGATCAACACCAGCTGTTTATCTTCTGTATAATGAAACATACACTGAATTTGGATGGAAACCCACCTTTTAAGATCTGCTAATAAAACAGGGTGACCATCCTTTACTGTCGCGTGTTGTGATCTGCTGTCTGACTAAACAGCCACCAAGAGGGTCCAAGCAGAATTTGAGGGCGTACTTACTCTTTAAGCGCATGTAGCGTTGACTTTCTTAAAACCCAAACTGATTGTGAAATTTTGATAGAAATGATTATGAAAGATAAGACCAACCACAGGACACCCCCACAGGTCTCGTGTCCATGCCCTGATGGGTCAGAGCTGTTTTGACAGCACAAGGGGGACCTACACAATATTAGACAGGTGGTTTTAATCTATTATTTTTTAGATTCATGCAATAAAGCTGATCATGTACCGTCTATACAGTGAAAAGTATTCTACAATTCACTGAGTGCCATTAACGTCTTCTCAGTACTGACTGACTGCTGCCCTCTTGTGGTTGTCAGCAGTATGTACATAATGTGTACATAAACACATTCAGCAACAATAAAAAATCATATTTAAGTTATAAAGGTGGAGAAAGTAAGGCTTATTGATGCAATATTATCTGCATAAATACTGAAATTTAAGCATTTAAAGTTCTCAAATATTAAAAGATAAAGAGTAAAGGGTGAATGATGATTGATTCCTGATTTAGTACTTTACTGAAATTCCTTAACAAATTCAACAAAATCTCATTTGTTTAACGCAAGATATTATCTGTTAGCTTTTGCTAATTTTAGCCTGTTTAAGACGACATTAAACATTAGTATTTGTATGGCTTCCAAATATTGAGTGTCTGCAGGTATCCACAAAAATTAACACTTTAAATTTAAATCAATAAGACCCACTTTTGGTCAGTTCACGTGTGAGGATTTACCTGTTATGGGGCAAAAGTGGGGCCATCATTTGTCATCCTTTTAATACTGGTGGTCCTCGAATATTTAAATATGTAGACTATGTATCCTAAACACTAAATGTTCAGCAGTGTTTGGTGACAAACATCATTTCAACCTGTCTAATTATTGAAAATAAGAGACGTATTTGAGTCAGAGGACCTTGTTAAAAGTATTACTTTGTTCCACAATATACAAAAAAAAAACAATCCATCCACCGAAATAACATTGACAAAACCATACAGTAGTAGTACATCAGTACAATGTAGTGCAACATGTTTCACAGTCAGTGGGTACTTACATTAATCAGCCACAAGGGAGAAGCAACAGCCCCGATAATTCTGTACAGTTTGAAATAATCAACATCCACTGAATATATTTACACTTTAACAGAGACAGAGACACTCTAACAGGTTTTACTAGTGTGTCAGCTGAATTTAGTTTGATTCACACGAGATATGCATCAGAATTAAAAACAAACAGGATAAATAAATAAATCATTCCCCTGTGTGTGCTTCAAGTGATTCATATCAGTGAGTCAGACAGAAAAAAAACTGTAGTTTTGGGTTTGTGTTAAAAAGCATTTAGCAGAATATCTTATCGTTTTTCCAACCCAGAACTTTTGAGTTTCTCTCACATGAATAATTTTCAATCAACAGCTGATGAAACAAAATATAAGCGAATCAAATTTCCCAAATCCCTGTGTAAGATAATCTGTCGTGCTACAAAACTGACTCCAAAAACATTTAAAGAAAGAAGAAATGATGCCAGTTAATGCCTGTCTATTCAGCTTTATGTTTTAAATTCATCGCATTACATTATAAATGAATGCATGTTACTTTTAACCAGCTTCGATCTGCTTGTTTTTGCTTTTTATCTTAAATTGGTAATGGTCAAATTAGCACATGCCTTCCTTCCCATTTAAAACAAAGTTTAATCCTAATAATTTGTCAGTAAACTTATTTGAAACTTGCCTTTTAAAGAAAAATGCCCTAAAACAAAAACCAAACGTGGTTCTTTATATATGTGCACTTACTGAGATAGTTTTAGTACTTGGTGGTTGGTGAGAAGTATATTTAGTGAGTGGATGTTTGATTCACCTGCTCATTGATGCTCTGCAGAAAGTAAAAAAAACTGTTGCGATGGCCGTTCATTTCTGCCATCTGTTCCCATTCTCTGATGATTTTTCTCCCAGCGTTAAATAATGTAATGCCAGCTGGTTTGGAAATGACTCGGCCCAAATTTCAAACACTGATTCACTGAAGAGTTTTATTCCAAATATAACATGAATCCATGTGTCCTGAAACTAACTGCTGGAGTATCAGGTGAAGGAATAATTTGACATTTTAGGAAATGAGTGGAAACAGGAAATAATCCTGCACATTATACTTCAGTTTCTGTACCAATAAAACTAATTATTGCACCCTGTTTACACCTGGAATGTGATTTGTATCCAGCTTCGTTATCCAGATAATAAACAATCCAATCTTGCCTTTTCATTTACACCTGGTGTTTTTAATACGTTCTCGTTCTCCTCATTGAGTAATCTGAGGTGGCAAATCAGCTGTAGGTGCCAGAAATGTCTTTATAAATTCATCTGTTTCTGTAGGAACATGTCCAGACTTTACGCTAACCGTCTACAGCCAGGAGAGCCACATCGATCCTTTCACATCTCTAACAAGAAAATCCATCCCAAATGTCAAACTGGTCCCTTCAGAAAATGGAAGATCACTTAGATTTCTTTTCTTGTTTGGATCATTTTTGAAGCCGTCCTGTTGGATTCAGTGATAGTTTGAAACAAAACTCTTCAGTTGGACAAACGAACAAAAAGAAAAGAAGAGTTAAATCAAAGGTTGGACTAAATTTCATTTTTAAAATAACAAACATAAGCTCATCTTGTTTCTTCCCGAGACACCTCCTTCTTTAAGTCAGACTCGATCAATAAACCAGTTGTTTGTTAGTTTTATTGTCCTGTTTTGGTCTTAATGTCATTTGAGGGGGGTGTTCACATCATCATCCTGGAGGAAACACTAAATCCTTCTGATGTAGGGGGAGCAGAAATCACAAAATGATATGTGTGGGAGAATAACAGCTACTGGCAGCTTCAATAAAAACATAGCAGCATCAGGCTTTCAAACAACATATTAGTCCAACACAGAAGAAAACTACTGGGTCAAAAAGGAATATTTTAAACACATTTTCCTATCATCCATCTCTCCTCTCCATCTACCCTCGTTTTTTCTTCCATTCGTCTGCCCAACCTCTTTGCAAACGCCATGTTCTGACGATTAATAGAAGCCTCTATGTCGCACTAGTAATCAACCTTTTTGACGACTGGCAGCTCATATATATGCAGTAAATCTATCCTGACATGAATGTGGAGTATTTGTAATGTGTTAAATACACCTTTCTTCTCTCTTCACCCCTCCTCTTGATCTGTTGTTCCCTCCATCCCTCCCTCCCTCCCTCTCCTCCTCGCCATGATTTTAGCAAAAGGCCTCTTTGTTTGTGCAGTCGACTCTGGCATTCGCTCCTCGCCACAATGACAACAGTTTATATCACCTACTGCTTTCCTCTCTTCCTACACCAGCCCTCTCACCTTCCTTCCTTCCCTCCTTCCCTCCTTCCTTCCTTCCTTCCTTCCCTCTCTCTCTGTCTTGTCTGTCTACGTGATGTTGGATATGGGGTCGCTGATTTTCAGACACCTCCAGTAGATGGTTCTTGCCATGGTGAACAGAGCGAGCAGGATCAGCAGTACCCACGACACGTAGATCCCTTTAGACTGCTGGGCGGGCTTCCACGTACCAACCTGCACACACACACACACACACACACACACACAATGTTTTTGAAGCTGTGCTACAACTACCGCTGGTATATATGTTTATTAAAACAATGAAAACAAGGAAAGTTATGTAATCAGAGAACCTAAATCAACCTGCCAGTTTTCTGCACTTTGTTTGAAGTTAATTGAGAAATAAAAACTTGAAAGCGTCCTCATGACCTTTGGCCACCAAATTCTAATCACTTCGTCCTTGGATCCAAGTCAACATATGTGCCAAATTTTAAGAAATTCCCTCAAGGCGTTCCTGAGATATTGCGTTCACGAGGATGGGACGGACGGATGGAAACACATAAAAACTGTCACCATGCGGAGACGTAAATAAGCCTGAAATACTGAAAATGTTAAAAACAAAATCTAACATTTGAGGAGTTCCTCTGAATAATTATGAAACTATCATTACTCAAATATCACACAGACACACACCAGGAGTCCTGCAGTGGAGACAGCGAGGACTACGAACAGCAGGAAACACAGCAGGCTCCTCCTCCTGGGGTACCGTCGACCAATAGAAGAGCTGGAAATCAAAACCAGGAAAAGAATTAATGCACAACAAAACTGGAGGAGGTTTATCTCTCTCTTTATCTCTGACACAGAAACAGAGAACAGCTGAGACACGTACACTTTTCGGCAGTGTGGGCATCGAGCCAAGGTCCGGTCTGAAAACTCCGTCCACTGAGACAGAGAGGAAACGAAACGTCAGATGACATCACGACTGTAGAGACGAAAACCAAAAAATAAAGAAGTGAAATCTGTCAGTTACCAGGAATGTATTGGAGCAGTGTCCGCAGATGACCCTGATGCCGACGGGCTGATGCTGCGGTTCAGGACTGTCCCTCCCGATGTGAACTGGTCCCAGGTTGATGATGCGTTTACTGCCCGTCAAGAAAAAAAAAAAAAACAGTGTAGCTGTTAAACAACTGAAACAACTTCAATTTTTGCAAAAACAATCTCATCCATGTATTTTGCTTCATGGTTGGTGGGATGAACAGCTTCTCCTGCACAGATGGTGTGATTACAGGCCACAGCTGAGGCGGTAAAAAATAATCCATCACTTGTTTCTCCGTCTCACCAGTACGGTCTCGGACAGGCGATCCTCTGCGACGTGACTTTGCAGATCAGCAGACAGTTGCACGGACAGCGGACATACTTCTTTCCGACGGGAGCATTCTTTATCGGCTATCGACAGAGAGACGGAGACATAAAGGAGGAAAAAATGGGAATAAGAAAACAACAACACTTTTCAGTTTCAGCGTTCAGACTTTGGTTCCTAAATCATTCTCAGTGGTTTAGTTTCAATCTCATCAGCAAAAAAACTCTGCACATGGAAACGACTTCCTGAGAGAGGAACTACGACACATTGCTCACGTCTGCCTGCTGAAACATGACACTTTAAGATCTGTGAAAACATTTCTAATATGGTTGAAAAGACGACTAATCTCCAGTCTTTATGATCTTATTTAATGTCCATATTTCAGCTTCTGAAGATAAATAAAATGAAAAACTTCTACAACAAAAAGCTAATTTAAACATGTTATATCAATGATTTCAGCACAGAAAGGCAGGAATCAAAGTATATAAAGGCAAGATTACAGCATTAATAGGCTTTTATCACATTGATCAAATTTATTTCTACAGCACTCAAAGAAAAACAGGATGTAATGATAAAATAATTCAAAGCTGTACTGGTTAGGTTGCTTTTCTTAATTCTGGGGGTCAGGAGATAAAGTAAAGATAAAGTTTGGTTTATCTCTTCAAAGTTGCTGATAATCTTTTAGTCGAGTAAAACAAGGAAAAAATTATCTCAGCTGGTCGATCTAACAGTGCGCTCCATTAACATCGGAGGTCAGGAGGCGGAACTGGGAGTGACGTCAGTGAAACTGAAAAACATGGACGCTCTCAGAGGTTTTGTAGATGCTCTTTCAGAGTACAGACAACTTTGAAATAAATCCAATTTTCCAAAAAGTGAGTCAAAGCCAATTAAGAAACACTCTTTTCTTACTGATGTGTATAAAGTGTCAGAAAGCTGTGAGGACTTTGAGGCTAAATTCAGAAGCTGAACATCCGGTGATTCGACACACCTGAGTCCGTCTGACTCACCGTAGCTTCGTTGCAGATGCTGCACTTCACCACATGCTGGTGCGTCTTGCCCTCCACAGATATGGCGCTCTGACAGACCCGACAGCTGATGACCGGGGCGCTGCTGCTGTCCGGGCTGCCCTGCGGCGAGTACGGTGGCGGAGGATCGCCCGGTGCCACCGAGCTGGGGAACGGCGCTAAACCTGAGGAGAGGAAGTTGAAATCTGTTACTTAACAAACAAATCCAAAACCTACTGACAACCAGAATCACCAGGTGGTTGTATGCCTTTCAGTGAGCAAATTCTTGAGCTTTCGCTAGGTCACAGCGACCTTTGACCTTTGATCAAAATATAATTAATTCATCTTTGAGTTCAAGTGAAGGTTTGTGCCAAATTTGAAGAAATTCCCTCGAGGCCTTTCTGCGATATCACATTCACAAGAATGTGACAGATGTACAGGCTAAAACAATTTGATTTATTATTGATTGACTGATCAACTCGTCGCAGCTGCACAAGAACTTTGCATAAACGAAATCAAAGTTTTCTGCAGCCGTCTTTCCTGGAATAAAGACCAGCTCTGCTAATGTCAACCCGGGAGAAAATGCTGAGGTGCTGCTTCACGCCGCAAACGTCAGATGATCTGATGAGTGTTTGAGTCGTTATCAGCTGAACTGATCAGAAAAACAAGAAGTGTCAGGACACCGGCGGCTTACAGTCTTAGCTCAACAACTTCCTGGGGTAAACCCTGGCATTTTTCTGATTCTGTGCTACTGATACATCTCAAGATCTGATAACAAGCTCCATCTGCAACATGTATGGGCTCATATTATAGTTTCTTTCCTGCTTCGTATACATGTTTTATCAGTTTACTCATCTGCCTTTCAGGACACAAAGCAGGAACACAAACAAAAACTCAGTTTCATGGCAGCAACAGTGATGATACAGTGACTGGACGTTCTTCCTTATCTCTATAAAGAAAATGGACCATCCAAGCTGAAAGGCCCATTACAGTTTATATCCTGCAGCAGATTAACCAATAAAACATTAACTAATCAGCCAACGCTGCCAACACGTACTCACGCTGAGTCATTAATGGGTCAGCAAATACATCAGTTTGCAGGACATTATCTCTGAGTGACACATCCCCAAAAAAAGAGGCAGAGAAGGAAAAGAGGAAGGAGAGAAACTGAGTGTGAAAATGAAGATTAAAGTTCACAGTTAAGAGGAAATGACGAAGGAAGACAGTTAAAGAGGGAAAAGATAAAAAAGAAAGTCTGGACAGAATGGTGGAAACACTTTGAACTGAGTAATGGGCTTAAAATAGGGCTAATTACATCAATTCATGTCGATTTTAATTATTTTTTTCATATTTTAAATACCAGGGAAAGGTGAAAAATGTTCTCAGAGCCAAGCATGACGTCTTCAAATATCTTGATTTGTTTAACTAAAAGTCAAAAACCTGAAAAGATGTAATTTTTAACGATAAAAACAATGGGAAAAAAAAAAACAGAAGATCTTCATATTTTAAAGAGCTAGAATCAGAAAACGTCCAGTGTTTTGTCTGAAAAATTACTATGATTATTCAATAATGATAATAGTTGTGGATTCAGTCTCTAACCTGTTATCTTTACTGGTGACAAATCTGCCAGTTACTTTTTAGACTAATTATTCATCAATTATAACATTAAATGTCAAAACAAAAGTTGAAAAAGTTCCCGTCACAACTTCCCAGAGTCAGAAAAGAACAAAAACAAAACAGAAAAGCCCCTTAAAATTTCCCAGAGCCCATCGTGACTTTAACAAAAGAACTGACGCTCCAAAATATTCTGTTTACTCTCATGTAAGACAAAATACTGCTGCAGGGAAATTCAATATTTGTCATATTTTGGGACTGTTGTTCAAACAAAACAGGAACAATTTAATGACAGAACCTTGGGCTTCAGGAAACCGTCACAGACTGGTTAATAATCCAACTAATAATCATTAGTTGCAGCCCTAATCTGATATTTTAACAGACTGTATTCTTATCTTAATATTATCAGGACAATGTATTGTGCTGCATTTCCTTCAGTTTCTTATCTCTCTTATTATTCATGCTTTTTCATCATTTGTCCTTTTTATTGTGACTCAATGCAAATGAACTATCTTCACATTTAAACTGATGTTGTTCATGTCAGTACTGATTAATGTGCACTGTCCCACATAAACAGATGAAAACAGAATACACAAATTACACTATTAACTACTTATGAATATATTTTAGATCAACTAGTCACTGCAGCTCTATAATTCACAGATATAAATGTCATCTCAAGTTTCAGGCTGTGGTTGCAGCAGACACACACAGAGCCTAGATGATGCTGCACAATTCAAACCTCCAACAAAACTGATCCCAGCTCAGTTAAACCAACTGAAAACCATCAACTTCCTACTGTGTCTTGTGCTAAAGCAGCTCATATTACACAACAAACATCAATTTTACATCACTATATAAGTGTGAGATTACTGTCACTACACTGTGGCAGGCGAACAACGTCAATTACCTTTGTTAATATAAGATAAAATGTCTATAAAGTGAGTTCTCGTGAGTTAAATCCCAACTAGGTGTTTTGTTGTTTACAGCTAACGTTAGCCAAACAGCTAACTAGCTAGCTCACTACCTGGAACAACCGCCAGCTAACATCTGTTTACATGTTGACATTCTCAACCCTAAATAAACATTAAAATTGTTAATATTGTTGTTTAAAAACTAATAAATATGTCAGTGTCTTGCTGACTAAGGTGTCGAACAGAACAGCGGACATACTCTGTGGTTTAGACGGATATCCATGCGAGCTCCCCCCGGGAGAGAAGCCGTTGGTCCCGTCGTGCTGCTCGGACAGCAGCGGCGACCGTTCCCCGTCCGCCATCGCTCCCACCGGCTTTCAGCCTTTCGCAACGCCCTCAGGAAGAGTCTCTGCAGCGGCGGGGAGTCCTCCGGATCCCCGGTAGAAATTTCTGGAAGAAGTCGCCGAGGAGATTTGAACCCCGAAGCCCGTCAGTTTGACGTCCACATGACAAGGCGAGAAACACCGAAGGCGGAAGCGAAGCAACAATAACATCTGTCACATGACTGTGGTCCGAGTCGCGCCCGTGATTGACAGCGCGCTCGACCAATGAATGAGCTCTGTGAGGATGGGCGGGTTCAATGTTATCGACTGACCGGTAGAACTGTTTGACAGCCCGGGCCGCGTTCAAATACTCATACAAAACATCCTGTACCGGGTGATTGAGTACCTTTTCAGCCAAAGAACTAAGATTTAGAATACTTTACAGCTTCCTTCCTTTCCGTAATTCACATTTTTCTTGACATAGAAACATTTGAACACTTATTTACAAGTGTATAGAGAGCTGAAGTGAAACAGAAACCTCCAGGTTCTTTTACAGAAGTAAGAAAACCTCATTGGAAAGCCCACCGATGTTTGTAAAAATCCAGGATTTGATGCAATGACTGTACATAAAGATGGCCGACCTGTCTCCACTTCCTCCCAGTGTACAAAAAATAAAGCCCAGCACAAAGACTTCCATCTTTCATCCCTGCTTTGGACCATTTTCTCAGACAGCGCTGACTTGCAATTTCCAATTACCCATGACAGAAATACCACAAAAGTTATAACTTCAAACTTTCTGCACAGTGCATGTATCTAGAACTTATCACTCATCCCTTACACTTGCAAGTAATGTCACCATCTCTTGTGTCTGTAGTGCTTTCGTGAGGTCCACAACATCAACAGCTCTGACCCAGAGTAAGCTCAACTCAAAGAGAGACCTCTCCATGGCCATTGTTGGGGCTGTAGGCAGGAAAGCATCAACAAAAACCACTTCAAATGCTTCACATCAAATACACGTCCATACCTGATGCCTCCAACAGCCCCTCGTGGTAAGTTGCCCCTGATGGCGCAGGAACTTTTCGGAATTCAGTTTCTTAACCAAAGGGCACTTCAACATGCGGGATCGAACAACCTGCTCTACCTCCTGAGCCACATTCACTGCATTTCATCATTTATCAGTACTGATCATAATCAACCTATAACTGTGACACCAGACATTTCCTCATACCAGAACATTTCCTGGCTCAATGCTTGATTTTTAAGTCAATAATTTTCTGTGTGGGAGGGGAAAAAGGCAGGGAGAGTAAAAGAGAGGCTGTCTTTCGAGGTTTATATATTAGCGTTAGTATTGAATTACTGTCATTGTGTAGAGAGACTGACACATTCACCATGTTGCCCTCCCTGCTGCCGCTGCTGCTGCTGCTCGTTTACAGCTCCCAGGCCTCTCAATTCTTGGGGACAGTGATGACCTACTACCCAAAAAACACTAACATAGATGGATCTTGGATGGTACGTTCAATTTCTCTTCATGCAATATGTTTACCTTATGAAATGTCACAGTATTTAAGTAAAATAACTTTTGACAGATTTCCAAGGAGTGAATAATTGCAAGTGTTTCAAGGATAACTATTATTTTTAAGGATAGAAAGTGCATTAAATGCTCGATCTGAGAACAACAAAGGGGATTCAAGAGACTTTTTCAAGTCTTATATATCAGTAGGATCACATGCAAACACAAATTCACATCTTCAAAGTAACACCTTTTCCCTCATTAGCTTCCCATGCCATTAATGCCATGACACATCTTTTATGTAATACTACAGGTGGTGCTTCGCTACAAGCTGAACTTCCACTCGTGCACACAATCTGAGTCATGGGGGTGCCTCAGCGGGAGCTGTGGGATGAGTGATGTTGTGCTGAGGAAGGTCGATGAAGAGCGCAGTGGAGAGTGGTGTCAGAGGGAGGGAATCATGACTCGCCAGGTTTTCAGCAACGCTCCTTTCCAGCTTGTGTGAGTGCACCATGACACTCTTAAAAACAACAAAGGTTAACAAAGGTTGTTTGTAAAAGCATCTTATTACAGCTCATTGTTAACCATAATCTACTGCCCGTGTGCAACAGCCTAAATGTTACCAGTAAAAAAAAACCAACATGTTCAAAGGGCCAAGCTCTTTAGCTGGCGTAAGTAATGATGATGAAGAGCGAAGAGGAAGTAGAGTGTTTATTGTGTTGTTTAATGTGTTTATTTTAACCATGACTACAATTGTTCTACAACCTTAACCACATGTTTATTATTGTGATCATGACAACCAAGGTCCTGTAACCTCAACAAAACCCAAACCATGATCTGGTTCATGACCTTCCCTTGAACCTAACCGAGTTGTTTTTGTGCCTAAACCTGACCAAACCTTCACTATAGCATTGTCACATCATAAAGGAGTAAGTTATTTATTTCAGCAGTGATTTTTAACAGACTATCTGTGGCATAATACCCACTGCCATTGGGGTGTTATTTCAGGAAATACTCCTATGAGTCATATCCAAGTCTAGGATATCATCCTACCCCCCAAATTCCTACAACCTTGTTTAGGTTAGAGGATTTGTTGGTCATTTCAAAGGGGGCAAAACAATTGTCATTTTCATATCGTTGACAAAGAGTAAAAAACTTAAAACATCTAAAATTTTAACAGTTTAGTTGAACCAAATTTTTTTAAAGGAAAAAAAAAACAATCATGCCAATGATCAGCTCTGATTACTACACTTTATTTCAGAGGTTATGTATCTGCACAAGTAAAAACTGACTTTCATATGAACTTCCACTGAAGGTTGGACGGCAGTACCTGGATAGACAACATCAAAAATGGCATCTCAGATTGGAGAGCTGTGACTCTGGTCGAACTGAGGACCCGATCAGACACCGGCCAAGCCAACACATCACCCCAGACCACCATCCTGCCGGCTGTGAGGTAAGCCTCCTCACTGTTAGTGGTTGTGACTTTAATGGCAGGTCTGCAAAGTTCTTAAGAAATGCACAGGCCTGGGGGAAGTGAGAAGAGGCTGGAGACAGGAACAAGGAAGACTAAACAATTTTTAAAAAAACAAGCTCTCTTTCGCTTCTTCCCTCCCTCTCAGAGTTCCTTCAAACTGTCAGAGAGATTTCAATCTGTTGGTGTTTGACCTTGACGAGGACGAGGTTAACTGCAGATATGGAAACACATTACTGTCAGAGTGTAACCCCTGCACACCACCATCTGTTCTCAGCCTCTCATCGGTGAGTAACCAAAGTCCAAAGTAACTCTCGTGTTTTGACAAACTGGGCAGATGTTGCTTGAAGATGACAGCATTATGTATTATCCTTTTGCAGTCTTGCACACTGTCATTCAGCCCCACCAGTGGCAGTAATGAAGGTCCATACGCAGTCCAGCTGGTGATGGAGGACTTTCCCAGAGAGACTATCACCCTGACTCAAACCGACGGTTCGCAGGAGGAGAAAACTACCAATGACACCATCAGTAAAATACCTGTCCAGTTTGTTTTATGGGGTAAGATTTCATGTTTTGACAGCCTGCATTTATAGCTACAAATAGCTGCGCTAAAGTTGAAAATCTTCTGGTGAAAACGTTTGTTTTTGGAGTGCATATTAATGTTTGTTGACACTATGAATGGCAATGTTTGTCTGTCAACCACTTTGAAACATGTCAACAACAATTAGATGGATGATCATGACATTTTGTACAAATATTAATTGTCTCCAGAGGATGAATCCTAATGACAGCAGTCTGAGCGGAGAGATTGAAAGTGAACATTCTGGTGAAACTAGAGTAAATGTTACTTGGTCACCAAAGACATTAGAATTCACCCTCTTACAAAATTTTACGGCAAGGATCCAGCCTTGCAGAGAAACGGGACCAAAGTGTTGGACTACCTGATAGATGGACTGAATGACAGTGCCATCCTTAGAAAACTTTGATTTTCTTTATTGTTCCAGTGGATCCTGCAGTGCCATCCTGCACAGAGGGACTCTACTTGCCCAGGTTCCTGCCTCCGACCCCCAGCTAACAGAGCTCAGCTGTACACCCCTGTCAGTCAGACCCTGGAAATCAGCATCAGTGCCGAGGCAACCTTCTCTACGTAAGTCAAAACAGAACAAATTCAATATCAAAATACCACATATCAGTGATGCCCTGCATAACTTTCTATCTGTTTCTTTCACTCTAACACTGATGCACGAAACCTGTTTGACAAGAAGTGACAAGTGACAAGACCTCTAACATACCTGACTCTCACTTACTGTTCACTTCTTTACCTCATCTCCTTTGTCTTATTGAGTAGATTTAGCATTAGTGTGTAATTCAAGGTCTCCTTCAAGCCTAAATACAACATGGAAAACACTCTAGAATACATTGTACATACGTACATCATCAGTTTCTGTTGACCATTTGACATACTAAAGTTCTATGCCAACCATGAAGGAAACAGATGTAATCAAGCTGCTGTAGCATGTTGATCATATCGTCATGGGAAACAACTTTGCTCTGATTGTGGGTAAAGAGATTTCAGATATTCTTATTTAACTTGACAAGTCCTTCACTTTTCTCTTTCTTAAAGCATCTCTGAGCTGCTGTTCAGTGGGCCGCACAATATAATCCACACTATGCAGGCTGCAGGACAGTACATCCTGAGTTGGACGCCAACTGAAAACGAAGATGGAGAAAGCCACCCCATCTGCTTTGTGGTCCAGGCACTTTTCAAGTCAGTTTCTTGTCAATTATTATTAAATATAAATAATAAATATTAAAAAATTAGTAACATCATTTAATAACTAATCAGCTGTATTGATTTATTACCATAGCTCATCAAAGGTTCACTCAGAGCTTCGATGTGTCATTGTGATTGTTGGACCAGGTGAGTCGAGCCCTGCCTCGTTTTTTAAATGTTCTAAATTCCATGTCTGATTTCTGAGATTGATAAAGTTCATGTGTGATCAGTCTTTTATTTTCACTTCTGTTTACAGACCCAACAACAATCACAACAGCACTAGACCAACTGCAACAACCACACAAACGACACATACGAGCCGCAACAAACAACACTGCAACAACCACACAAAATACAGCCACTGCTCCATCCACAACAACTGGCACACTAACCACAACAACCAGCACTACACCACCTACAACAGCTACACCAGCTGTAGTCACTTCTCCATCCACAACAACTAGCACACTAACCACAACAACCAGCACTACACCACCTACAACAACTACACCAGCTGTAGTCGCTTCTCCATCCACAACAGCTGACACTAACCACAACAGTCAGCACTGCAATCTGCAACACAACTACCGCGTGCCTCCATCCACAACACCTACTATAACCCACTACACCACCTACAGCAACTACACCAGCTGTAGTCACTTCTCCATCCACAACACCTACCACTATAACAACCAGCACTACACCACCTACAACAATAACACCAGGTACAACCACTCCTATAACTACAACAGCTGCAACCACGAGTCCACCCACAATGACTTCCCCATTAATCACAATAACCAGCTGCTGCAACTCCAACAACCACAGAAACTACAACCACCATTCCCCCAACATCTAGTCCACTGCCCACAACAATCAGCACTACACCAACGACAACACCCACACAAACTACAACTGCTCCTCCATCCACAACAACTTCCCCACTAAATATGACACAAAATACAACCACCATTGCACCAACAACAACTACCCCATCAACTACAACAACTGATCCCTCAACACCTGATTCCTCAAGTCAATGTGAGTATGACAAATGCAGATGTTTTACATTGATTAAGGATCTGTTTATGAACACATATAAGAGTAAAAATTACATTTGAAATGTCAAAAACATGACAGCATTGAGTTGCTTGAAGAGTCTTGTATTACTCAGTTTCAGCACCTTTCTGGCCTGCATTATAATCTTGAGTTACTGTGCTTGCAGATGTCATAGGTCTGACAG
The DNA here is from genome assembly GCA_033238685.1 of Lates japonicus. NCBI lineage: Eukaryota > Metazoa > Chordata > Actinopteri > Centropomidae > Lates > Lates japonicus. The sequence goes on along the minus strand of BRZM01000125.1, from coordinate 557,926 downwards.
CAAGACTCTCCTCTTCAACTGAACTATCTGACGACGACATCAGGACCTATGTCCTACAAAAAGTAAGTCTGTTCTCATATAATACTGTCAAAGCATCAGACAACTGCACCTGTTGGGGTTAGGTGTGGGTTTAATTACATATTGCTGGGTCTGGAATTTCTAATAAATATATCAATCAGTAAAGCTAGGAGCAAATATGTGGCATTTGAAGCTCATTCAAAAATAGTATGCCTTCTACAAATGCTATACAAGTACTCTACAATAACTAGATTCACTGTCTGCATCAACTCTGTGTTTTCATACACATCATATCGCAGATAACCGTGATCATATCTCACCACTATGATTTATTTCCTTCTCCAGTTTAAGGACGAGCTGGTGAACAGAGGGGTGTCGGGAGACATCATTATACGCCTCGTCAGCAGTGTGAAACTGGGAGTTACAAACACAGCGACCCCTGGTGGCTCATTGTGAAAATGATGCCTACAGGGAAAATCTGTTGCTTATTTTCTATTTTCTCTATTTTCAGGGGGTTTTCTAATGCAGTTTTACAGCAGTTTTTTTATTCATGTTTATATAGTCATAACTACTGAAATTAATCTCAATTTGTCCAAACAAAGTTTGAAGTTTAAAATTATTTTTTATATTTTTAATGTCTGGATTTTTATATTACTGCATGTGTGTGTGCAAGAAATTATAATTCGAATTATCAGATGTCATGAAAAATAGTTTTGATTTACCATGTATAAATTAGAGGGAAGAGGTTTGGTTTATTGCTCATGAACCAACATTTCATGAATAAAATTGTTATTTGGATTCACACTCTCATACTGATACATATACTGATCACAGCACAACACTGAAACCACTGACAGACGAAGTGTTTTTATAGATTATTGATTGATATTATTGATATAATTTACAATTAATATACTTATAATTGTGATATATCCCTCACCCCCAGCCCCCAATAGCAACAGCACACTCCAATAGCAACAGTGAGTCAAAAGAGTCCAAGGAGATTGACCTGGACCCAAACTCCCCAGATTCCAATTTGTTCTGATTCAGCATCTGTGTTTCTTGTGTTCATATATACACTGATCAGCCACAACACTGAAGCCACTAGCAAATAAAGTGAATAACACTGGACCAACCTCAGGTCCTAACATTCATCTGGATGTGCTCAGAAATGTCTCAGGGAATATGACAAAGAACCCGAGGTGTTGACCTGACCTACAAACTCCCCAGATCCCAGTCTGATCCAGCATCTGTGGGATGATCCAGAATAAACCAGATCCATGGGGCCCCACCCTGGAACCCAGAGGACCCAAAGGATTCATTACCAATGTCTTGGTGCCAGACACCACAGGACACCCACAGAGGTCCTCTGTCCATGACGAGGGGAACCTACACAATATTAGGAAGGTGATTTTAATGTTGTGGCTGATCAGTGTAAAATTAATAGCTTTCTGTAGCCTACAGCTTAATGTTCTGGGATGATAAAGATGTTATTGCTTTACTTTCCATCCCTATCAACATATCATGTTAGTGTGTCCTGCCCTCCTGTGGCCTGAAAGGTGCACAACACCCAATACTGGAAAATCAAAATACTTGATATAGTCCCAAATAAGCTATGGCAACACTACACTCGAACCTCCCAGCACTAGAATCGGATGGCATCTGGAGTATCATCAAATTTTTACTGAGAATTACGAGACAACATTGTTTTAAACAGCCAAAATCCAAAGTATATCCACATATCTCAGTCTAATATCAAAATAAAAACATTAAACTCAAGTGATCCATAGTTTGAGTGTGAAGGGTACAGACAAGTACCACCCACCTAATGGCATGAAGGTGATAGGTTACACTAAATTGAGAACATGAATCACTAAATTGTGGGCACTGGGCTCTGGATCAAAAAGATCTTGGTAGTTGGTCCTCTGCTTCCTCAGATGCAGCACTAGAAAGACAGCTGATTTCCACCTTCTGTTTACAAATAAATCTCATTTCTTCACCATGGACCATTGAATAAGACAAGTGCATTCACTGCACTGCACTGCACCTTTTGTAAATTCTGACCACTATGATATAACAATGATACAAGGAATTTCCTCACACTCCTTTCTTTGGAACATTTCCTGGTTTGATTTCTACCCACCTAATAATGCTCCATGTGGGAGAAAAAAGGCAGAGGGAGTGTAAGAGAGGCTGTCTTTCACAGTTTATATGTTAGCACTAGTATTACGTATCTCTTTCTCTCTGTAGAGAGACTGACACATTCACCATGTTGCCCTCTCTGCTGCTACTGCTGCTGCTGGTCTGCAGCTCCGAGGCTTCTCATTTCTTGGGGACAGTGATGACCTACTACCCAAAAAACACCAACACAGATGGATCTGTTATGGTACGTACGGTTTCTTTTGAAAGCAGAAATTAAAATGTGATTTTAACATATTGTACAGTTGAGGAAACAAACTGACCCACAAAAAGTTGGAAATGTATCATCATTATTTTGTCATTTTAAGAAAACAAGACTAGTTTATAAAGTTGTGTGTATCAGCACAATCACGGACAAAAGCAAAGTAACATCTGTATAAATTAGCCCCACCAATTTGTATCATGGATGTTGTTGTCTTCACTGTAATACTACAGGTGGTGCTTCGCTACAAGCTGAACTTCCACACGTGCCAACACTTTGACTCGTGGGGGTGCCTCAGTGGGAACTGTGGGACGAGTGTCATTGTGCTAAACAAAGTTGATGAAGAAAGCAGTGGAGAGTGGTGTCAGAGGGAGGGAATCATGACTCGGCAGGTTTCCAGCAACGCTCCGTTTCAGCTCTGGTGAGCGTACCATGAAACTGCAAAAAATAAAAAATAAAAATAATAATAATAATTTATCCACCCATTGTGTCACAAGAAAATGGTAAAACCTCACAGTAAAACAATAACTAACTTTTCTGTGAACTTGAACATTGGTAACTACATACTTAACATCAAAAATAACATCTCAGCGTGATCAGCTCGTTAACAAAGATTCTTTTTTTAAATTAAAAACTGCTATAGTGCCTTCATGTACAAAAGAAAGACTTATTAACTCACTCATGAGTTAATATTTTGCTCTATGCACCTGCAGTACATGGGTACACTCAGGTTGTGTGGTAAAAACTGACTTTCACATTAACTTCTACTCGAGGTTGAACAGTGGTAACTGGTTAAATAACATCAAAAATGGCATCATATCATGGAGAGCTGTGACTCTGGTTGAACTGAGGAACCGGTCCGACACTGGTAAAGCCAACACATCGCCCCAAACTACCATCCTACCAGCTGTGAGGTAAGACTCCTCACTGTTTGAATTTCTATCCTTTAGTGCATAATCATGCACTTTATGTATTTAATCAATTCTATGTGTCACATTTTGGCATGTGAGATTTTCCCATAGCGTTTATATGGTGATAAATATCCCTTTATTATCTCTGGGTGTTGTGAATTGGATTGCTTCTTTTTGTTAATAAAATGCAAAAACATGTGGGATCATAAACCATTCAACAATACTCGCAACCCAACCACTTTTTGAGCAAATACCTTTAAAGAGGAAATCTTCTGAGTTGTCTTCAAGTTCAGGTTCAACAAAACGTCAGCAGTTTGCTGGCGAAAACATTGCGGAACAAGTGTCAGGTTAAATACAGTATCCAATTGTAGGAGCATGCATGACATTCACTAGACTGGCATTTGATATATAATGGATACCTTTGTCTAGATAGAACAAATCCAACATTTACTGTAGCAAAGCTAGTCTAGCTGCCTGGCTCATGTTTTACATGGGTACTAATGAAGTAGGTTGCACAATGGCAAAATGCCCATTTTTTTTCTGTCTCTCTCAGAGTTCCTTCAAACTGTCAGAGAGATTTCAACCTTTTGGCCTTTGACCCTGATGGAGACAAGGTTAAATGCAGATATGGAAGCACATCACTCTCAGAGTGTAACCCCTGCACACCACCGTCTGTTCTCACCCTCTCATCAGTGAGTAACCACGGTTAATGTCATGTCACATAATAGGCAAGTCAATATATAAAGTTGGTCCATCTGTATCATAGTTTTTAAGGGAGGACAAACTTCATGAAAATACCATAATATCACTGATGTATGTACTTTAAAAAAAATCCTTTTGCAGTCTTGTACTCTGTCATTCAGCCCCACCAGCAGCAGTAATGAAGGTCCATACGCAGTCCAGCTGGTGATGGAGGACTTTCCCAGACAGACTATCACCCTGACTCAAACCAACGGTTCGCAGCAGATGAAAACTGTCAACGATGCTATCAGCAAAATACCTGTCCAGTTTGTGTTGAGAGGTAGGATTCATGTTTTGACAGCCTGGATTAAAGTCTGAACAGAAAGACTGGAGGCATTAGAAGCAATATTTTAGTTTATGACAATACATGCAAAAGTAAAAAATGACACTAAATGAAAACAATTAACACAATTTTAGCATTGTAATTGTCAGCAGACTCTTAAAGGCCCAGTATGCTTGCCTGTCAGATGGTTGGACAGCATTTGAAACCTCTTCACCTCACACTTTTCTGACATAAAAATTGCTGTTTATGACAATTTCCGCCATCCTTAGAAAACTTTGATTTAACTTTATTGCTCTAGTGGATCCTGCAGTCCCATCCTGCACAGAGGGACTCTACTTGCCCAGGTTCCTGCCTCCGACCCCAGCTAACAGAGCTCAGCTGTACACCCCCGTAAGTCAGACCCTGGAAATCAGCATCAGTGCTGAGGCAACTTCCTCCATGTAAGTCAAAATAAAACTAATTTATTACTAAGATAGCAGATGTTAATGATGTGAACTTTCTGTTGTTGGACAAGAAGTACTTATCCATATTAACACATTAGTGTTGTACAAATGATTTTAATTTGCCAAGTGTTTCTGGTGCACAAGGAATCTGTTCTGTTCTGTTGTGTAACTCTAACACTGATGCACAAGACCAGTTTGACAAGAGTGACACGAAGTGACAGGACCCCTAACATACCCCTACTTAGTGTTCACGTCTTTACCTCATCTCCTTTGTCTTATTGAGTAGATTTAGTATTAGTACTTGCTTCAAGGTCTCCTACTGTCTCCTACCGTACCGAAGTTAGAGTGTTGTCCCTCACACATAATTACCTTGAGATAAAAACATCTAACAAATGAGTGAATGTAAATTCTGTTGACCTTGCACCATGTTGTTTCTATATGAGTTCAATACTGGTTTGACGACTTAAATTCAACCAAAAGAAAGAAGAATTCAGCAGCCCATTTAACTTACCAAAGTTCTATGCCAGCAATGAAGGAAACAAAATTAAAAAGAAAGCTGAGTCAATCAAGCATTTTGTCATTTGTCAATTTTGCTTTGACTGTGGGTAGGGAGGGTTTAAATATTCTTGTTTAACTTGACGAGTCTTTTCCTTTTCTATCTTTTAAAGCATCTCTGACCTGCTGTTCAGTGGGCCACACAACATAAATCAGACTACACAGTCAACAGGACAGTACATCCTGAGTTGGACACCGTCTCAAAGTGAAGATGGAGAAAGCCACCCCATCTGCTTTATCGTCCAGGCACTTTTCAAGTCAGTTTCTTGTCCCATGAATAATAGAATAATACATAAACTACGTAAACAGTAGGAGATACAAATATGTAACTAAATATGTGTGAGTGTGACCATTGTTGTGAAAACTTAATGTTCTCCTTTAACAATAGACTATTCATCCATTCATCCATCCATTATCTATGCAGCTTATCCTTAAGATTCATGAGGAGCTGAAGACTAGAAAAGACCATCTATGTTAAAATATAGAAACGAATTAGTAACATCATTTAATAACTAATCAGCTGTATTGATTTATTACCATAGTTCATCAAAGGTTCACTCAGAGCTTCGATGTGTCATTGTGACTGTTGGACCTGGTGAGTCGAGCCCTTCTTCATTTATATAGTTATAAATTCTGTTAATGTGTCATTAATCGTTTATTTTCACTTGTTTACAGGCCCAACAACAACCACCACAACAACCCCACACAAACTACAACCACTCACACCAACCATAACCACCACACACAAACTACAACCACTACACCAACCACAACCACCACACAAACTACAACCACTATACTCAACTACAACAGCACACAAACTACAACCACTACACCAACCACACAAACTATATCCATGATTCCCCCAACTACCCTACTACCCACAACAACCACCCACAACACCAATTACACCCACCACACAAACAACAACCACCATTCCAACTACTACACAACTACCCACCACAACCAACTACAACAACCACCACACAAACCAACCACCACACCAACTACAACAACCACACAAACTACAACCACCATTCCCCCAACAACTACCCCACTACTCACAACAACCACCACTACACCAACAACAACCACACAAACTACAACTCCTCCAACTACAACTACCCCACTAACTACAACAACCATGCAAACTACAACCACAATTCTCCCAACAACTACCCTGCTACTCATAACAACGACCACTACACCAACTACAACAACCCTACAAACTACAACTGCTTCTCCAACAACAACAATCCCACAAACTACAACAGCCATCAATACAACAACCACACAAAATACAACCACAGTTCCCCCAACAACTACCCCGCTACTAATAACAACGACCACTATACCAATTACAACAACCCAACAAACTACAACTGCTTCTCCAACAACAACAGCTACCCCACTAAACACAACAGCCATCAATACAACAACCACACAAACCACAACCACACCTCCATCCACAACACCTACACCCACTACAACAGCAAGTCCGCCACCAGTAAATACAACTGAAGACACAACAGCTTTCTCAACGCCTGAAATCACCACCTTGAATCATTGTAAGTATGACAAATGCAGATACTTTACATTGCATAATCTTCTGTTTATGTACATATATATAAAGAAGAAATGGCATGAAAACTGTCCAAAACATAACAGCACTGAGTTGCCCTTCTGGCCTGCATTATAATCTTAAGTCACTGTGCTTCTAGTCATAGTAGGTCTGAGAGTGAAACTCTTCTCTTCATCTCCACTATCTGAGGAAAACATCAGGAGCATCATCATACCACAAGTAAGTCTGATCTCAGTCAATATTGTCTAAGCATTAGACAACTGCACCTGTTGGGGTTAGGTGTGGGGTTCATCATATGTTGATGATTCTGGAATTTGTAATAAATTAATCAACAAAGCTAGGTGCAAATGGGTGGCATTTGAAGGTCAGATTCAAGAATTGTATGCCCCCTACAAATATTTCTAATGGTTCAGAAGTACTATACAATAACAAGAGTCTCAGCACCATGATTTGTTTCCCTCCACTGTGTTCTCTAGCATCAGTCCAATGTCAAAATGGTCAACACAGTGTTTTGTATAGGCACGGTTTAGCTTTGTTTCTCCTAAATGAGCACAAAAAGAGTCCGTGACTATTATTGTTCAGCCGTGTCATCATAACTCAGATAACTGTGATCATATCTCAGCACCATGTGCAATGTGTTTCCAGTGAATGGAAGGTTGTAATGGTGCTCTATTGGTCCAGATAAACTGGGGGAGAGTCTGAGGGAAAAACCATGCTTTGTAGGGCCATAGTACCATCTGGCTCCACCCTAGCACCACCCATATCTGTGGTAATTCCAAAGAAATCTATCACTCACTGGAAAGAGTTACAGCTTATACAAGGAAGTGCCAGCATGACTTTGCAGGTCTTTAAACTCCTGCTGGCAAACACTGAACACAATCCACTGACACAGTTTAGGTCATAGAGGGGAGTTGGGAATGATACCACCACCACAAGTACAAGTACTGGTACTACCACTGACCTGCACTGTAATCTTGTGTAACTATGCTTTTTATAGTCTGCTAGTTTTTGATAAAACAGATGTTGTTATCTGGTCTTTAAAGCAGCGAAACCCAACTGTTCAGTGGTAGAAGAAAGTGAGGGAAACAGAATTATTTACCATACGAACCCAATATATTTATATTCACACTGTTCTAGGTGAAATAACCGGCTGAAATTACACATTCACTTGAAAGTATTAATCCTCTTACATGTGGGTAAGGTGAGGTGAGGCATGTTTCATTTGTTTAGCAGATTTAACAAGGACAATACAAACTGCTGGACAACATTAAACACAAGAAAGAAAACCTACTTAACAACATTAAAACACAAATTAAAAGAAGGAAAACCTATGGAGAATATCTATACAATGTCTAAATGGTCAACAGAATGTTTTATACAGGTACAATTTAGCTTTGTTTCTCCTGAATGAGCACAAAAATGGTTCATAACTATTGTTCTGTATCAGTTCTGCCATTCCATCATATCTCAGATAACTGATCGTATCTCAGCACCACTATTTGTTTCTTTCTCCAGCTTAAAGATGAACTGAAGAGACAAGGTCTGCCAGAAGACATCACTCTACGCCTCGTGAGCAGTATGCAGCTGAGAGTTAAAACTACAGTGACCCCTGGTGGTTAATTATATATTATCATATATAAAATGCAGGGAATATTTGTTTTCTGACATTTGTTTTCAGCCTGTTTTTCTCTTTTAACATCTATCATTTACTCAGACACCACAACTATTGAAGGCTGTGGTTCCAGTGTGTGAAAAGCATGTGACTTATAAACATAAAAATGTGCTTCTAATGAAAAATTTTAAAAGTATCTCTCTGTCTAATTATTTTTGTACATCATGAAACGGTTTGTGTTAAACTCTGTCTCTGGTTCAAAGCAAAGGAAATTATTTGTTGGAGTGATTAAAATTCTAAACTTCCGCCCTCCAAAAATATTCTCTAAAAACTCTTTCTTGCTTTAACTGAACCCTAATCTTTACCCTGAGGAACAAAGCTGGGGAACATTTTGTTTGGTTCCCATTATATGCTATATAGAACTGGGGAACATAGAATCTTGGGAACATAGGACCTTGAGAACATTGAACCCTGAGGGGCATAGGACACAGTTTTAAATGATGGTGAATCAACGATTAAAAATAATCAAATCTGTTGAGAACAGCCAGGGGGACCCATTGTCATAAAAGTGACTCCACACCAACACACGTGTCACCACTAAGTCAAAATCATCTAACCCATAGCCACAGTCATTGCGCAGCAGATTCTTCCTTAAGCTCTTTGTAGAGAACTGGTCTATCTACTCAAGCCAGTTATGGTTTTCCCGCAAAGGCCCAGATGACGAGTCTTCTCAGAAGTCTAAAGTAGAGATCCTCAGTCTGATAATGGAGCTCTGAGGCTTGTTTAAACAGTGGTTTAGACGGTTTAAACAGTGATTCTGGGCCACTGTGTTTGAACTTGATTGTAACATCTGAGAAATTATGCTGATTCTGGAGCTGGACAAAATACATATTATCAGTTATTATGGAGGGTATGATTACAGCTTCCAACAGCCATAATCCCCAGGTTTTAAAGACTGGGTTGGGATAGAATCTATTCTCAGATTAAAAGGTAGTTTTGAGGATGGACATAAAAATCAACAAAGTGCCTGTTTAGATTTTATTCATGTATAAGAATCTCATCTTTATAGGATACGTTTCCATTTTATTTGAGTTTTTTATTGACTGGTTGTACCACTTAGCATTTGTACCTTTATTTAGATTGATTGTATTCATCTATTTTCTATGCCACATCATTTATAATAAATAATTAAAAAAAAATGTTATAAAGATCCACTTATTACAATTTGTACAATGTACAATTTTAATTTACAGTAATAGTTAACCATTATCTCAGACAAGTATTTCCTCATACCAGGTCACTCCTCTGGTTTACTGTCACACAGAAATTCTTCTGTGTGGGAAACAGACAGTCAGAGACAGAGGAGAAGTGTCTCTGTGTGTTTGTGTCTCTATTATTTTACTCTTTGTATGTAGAGAGACAACACTATGTTGCTTTTTCTGCTGCTGCTGCTGCTGCTGGTCTGCAGCTCCCAGGCAACTCATTTCTTTGGGACAGTGATGACCTACTATCCAAAAACGACAAGTAATGATGGAAATCTCACGGTACAGTATGAATGCTGAGTCTTTCCAAACTAACATATTTAGCTTTTTAACATAAAAGCTTTCCTTTTAAATTCTAATTTTTATCAGCCAGTACTGTTTGCCTACAAAGTAAAGTCAATGTCCTGAACAGCTGCCCTCTCTGTATTATGGATGTTATTTTCAGTCATTTTATCTGTAATGTTTCAGGTGGTTATTCGCTATAAGCTGAGCTTCCGCTCGTGCACAGATGGTGACTCCTGGGTTTGCTTTACTGGGAGTTGTGGGAGTCAGAGCGCTTTTGAGCTAAACATAGTCGATGAGGAGAATGGTCGAGAGTGGTGTCAAAGAGAGGGAATCATGACTCGGCAGGTTCTCACCAACGCTCCATTTGAGATGAGGTGAGTGCACCATGTCCTGAACAACCCACTCTCACAGCAGTTCATGAAACAGGCACAAAACTGAATCAGTCGATTTGTGCACATGGGCACAAATTTTCAATTTTTTCGTGGAATGACTTTTAAACTAATGATTGTATTTCAAATGAGAATGTATTTTTGAATGAAGTGCTACATTCACTGACAGCAGTGGATTCACAAGGAGTGACGTAGTTGGGGTGGGTGGTGGGAGTCCAAAGCACATGACCATCACACCAACCTCTGTCTCACCTAAAAGTAGCTTTGAATATACTAACAACTGTCGTTCCTGTGAATGTCAACCACAGGTTAGACGGTGGTAACTGGATCAGTAACATTGTAAATGGCGTCATAGCTTGGAGAGCCCTGACTCTGGTTGAACTGAGGAACCGATCGGACACCGGCCAAGCCAACAGATCACCCCAGACCACCATCCTGCCTGCTGTGAGGTAAGTCTGCTCACTGTCTTTGTCACCCGCAGATCTCAAACACCTTAGTGTCAAATACTGCCCCTATTCACTGTTCAATGAGTGGTTAAAGCTTGGCCAAGAAATAGCCTGGAACATTTTCCAAAGTGTTGAAAATTCACTTTAGAATGAAGGTTTTTTGCAGGGTTCTTCAAAAATAATAATACCACAATAATGTATTTAATCAAGACAAGACATACTGGCGGTGAATTAGGTCAGAAAGTCTTCCTCAGTCAGCAGCAGATAATCATTTACTTTTGAATTCATTGAATAACTGGCTCCTGCTTGAGTGGAAACAAAGCAGGGAGGTGCACAAAACCACAATGATAATACTGCTGCCGAAACAACTGCACGCACTGCAAACAGATGATGTCTATGGAGTGTATATAGGAAGCAGATTCTTCTTACAGCACCACTGCTGCGTAAATGGCATGAATACCGCTTTGTCTGTGACGACGTGTGTTTTCTCCTTGTCCAGTCTGAGTCAAGTGTCAGACAGAATGAAACAACTGCCAAAGCTTTTGTTTGTTTCTCTCCCTCTCTTTTCAGAGTTCCTTCAAACTGTCAGAGAGATTTCAACCTGTTGGCGTTTGACCCTGATGGAGACAAGGTTAAGTGCAGATATGGAGACGCATCACTCTCAGAGTGTAACCCCTGCACACCACCGTCTGTTCTCGCCCTCTCATCAGTGAGTAGCCATAGATTTTTAGAAGCCCAGACATGGGCATACGTACTGCAGCTAATCAGCGTCAGTGTTTAGTAGCAATGAACTGAGACGTACTCATATGTGACACTGCAGGAAAATCAAAGAATATTTTGTCTTTGTCTTTCTTTCTTTTCCTTTTGCAGTCTTGTACTCTGTCATTCAGCCCCACCAGCAGCAGTAATGAAGGTCCATACGCAGTCCAGCTGGAGATGGAGGACTTTCCCAGACAGACTATCACCCTGACTCAAACCGACGGAGCGCAGATGATGAAAACTGTCAACGCCAGCATCAGTAAAATACCTGTCCAGTTTGTTTTACAGGGTAAGATTTCGCATTTTAAAGGGCTGCACCTTTAGCCACAAATCTTTGTTTTGAATCTCTTTGGCTGAGCTGATCCCAGGTGTTAAGACGATCAGTTTTTAAGCAAAATTATGTTTTTATGTTACCTGCTTACTCACTGGTGTTTTTCTTTATTACTCCAGTGGATCCTGCAGTGCCATCCTGCACAGAGGGACTCTTCCTGCCCAGGTTCCTGCCTCCGACCCCAGCTAACAGAGCTCAGCTGTACACCCCTGTTGGCCAGACCCTGGAAATCAGAATCAAAGCAGAAACGAAAAACTCCACGTGAGTTAAAAGAAACACAAACAAACAAACAAACAAACAAAAACAATTTCAATACTAACACAGAACCCCCTCTCTAGTTTTGGGGGTAATCTAGTTCTAACTTAACCACCTGAACCTTTGGAGATTAGTTAGCTAGCTAGTTAGCCAGACAACCAGTGGTATATTCATGCAGATGTGTGTGCTGCTGCTGTCAAACAGCCATATACCATAAATTCAATGTGAAAATCTAATTTTACTGAAACATTACAGCCTATATGCCAGTGCTCAAATATGAATTGTCGTTGCTTTTCAGCATCACTTGATCCAACAGCAACCACTAATGACTGCTTAATTATCTTTTAGTCACCGCCCTGTGCAACAAGAATGTACAACTCCAACTGCCAGCTCCAGCATGCTTCGAATTGATCTTTACAGGTTTATAATTATTTATTTACCAAGCTGAATCCTCAAGAAGGCAGAGCATTAAATTAGTAAAATAAAATGACAAAAATTGCCTCGAAAAAACCAACCAGAAAGAATTGCTTATATATTCGTCCAATTACCCATCCCTTGTAAATGTCAATAGATACATATACCTAATAAATAAAATTTTCTAATTACTGTCCCTACTGGTTTTCATGATACATTGAAGGTTGTATCATAAATCTGTGTGACTCCAATCTCCTGACTGAGGCTATTCTTAGTCTGACCTGTAACACAAGCAAATAGAAACTCCCACAAATATGTCCAACAGTGCCTCCCTCATCACTGTACATGCCATACGTGCCACACTAGAATTCAAAGCTTGACAGGTGGCAGCAACAATAACTAAGGCAGTGAGGCAGAAATAACTTTGCAGTAACGCCAAACAAGCACAGTGGTTTACACACAGTGGCTTTGAAAATACCTGTTTAACTCCATGAGTGTTTTCTTCTTCCACCTGTTAAAGGATCTCTGAGCTGCTGTTCAGCGGACCCTACAACGTGAACCAGACTAGATCAGGCCCAGAAGAGTTCACCTTGAGATGGAAGCCGTCTGAAAGCGAAGATGGAGAAAGCCACCCCATGTGCTTCATTGTCCAAGCAGTTGACAAGTCAGTATTTTGTCCTCCTGTGGAAAAGTACATAGAAAAACGATGAGATTTCTTATAAAAATGATTAACAAACGCAAAAAAAATTCTATGATAAAAGAAAGCTGTTTTGATAATGAAAGGTGAGGAAACAGGATTATTTGGTTTATTTCTGTGTTGTAATTTGTACTTTTTCTCTCAACAGTTATCCTGTTTTGTAACTAAGCTCTTGATTTATTTCCTCAGTTCAGTCAAGTATCACTCAGAGCTGCGATGTGTCATTGTGACTGTTGGAAACGGTGAGAGAAGACCTTTTCTGTCTGTTCATGTTTCAAATTCCACCGCTGATTTCATACGTAGATAAAGTTTATGGTATAACCTGTGTTTTATTTTGACGTCTGTTAACAGATACATCATCAAACACAAATGCAACCGAAGAGACTCCAACCACTCCTCCAATAACTACACCAGTAACTACACCAGCACCCAACCAGAATACAACTATCACCCCATCTACAACTACACCAGCACCCAACCAGAATACAACCATCATCCCATCTACAACTACACCAGCACCCAACCAGAATACAACCATCATCCCATCTACAACTACACCAGCAACCGACCTGGAAAGTACAACCATCACCCCATCTACAACTACACCAGCACCCAACCAGAATACAACCATCATCCCATCTACAACCACACCAGCAACCGACCTGGGTACAACCATCATTTCCTCTACAACTTGTCAGATTAGGTTAAGAAAAGAAAAAAATAAGAAAAGTGCCCATCAGAGCTCAAGCTGACATCATTAAATCTCATTTTATCTGTCCAACAGTTGAAAACCCTAAAAATATTTGCTTTACAATAATATAAGACATTGAAATGATCCGATCCCCAATCGATCAATTGATTACTGGTTGCAGCTGAAATATTAGGTCATTAAAACGAGCCCCACCTTTACCAACTGCAACTTTAAGGTGATGTACATGTCAGGGAATCAATAAGTACAATCTAATAATATAATTAGTTTTGGAATGGGCCATTCTGCATGATTAGAGTCACTGGCTTAATCTCAGAATTCTGAGAAAGAAGTTAGAATTCTGACTTTGATCTCAGAATTCTAGAATTCTGAGATCAAAGTCAAAGTTCTAAGTATATTTTGATGTTAATACTTTTGCACTTTTACTAAAGTGGTAGTTTTACCTAAGTACAAAAAGTAAAAATTTGAATTCAGGACTTTAACTTGTAAAACTATTTCTACAATGTGGTGTTGCTGCTTTTACTGATTTGAAATACCTGTGTACTTCTTCCACTACACGTTATTCCCCCTTTAATTCACAGCAGAGAAAACCTAATTAGGTGGACCACGCCCTGACTTTCCAGCCCTGAGCGAAATGTTTGGTTTCTAAAATTAGTTTCTTGCTTTGATGTCTTGGTCGGTGCTGTATTACCATATGTTTTGCACTTGTGTAAGAAGAAACAGTAGTGTTATTGTAGTTTCCTCCTGACCTGGCTTTTTAATGTTGAGTCACTGTCTTTCTAGCTGTCGTACGTCTGACGGCCAGGATTTCTACTTTGTTTCCACTGACTGAGGATGACATCAGGAATACCATCATGCGACAGGTCAGTCTCTTCTTCATATAATCAGAAATCCTGTCAAAGCATCAAATACTGCGCAGAGATAGTACATATGTAGTCGTTCCAGTTTTTAGGTGTGGTTAAATCTGTAGTAACCCTGCAGCAAAACACATTTATTTCAACTGAGTCACTATGATTAACATTAAAATGAGGCTTATGCATCTATAAATCAGTAAGGATCCAATAATATATACAGATATAACACTGAATGGAGCATAATAGTATTTTTACTTTAAATCTGTGCATTTGTTTGTTTGAACACAGCATAATAATCTGCTCAGCAGTGGGACAAAGTAAAATGACTAATTATCCAAAATGGCTTCATTCTGAGTGTTATATTTGGCATAAACAATATATATTATTGGAATATTACTGCTTCCTTGACAGGAACATGCAAGCAGCAGTTTATTTACATCAGACACCTCAGACATGCACTCAGTTACAGTGCTTGAGATCATGTCCTCACACCATCACATCTCAGATAACAGTGATCATATCTCGGCTTCACCATGTTTTCTTTCCTCCAGGTTAAAGATGCACTGGTGAAACAAGGACTGCCATCAGAAGTCGATCTGGTCTTAGTGAAGATACTGTAGATGGAAGTTACAGCCAGCGGCGCCCTCTGCTGGTTCAACATGATCATTGACTCCTGCAGCGTTTTTAAAGATGGTGAGGAGCTGATTTACAGCAGTAAAATGCATCCTCTGTTTCAAACTATTACTATTACTACTACTGAACTTGGAAACAGCATTTGAGAAAAAAATACCTCCCCACAGGGTCCTTTGGTAGCTCTTCTGGAACTTTTGATCATATCACTTGATCCTCATTAGCAGATGAGGTTTGCTTAGTGGACATTAAATTGTAAATGTTAAAATGTAATTTTTTTCTTTCTTTTTTTACTGTGTAAACTTCTACTACTATTATGACTGGTTAATGTATAATATAATGATTTATATTATGTGTCATGCTCTCAGTAAAACACTGTTTATTATTGTCAGACCATTTATTAATATTTAGAATTTAGCTCTCAAACTCAAACTCTGGTCAGGTTGAGACTTTTTATGCTCTGATTTTGCTAAAATGAAATGATCAGTCCAACAGAAAAAAGTGAGGAACACTGGCGTGACTGAATGTGATTGGTATGTTTTGATATGGTGTCCACTCTGTTTAAAGGAGCGCTGGAGCCTGTTTCACATAAATACACTTTAACCATGTCTTAGATCAGTGACAAAGGAGCCGGAGTAGATTAAAAGACATCTGTTTTACTTCCAGTTGAACAAGCCAGAGCAGCATGTCAATAGGAATAATACACAGGTCACGGTTTCAAGATAGTAACAATAAATAAAACATCAGTTGGTTGTAAACTTGTTCATCATGAAGCCACATGATATTAGACTCTTTGTTGGTTTTGTTTGTGGGGCGTGAAACTAACGTTTTCAGCCAACCAGCCAAAAAATATAAAGTTTTACCAGCTGAGGAAAAACTCCTCAGGAGCCAAAGTGCGCTGAGTGTGCAAAATAAGTTAACTCTTGTCTCAACTAAAAAAAGCTAAAGACAAGAGCATTGAGTTTTATTGTTTTAATATAGTATTTCAAACAGTTATGTGTGACATTTTGTTGGATTGGTTCTACTCTAATCAGTTAATTTGTCCTACGTTTGTCTAGAATGTCTAATAGTGTTTAGCTGGTGGCTAAATGTCAATTTCATGCCCGCTTTGTTTGTACACACATTCCTTCCTGCTGTCAAGTAAAACAGTAAACAGGGTGCGCTTGTTTTGTTTCAGCGAACAGTGGGTGAATAAGTTCTGTTGGTGAGGAGGAAACAGTAACGATGTGAGTGAAACAAGCGCACCCTGTTGATCAACATTGATATGAAATAAATGAATGGAAAAAACAGATCAACTGCATTTCTCAACAGAATCAAACAAGCAAGCCAGTACCCTGATAGTTAACAAACACCTGGACAAAAAACATGTACAGTTTGAAATGTTTTTACGGTTTCTGACAAATTTGAGGTGAACTTGGTTTAATTTGTAAGACTGAGTGATGTGGGATCATTGCAAGTTATTCAGATTTTTCCAAAAAAAAAAAAAAAAAAAAAAAAGGCAGGAGAACCTAATATTCCCTCCATCACTCTTTAATTATGACCAAAAATGTTAAATTCAAGGAGACTAATTAAAGGAGAAAACCTCAAAAACAAAAACATTTCAAACCTTGTTTTGTTTTACCCAGATCGCGATAGAAAACAAAAATACAAACAAACCAAATAAACCAAAATGCTCTGAGTTCAGTAACGTTCCCTTCATGAGAATTGCACATCGTCGATATAAAATATGAACCTTTCTATGTACAGTTAATGAAAACCAAACCTAGTACAGAGGCTGTATTGTAAATGTAACTGCCTGTCAAGAAGTATTTGGAGAGTGGTCACCAATGGTTATGAGAAACATTTGGGAAAAATTACAACCAGTTCTTCCCTCGAGCTTCCGCTCCAATTCTACAGCCCAAAACCCAACAGGAGTAAGGCCTCTTTTAGCTTGACGGACGTCTGACCCATTAAGCCTTATTGAAGAAAATGCACATTTAGACCATGAGCAAAGAAGAATAAGAAGGAGGAGGAGAAGAAGAAACAAACTAGCGTATTTACCAAAATACTAAACTACTGCTTGACACTAGCAATACTGGCCAAACAGATAATCATGACAGCAAACCATCGGAGAATAATGTGTGGAAACATTTTGGATTCAACACAGCAGCTGGTTTACTTTAAGTAAGGCTCTTTGATACTTTTTACAAATGCAACTGTGAGTGAATGGAATAAATAAACAAATAATGTGTTGGTCAGACTTGATTTTTTTTTCTTTTTTTTTGAAATATCAAACTGAATGCCGGCACATCTTATTACCTTTTGTTAGTTCTGATTAAATACTGTATAAAACAACCAATGGCAAAATACCCTGTAACAAAGCACCAACAGAGGTTGATGTACTAAACACAACTGTTGAGAAAGTGAAATACTAGCCAAGTTGCTCAGAGTATGAATGCAGTATTACAAAGCCTTAAACAAGGCTGCATGCTTCTCATAACCACTGCTAACATCTCTCCAGGTTTTCAGTTAATTTGTTGAGAGACTTGAGGATAAACTTAATTTTGTTAAATCAAAGAGTCATTATCAGTAAATTTTCCTTCAAACACGTTAAAGTATATTTAAAAATCCAGATCAGTCCATGTGATTAAAGTCACATGATATAAGAAACAGAGCTTTTCAGAGGAAACAAGTGACTTCATCTCCTGACTGGCAGTTTTTAGAGGCCCATCATGATACTTTGTTAAAATGGAGAATTAATATAAGCACTTGTCATAATGTTCCCTTGTGTATCTGAAACGTGTGTTAAGCCGAGGTCAAACACAAAATTCAGAATAACTATATACACACATACATAAAAACACACTGATGGGTGAAGCTGCCTTTGTGTTCCAGTAAGTGTTTGATGGTTATGCTTGTTATATGGGCTTCTGATGTGAACACATATCAACTGTACTTCCATTTGTCCCTTTTGTTAGCATGAATGTTAACCAATACATCCACTAGAGGGCAGCTCTGAGTCAAAACTTTCTAACAACAACAAACATGGTGACAGTGGAGGAAGTTGTATTCACTATAATTTGTTCTTGGAATAAAGATTTCACTGAGGAATAACACACTTTCTTTAGTAGCCTATTTTCTTCATGGGCATTTAATCAATAATTCATCTAATTCGTTTTCCCAATGATCAATCAAGTGAATTTCTTCAAAGCCCATCCCTTGTACAGACAGAAAGCTCCGTCCACATCCACATCTGTATACATAAGAATGGAGTAAAAAATAAAAGTCTTGTTAAGTCTATAACATGAGACTACAACGTCCCCATTACATTAAGGAGGCAGCAAATGCAAATCCAGATCAGAGAGCAAAGGCAGCTTCACCCCTCACATAAAAAATACACAGTTATTGGTAGAGTAAACTCCACGGAATAGTTAGAAACAATGAATAAGTTAAGAAACATCCCTTCACTGAGATTTAGCAGAATACTGAAAGGTGTACTCTGAATATGTGTGTTTGTGTTTGTGTATTTGTGTTGGGGTGATTTAAAGAGGAATGAATGACACAAAATATTACTTCCATTTCCGAGGCTAACAACAGAATTTAAGGGTAGTGTGACAGTAAACAATACCTGTGTCTCTTTGTCCAGCATCCCCCCCTCCCTTTTTAAACCTTAAATCACACCCTGTTTGCATGTTTGTGTTTATATATGTCTGTATATGTGTGTGTGTAACACAGTGTAACACAGTTAAGTTAGTAGCACGTCAAACTGTAATTCTTGTATTTCAAAATAAACACAGGAATGAACACAAAAAAGGAATCGTTTTTTAGACCCCAAGGCATCACACCAAACTCTTTAAAGACCTTATTTGTCCCTATTATTTATATTACTTCATCAGTTTGGGTGTATTAATTCACAGCAAGTAATGGAGGGCAAATAGCTAGTGTCTGTCATCTCACTAAAGATGAAAAATTACCTTTAAAAATGTTTCTATAGTGTTTCTGTCGTGGTATAATCTCATATCTTGAGCTCGAGTGGTTGATTTTAGAATAAAAACAAATAAATAATAGAAAATACATTGACCTACAGTGGTTTTTGGTGTTGGAGCCAATATTCACTAATACAACATGTATTTATGCCAAAAGTATGTGGACATTATTTGTGTTATTTGTGGTTTGGGCTTTGTTCCATTGAAGGGAAATCTTAACGTAGCACACAATTATATTTTTACACAACAGTTTCAACTGTACAACTGTTTAGCAGCTTGTGGTTTTGAAATGAGATGTCCAACAGTGAGATATGGGTGTAATGTTCAGGTGTCCACATATTTTTGGCCATGTAGTGCACATCAGCATGCTGTAAAAGTATTGTCAATGATCAGTTTCCTCAAAAAACATTAAAGCTTAACCTGTTTTGCACCTGTTATGTCACTAAACTCCACTGAGACGGATGGAAAAATGTTAGATATCAGTTTTAAAAATCCATATCAGTGCATCTCCAGTCATTTTTTTTAAATCTTAAAGCTCAACTTGGATAATGAGCGGGGCAAGAAAAAAAATTTAACAGAATTTGATTCTGTACACAAAACATAAATAATTTCTCTGTCACCTTGAGTAACATAATTCAGCAACAAACTAATTCAGTACTCAACCACCACAAGGGCAGTTTTGATCAGTTTTCAATTAGGGTTTGGAGGTCTAGAAACACTAAGAAGCCACTGTTCCTGACCTCCTTCAGTAGCTTGTTAAGGACTGACAACGGAAAGTTTATATGCTAAAACATCCGTTAGCATAAATACTGGCAAGAAGTCAACTCCCTCAAATGCACTGTCGCAAAAAATGCACTGGGGTTTGACCGACACGAGGGTCGATATGGAAAGTTGGAAATCGAGTGGTAATCGTCATCCTGCTCAAATGAAGGCCTTTCGATCAGGGGCTGTATAAACAAAGTATCTTCTCGTACCACCTCAGGGATCCTCCTCTGTGGAGTGAAGATAAAAACCTTTTTACAAAGCAACTTTTACAAAGGAACTGAGAGAAGTCCGATCTAAGAGTAGACGCAAGTTTTACCCAGTTTGTGAATGAACTGACACATTATGTGACAGGGATCCTCATTGTTTTCATTGTATTTTTCTAAAATACAAGTCTGCATGGACACAACAAATTTGTGGAATCACAGACGTCCACACAGAGCCTCGTATACAACCTCCACTGACGAAATTTTCGAGACGCAATCCCTTGCGTACTCACGGATTCATTAAGTATAACACTGGCCTTAGAAGTCGTCCGGAATAACTTCTCTCAGACCTAGAAAACACTGCAATCTTAACCTTTTACTCTTCGGATGTTTTGTGAAAACTACCCCCGTTTCTTGGAAGTACAGATAAATAATTTGCAGACTGTTTATTAGGCTCCATCATCAGCATCTAGTGGTTTCTATGGACAGTCTTAATGTCTCATTGTGTAAAATATCCATATCAGCCTTGTTAAACCCTCATCAGTCAAACCCCAGTGTCCTCACAGGGTCAAAACCTCCACTTATGTCGAAATAATAAGAGAATGCTGGTAGTTAAGTATCGATCGGGACAAATCAGGGGCCGTCAGTGCTCTTCCCTCATGACAGGAAAGACAGAGAAGAGATTTTCATGAGTCTGGGGTCTGAGGCTGATTTTTTTTTTAAGTCCTGGGGGATAAAACCAAACACACTTCAAACATTCATGCATTCATTTACCTCGCACACACTCACTCTCCCCCCATCTCGGCCTTCGTCCTCCTTCCTCTTCATCTCTCAGGTCCAAAGATAAGACATCATAGTTAGGCAGAAAACTCATTCTCACACAAACACACACGCACACAAAACCTCCCTCGCCATCTTTTCCTCGTCCCTTCTTGCTCTCCCAGGTCAAAGGTCAGACGTCATAGTCAGGCAGGGCGGAGTAGGTGATGCCGCCGACAGACGGAGGGCTGGAGTGGAGAGGCAGAAGCCAGCAAAAGATTGAACCTGGAGAAAGAGAGAGAGAGAGAAATAACAGCTTACTATTTTAGTGCTGAAAGGATTAGTCAGCTCAGACGTAATCAACAGTTAATGATCGGTTGCAGCCGTCACGGAGAAGGAGACGCAGATGACGAACACGAACCCACCTCTTCCGAAGACTTCCCGCAGCAGAGCGAGCTTCGGCTTGCGGGTGTGCGATGGGTGGTGAGGCAGCTGTGAGGAGGAGGATGAAGCGGAGGAAGATGAAGAGCCTCTGTCCTTGATCATCAGCCTGTTCCTCATCTGCTCTATGGGAGTCTCGTCTGTGATTATGGAGACCAACTGGTGGGAAGAGACGAAGAAATGTTTAGAAAATCAGATTTTTACATACAGACAAATTAAACCTTGACTGTTGTTTATTGTCACATATACTGATATTTCAGGAGTTAAATGTGATGATAATGTCTTTTGGATAATCTGCATTTGTGTCAGAAAGCAAAGAGTCAAACACTACATGTGTCTGCCAAGCCAGTCTCACAGCAGTTTATGAAACAGTCGAATGTAATCTGTTGACACGAATTTGACATTTTTTTGTGACTCAGCGCGACTATTTCAAACCCATGTAATCCAATTCGTCAAATACTCTTTTGATATACTGATTTGTGTGGACCAGAGTTTTCTTTTTTCTCATAACAAAATACTGACTTGAAGTGACCACAGCATGATTTCACTTGGTTATTGGTTATGTTTAGACACTCACAAAACGTGGTTAGGGTTAGGGTTGCCTAAAGTTCCTGTAACTGGTCCATAAAGGTGTTTTCACACTGCAAACAAACTGTTTGATCCAGACCAAGACCACCTCTTCTGGTCAGACCAAATTTTGGTCCTTTGGTCTGGACCATGGTCCGAGGCACCTTTCACACCCGCTGTTTTGGTTTGGACCAAACTGACAAGTCTTTAGGTCTGGACCCAACAAGGTAGGTGCGGAAGAACCATAAAATTAACCAAAGCTGGGACTCTGGATGCGAACTCTGGTCTGTGGTGTGGTGGTTGTGAACTTTGTACACCCACCATCCACCCAAATCACCTACTTGCGACTCCGATGACATTTACATTTCTAAATGAAATACATGAGGTTGAAAGTTGCACTGAACGTCACAAAAAAGGCAAATTCATGTCAGTAAACACAAATCAACAGATGACATATCATTGGTTGTATCTGCAGGTGTAAGTGTGTGTGTGTGTGTGTGTGTGTGTGTGTGTGTGTACCTGATCATAGAAGATAACCATGACAAATACACCAAACAACACAGACTCCACCAGGAGGATGATGTAGTGAGCACTGAAAAAGAGACACAGGGTAATAGTAGAAATGAAACAGAAATGGAAGATAATATATAAACACGACTCCTGACTGTACCACTCACACTATCAGGTGTTTGCTGGGCGTCTCCTCTCCTTCTTTCTCTGCGTCGCCTCCTCTCTCATTCCTTATCCGCCACACCCAGGCCGACACCACCAGCACCATGGAGTACAGACTGGCCATACCTGCACAGAGACACAACCACAGGTACAATAGAGTCCTGCAGGGATGATGTGTTTCTGTAGTCCAGCCCTGAAGTTAGCATCAGCCTGGTTCCCTCCACAAAAAGCCAATTGGATTTTTTCATTGGGTTTTGGATTATTCCGGAAAATAAACTAAGACCAACTTACTTTCTGCTTTTTCCAGTTGTGCTAACCTAAATACTGCGAGTACACTCACCGGTGTAGAAGAGAAACTGGATGAAATACTTCTGGTTCAGCTCCCCGACACAGTTGTTGATCCTAAGACGGGAAGAAGAAGAAGAAGACGAGTCTGAGAGATGACGAAGATGCAGGAGGTGGAAAGAGAACAGCAAAAAGGAAGGAGAGAGGAGGAGGTGGCTGTTTGGATGGATGGTGTTTTCCTCACCACGGACAGTGATGGTCCATGCGGCGTATACACCTCTGACAGACGCGGCAGTGATGCGCTCTGGGAGGTCTGTAGGTTTCACAGCGGCTGCACACGGTCCAGCCCTCACAGCCCTGAAAACAACAGGACGTCAGGTGAAAATGAACTTAGAGTTTCCTGTTTTTTAGTCCAGTTTTAGAGCAGAGTCATACGTCAAAACAGTATGAAAAAAAAAACACTCTACAGACGTCTGTCATTAAGCTCGTAAGCACATAATAACAAGCCTCAGAGCAGACATAAGTACAGCTGTTCAGATGTAAACACAGAGTCACACTGAGATAAATACATAGTTGTTAATAATACAGTTATAATCAGAGAGAAACCACAATCTCCCTGATACTCCCTCTCTATTATTTGCTCTTTTTAAATCTCTCTGCTTGTGTTATTGTTGAATTCATCCAGTGTACCTGACATGTAGCAGACAAATAACAACTCTTTTTTTGCACAATTTAAAGTTATTTTAAATGTTTTTGAACGTATTTGGACATAATTGGACGTAACACTGAGCTCAGAAGTCAAGTTGTGGACTAAACTTTGTGTAATGAGTAAAAAAAAGGGGGGGGGCTTAGATGGAGAGAATAGGACTTTAAACTTTGTGACTCACTCGCTCATTCATCCGAGACGACTGCGAGCGAAGGTCTGAGAAGTCTATGGCTGTGTCAGGGAGAGGCACCATACCTGGACACACAAACACATCAAATACACAGGTTAAATCAAGTGGAATGTTTTTTAGTATTTTCCCCAGGTATCACCCCGGTTTCCATCTCAACTTATCAGCCTGAACAGTAAAGGTAACAGCTGAGTTTACTGACCAGGATCTGAGAAGACAGCTTTGGAGTGGCAGGCCAGCAGCAGCAGCAGAATCAGGTTGAAGACTGATCCATGTAGAGTACACCACACACTGTCGGTTAGAAAAGGAGATGTAATACACAAACGACAAGTTTAAGGTGTTATTTAGTCTTCTGTAACATTAGGGCTGCAACTCATGATATTTTCACCATCGATTAATCTGATATTAATTTCTTGTTTGAGCTATAAAATGCCAGAAAACATAAATAAACTCAAAGATATTCAGCTTATATTGATACAAGACACAGAGCAACACAAAACCCTCACATGTGAGAAACTGAACCCAAATTACATTTATCATTTTTGGAGGGAAAAAACAAGTGATTGCTTATCAAAATATTGCAGATTGCTTTTCTGCTGATAGACTAAGTACAAATGACACAAAAATACGAGTATGTCATGTTAAGTATGGCCTGTCTTTGGAGTTAACAGCACTTAGTTTGTACGGTTATCAGGGACTATGTGTAAATAACCAAGGAGAGAAGGATCAGACAACCTCAGTAAAAGTTAACATTTCACATGAATTAGAGTTTCATGAGGTTTTAAATATACGCCGAATAAAAGGGCAGCTCTCGTTGATTTATAAAACGGTGTGACCCGGGTTATAGATGGTAGGTTGATGTGCCGATAATCAAGGCAACATTAAATTACAACAATTCTGAATGAGATCTCGGTCCGAGAGAAAACGGAAGCCAAACAGCTGACTGACTGTTTTGCTGCGGCTCAAACGCCTCAGCTCGTAAACAAACGACCACCCACATGTTGTCTGGCGTCACCTCAACGCGAAACGTTTACAAACATCAACCTACATTTATCAAAATACACGTTACTGTCAGAAAAACAAGCTTTGTGTCAATTCAACAGAAGAAGGAGCGTGAGGATGCAGTCAGAGCTGTCAAATGAATGGAGACAGCGCAGAGAAGCAGGCGCCATGTTTGGGTTTTTTAACAGTTTAAACGACATAAAAAGACAAAGTACCGACCTGCCCGAGTAGGTGGGGATGAGGACATACTGTATGACCACGTAGTCCGCGTAAAACACGCTAAAATAAGTTAAAATCAGACAGATAACGCCGCAGAGATCTCGCCTACAGCGTACAGACGCCATCTTCTGCCGGGCTCCGCCCCCCTGTCCCCCAGCTTCCGCCTGACGTCAAATCGAAACCTGACGTTGCCTTCCCGGACCGTCGGGAAAAAAAACTATTTTAAAGGGGCAGTTCACACTAATGGAAGTAATTTTTATTTATCAAGTTCAAACATTATACAATTCCATTTGAATAATTCAATATCAATGACTGTTTGATGTTAGATTCAAACACTCAGGAGCAGGTTTATCTTATTATTAGAAAATTACACACCTGATGCACAGTTTCTCCTCTTGTATTTTACTGCTAGAGCTCAAACTAACACATTTAATATCATATTTGTTATTTTTATATTATGAGACCTTTAATCTGGTTAGACTGAGTGGTCATAAAAACGCACCTGACTGCATGACAAGCTGTTATTAGACATCAAAACAAGTGTTATTGACAAATTGTCCTTACAGTAACGGTTAATTAATTGTTGTGTGTTGTGTGTGTTGTTATTAAAAAAATGTAGTTACAGTCAGACTGTTGGAACACAAGAGTGAGAACTGTATATTTTTTGTAAAGGTAAATAAGCATAAAAACGTAGGTGTCGAACTTTACGAGTTGCACATGAAGGCAACATGAGCCTCCAATTTGTTTTATTAATTTCCAACTTTTTGTCTTTTTTTTTTTTTTACACATAGATAAATAGATAGATAGATAGATAGATAGATAGATAGATAGAAACACTGACAGTATAAAAACTAAAGGTGGCAGTAAACATCTGAATTGCTGACTGTCGCTCCTCCCTTGAAGTAGGCAGTAACCACTCGTCATCCTGCCCGTTTGCTCAACACTTTTTTGTTGCTGCAGACTCTCTTAGGACGTGTGTATATGTGTGTGTGTGTTTGTACATTTCTTCTTCTCTTTCTGCTGCTGCTGCTGCTCTCTGCAAACAAACCGCCTTTCCTATCGGATATAATCTATTCGAAGTTAAACCAGCTGTTTGGGACTTTTCTTTGGTTGTAAGCTCGAAGTGGAAATAAAAGAAAGCAAGACCCAAAGAAGAAGAAGAAGAAACAGCCAAACCTGGAGGAGGAAAAGGGCGTTCATACTTCGAAGTAACCATGGAAGTTCCTGGTATGCAGGTAAGCGTTAAGGTGGACGCGGGGTAGATTTGAAGGGTTTCTCTCGGTCATTTTAGGCGGCGGTCCGAGCAAACCAAACCAGTTTATCAACAGTGGAGGGGACATTGTGCAACCGCAGGCCATTTCCTATATGTATTAAAACCATTACCAGGTGTTTGTGTGAGATAGAAACCTCCAGCACTCTCTATTCAAATCAACTGTCGTCAGCCTCCGCGCCCAGTGTGAAGAAAACTCCCTATGATGTTAATTTATCTGCTCATTATGTCACTATAAAGAGATTTTTAATAGGTCCTGTGGCACTTTATGTTGAGTTTTAAGAACTTAATTCATTCCTTGCAATATTCTCATACCTTGGTACTCTAGATTGGGTTTATGTAGATCGTATGGTGTTTATAACACTTATAACATCCTTATAATTTAAATCTACTCACTGAAAATGAGACTTTATTCCTCTCAAAGTATCTTCACTGACATATAATGTGACTTTGTCACTCCACACAGAGTTTACACCTCTTAAAATACCAGTATAATAGTGACCTATAAGGTGAGTTTACAGTGATCTTACAGCGAGTAGATGTTTCTATAATATAATTATTATGACTTATAATATGGCTCTAGTGCTCTATACTGACTGTACAGTCCCCTAGATCATGTGCTCTAAATTAAGTTTATGGACACTTAACGATGTTAATGTCTCCTGGGATATTCATATAATGACTTATATTGTGTTGTTGGTCCTCAAAGTTGAATTTACAGCGACTTCATGGTGTTAATACCAGTATAATAACCATGAAAGATTCATTTAGTGCTTTAAAATGTGACTTTATGGTTATTTCCCCTCTTATTTTATCTATAAATTACCCTTATAGTTATTTATAGGGTGCATATGATTACTTATAATGTGGCTCTGGTGCTCCAAACTGACTTTACAGAGACATTCTGGTGTTTAAGACATCCCCATATTGTTGATATAGTGTCTCCTGTCATAATGCCCTATGTGTGTGAGGTGTACTCCACTGATGTTTTTGTGACCTTTTGGCTTTTTTGGATCCTTCAAATTTCTTAAAAAGACTTTTTTATTGTGTGTTATTCATCACTGTAATACTCCCACAGTGACTCATTGTGCTTATTTTAACCTTATTTATAGCTCAGTATCTTTATCTACTTTATGATATGAGCTAAAAAGGGACTGCACTCCCTAAGTACTAGGTGTGTCTGTGCCTCTGTGGTATCCCTATAATACTTCTGGGTATACTTCTCCTGTATTGGTCAGCAGTGGCTTTATTGGACTTTCTGTGGTGAAACTATAGGATATTCTGTGCCACATACTTTAACATTGGATTTATACAATATCTCATAAAGTGTTTAGGCCTCTTGTGGTTTATTGGAGGTAAATCAGCAGATAGACTCTGTCTCTGCCAGTTAACAAAGCGTGTTAGGTGAGTTATAAGCCTGTTAAAACCCTGCGTTCGGCCTCCTGTTTGGCCGGCTCTCAGGTGTGTCTACCTGTGGGACTGGCTGCCTGTCTGTCAGCTCTCTCGCTCTGCCTGCTCTGTTTGTCCCAGGTGGGCGGGCACAGGTGGTGTCATGGGCTGGTTAAAACAACACACACCTGACACCCAGCAGCAGCTGCCGCAGTGCAGAGGCCAACAGACATGTCTGTTGTACATGCCAAGAAGATTGATGATGCATAGTAGGATGTGTCACGTAATCCTGAAACGACTTGATTAATTGACTAAGAAACAGGAAATAGATTACGTTTTTGACCGGGGCTGCAACTAATGGTTATATTTATTAGATTAATCGTCAATGAAACATTAAAAGATTGTTCAAAAAATATGCCAAGCATGAAGGTGGCGTCCTGAAAAACTCCCCAAATATTCAGTTTTCAATGATATATGACAGAGGAAAGCAACACATCATCTCTTTTGAGAGTCTGAAGTCTGCAAATTTTGGCGTTTTATTGCTATTTTTGTTTAAATGGCGGAAAGGTTAATGAGGTGTTCAGAAACACCACTGTTGATGTGTAAGGTCGCAGCTGTTGCTGATAAGTCGCAATATAATTTTATATCGTGATATAAAATTATGTGATAATTTTCCATGGTAGACGTATAACAAATGGTAAATGTTTGATATAATTAATTTCAGTGCTTAGATCGCATTAGCATGCACAAAAATGAATCACAAACCAATCACGTTACAGGAATAGAAGTATGCATTTGGCAAGTGTTTGTCATCACATTTAAAATCACATTTAAACATCTGGTTTCTTCTAATTTCACTCAGGAGCAAAAATCAGCCTTCAAACTCGAAAGAAATAATGATTCGTTATTTATCGTAAGAAATTCGGTATCAGCTAAAACAGAAATCTTTATCGCAGTATCATTTTTGATCTTCTCATCCAGCTCTACGAGTTTACCATCCCAACTTAAAAAGTGAGGATCAGTAAGTGTTTTGTTGACAGCGTTTTCTCTGCTGCTTCAAAGAGGGAGAAAAAAATCTGATCAATTTGGCAAACGCTCACTTGGACTCAAGAATGAACTAATTAGATTTAAGTGGTCAAAGTTCAAAGGTTACTGTGACCGCACAAAACATGTTTTTGGCCACATCTAAAGAATTTACACAGTAATTACCTGTGACTGGAGTGGGTGACGGAGGCAAACAACCATGAGGTGGTAATTCAAGTTTTAGAGCTGAACCAATTTCAAGGTTAATCTATTAGTACATTGACAGAAAATTTGCAACTGTATGATAATTAGTTAATTTCAACAAAACAAGCAGTTTGATAGTATCATCTTGGGCTCTGTTAAATAGTGTATGTTTATTTTCTGACAATGACAAATCAAGGAAATAATCAGCAGATTAGTTGATTATGAAAACAATTGCTAGTTGCAGCCGTAGATTTTTTGTATCTACACTAATCAGTCAATAAATCAAAATACAGTCTTTTAGATTACACAATTATGAAAATAATCTTGAGTTGCAGCCTTTATATTGTCCAACAGGGTATATTTATGTTGTTTAGAGTCACAGTTGAGTTACTGCATCCCTTTGTTAAGTTGTATTGTTTTGGACATTTTGCTGAACTCAGTTCCATAAAAGAAAAGGTTGTGGAGGGATATAAATGTCCCTGTTTGGACGACACAGTTACAGATCTCTGAGCCACCATGATGTTTCATTTTTTCCTTTTTCTTATCATCAGACAACACTGTTCTGTTGTGAAATCCCAACACTTCAGAACATGTTTTCTAAAGCTTAGTCAATATCAGATGAGACAGCTGCTGATTTTGTGGGTTGTTGGTCCATCACAGATTCTGTTCACTGGTTTCCACATCGTTTTTGGACGAAACATTACATAATGAAGAAAAATTAGCCTGATGTAATTTTGGAACTGTGCAATCATTACACAAGTTGTTCAGCTGACTCTTGTTATTTGCAGTCCTTTCGCAGTCAGTTGATAATACGCTTCATTGTTCAACTGGACCATTTTCTTCCTTGGGCAAATGTCTTTTTATAAACTCTCTCAGAGTATCTCACTGCAAGTTATAGTGGAGGCGAACAACCTAGCCTGAAACACAGACCACCTCTAACAGCATCTGAAGAAATGATATCTGTTCTATGAGATGTAACATTAAAACAAGGGATCTGTCCTCAAATTAAATTTGAGCTGAGTGACATTATCTGTTAATCCTCCGATTGTTTTCTCTGCAAATCATTTTTGACGATTAGTCGATTTGTTCGATAAACCATCAGAATCTAGTCAGAAATGGCCATCACAGTGCAAGTTTACATATTGAAATTCCTTTTTTGATCGTTTGATTGTCCAAAATATAAAGATAACCAGTTTAACAATGTGGAAAGCAGCAAATATTCACATTTGAAAAGCTGGATTTCTGTAATTGTTGCTTTAAAAATGACTAAAACGATCACTTGATTATCAAACATATTGCAGATTAATGTTCTGTTGAGCTTTTAATCGACAGAAAAACAGTCAGGGTGCTACATTACACAGCGAGGGCCAAATATTTAATGACAGCTGCAATGTTTTGACTGTTTCCTTTGTAAATAAACTGATCACAAGATGAGGTTCAGCTCCAGAGATAACCGTGACTGTGATACGTGGTCAGAGTACTGTGTCGCAGTGTTGGGATATAAACACAGCCCAAAGGCTTTTAAGAGGCTGGAACCTCTGGAACCAATATAACTGCATTTTATTACCACGTTTGAGGCATCCTTGCATCAAAGACCGTGAACCCTCAGATATCTACACTGGCCCCAAAAGTCAAGGACTCTTTTGTTCTCTACTGTTTCACATTTGCTTCCTCAAGCTTCTCAAATCAAACTATTGGATGGATTTCTAGGAAAATTGGTACACATTGTCATATTTCCCTCATGATGAATAGCAATAACTTTGGTGAGCTTTCAACTTTGTGTTCAGTCCCAAATAGCGAATATTATCAATCCTAACACACTAAACTAAGATTGTGAATATGATAAACATTAACATGTTAGATAAGATAAGATAATCATTTATTAGTCCCACAATGGGGAAATTTACAAGTTAGCATTGCTATTGCTAGCATGCTTACGTTAGCATTTATAGTCTTGTTCACTAATTTCAGTCATCTGTGTCTGTACTGACACTCAAAATATTTCATTAAAAAAAAAAAATTATTTAGTTTTTACAATTGTTGTTGCTTTATAGTTGCTGCTCTTTAGTAGCAAAACAGTAGAAACTGAATCTTTCTGATGGACGATGTGACACCAGCAGCTGTTATCACTTGATAAAACCTGATGACTCACAGTGTACACTTGATATGACACAGCGTGATTAGACTTTTATTGTTGAATTGATTGACGCTGTGCTGGTCGTTTATGGGAAACCCTTCGAATGATTCTACATATTGGAACAGGTTCACGGGAACACATTTTTATTGCTGCATGTGAAATTTAGTGTCTTATCTTGGGTGCCATTGGTGAGTTTTAGTGTCCTGTGACAGTCATTTCCGCTCTGATAGAATGACGATTAAGCAAAGACCTATGGAGACTCTTATTTTTTTTCTCTGTTATTGACATGAGAAGAGTATGGAAGTTCTGATTGAGTTTTGTCTTGTTTGGCCCCAAACAAAAATCTGGTCCAAGTCCTTTAATACTGGATTCGTCCAAACACCGAGGACATTCATTCTGGAGGTTCTGGTTAGTTAATAAGCTTAAATTACAGACAAGCTGTTGAACTTGGAACTTCAACTCTTGAAATAGACATTGGTTGTTTTTCTTGAGAGAGGGTGTCTAACTCTGTTGGGATGACAAAAGTCCACAGACATCAGCCCAAGAGCCCAGATCCTTTTGGCCTACCGGGTTTAGGTCCACAACTGTTAAACAATTAATTGTTTTGCCAATAAAATACCAGGAATTCACGACAAATGCTTGGTCTGAGTTCCCACAGCTCAAGGAGAAATGTGGTAATTCCTTGTTTTGGTCGACCAACAGTCCACAACCCAAGGATATTAAGTATACTATTATATATCACAAAGAAAATCCTCTATCCTAAGTGTCTAAGTGTTGATTTGCTGTCAACAGAAAGTTAATAGGCAACCGTTGGTTTGAGTCATTTTTGAATAAAGAATGATGAAATCCTCTCATTCCAGCTTCTCAAATGTCTCAAATGTCCATTTCCTGGTTTTTTATGACAGTAAACAAATAGCTTTTGGTATCTGATCAACAGTTACAAAGAAACTCAGGACTGTAGTGACTCAAACCTCTGTCTGATCTTAACGTTTTGCCCAATCTGACGTGATAGTCGTCTCCTGTCACAAGTTACTCAAACTCAGCACAGGAGCTGTTTGTGTCTTCTGCTTACAAGTTCTGGTCTAGGAAAATGTGAACGTAAACAAACCAAATCCAGGAGCAGGGGAGAGCAGAAACCTTCTCCTATGATTCACACCTCAGAAAAACTGACTCACCCTCCATAATCAAAACTTACAAGCAGCTGGCTGCAGGCTGCTGATAAAGTCTCACCCAGAAACAAGTCAAGTGTCTCTTTCAAGTTTCAGTCTGGTGGAGGAGCCTGTGATTATGTCACGACGGGATGCCTGAGAACTGGAGCTCACAGAAAGGTGCAGCTGTAAAGATTACAAAGAGCAGAAGAGGAGGAGGAGGAGGAGGACACTCCCTGGTGTTTGATCAGCGCCATCTCTATGGACACACCTTCATGTGGCTTCCCTGCAATGTCTGCCACGCTGCAGACGACCTGTGCTGGTACTGTACCTGAGGATCAGACTGATTTACTACAGGAAGGTTCAACACGAGAGCGCGGGAAAGTTTAGCTGAAAACTGAAGAGCTGATATCCTGCAGGAGTTACAGTTTACCAGAGAGACAGGAAGTCCTCTCTCTTTTCTGTTTTTCTTCATAGAGAGGGGTCAGAGGTCGGCTGAAAACATCAACTCTGAAGCCTGTAGGGATTCAGTGTCTTTAGCACTGAGGAGTTTGAGTCCTTTTTCTCTTAAGTGTTGAGGAGCTCTTTTTTTAAGGCATATACTCATATGAACACCTAAAGTTGTTAAAAGAAAACAGGCTGTAAGGAATATTTTCCTTAGAGATATTTAAGACATTTCTGAATCAGTAATAAACTAATAGTATAGTATAGTATAGTATCGCCTAAAACAACCTTAATCAAATGCTTGTACGTTTCAGCGTCTTAATGTTGCAGCATTCATGCACCTGCAAGTTATTTTCATTATTGATTAATCGTTTCTACAAGGAGACCTCTTCATATGGCTTATATTTAACCACATTTAAATAATTTGATCCGTAAAAAAAAGTGCACCAAAGCGTGGTATCGATCCTCTCATCTAACTCTCAGCAGAAAAGCGATTAATTGTGAGAATTTTTGCTTCTTTTATTACAGGAAATAGAAAAAATGCTTTTGGTTTTGGTACTGAAATCGAGTTAATGATCCCCAGACGTAGAGCAGATTGCTATATTTAAACCCGTCATTTGAGAGTGGATAACAAACATCCCCCACACTTGTTGTACATTACATTTTAAAACCACATCCAGTGTGAATAATGATTCTGGGGAAAAGTTTCTCATGGAGGACAAGGCGACGGATCACGTCATGTTTTTGTTAAAGGGAAATGTTAAAGAGTGGTGAGATTTTCACATGACGCGTCTCTGCAAAGGTCATTTTTGAGAATGCTGTGTTTGTACTTCTTCCTCCAGCAGCTGTGACCTTTGACCTCTGATACACACACAGCTTTTTGGTTTGGATAGTTGAACACCAATTGTTAGTAAAAACATGGACACCCCCCCTCCACCCCCATCCCCTCTCACTTACTCAGTCGTACCGAGTTTCCACAGCCTTGTCCAAGTTTTCCTGGGCAGCTGAATGTTCGCATGTTGGATGGACCAGAGTTCACTGACCTTTAAAACCCAGCTCTGCCTCCCTCTCTTTGCTTAATCTATCTGTGCAGCTTTGACCTGAATCCACCTCTTATCTCCAGTGTTTCTCTTATCACCACGTAACCTACAGCTATAAAACTCAGGTGTACGTCTGTTTCTCTGTACCACTGTAATATTTAAATCTCTAATGTATGCCAAAGTTTGCCGTCCAAACAAAGAGCAAAGGTTTGGTATTGTTCAGTAAATTTAGTGTTAGTGACGTCTTTTAAAACGCACCTTTATCCAAGAGACTGTCCTGACTTTATTTGAGGTTTTACTTGATTTTAGAGATTATCATACTATAATTATGATTAATTTTGTCAACAGAAACTACGATGAAACACATTTGCTGACGGCCTGCTCTTAAAGAGGAACATTTAAAAATGAGAGTTATGAGGAAATGTACGACATGGTTTTATACATATTTTTACTGAGCGACCTTCATGCACCTGCCGTCACACACTGTAGCTTCTGATTAGTAAAACAGTTCCTCCACCCACCCTGAATATCTAAACCAAGTCAAGCTTGAAAAATCTGATTAATCATCTGTGGATTGGCTAATTGCAGCTCTGATGTGATTTCTGCTTCATTAAAGTGATTTGGCGTGGTAGTGATTTCAGCAGTGACGTTCTGCCTCATGTGATGTGATGATCATACAGTTTGTTTTGAGAATTAAGCAAAGAGCAGCTGTGGTTAGTTCAGTCAGACAAGATCATACAAGTTCCTCTTTTTCTATGTTATTTTGATTCATGTTGTTTGGTGTTTAGATTCAAAGCATGTGCCGCTGACTTTTCTATCCTTGTCTCATATCAGGAGGTCTGTGGTCGAGCATCTGAACCTCATATCAGTCTGTTGTTCGTAGGAAAGTTTAGGAGATGTGTTTGTGTTTGTTTTGTTTTAGATATCTAGATTGTTTGTAGCTTGCTACATCTGCTGAGCTAACTTTGTCTTGTACTTATGAAGTTTCACAATCTGGTTTCCTACATGTTCAGGCAGGAGCCATGTTGCATTAGACACAAATCAGGCTGCTTTTGTTGCATTGAAGTTGTACTTTGGAACGTGGATTTTCAATTGAATACCCTACACTTCAACTTAAAGATAATACAGTTATTGTCAGGTGGTAGAATTTTGTATCATTTAACATTTTAGTGATATTACACAGGAGAGAAAGTTTTGTTATGCCTCCATCCCGGCGACAGCCTTGGCCGGAGGTTGTCCGTCCGTACATCCGTACGTTCTTATGTTTGTCCAAACATTCGTCCGTTTGTTTCGTCCCATTCTTGTGATCACGATATCTCACTGAGGCTTTGCAGAAATGTCTTACAATTTGGTGCAAACATTCACTTGGACTCAAAGATGAACAGATTAGAGGTTGGTGATTAAAGGATCAAAGGTCACTGTGACCGCACAAAACAAGACTGGCATACAACCACGAGACAATGATTCTAGTCGAACACTGGACTTATATACTGTAAAAGAAATGATTTCAGCACCAAAAGAGGTGAGTTTGCTTTGCTTAAAGAAAGGTTTTTGCTCTCGCACCAAAGTTTGTGTCTTCATCCTGTGATCCTGCTGGGTGGTTAGCTATCCAACAGTTAGCTCAGGTTAATGGATGCTCAGTGAAGAGACTCCACAACAAGCTCTCTCAGCGAGTTCTCTGCTTCTAATCTAATTGATAGTTATTTAATCATTTTCCCATGTACTTCCTTGAAGGCAAAGCTGGGGGATTTATGGCCAAGGGTTTATCAGAAACCAGCAGCGTAATCTAAACACACTCTTTGACATTGTGGCTTTGGTTAAACATTAACAATGAAACACCTTTTTAAAATCTGGAAAGTGGGTTTGTTTGCATTGGTGTAACTCTCCTTGAATGTCTGATAAGCTCAAATTTAAAGTCCCAGACTGCAGGTCCCGCTAACAGTTCCTTAACAATTATTTGCCCCCGCAGTGAAACATTAACTGGAGCTGTCTGTGACTGTGAAAGATGGTGGTTTTACATGATCTGTCTGAGTCTCTCAGTCTTGTGGAAATCCAGAATTAATCTACAGTAACAGAACAGACCATATGGTCTGTAATGATTGAGCCGGCGTTGAATATTTAACTTCGTTCTTTCCTTTAACTGTTGTTCTTTCACCATGCTGAGACAGAAAGGTCAAAGTGTAGCCTCTCAGATTTATATAATCCCTCTTGCAAGTGCAGTCCTTCATGTTTATTTTCTGTAAATGACTTTTATTTATTATTCTGTAAACCCAGTGAAGGAATTCTAATTGTTACTGTAGTAAATAGTAGATCAGTGCCTTAAGATTTTCACAGGACATTTGACTAAATCTGCTGAAGCGTTCCTGATTTGATTCAGCTTTGATTCAGAAAGTCCCTGTTTTGATTTGGTTCATTACATCAAATAATCACCAGCGTTGCATAAATGTGAAAGCGCTTCTCAGAGTTTATCATGGCTGTAATCAAACATGGGACTTTTTGACTGAACATAACCTTTTCGTTGATGTTGTCATGACTTCATTTCCTCATTTCCAAACCTTAATAGGCTGAAATACATAATGAACTGAGTGTTCAGTGGGTAAAGTTGCTTAATCACCAGAAGCTAAAGATTTTAAGTTTACTATGATAGGGATAAGAGAGAGAGAGAGACAGAGAGTCCATAGTCTCTCGCCCACAGCCTCCAGGGGAAACCCCACAGTTGGTTGGTTATTATATCATTACATCACATTTGATATCTGAGCACAGCTGGCTGCTGGGCTTCTTTACTGGCCCGAGGTGAAACATGAGACATGTTCTTATTTGTACAGGATCACACACACACAAAAGGAAGTATTGATATTGCATCATAACGTGATTTGTAATTTTGTGATAGTTCATGAAAATACAGGTGTCGATATTGTGCCAAAGTTCAGCTGCTGTGGGGATGAAAAACTGAAACAAACAAAGCATTCAGTGCCAAAGTATGGCACTGAATGCTTTGTTTGGGTTTTGCACATGTGATGTGAATACCTTGGAATTGAGGAAGTTACAACAGGAATCTTTCACTGTTTCCTGACATGTTGTAGAACAAAAGATCAATAGAAACTAAAAGTGATCATTAGCTGCAGCTGTAATCTTCACACACATTCTATTGTCTGACCAGAGGTCCAAAACCCAAAGATACTATTTTGATAATCGATTAATTGTTCAGGTGTCCTAAAACAAAGGAATCGATCAAATCTTCACCTTTGTGAAGCTGAAACCAGAGAGTATTTGTAAATGACTTAAATGATTGATCGATTAATAGTTTCACCAGTAATTATGATACAGCTGAATCTGATGCAGTTTCATTAGGTCTGAAGGAATTTGGAACCAAACTACTGATGATGGTGCTGATTAAAAAGCTAAAAGTTATTATGATTCATCCTAAGGGGGACATGAACATCTGCACAAAAAATTGGACCAATCCGTCCTGCAGATGTTGAAATATTTCCTGGATTAAGTGAAAACTTTGACCTGCCTGTGGCATAAGAAGAAAAGTCAGACAATCACCACAGTCTTCACAGTGTTCACCCTCTCGGGACCATGAATTTGTGAGAAACATTTGATGGCTGGTGGACTCATAACTCCAAACCCTATAGCCTGTTAGCATGGCTAAAAATAACCGGTGCAAAACCTCATGTGTGTAAAAGGAAGTTTAACCAAAAGTCAAAGCTCTGTTTGTGCACAGTTGCATTCAGGTACTGTAGGTTTAATGGTCTCCCCCCATTTATGGTAGTTTCCTCACTAGTTGCTTAGCTATGGGGTATGTTTTTAATATTTTTAAAAATGGTTTTCCCATCTGAATTGGATTATTATACAAATATTGAGTTGTTTTTTCAGTTAGGAAGCTTTTTGCACTGTGTTTTCTTTGTAGAACCAGGAAGAGAAGTTTTTATTTGCAGTATTTTTCCACTGTAAGAAGTTGAAATGTTTCACTACTGCAACAATATTTTTGTGTGTCTTAAGAGTCCATGTGGGCAGGGCGCTAATTACTACTGTCCAAAAACAGAAAATGCAAATTCACCATTCACATATTAAAACACTTCAAGCAATACTCAACCCTTACTGTTCTTCATGCTTTTGTACAGGTGTATGTCTTATTTTGGATACGACATCGATACAATGGAACCATGTTTACATGGTACTTTTTATTTTATTGTTGACAGTGCAGACATAGACGGGAAAGACTTGCAGCAAAAGTCGAATATGCCACCAGGACACTCCTACACATGATACATTTTAGTTGAAGTTGTACAGTAGGTTGTGGTTATTTTCTATTTTGAGTCAAATTTAAACTGCTCTGTTGAGCCCTTTGATGATTTATGGCGTTTAAATGATGTGTTCATGTTCCTCTGTGTGTGTGTTAAAAATACCCAGACTCTTAAAACTGTGTTTGATCCCAGCTGT
This sequence comes from Lates japonicus, assembly GCA_033238685.1. NCBI lineage: Eukaryota > Metazoa > Chordata > Actinopteri > Centropomidae > Lates > Lates japonicus. The sequence continues at coordinate 519,477 of BRZM01000125.1, read as the reverse complement.
TTGTAAAACTTCATGTGCTTCATGCAAAAGTACGCTTAGCGCTATTGAAACTTTAAAAAAAAAAACATTTTAGAGATGTTTGTTTCTCCAGGTAATGTTTGGTGTTTTGTCATGAGCGAGCTTTTATTTATATTATTGTGTTGTGAGTTTCACGAGGATTCCCGTGTTATTGTCTTGCATTTTATCTCTCAGTATTCACTCGTCTCTCATCTTTGCTTCTTCTAATCTGTCTTCTCTTCGTCTCTCTGTACCAAGCTAAAAGTATCATTAGAGACTAACCACTGTATTTGCTGACAGGGTGTGGCATCATTGTGGGTACTGTGTGTGTTTTTGTGTGTGTGTGTGTTGTGACTCTTCCTTTTTTTAGTTCAGAGAGGAAGCTCATGCAGCATCATAGGAATTTCATACGCTTCTGTGGTTGTGTTTATTAAACGTTCTCCCAAACAGTTCTTGGGAGTTTTAAGGACAAAATGTGAGCGTGTGTCATGCTCTCTGTTTGTGTTGCTCTAACTTGCATAACAAGTACTTGTTGAGGCCATGACGGCAGCATTTAAAACTCTCTCTACGGTTCATACTGACGGGGAGGGGAGGGGAGCTAATTCACTCCTGTGTGTTACGTTATAGTTAGCAATGATACAGAGCTGCACGAGTTAGTCAATCGATTGATGGAAAATTAATTAGATAGTGGTTTTAGTCCTTTTTTTAAGAACAAGTTCAAAACTGTTAGCTTCTTATGTCGCTAATTTACCTTAAAATAACTTAACAGCTTCAGACTCCCTCTAACTGAGTGATATAGTTAAAAAGATGTAGAAGTTATTAAAAACCAGCGTTAATCTCTGATATCCAGCCAGAATCAAGAATTATAAACAGAGTTTGGTGATTCGTTACAGTGAGAGCACTTCCTGCTCCAGAAGCAGGGGATCATGGGTAATATATGATCATGTGCTGTCAAACTGCAGGTTCAGCCTCATTAACATACATTAATTATTATTAAATATGCCTTATTGAATTAGCTAATTGGCTAAAATAAGTAACATCAGATGCTCAGGTACTTTATCTCAAACACTAACTACGTGGATAATCATGGTTCCCAGAGGATAAAACTCCTGATTTCTGTGATTCTCTCTTGTTTCCCCAGGCACGACAAAAATGTACACCTCTGCGTAAGAAATAAAATATGTGCTGTGTGCATTCAGGCTCCTCAGAGGAAGTAAAGCTGCTGATGTTGTGGCGTTATTTCTGGTGCTACCTTCAGGACGAAGCATAAACAACAAATATTGAATTTAAGGCTGAGGTGTTAAGTCATGAACGTGAAGTAACTGGGAGAGTTTCTAAATGTGACATAATATGTTATTAAGTTTAAAAACACAATGTGGAAAAAGTGACATTCATGAACTCTGCATAGTGACGCCTTATTCCCGTAAAGTTGCTGCCTTTTTAGTTTTACAACCGCAGCCGCGACAGAGTGTAGAGTTTAGGAAATGAATGTAAGCCCTGAGAGATAAGTATACTGTGTGTGTGTGTGTGTGTGTGTGTGTGTGTGTGTGTGTGTGTGTGTGTGTGCGCGCGCAGTCAGGCAGCTGTGTGTGTGTTCAGTTCCTGTTATCTTTAACTGTCATGCTTGTTTCCTTCTGCGTTTTATGGCTTTTTTTTCGAGTGTGTGTGTTTGTGTGTGTGGTGTGGTGTTGTGTAGCTCTGTGGCGACAACATGGCTGCTGTGTCGCAAAAGCCTCGTGTGTGAGAAAATAAGTGAGTTCAGTCAAAGTCGGTGGGAATGTAACAGAAACACTTAAATGTAAAACTTTTACTCCAGTTTTCCTGGACTTTGTATTCAAAGTACCTCAGGTTTAATGCAAATATCTTTTATTATTAGCTTTGCACTTTTGTTTAAATTCTAGTTTTCAAGAAATTTTATATGTTTATATGTGTTTTTTTATTTTTAAGAACCTTTTCATTATCAATTTCTCCAGCAAATATTCTCACTTTCTCCCTTTTCTCTTTTTTTACATACATATACCCAGATTATGTATATATGTCTCAATAAATATATTACAAAACAAATACTAAATATATAGATAAATAAAAATATGTTTACAAGAGGAAACTAAATAAATAAATAAGTTAAAGTTAACTTCAGTTTTATTTTATAAGGTACACCATTACATAAACATGACCCAATATATGAGAATAATAATAACAAATGTGGTTTTCAGATTTCTTCATCAACACTTAAATTATCTCTCAGTCCCTCAGAATGTGCCATATTTCAACCCAGATATTAATATTTATCCTATCACTTGTATTTTTTCCAGTTCAGAGCAATGAGTAGATTTGCTTGTAATAGACACGCACTGTATTTTATTATGTCCACTTACGTCCACTGCACCTTATTTTGAGAGCAAAAGAAGAAATTTGGAGACATTCGATCTAAGACAATTTTTTAAAAATTATATATATATATATATATATATATATATATATATGTTTTTTTCCTGTGAACAAACCACTTTTACTCAATATTCTTTCCGTCTTTTCTTGTCTCTGCTCTTTAGAGTTCTCAGATTGATCCAGAGGAGTTGTTCACTAAATTGGATCGCATTGGAAAAGGATCTTTTGGAGAGGTGAGGTTTCATTTTTCACATTTTATCATCATACTTAGTTCATTGTTAGTTATGACTGTATTTAAGGATGTCAATGAAACACTTCTTTCTTGTCTGTCTTTCTCCTCCTCCTCCTCCTCCAGGTGTTTAAAGGTATCGATAATCGCACTCAGAGTGTTGTTGCCATAAAGACCATTGACCTGGAAGAGGCTGAGGATGAGATCGAAGACATCCAGCAGGAGATCACAGTTCTCAGTCAGTGTGACAGTCCTTACATCACCAAGTACTACGGCTCCTATCTGAAGGTAAGACAGACTCTGTATTTACAATCTGCTGCTACATCTGAAATACAAATAAAACTGGGTAAAAACATCGCTCCGTAGTTGTCAAAAATCTCAGCACAATGCCTTGAATTTATTTATCGAAGTTATGTACTAAAAAGCATCTTTAACTCAAGTGTTCATGCAACAGACTGACAAAATTATCAGTCACTTTCTTTGCATTTTCTGTCAATTTAGAAAACATATTCTCTTTCTTTCAGGGCAGTAAACTATGGATCATCATGGAGTATCTGGGTGGAGGTTCAGCGCTCGACTTGGTGAGTGTTTCAAACAGATTTCACCAACATTTACTGATTTAGTTCAGTTAACTGACCTTACTTTACTTCTTTGTACTGAGACTTAAGACTCGCAATTTACTCATGAAGTTATTTGATCAGACTTAAATCTGAAATATTTACTTTTTTGAAAAGATGCAACTTTCTAAAATTCTAATGATTACTATGGCGCCACCCTCTGGAAAATTATCCCCTAGGTTTAGTCAGAAACCTTTTGGATGAGACATTTGTGGAAATTTGTGAGTCCATGAAGCAGTAATTTGGGAAAAGACAATAATAAAGCTGGAAATTGATGTGAATAAAATATAAAAATGGTTTATATGATAATATACTGTAGTACTTCTGATCCTGGGGTGTCCTCGGTTACCTAACTGTATGTGTTCAGTCTTGTTTTAAATGAAACTCAACAGGGTGTGTTTGAGTTCCTACGTGCAGCCTCTGGCAAATCAATGAGTGCTTTATACCTGTGTCATCTCTCGGTGTGTGTGCGTGTGTGTGCACACAGCTTCGGGCGGGTCCATTTGACGAGTCTCAGATTGCCACCATGCTGAAGGAGATCCTGAAGGGGCTCGACTACCTGCACTCCGAGAAGAAGATCCACAGAGACATCAAAGGTACGAATGGGTTTAAACACTGACCGTCTGCTTTAACTGCCTGGTGGATACAAAGAGTCCAACCTCTACAAAACCCTGGATCCTACACTTCCCACTAGAGGTCTTAATGGGTCCACTTGGTTCTGAGGGACCAAGACCCAACACAGTCCAAAGTCTGATCAAGTGGAGTGGTACTTAATTGTGTTGGGCTCTGAGTCTGAACGATTAAGTGGTTTTCAAGAGCAAAAAACTAAGCCTATTGATCTCTCTGTTAGGGTCTGTTAGGGTTGACCACATTTAGGATTGGGTCTAATCATCCCCAGGTCTGTTTGGACTAAAGCAGCACCCATTCACCTTCTGCTCCCAGATTCTTCCCGCCATAAAGCAGATTCAGACTCCTTCATTTAAGGTCAGGATGTGTATAATTTCTGACTTTAGCTCCTCCCAAGTTGTGGTGTCAAAATAGACACTGGTGTACCAGGAATCTGACCCAAGAAAGAGAGAATGAATAGGCTGAAAGTAAGATTACTGTCTGCATGTACTGCATCTGACTCTATTCTCAGCTTTTACTTCTGTTACTTGATGTTATTTGGTTTTTGTTGTCTTTTGTTCTCACCATTCTTTACCTTTAGTTTTTATTACTACAGATTCCCTTCCCTTGACAAAAAGAAACAAGTACATAATCAGAATCAGTGCTAATAATGATGATAATTCTCTAGCTGCCAACGTCCTGCTGTCGGAGCACGGTCAGGTGAAGCTAGCAGACTTCGGGGTGGCCGGGCAGCTGACGGACACGCAGATCAAGAGGGAAACCTTCGTGGGAACGCCATTCTGGATGGCACCCGAGGTCATCCAGCAGTCCGCCTACGACTCCAAGGTCAGTCACCTGTTGAGACTACGAGTCATTAACCACGTATGGTTAATGTACATTTTAGCTATTGCTACATAGCTAACACCAGCATTAACAGCTGTTTCTTCCCAGTCTAAAAGAAAGATTTCAAGTTTAGCATCAAACAAGCAACAAGCAACAATGACTGAAACTCTAGATGACCACCACCCACACTTCTGTGTTAAATATTGCCCTTTTAATGATACAATTTTTTTCAGTTATTGTAGTTTTCAGTCAAAATACTGCTGAATGGGAATGGTACAAGTCTACATGACATTTTAGGCCTTAAGCTACAAAATCTGCTGTGAGCTCAGGCATAAAAAACAACACACAAACACACACAGTCCTTTCAACACAATGCCAGTACTTTTTTTAAGCGTGTTCTAACTGATCAGATTACATGTGTTGTTTACGTAACTCTTAGTGGCGTCTGCAAACTGTTCTTTGGTATTTGCACAGGTCAGACTTCCTTCCCTTTATAGAAGATTGAAACGATATCCCTCAAAGTTTAAGTTAAATTCCTGAATAAAATAATAAAATAACTACTACAAAATAAAAGCAGGAGCATAACATCATGGGTTTTATACTTTTACACTGGCTGGTTGTGAGACTAGGATATTTGTCTCATGTTTATTGTATTATGATTATTTAAAAATGTATGTTTAATTAATAGTACAGTAGACAAGTCTAGTTAAAATAAACATTTCGCCAGATATGTTATGATGTTTTGTTTCTAGAGAACTTTTTTTGTCTCTGTCTCCGTCTTTATTTGATCTCCTGCCTCAATCGTTCATCTGTCTGAAAAAAAAAACGTGACTAACAAATTACAATGACACATACAGGAGTGGCAAATCCACAGGAAGGCACGTCTACTTACTTTGGGCGTAGGAGGATGAAAGTAACATTGTGACCTCATAACACACACGCACATATATTACTAACACAGTATTCATGGGCGTACTTACCCATTAAAATACACACAAATCTTAAAACAACGCACTCCAACATGAATCAAACCACATCAAGAGACAAAGTATAAACACCCTAATCGATTTGCCTTATTTCCAAAACACACCAAACTAGACACACACACACACACCTTTCTTAGACGTGTATTGAAACAAACAAAGACAAACAGCCGACCAGCAGACATCACCTCATTATGTACGTCATAAAGACATTTGTTTACTTTTGTCATTGGGCATCACATCCACTATTTAAAACCAGCTGCTTCGCTTTGTGTGTGTTTGATGACAGGTAAACAGAATTTCCGAATGTTTGTTTGTGTTATGTGTATTTAATATATATTGGGATTTCTCTTGGAGACAGTTGCTTTGTGTCACAGAGATGCAGGGAATCCTCTAGAATGAAAATAAGTGGACAGTCATGTCCAATGAGGATAATTGAGACAGAAGTATCAGCTTATTCTGCTTTTCTCTACTGTGGTCCATATAATTATGGTGTGGTGTTTCTATTATATAAATAAAACCAAGAGGTTTGTGAAATAATGTAAACGTACCAACAGAAATAACACCAACCACGTATTGAAAGTTGTTAGGGCAATAAACACCATGAACAGAGTAAAAGCAATAGCAAGATGTGAAAAGTTGCTGAACAGCAATGAGGTCAGGCTGCCTAGTCAGCACTAAGGTCTGTAGTTTGTTTGCATGTTGTATTTTAACAGCTGTAAAAGTAAAATACACCCAGTGACTAAATTTAGCTGGGTACTTGAACAATCTAATGCAACCCAATACAAATACCTGCCATGAGTTCTACCTGACTTAATATTACAACATTCTGTTTTTACATATTGTTAGAAATTAGTGATGTTAAATGGACAACATTACATTAAGAGTTATTTCAAATTATGGCCTCTGAGATAGAAAAGACCTCTGAATATAAATACTGCTCAGACCAAAAATGCACGGTGGCTGGGATGGCTCACCACTGCAGCTTAAGAAAACACCTGCAATTAGACAAAACACAAAACAAATTAAGAAAACATCATCATCAATTTGACAACAACACAACTAAACAGACAATAACATCACCAACACAATTAAGACTTAAGAAGTTGCCATTTGAATTTCCTTTACCTAACCAGGAGAGTTTTAGTCATGGTAAGAGTAGTATTAACAGCTTGGCTCCAACAAATGCGTTCCTACTACACTTAAACTTCACAAATTATACATTATATCTTGTTAGTTCAGCTCCAAATAGCTGTTTCCAGTCTTATGCTAAGCCAGCTAATCAGTCCGGCTTTATCCAGTTTTGTATCTCAGATAAATCTTAAAGAAATCGAATGAGCATTCCTCAAAACGCCAAACTTGCTTTAGCCAAAACAACCCCTCACAAAAAGGAGACCATTGCAGACTTTTTAGAAAAAAGTTGTTGCTGTGACTTTGATGCCAGTTTGAGCCGCTGTCCTATTGGTCAATGTCAAGGAAGATATCAGGAGACGAAAATTAGGCATAAGGAAAGCACAAGCATTTCGGACATGTTAAACTTTAATTGGGGTGTCATGGATCGCCTCTAGACCTACATCATTAGTTCCTTGATTATGCTCTAATTGCCGAAGACCTTTTCACTTCTCTTGATGTTCATATTCAGGTCCAACGCTGGAAAACTTGTTGCTCATGACAATATCCTGTCAGCAATCCGAATTTGTCAGAACCGATCTTAGGGCTAAAGTTTTGAAGCTACAAATAATGGTCGCCTTTACATTACTTTTTTCGAGATTCAGTGCATCCACTTACATCGTAGATGGCAATGGTGTGTGTTTCAGCTTCACCATGTTGCGGCGTTCAGCGTGTAGCAATGGAGCCGTGGAGTTAATAGTCAAATGGTGACCAAGCATCCGTTGTAACGCCGACACCGAGTGGCTCTGCTACGATCGTACAACGCCTGTGTGTCTTACCCAGGCCAACACATGGTTTATTGGAGCAAGTTGAGAAGACGGACATTCAACCTGTGCATGTGTAAACTGAGCGAGTGTGTGTGTGTGTCTTTAGCCACTTGTGTGTGTGTAAGGCCAGGCTGACACATGTTGCGGGTGTTACAGACGTTGTCCAAATGTAAAAAAGTCAGGCTCACAACCTGATCCAAGTCACCTGACCCCGTATGTTTGCCTTCTTGGATAAATAGCTGCCACCACCCTAACACGAGGACACAAGTGAACAAACTTTATTTAATTAATCAACAATTTGGTACTGTTGTTAAGGTTTGATTTACAAGCGGCTTCTCAAACTGTGATGATTTTCCTTTTCTTTTCTGTTTTTATATATCGTTGAAACTCAATCATATTTGAGTTGTTTTTGAAGACACCACCTCCACTCTTGGGAATATAACACTACCAATCAAAACCATTTTTTCGAAGAAAAATACTAAATATTTTCACGTGCCAGCTCTGAGAGCTGTGAGATTTTACTGCTTTTCTAATGGTTTTATAGACAAAGATTACCACTAATCAGAAAATAATCAGCAGATTAACAGCTAATTAAAAATAATCTTTAGACGGAAAATTACTGAAGAAAACCTGCTTCCAATTCAGAATTTTCTTGGTACCTTCGTCTGCAATGTACCAACAATAAAACACTTTAGGAAACACCTGTACACAATTTTGACCCTTTGATTTACTACCAAAATTACAAAAAGCTTGTCAAAGCGTTATAGAGTTTGAGAGTTCACGGTCAGTAGTTGTCAATTCTACGCTTGTGCCAAAGGTTTTACTCTTGTTAGTATTGTTAAACTTGTGTCTCTGTGTCTCTCCAGGCCGACATTTGTCGCTAAGAATACAGCCATCGAGGCTCGCTAAGGGCGAGCCTCCGAACTCAGACATGCATCCGATGCGTAGTGCTCTTCCACATCCCCAAATCTCACCTCCAACGCTGAGCGGAGATTTCTCCAAGAGCAATGCCCAGGAGCCTTGTTCCATTGCTTCCCGGCTGGTAAACCCTGGCCAATCCCAGCCCGCCTGAGCCAGTGGGACGGAGGTTCCTCCTGATTGGCGAAACAGACGGCGAATCCTGGCTTAGCGGGTAGAAAGATGGCCGTGATAGGCCATCCATTGTCACATAATCCCGCCTCCTTGCATGTGGGAAACGCTCCAGTGAGGAAACAGCAACATAGTCCGTCAAGTAGGGGTGACGGTTGAGTGGCGAGGAACCAGCTAATGGGAACGTTGGGAGGATTGGGTGATACTGGTAGGCAGGACTGTTTGGGTAAAGAAGAACCAACTGCTGTGCGGCGTCTGGGTGTGGTTGAGGATTGGGCCGACGTCGTGATCGGTTGCCATAAACTCCGGCTAACCTTTGGGCTTGGCGCTGCGCCCCGATGCGTCCACCCCTCATGTCCTCCATCACAGATGTTGAAGCTGACCTCATCTTGGGGGAGGGGGTTGCTTGGTGGAGAGAGGGAGAGAGGGGAGTGACTTGGGAGAGAGGATAGGACCTCTGGGTAACCTCAACAGATGATTGGCTGCGTTTAGCCCCTCCTCCACCGATTTCGATGTCGTCTACACCTCGCTGATGTGGGTCCAATTCGTCCTGACTGCGGACTGCCAAGGCCATCACACGACCCGACCGGGGGAAGGGATGTGAGTGCTCATACAGCTTAGGAGGTAAGACAAACAAACATTAGACTATTAGGGCTGCAACTAACAATTGTTTTCATTATTGATTAATCAGCCTATTATATTCTAAATTAATTTATTGCTTGTTTGGTCATTTGGCCAATTGATGACCAGTTGACATCATCAAATGTCTGTCCAACCAACAGCTCAAAATCCAAGAGAAGCATCAAATCTGAGAAGCTGACACCATCAAACACCATCATTTTGGATATTTTGCCAGTTGCCAATTCATTTTCTGTTGCTCAACTAATCAATAAATTGACTAATTGATGCAGCTATATGACATTATGTATCTGCATGCTACGTGAACTCTGTGAATGGTAGCTTTTACTACTTGTTTGGAGACGTCAGTGAGGAGATCAGGAGACGATCGACACTGTCTGGGATCGTAGTCTGACTGACAATAAGTCCTGGGGAAAAGAAAAGAGAGGATGATTTAGACAGATAATAAAAAATGAGTTCTTCTATCTTTCATCAGCTTGTTTTTTTTACCAGGATGCTTCTGCTTTGACTCTTAACTTACACAAAACAAAAATGGCAGTATTACTGTCACTTTGGTGGTAAATTTTATTTCCTAGAATCAGCATATACTTTGCCTAATACAACTGACTTGTGTTGACAAATTTATTCTCACCTCTCAAAATGTGAAGGCTTCTTTTCCCCTGATCCCATACACTCCAGCAGCTGCTTCTGTGTCCGCCCACTGCCACACAAAATAACACATTAAATTCTAATAGGCCCTTATCACAGGCTATATCCAGACATGTCAGAGGTGTTGGTGTGTGTTTTACCTGTATCTAAAGCTGGAGCCCTTACAGGACAGCAGTGTTTTGTGTATTGCCTTTGGTTCCTCAGCCAGTCTGAAGAAGGCATGGTACTCTACACACATCTTCCAGAACGATTTACATACATCACGACTGGCCATGCAGAACTCCAGCGTGTCCTTACATGACGGCTGTATGGATGTCACACAACACATACATACAACACACTGTTTAATATTTAAAAAAATACAGTTTTCAAGTCTGACAAGTATTGGCAGGTACTCACCCCGACTTTGTCGTGTAGTTTGATGAGGAAATGCTTGCGCTTGAAGCTCAGTTTGCGGATTTTCGCCCAGCTAAAAGTGTTGATTTTGGTGTTTCCCTGGAAAACACAGAAGAAAAAGCTGATTTAATGTGACCGTGAATAGCTGTACCAAATTTTATAGCAGTACAACCAATATTTGCTCTGACATTTCACTCAGACCAACAAACTAACCCTGCCATCCCCTAGAGCTGCTGAGAGTCAACATAATCATTGTGTACGTGAAAATTAAGACAATCAACCACACACCTGAAAGACCAGTACTCCAGAGTGTGTGACAGCCAGGTTGATCCTCATTCCCTCTCCGTCGTGGGCCGGATGAGGCCTGATGCCGTACATGTCCAGCTTCCTCGCCACCTCCAGCAGGTGGATGTCCGAATCTGCTGGAGACACACCTCTACAGAGACACAGGTGATCGATGACGAATGAATGCTCCTGTTTGGCAACTGAAAACATTCAATACAACAGAGCACTCAGACCACCTTTTCAGTTTCTGTGTGTACCTGTGTTTCTTGTGGAACTTGATGATCTTGTGGTCTAGATATTCCTGGTTGGGGACATACTGCTTCATCTCTAAATGGTGACAATCCAGCTCCTCGTCATAGTCCCCTAGCTCTGCTGTAACACAAACACACATCCACACAAATATGCTTGGTAAAAACAATAATTACATGTAAATAAATGATCCTCATTCGAATAAAAGTGGATGAGTACTACAAGACAAAGCACTATGTGGGAATTTGCCCTATGTAGATTTACTCCTTGATGACAAACATGAACTTACACTGCAATATGTGAGAGACCAGCAGGGCAGCGCTGTTGTCATTACAGGTCAGACTGCCGTTGGACAAGTCCTGCTTTATCTGTAAGGCAAAAAGATACCTACACACACACAGACACACACACCTGCTTATTTTTCATGTGTTAGAAGATGATGATTATGTGTTTCTCCTGACCTGTCATTCTCCATCCGGCCACCAGATGTCCCCAGACTGTTTTTTTCCCTGTCTCATCACCTGTTCATTATCTGTAATCACCTGTGCTTCACTGCCCACTCGCACACCTGTTCCCAGTTACCTCGTTACCCCAGTCCATTCCAATCCTTTAAATCCTGCATTTTTGTCTTTTTATATCTTTGTTTATAAAAAAGCATGGACAGAGAGACGTTGTAATACAACAACAAACTATGTAAACAAAGACAGATACAGTTTTACCTGGTGAGGCCTCTCTTAAGTTGCCCTGGGTCTGGTGGAAAGAACTTGACTATAAACCTGAAGAAAAGATCATTGGTGTCTGACAGAGAGGAAAGAAAAATAAAGACAAGAGACAGAAAATCAAAGAGTGGAGAGACTACTGTACTTGGTGATGGCTAACATGCTAGATAAGTTTTATTGAAGAGGAGGAAAATGTCTCCAATCTCTCCAAGCTAATGGTCAGTTATCAGGCTAGTTAGCTCATTTTCTAACGGGCTAAGACATGTTTGTACCACCAAGTCTTTCACAACCTTTTCTCTCTCTTTGACCAAGTTTTGACTCCCAGTAGAGAGAGTATGAATTTTTACACACCTGTCCCTTAAACCTCTGATCTTGCTCAGAGTGTGGTGTCATGTGACTGTGAACCAGCTGTTACAATTAGCGCTAATCAGGAAATGCTGATTTAAACACACACCTGTGCACCTGTGGCGATCAAGTGAAGCCGAGAAGGCAACATGTGAACTGTGTTTTCTGAACCATTAAGCATCCTCGGGACCATTCAGGTGTTTGTTCAGTGTCTTTAAAATGAATTTCATGTGACTTACATTTAATCTGTTTGGCCAGTGGCTTCAGCAGCTCCAACCAAACCTGCAATGTGTTACACATAATAACAAATTATATCCTGTATCTGTGCATGAAAGAAAAAAACTGAAATAATCAGTGTGTTGTTGTGTTTCTTACATAGTTGCCGCTGTGGTGTCTGAACTCCAGTCCAAAGTATTCCTTCTCTAGCAGTTTGAGATGACCACACACTTTGTTGAAGAAGTCGCCTCCTAAAACCTTTTGCTGAGAGAGAGAGAGAGAATTAAAGTGGGGGTAGGAAAGTGAGAGGGATAATTGGATTTTTTAATTGAGAATCTCTTAAAACCAGAGTCCAGGGACACTCAGGGGACCACAGCTAAACGAGCTGCAACTCAGTTACTTCAGCTCACCAGAAGTTTTCATAATGAGACTTTGTGGAGGCTGGATTCACCGTTACAGACGATGGGAGCTGGATGTTCTTCTGTTTTCAGGAGTAACGGTTTGCGTGGGATAACATATACACGTCTACGCATTTTAGGCTTTTCTTGTGTCATTTAAGGCCATTTATTCCCGTATGTCAGGGTTAGGGTTAAGGTTTAGTGGGTAGAGAAAAGACGTGGTGTGAAAACATTGTGTTTTCTTTGCTGTTATTTTTACCAGGAGCCGAATCATCCACAGAGGTCTCCTCCTCTTCGAAACAAACAGACCCAGTGATTAAAACCAGTAAAATCACAGAATAAAGCAGTTCTACATTAAAATTAAGTGTTTTTCCAATGTGGTTTGGTGGACACAGCTCTTCTCGGACAGGCTGTGCTGCTGCTAACGTTTGCTCAGCTTGTTTCTTTGATAACTTAAAATCCAGATGTCTGATGACTAAAATCATTCATCCAGTTAAAATATAGAACTAAAAACAACCAAGATTTGTACAATAACATGTACATTTATAAATAAATTAGACTTTTCTACTCACAAAAAACGCAAAATAACACTGAGGTCTATGAAGCAAAAATCCAGTGGAGGAGAGAGATGTGTACCCTTCCTTCTCTCTTTCCACCATCTTTAATCTCCTCTTCTTCTCACCCTCTCTCTCCCTCTTTCTCTCCCTTCTATCTAATTACTGAGATGGTGTTTGTGCAATGTTCCCTCTCTTTTTTTTTTTTTTTAGTGTTTGCTGTCTGCTAGCTGGTGTTTACTGCCCCGACGGTGGCCACTGGACGTCCCTCATTAACTTGTCAAGAGAGAGAGGGAGGAAGAGGAGGGACGCAGCAGCTGTAACCGATTATAAAGAGAACACAGGCCTAACCCGTGATTAGTGGGAACAAATGGCTGCCTCCAGAACAGCAGAGCAGTTAGTTTCAATGGAGCAGAATAGAGTAAAACTGAGCGAAATGCAACTTTATTGTCCACGGCTCTGAAACATCAGTAACTGAGCTGTGTATTGATAAATCCACGGAGCTGTCCGTGGTGCTGAGGCAGACAGGTTTCATATTGGATCTATAACATTCTCTAAACTATATACTATACTATATTCAGTTCTTTACTGTATTATAGCCTATATCCTCTATAGATTAGTGTCACCTTTATGATTAAAGTGAGAAGTAGCAACGTGTAGTCGCAGGAGAGGATCAGAGAGACACAAAGCTGCCTGTAGTTTTCTTCTAATATTTCTGAAAATACACCTCAGACCAAGTCTTCTTTATAACAAAATATTATATGGCTACATGACATCACTACAGATATATATGTTTGGTTTTTGTAGGAATAACTTCATAAAAAGAACATAAAGAATTCTCTGTAAATACACTAAAACTACCAGATCCTATCTATAATAGAAGTATTACATTTCAAATAATACATTTTTCATCCATATAATTCAATATAATGCAAATCTTGCTGCTTTTATGACAGAGAAACAAACGTGTGTGATGAACAAATTTAAATTATGATTAATTGTTAGTTTGTATGAACAGGGACGTGAAATTGATTTTAAGAAGTGTGAGTCTGTCTGGAGGCTGAAGGATCCAGAGCTGGAAGAAGGATTCAGATGCTTTACTAAAGTAGCGGTACTGTACTGTAGAAGTACTTTGTTTGAAGTAACAGCCCTTCAACATGGGTAAAAGTAAAGTATTACCAGTAAAATGTAATTAAAGTATGAAAAGTAAATGTACTCCTTATGCAAAATGGCCTCTTTCAGACTGTTAAATCATGAAATAAGATATTTTATCACGCACACAACTTATTATATTGTACAATAAGATTTTAAAAAACACATTTTTCTGTACTTAACTAATAATTTTGTTCAAGGGCAACTTTACACATCTCAACAACTCAAATACCTGCGACAGAGTCTTTAATTTATAATAATGCATCAGATTTTATGAGCAGATCACTAATTTTTTATTAAATTAATCATAACTACTGCTGTTAAATACATGAAGTGGAGTAAAAAGTACAATTCTACCCTCTGAAATGTGGTGGGATAGAAATATAAAGTAGCATAAACATGAAATAAAGTACAGTACTCAGCTACTCTGTTCATCGGGGTTTTGCCCTGAAGGTTAGAAGATCAGGGTCAGAGGAGAAAACACAGTGAAACCTGTTTTAATATTCCCAGTGTGGGTTTGTTGTGTAAATCAAACTCATTACCTCCTCTGTTTAGCAGATACACTATATTTATCACAGTTTATTTTTGCCCTCATCCATCTATTCATTCATCCTTTTTCTTTCTTTCCTTCTCTTTTATTCTTCCTCCCTTCATCTCTCTCTCTCTCCTCTTGTAAAGATGCGACTGATGTCCCGGAGGCCGCCAGGAACCCGACAAGAGAAAGCATGGGCGTGGAAAATGGAGCTACTTTGCTAACACAATACTGCGAGTCGCACACACACACACACACACACACACACGCGCACACACACGCACACACTGACAGTCTCTTTTTAGATGGCGTTACTGCCTTGCAGGCGACGTCACCATGTTGAAAACGCAGCCCGGTCACTCTGCTGCCTGACCTGGATAGTAGAGCACATGACAGTTCATAGACAGCAGAGTGTTTACGTCGCACAACACACAGCGGTTTGACAAAAAACATTTGTTCCATTAAATCTACATTAACATATAGAGTGGTGCAGGGATGATGTATTTTTGTAGTTCACCCTGGTTCCTTCAACAAAAGCTGGTAGAGATTTTTTTCATTGTGTTTTGTTTTATTCCAGAAATAAATCAGACCAACTAAAGTTTCTGGATCCTTCCAGGTTTAGGTTGATCAGATAATCTTCACAGATGAACACCACTGTTCTGATGTTTGAAGTCAAATCCAACTCTTGAAGTAAAAGCTAATGTTAGGCTATAAAACCAACCACACCACGGTCACGACGCCAACGCTCCACCACTAAGCTTCCAACTGGTCATATTTCATTTAGCTCTGAGCTCTTTCTACAAAAGTTTTCTTCTAGAAAGTTAGTGATACGCTTGAAAGAGCGGAGAAACACAACGAGGCTGTAAAAGGTGGACTGTGAGTAGATGGCTTTTCATGTTAACGCCCCCTATAACCTCCTGTAGTCTCATTTAGACACTCGTTAGCAACCGCCTTTTTTAAGACACGTGAAAAGCCCAAACATCAGGAGTGGGGATTTACTGACCCATTTTATGTCGGAGAATAAACCTGAAAATGTCTTGAGCTCGTGTTAAAACTCTAGACCTTATTTCAGACATTTAACCAGAAACACTGGGATTTTGAGATGAGGGAACAGAAGAGCTAACATGCTAACATGCTAACTCATTCTGGCTACATGCGCAAAATGTCCTGGAAGGTGGCGCGACTCTTTATACTCAGTCCCAGGAATCATAAGATATTTTATGTCGGTCATGAAAGTCAAAGAAAAGCAGCAAAAGTTAATATTTGAGAAACTGAATTTCGTACATTTTTTGCACTTTGCATAAAACTTGTTTGCCGACAAATCATTGTAGCTCATATGCTTCAGCCTGTAGTCCAATTCTAGCTGAGCACAGATCACATATGTTCTGTCTCTGGCTTCAGGTTGCTGCATGTCACCGTAGACGTCTCCCAGGTCTTGTTTACTGTTGAACAGCTGGAGGAACAGGCTCTGAGATGTTGGGTTTGAGTTAACAGTGAGCACAGTCTCATGGTGGAAGAACAGGTACCTTAAAATACTCTTTTTAAACTGCTTACATTTAAAATGAAGCTACCAGCTGTGTTGGTGGAGAACCACCTGCAGTGATGAATGAGTCACAGGCTAATCCAGCGCCTGGGTTCAGTTCTGTTTATAGTTACAGGCTGTATCAACTATTAATACTTTTAGAGCCAACCGTCAACTCACTGAAGTTATGTTAAAGTAGTGATACTGTGTTGTGGTATTAACTCACGCTTTATACTGTATACAGTGCCCCCATGTGGAACACACTGTATCACAACAAGAGAGAATTAAATGTCACAAAAGAGACAAAATTATCTTAAAAGAAAAAATACAAACAACAATGAAGGAACTTATTATGTCAGAAAAAAAACAATTAAATGTAGTAAATAAAATACATTTTATCGCAGCAATAAACAGATAAGAGAAGGAAATAAATGCATATTAATGAGGGTTTTAAAGCTGTTAATCCAGTTGTTGATAAACTTATCACCCGAACGTGCGTCGCTGTCATCCAGAAAGCATCACGCGCAGCCGGAGCTTTGTCTCCTTGAGACCTGTTGGCCTGAGAGGCCCCTGAGTCTCCGGGGTCCGCTGCGACGGTCACCCATCCTCTCCCTCCCCTCTCCTCTCTCTCTCTCTTCAGGAGGCAATGCAGCTGTAATCCTTCATAACATCCATCATCGTCAGAGTAAATCAGTGAGGCAGCGGCACGCCAAGAAAACGGCTTCACGTGATCCTCATCATCACCTCCACCACCACCTCTTCATCCTCCTCCTCCTCTCCTCCCTGCTGCTGCTCAGACCAGGATATGCTGAGCGCGCTCAGATGCGTAATGGCATGGTGACGTTGGTTTCAGAGCTTTACCACTGATACAGCTGCAATACAATCCATCCATCTATCTACATTTACATATACATACAGGTTTTCACTGTAATATATGATCAAAACAAGCAATAAAGACAACAATCAACAACAAATAGCCAAAGTAAACAAGTAAACTTATTTTCTTGGCTCGATATGGATAAATATTTGGTAATAAATGTGGATATAAGACAATGATTAAAAACTGATGAAAACAGCAGATATTATCATAATATTAGCGATTTAGTAGTAGTTAGAAGTATCATTTCAGTACATTTTGAGTACTCTATACATATATCCATTTTATACTTACACTCACTGTATTTATTCATATTGGAGGTCTATATCCAGCATACAGGTAAGCCATCAAACAGAAAACAAGCAGTTAACATTTGCTCCATCTCGACCAGCTATAACCTAAGATGCTGCTTTCTCACTTAAAGGTGCTATATGTAATGCTTATATCACATAGCTAACATTAGCATCATCAGCTGTTTACTTGAGTTCAGCATCAAATTTCATTTTTACTCAAGAGCTTGCCCCAGCAGTGGAAAGCAACAACGTTAACTCGTGCTTTTATGCCTACCTACTGAAGTTAGCATGCTAACCAGCCAGCTACCTTGGCAATAGTGAGTCAATGTAGTGTCCAGTCTGTCCTCAGTCCAACATGAGAGGATGACGAGCGCTGCCCAGAGGATGTATTCACCTTTTATTCTTGTAAACAACAGTGACTGAAGTTGTTAATGCTAACGTTAGCTTTGCAGCCGAGCAAAGAACTGTTATATACCTTTAAAAGCATCAGTAGAAATAAATCAATAGAAAACAAAGGAAGGCAGGGCTTTTACTATATCGGAGTATTTCTATGGTTGTCATTGTACTTTTTACTCTAGCATCTGAGTACTTTTAATCACCAGTTATTAATATTATATTATATTTATAGTATCTGTGGCACCAACGAAGTAACAGCATCAATACACAAGTCTTTTTTTAATTTATTAAGCTTTCCTTGTATCGGTTGTGGTTAGCTACTTATTTTAGAATGATTTTAATTGAAATAAGTCAAATGTCGATGATTTGTAGTTTTCTTTTCATCATGTACAATGGATTTCTATAAGGTGATATGTTCAGAGAGGATTGTATGTTCAATATGTGTGTGTGTGTGTGTCCTCCATGGGAATAATATGACCCCACGTGGCTGGACACTTTAGAGAGAAGTGACCTGTCCTAAAGTAGGCCACAGCTTGTATATGGAAGACAAAGAGGACGAAAGGGAAGAAAGGACCTAAATATAGCTACATAAACAAACATCTTCGCTCCACAGATTAGTCGATGAAGTAGTTGACACCACGTAGACTCACTCTGAAAAGGGAGGGGCGAGGGGACAGGGTGTTGAGTTGGGTGCAATCTGCGTTCTCGCCACTAGATGCCACTAAATCCTACACACTGGTCCTTTAAGTCACGTAAGCCAGACCGTCTCTATGACTTATTAGCAATGCTAATGGTGTCACTCCAAGGATGGCAAAGGCTGAAGGCTAGTCGTTCCGTCACTTGGGTCCAGAACGAAAGACTTTCTGCAACAATTGTCCAACTATCTCTAACACTTTATATCTGAACAACCAACAGTTTCTTCCCAGCTTGCAGATTTTGTGCTTTCTTTTCCTGGTGGCCGAGTGATTTGTCCCAGTAGCTTGTTTAAGTCATATCATCACTGCTACATCGACTGCGATCAGCTTTTCCTTAATTTTGTTCGAAGCACAATGACGTAGTTTTTCCCAATTCTAAAACCAGTGAAACAATGAACTTCATTCAAAATGTTTACAATGCGATTGGATCTTTTCTCTCGCAGTGATGGATGACTTTCGTCGTCTGAGCCGTTTCCTGTGAAGGAGCCTGAGTCGTTAGGGCCGAGCTGATTTTAAAACATATCTCTGATTGTGTCACATGCATGTAGCAGCGGTCAGACTGAACATTTAAGGCATGGAAAAGGTAAAAAACTTAGAATCTATATATATCAGGAGCAGCTCAGTGTTTCCTGCCTGGTTAATGGGAGATAATGGAGGTCTGATTGTAATACGCAGCAGCGCTGATCTGATGTGGGAAACTGAGAGAAAGCTGATGACAGAGATCCTATCTGCTGGGAAAACCAGCCTGCTGCAATTTCTCTTTCTTTTTCTTTCTTTCCACTGTCTTTACATGTTTTGTCTTTTCTTTCTTCTTCCTACTTTCTTTCAAGAGCCTTTCTCTCTCCTCCTTTGTTTTCCTTTGTTTCTCTTACTCCAGTTTCATCCTTCATCTTTTCCTCCTTCTCATCCTTTATCTCATTCTCCTCTATACATCCCTCCTTCTCTTTGCTCACTTCTCTTGTACTTCTAATATTAACCAGTTTTCATTTGATTTCCTTCCTTCTTTTCTTTCTACCTTTTTAATCCAATTTATCTTCCTTTTTTAATTTTTATTTTCCTTACTTTCATGTTCTATATTACACTGACTCATTCATTCTCACTTTTTTCTTTTTCCTCTCTCCATCTTTCTCTTTCATTACCTCCATCTCCATTTCCTGTTTCTGTCTTATCTTTCCTTCCTTCCTTCCTTCCTTCCTTCCTTCCTTCCTTCCTTCCTTCCCCCCTACTCCTCATCTTCCCCCTTTCTCTTTGCTCCCCTCATTTCTTTCTTTGTATCTAACCTCATCTCTTTTCTGTATTCCTTTTCTTTCTCTCTCTTTATTGCTCACTTCAATCTTCAATCCTTTTCTCCTCATACTTTCTCTCTATCCTTTACCTCATTCCCTCCATCTCCTCTTCATCTATTTCTCTCTTCCCCCACCTCTCTACTCTATCTTTCCCTCTAACCCTCCATTCTTTCTTTCTCCTCCTCTCTTTTCTTTCTTTTTCACCCTCTCTCCTCCCTTCTCCTCTCTTTCTTTTCTTCTTTCCCACCTTCCTCCTGCAGTACTGAGGGATGCAGAGGAGCCTCGATGGTTAATTACCTGCTTCACTTACATCCACTTACAGTGCGACTCTATTTCACACCCTCGCCTCTCGAGAGGCGCACACACATACACACACACACACTAAAACAAAGACACAGAAATCAAGTGCACATCAGGTCATGTAAGTGCATGAAAACATGCAGATTCAGTTTTAAGACTCAGTGACGTCTCTTTTCTTTCAGTCAATGTAAAATGGTCAGATCTTCACTTAAGGTATAATTATGAACAAACACAATCTGTTTTAACTAAAAACACACAAATCACTGTGTTGTTCTTTCCCATATTAAAAACATAATTCAAAAATTTACAACAATAAACACTCAAATATTTTGCTTGCATTTGTTACTCACAAGAAGCAGCTGCTGATGTGAACCATCCCTCGCAAAAAAGAGCTGTTAGAAGATTTACGACCAAGAATTGCTGATTTGCATAAAGCTGGAAAGAGTTAGAGTAAATCTCACAGAGTCTAGATGTTCATCAGTCCAGACAAACTGTCTGTACATGGAGGTGATTCAGCTTTGTAGCTACTGACTCCAAAGACCCAGCACAGAAAGATCAGTGAGGTAAAACAACCCCAGACTGACAACTAAAGGTCTGAAGAAACATTAACATCTCTGTTCATGAGTCTATTATACACATATCATGGTGCATGGTTGCAAAGTGTCCATGGCAGGACACCACGGAGAAACCTGGTGAAGCTGCACCGTGACGCAAAAATTGCTTTGTCCTTTTCATTCAGTGCCTCACGGCTGAACAGTAACTCAGAGGACAACATCTGACAAGTTTCCTGGCACAAGTACAAAACCTGAATTTCTCATCAAATGACGAAGACCATAAAGATTGTTAACAGATGTGTCTGACTGATGTCGAGCTGATCACGTAAATAGTGTGATTATTAATTTATCATTAAAACTAGTGTCAAGTGGTGCACAGTAGAAGTCAGCCCAACATCATCACCACAGCAGCTGCAAGGAAACAGGTTACTGCTTTTTTTCAGCATAATGAGGAAACATTTTTTATGAACTTATGTCACAAGAACTGATACTTCAGTACCAAGTCAATGCCACAATTCTGAAAACCTTCCAGCACTTGTTTTTCTACAGTATCGTTTTATCATATCGTATCGTAATTTTGTAATTGCCTTAGCCCCAGATGTTCCTACACTACTCCTTATGTTCTGCTTTAACTATTTGGATGTCTATTATTATTACAGTCTATAAACAGTGGATAAAAACAGCTTTTTGCACAATAGCACAAAAATAGCCTGCTACTTACAGCATTCAGGTGAGTTTTCATGCTTCTTGTACCACTGTGATAGGTCAGTTTTCCTTTATTGATTGTGAAGACTGTGGTTATCTGACTCCCAAAATTGAAAACTAAATACCTACACAATCAAATAGTTGAATATTTGGGTTCAGCTCTAAATATCTTGATACTAAACAGATGCACTGCAATTTGTGGCCTGAAATCCAAAACATGTCTTATAAAATCAGTAGTACATAGTAGTTTTGCTTAAGGCTTGGTAGCTTCTAGAAATAAAGTAGTGTCCATGTTGCTCTGTTTGCAGAATTTGGCCTTGAGGAAGCAGAAACAAAGGAGGAAAAGAGGACTGAAGGAGGTGAAAAGAGGAAGAAGAGAGAGGCACTTGATCTCACACACATACACACACACAGTCCTCTTTTATCTTGTGCAACAGGCAGGGTTAGGAAATGAGACGAGTGTTTTTTGTCTGAGAGGGCAAAGCAGAAAAAGGGATTTGTCTCCAAATGCAGCTGTAGCAACAGGCTCCCTCTGTGTGTGTCTGTGTGTGTGTCACTAAATGAGATATTGAAACAGAGACATCCTCGCGTTTGTTCTTGACTGATGAGAGCTGAAAATAGGATTTGTCTTTGAAACAGAGGAGGACGGCTGTAAGCCAGTTAAGACGACTGAAGAGCCCATTTCACACTGAGGAAATGGAAGTCAGTGTGAAACGTTTGTTGAAGGGTTTTCGCTTTTGACAACAGCAGAGATTACAAGGTACAGATTGTAATGCCGCCGACAGCAGAGCTTTTCCAAAAACCCTGGAAGAGGAAGTGGATGAAATGTGAAGATGTCGGTCTCAGGTTGTAGTGCAGACAGGGGAACAGGAGTTGTGTAACTGTCAAACCTTCACAGATGTAGTTGGGTTTCAGGTTGAAGAGGCCAACTTTCTGTCGCCCCTGTCAGTATGGCTCATACAGTACAGGCAGTGTTGCCAGGGTGGGTAATTTTCCACCCAACTGGGGTATTTTTTCTGTAACTGCAGCCTGGTATCACCAAATGGCCTGTGAATGCTGATTTCCTTGCAGGTCATCAGTGTGCATTTTCTGCTTTTTGCAAATCATTTCGTACCATGTCATTTCTCCACAGCTCCCTAGCTCTAACAATTTGATAAGTCCTCTCAAGTGTAGGCCGAACACAGTGCTCCCATCCCTTCCGGAACAAAACAAGAGCCCAAGGTGTTGACCTGGCCTTGAAACTCCTCAGATCCCAGTCTGACACCTCCAGAGGTCCTGTGTCCATGTTGCAACAGGTCAGAGCTGTTTTGGCGGAACAAGGGGGGACCTACACAATATTAGATGGTTTTAAAGTTGTGGTTGATCGCTGTAGTAGAAATGGGGAACAAACGATCCTGAGAACACAGGAATTACTTTATTATAGGTCCAGCAGCTAGAATTACAGAGTAGAATTACATCACAAAGTTTCGAGAAACATATGTTCTTCAAGGACGTAGGCCTTAAGTTTCTACACCAGATTCTCTATTGAGCCTTAGAAGCTATAGAATTTGCCTGTTTTCTGCCCACCCTATTCATTTGACTCTTGCCTGCCTTTTTGCCTTTTTTTTTGTTTCTTTGGACCTCACCAGATCTGACTGTTTACCAACTTTGTTTTTGCTTTGTCCGTTGTGCCTTAAGTCCAACACTTGCTCTACTAAACCACTACAGATGTGGAGGATTACAAAAGACCTATCAACATCCACATCCGCTGGGAGAAATGAAAAGCCTGCATGTCTTTTGGTTTGGTTTCGTGTCATAAAATCATTTAATAGTTTCTCAGAGAAGCACAAATAGCCACATTCTTGAAACTATACTTTTTTCTTTGTGTAATTATTGCTAATATGCAATGGAATCAACCAACTTTTACTGTTAAACTGCAATATTATATGTAAGTTTCACCACTTCAGTTGCAGAGGTTTAGGAATTAGCTTTGAGTTCTGTCATTTTTGGTCACTTTACCCGTACTGCTTCTTTTTTTTAAATGATGTTACACCTGCAACAGATTTCAGTAATGTGGGGTGGACAGAAATCATTTAGAGCCAGCAGCAGAAAGGACAGAAAATTACATTAATTTAAGAGGTTGAATCTTTTTCATTCATTTTTGGGGCAGAAAACAGGATTTGCCTTTGAGACAGCGGAGAGCAGTTATAAGCCAGTTAGGAGTTTAGAGCAGCCTATTTCACACCGAGAAAATCGAGCTGCATTCATGACAGAACATGAAGATAAAAAACAGAAAAAAAAAACCCTAATTACAGCTGCATAACACTTGATTTAATTCACATATTGCTGCTGAGATTATTCTCTTTTGCTGGCTCATACAATGGCTATCAAGAAAAGACACCAAAGACTAATCTGTTGGACGAGTCATAAGCCAGTTAGAGGAATCAAACAGACGATTTCACACTAAGAAAATGGGACTTCAAGACGTTTGGAACAATGTCAGTGATTTCACACAAACTAATGTGAGTCTCATTGTCACTTGTAAGCTCACTTAAAAGTTTAAAAGGTGACAAAACAGCCAAGAAACTGACCTGTGGAGTATTTGCAACCACTGAATGACAGTGGGTGAACCACTGTTTAGATTTTAACCTAACACCAACCAGGTATTTAAGATTCAGTTTGGGGTAAATACACATTAAAAAGACAAAAGAGATTTTGATATAATAATGCAGCCATAAAAATATTGTGCCTTTGCTTTAATATTACAAAGTAGCAGATTCAGAATACACTGTTGATGTGGTAACGTCATGCAATTAAAAGTTAAGAAACATTTTCAAATGCCTTAAAAGAATATTTTGACATTTAAGGAAACACATAAACACATATTTGCTTTCTTGCTGAGAATGACTCCCAGGCTTAATGCTAAGCTAAGCTAACAACATCCTGACACAAGCTCCATAGTTAATGTACAGACATGAGAGTGGTATTGATCTCCTTATCTAACTCTTGGCAAGTGGTGCACTGAAAAACAAACAAACAAACAAAAAAAAGAAACTAATAAAGTCCACCAACCAGCATTCATGTAAGCATTCATCATAACCTTGTTCTAAGGCTCAAAACTACAGTTCCCATACTGCTTTGGAGTCCTGCTTTTTAGCTTATTTCTGTTACTATTTGGCAAATTAGCACCATAAAATGTAAGCCGAATTAGCTATTAGCAGTTTGTTTACAGTGTACCCATATATTTACAGACAACTACCACTGGATTACTCTGATACCAAAAAATGTGATGATTCTCAGGCAAGTTCTGTAGTTATGTGAAGCGTCTTTTCTCTTTCTAAGCTGATTTATGGACATTTACTTGGGGATAATGATACTAACACTGAAACTAGAAATGTATGTATCACACCTATGTCTTTAGTGTTTTGTGATTGTGATTGTGCACTATAGCTTTAAAGTTGCTGAACCAAACTGCAACAACTTCCTGTTATTTTTAGATCACCTGCATGCACCTATCTCCTTCACACAGTATCTTTGCCAAAATACAAACATGAAAACATATAGAAGGTCAGAAAACTGAACTTGGATGAGCTTTACTTAGCTCTGGTTTGCAGTAACACACACACACACAGTCTTCAACAGTCCATAAAGTGATTAAAACACAGTAACACTCAGACTTAAATTACACGTCTTTAAAATGATTTGACTTGACCTCAAATTTATACGGTTAAAAAAAATCCCAGATTGAAGCTTTAAGTGTGTGTGTGTGTGTGTGTGTGTGTGTGTGTGTGTGAAGGGTGGTGTTAAAAGGATTGGAGTAGATCTCATTATTACAGTGGAAGGGTTTAATCATAGTTTTCTAGATGGTGTTTTCCACTTGGTTAGCTCTCTGTCTCTCTCTCTCATCTTACAAATTAGACATTGGCTAAAAGACACTCAACACACTCATCTTTTTTTTCTTCCTCTGATATGTTCATTCTCAGCTTTTACACTTCTGTTTCTCCTCCCATTACCTTTTATCTTTCATTTTTCTTTACTTCCAGTTTCACTTTGTCAGTCAACCTTTATTTCTTTCCTCCCTTTTCTTTCTGAAATCTTTGCTGTTCTCTACAATAACCTTGCTTGGCTGCTGAACTGTATTTTTATTTATCCTCTTTTATTTGTTTCGTCTTCTTTCTAAACAGCCACAATGTCCATTATATGAAGCTTCATCTGTATTTCCTTCCTAATATTTTCCTTTTATCTACCTATTCCCTGCCTACCACCTTCCCTCTTTTCTTACTTCTTTCTATCTTTCCTCACTCATTTTTTTCCTCACCTTATCTCCTTTCTAGTGTATTTTTATTTGTGTCAGCAGGTGCAACCAACTGGCATTTCTAGTGAAGGAATTCCCCCGATCTTTCCTTCCGTTCCGCCTTCTATCCATGTCTAATCATTTACACACTCACTCACACACACACTTTCCAGGACTTTGATGGTAGTTTGGATGAAACAGTGTGAGTGTGAGGAGGTGGAATATCTGAGCCGTGTTAACTGGCAGTTCTTTAGAGAGAAAAAACCATTCCTCTTTCTCTCAGGAAAATATCAGCTTTAAATTGTATGTTTGTCTGTTTTACATTCATCATCTGTCACAGCTGGGTTCATCCCTCCACCTCTGTGCCCACCTTCAAGTTTTAAAACAGCGCTGTGGCATTTTGATAAATCATTAACAAGTAAATTTAATAATATTGTCTTAGTGAAAGTAAATGAATAATTCCTGAGTAGCAGGAGTGTTGGTGAACTTTTTTCCAAGTCCACATTTCAAGACCACTCATCCGTTAAAGTCCAGGATCCGATAATCCACTGCACGTTGGTCAGTTTGGTCCTTATCACTTCACTTCACATCACTATCACAAGTTGAAGCAGTCCTCCCAATGGAACGTGCAGACTCAAGTGCAACACAAATGGTTCAACGAGTAACGTATCTGCAGTGTTGGGGGTTAGCGTCGTTACTACTTTAGCTACATTTCTCAGTAGCGTTGTGTTAACGTTGTTTTCTGACTCAAACAGCAACCGTTCAGCTTTGAATCGAATGTCTTTCGTCAGAAGCCTCAGAACGATGTAGTAGAATGTGCCATTGACAGTCGTACCCTGGTGGACAAATTCACGGTGTAAAACCCCACGAATATCGAAGAATAAAACAAGCAAGATGCATCTTCTTTGGTCTTGGAGACTTTGGTCTTCCACTGAAAAGACTGCTGTTTGGTCTCTTGGTCATAACCATAGACCCAACTCTCGTCAACGGTGATGATCCTCAACATGAAGGTTGGGTCATCCTTTGCTCTCTGTTCAAGTTTGAGTTCCACGGTGAAATCGCAAGTGGTTGCAAAAGCAAGCGTAACATAGGTCCCGATGTTGACTGTGCGACTTAACATGGAATACTGACCATTTGCTCACAACTGGAACAGTCTTGGAACTTTTTGATCGCATCTTGAACAGTAGTTAGAAAATAAAACTAACTGCTGTCATATAATTTGTTAAAAATAGTAGCTCCAGCATTTCTAAAAACATGAGCAGCTATCAGAAAATTTCAACTTACGCAGTCGTGAATACCTCACTACATCCATGCTTGCGGTCAAATTGGAAATCCTGTATCGTATTTCCTAAGCAGAAAAGGTGCATTTGCTGCACTATTATAAATCATTTAGAGAAAAACAGCAGGTTAAAGTGCTCAAACATAATCAGATTTGAGAGTCTTTTGCCAATTTATTCACAATAACACAGGGAAAACGTACAGTAATATGACAAGAAATCGGTGACAGTGTTGAAAATTTGATTAAAATCAACATCAGGAATACATTTTCAAATAAGAATTGAGACAAACTTTTAGGCATTTAGCTTCGTTCAGCATCGTGTCACTTTCAGCTGTGTGTGTGATTATTAAAGATGCAAAGTGTGTGTGTATGTGTGTCTGTCTTGCCTTTTACCCAGCATCTTAATGACGCCGCTGCTGAATCAGCAAAACAGTGTACAAAGTGAAGAGGATGAAAGATGGAGAGTGAGAGGGAGGAAGAGGAAGGGGGGGGGGACGAGAGAGAGAAAGAAAAAACAGTTGATATGAAAGATGAGAGCAGAAAATGAAGAAATCATGTAAAATAGACAGAAAAAAGACAAAAAATATGACGATTAAAGATGGTGGTAATAACGAAATAAGAAAGTAAAGGTGAATATAAATAAAATTTTCTTGTTTTTAAGAAATTTTGTCGCATTTTTTGGCTTCAAAATTACATGTTGTATGCTCTTTTGTGTATGTTTTGTATGTCCTGTATGCACAGTTGCACACACTCCTGCAGTGTATGTATGAGTTTTAGTGCCAAGCCTATGCCAGCCTGTGAGTGTGTGTGTGTGTGTAAACAATAGAGTTGATTAGGCGTTGCGTGGCAGTGACAGCGCTGAGGGGAGATGATTAATGATTCTCTGTTTAATGTGATTAGTCCATTAATACCTCCTGTGATGGCTTAGACCGGCTAACACTGGGGAAAGGTCAGCGCACGCACACATACACACACACACACACACACACACACACACACACACACATACACACACTGCTGTAAAGGATCATTAAGGAGGTCAAAGAAAGGAGTGCTGCTGTAGTTTCCTGTTTGAGAGTCAATAGCATTTTCAGTTTAATGTGATTTCTCCATTGATGCTGCTACAAACACACCTTAAACTGAGTGATGAGCGTTTGTGTAAGTGTTAGAAATATTGTCAATGTCCTGAAAACTTTCATCACATTTTAAAAAATAAAAATAAATAAAATTGTTTTCTTTGTAGTTTTTTTGGTTTCAGTTGCAGCGATGTGAAATTAAGGATGCAGTACCACTAATGGCCACTAGATGCTGCTGTCAAAAATATTTAGCCCCATGTAGATCCATTTAAATTATCATTCCCAAATCCCATGAAAAGACCAAAACCGACAATTAATTGTGTTGTTTGTGTATATCCAAAGCCTGATATACAATTTATTTTGACTAAATCTCCCACACACAATCCTGTTGTTGTTAATAGTCACTTGAACACCAAATGTACATTAATCCGCAACTGAAAATAGTCCCCATCAAACGCACTATTTCCCTCCTGTTTGTTTGATAAAAACTACAGTGTCCAGCCACTACAGAATATTCCTTTAAAAATGGGTCAATTTTACTCTGGAAATAGTAGAAATCAATTGATATTTTGCTTTTTAGTTTCAGTGGCTAACAGCAGTTATTCTAATGTGTGTCCTGGGAATGAAAATATAAATTATTTAATGAGCAGAAATCATTATTATTTTCTTATCTCAGTCTAGAAGAAATAATGCAAGTACAGTCTTGTTTTGCTTCTAATTCTCGCACTTTCTTTCTTCTACTGGCTTAGCATGCTAACCCGCTAGCCTTGGTCAGGGCTGCCATCTTGTCATGTACTAATACCAACACACTGCAGCGTTCAAACTGCTCAGACGGCGTACGTAGCAATGGCTGAAACTCTTGGCAAGCGACCATCACCACCACCCACTCCCGGAAAGAAACCACGTTCGGCGGCAGAGAAAATGTACGTAATGCGCCTTTAATGAATGAGCTTTATAGGTTCTGGTGGGCAGATATTGAATGCTTTAGAGAGAGCGAGGGTAGCTGTTCCCCCCCAGTCTTTGTGCTAAGCTAAGCTAGGCTAAGCTAACCAGCTTCAGGATATAGCTTCATATTTACAGATGTAACTGGTGTCAATCTTCTCATCTACAGAAACTCTTGATGTTTAAGTTTTGCCTCATTTTGAAACAGGCTTCGCTCAGTTCTGTTGTTTAGTTTTGAGGATTTGTCGTTTACTTGCCTCATGTTGTATTAACTCTCAACCCTGAGTGTTGTTCGCACTGACTTTAATGTGTGTAACTGCTACTTCAACCTCCCTCTCTGCTGCCTTTGTTCAGTCCAAACCGGCCGACCGGAGCGTTTGGGCTCCGTTAAAAGAGTTCACATTCTTCCGTTAACGCCCAGGTGAAATTCCAGTGCACGAGTGTGTGTTTGTGTGTCTTTCTGTGTGTGTTTGTGTGCATGGGAGAGAAAATACCCCTCGAAAATCAACGGTTTCTTCTTCTTCTCCCTGGCAGGTTTAAGGAGGAAACACTGCCGCTGTGCCAGTTTCTCTCCATGGAGATCAATCTGTTTACCACCAAAGACACACAACCAGCCAGGACAATGGAGGGAGAAAATCACTTTAGTGGTTCAAACAGATTTGATTTGTAGATTTTTACTTGCGTCAGTGCATTTTTTCACGTGCATCTTTGCAGTTGTGTGTGATTTTGTGTGTTTCTTCTTGTGTCTATGCAGTAAAACCTGTGCTTATCGCATAATTTTTTTGGCAGTAAAACTAATCAACTGTGAAACTGATCAATAGCTGACATTGTATTGGTGTTAATGCAATCCAGTTATGTATGTGTGTGTGTGTGTGTGTGTGTTTGTGTGAGAGAGTGTGTGTGAGAGTGAGTGTTAATCTAACCAGTATAGTTAATATGTTGTTCTCATACTCTATTAGCCACTGTTGACAGCTGATGATTGATCTTCTCATCATTTCTCCCTCCAACACCCTGCGGAGACTGTGTGCGTGTGTGTGTGTGTGTGTTTACGAGTGTGTGTGTGTGTGTGAGAGAGAGAGATTTAGTGTTTGTGTGTGTTAAACCTGACGTTGTGTCTGTTTTTGCCTGAAATCATGTGCAGTGAGGTTGTGTGTACCAGCTCTGATTTTACTGCTGCTATAGGTACCACAGTGCAGTTAGTTGTGTGTTTGTTTTATTTTCTATACAACATTTAACAACACTTACACTGTCTGAAAAGCTATGTCTGTTGAGTACACGTATGTTACAGTATTACCATATTTTGCCCAGGTAGGTTGACACTTTTTTCTGGTAATTAGGTTTGAAAAAGCAGAGGTTGTCTTATATTCAAAGGCAAGAGAACTAGTGTAGCTTTATCTTTTAAGGAGAGTGCAGCATTATGGGTTGTTTGCCATCTTAAAGGTACTAAATGTACGTTTTTTACTATTGCTACATAGTTAACGTTAGTATTAACAGCTGTTTACTTAGCAAGTTGTCCTTGTATTTACCAGAGGTTAGAATTCGTCCTCTGAGCAGCACCACTTTTTCATCTTCTCGTTTTGGACTGGACGCTTTGTATTATGAGATGGGACTAGCTAATTAGCATGCTAACTATAGTAAAAGAAAATAAGTGATAGAAACAAATGCAAAACATTGGTGTGGTTGGAGACGTTTCTTGGCAAGTTTGGGAATAAAGGTTTGATGCCAAAATTGACATTTGTTGTAGACTTGTAAGTAAACAGCTGTTAATGCTAATGTTTGCTACATAATGATAGCATATAGGTCCACTGATGTTGCAAGGCTAGCGAGTGTTTCAGGTCTGTTAGTCATAAATTAAAAGTGTTTGGTTAGCTCAGTCTAACCTGCAGGAGTTTCTGAAGATTTGTGTAAACTATTTTTCTGCCACAGAGGAGATACATTCATGATAAGTGAAAATGAGTTCATAACGTCTCCTGACTGCAGAATTGAACATGGTGGAAAATCCATCAAAAACAGCCAAGGATTGATGATATGCTCAAAAAGTCATGAAAATGTAGGGGGAAAGTAAAAATAGAAAATAGTGGTTAATGTAAACTTAAAGGAACAGTGTGCAGGATTTATGGGGAATTGGCAGAAATTGAACAAAATACTTATTAGCTTATTTATTAGCTTAGAACGTTAGCTTCATATCTACATAGGGAGTGGGTTTCTATCATGTTTCTACAGTGGTCCTTTCTTGTTTTTATATTACCCAAAGGCCACTGTAGATTCTTCTACATACTTGGAAAATGAGGGGTGAGGGGAGGGGTTTACCGCCTCACCACTAGATGTCACTAAATCTTCCACACTGGTCCTTTAAAGTTCAGGTTATGAGAAGCCCAAGGTTATGGGTTAAATTTCTTGCCGCAGAGTCACCACTGTAAGACTGTTGATGGTTTGTGGTGAGATATTAACTGTGGTTTCTGTACTTTTACTTCAAGCATTAATTTCCTTTTTTGTTGTTTTCATTTTCTTTCTGTTTGCTTATATAGTTGGTATATTTCATTCTTTTTATGTGCATTTCTTTGTGCATATTTTGTTGCTGCTTTGGTCAACAACACTCCCTGTAAGAGGTAATTTTGAATCTCAGTGGGACACTCCTGGCTTAATGAAGGGTAAGCAAAAGTCAATTTGAATCTCTCTTTTTTTTTTTAAATATCTAAGACATCCTCTCAGACGAGATGAGATGCTGTTTTCTCCTGCAGACTTCCTTTGTGATCCCGACTGATAAGCCAGGCATATTTTAACCTTAAAATCTCACCTGCTGCAGGTTTAACCTTCCAGCCTGCTGTGTTTTATTGAGCTTACCTTCAGTGAGGCCTTGCAGGGTCTTGGGAAAGCCTTGGCAGGCTAACACAGCCAATAACTCACCACAGCACCTCAACAATGCTGTTAGGACTCAATTATTCTCCACCTTTGTTTGCGTCCCAACCCAGTACTCTTAAGAAACCCCCCTACGCCCCAGAGTCGTTGCCACGTGAACCCGTCCCAAGTTTCGTAGCCATAAAAAAAAAAAAAAAACGTCACTTCTTCTCGCATCTTTTACATCCCAACTCCCCCCTCTCTCCTTCAAAGCAGATCAATCACCAAAGCCTGGGTTGGAAATTAAAGCGGGAACGCCTCACGCAACGGCTTTCAAGTTGGCACCCGGCAAAGTTTTTTCGGCTAACGAAGCTGTTATCTATATGAGAAAAGTTAAGCTATACGTTGAAATGCATATCTGAGGCGATCGCAATTTCAAAGAGTCACTGGCGCTTATCCAATCACACAGCAGTCAGTCTCTCTCTCTCTCTCTCTCCCTCCCCCCTCCTCCTTCCCTCTCTTTTCCTTTTTTATCTATACCTCTCACACGTCCCCTCAATCCCACTCCCCTCCTCTTCTTCTTCTGTTTCTGCTCCTTTTCTCTGAATTAGATCCATGTTTTGCTATCACTCCCCTTCAAATCTCTCTCTCTCTTTATCTGTGTTGAAGAGTGTTGATCCCTTTCTCGCTCTAGAAACCCCGACGTCATGCTCGGCAACACACACACACACACACACACACACACACACACACATGCATTTTAATTAATACATAGATTTAAATTGTGATGCCTGTGTGGTTGAAGTGATATACACCCCCGCTAGTTAAAAGTCTTTTTTATTGCTTAATCAATCTTGAAATTAATATGATTTAACTCCCGACCCCTCGTTACACATATACGCCCACCACACTCACTTATCGCAGTGAGACACACACACACACATACATACACACACATATACACACACACGTCTGCTGGGTTATTAATTATAACACTAATTAACCTACAACTAATGATTCGGCCTCTGTGTGTGTGTGTGTGTGTGAGAGAGAGAGACAGAGAAATTATGTGAGCTTGCATTTATGTGTGTGTGTTCGTGTAAATATATGTTAATTTGATTCTCAGATATGATGGATTATAGGGGCTTACGATAACGACAGTGAAACTTCTCTTCAAAGCTGCCCCGGTTCGTTTCCGTAATTCCGTTTGGCACTCGGATCAATAAAGTTTTCCGAGTCAAATTTAAAAACTGAGCCCTCGTCCAAATGCTTTCATTCCCCCACCCCACCCCACTTCTTGTCCCGGTTGATTTTTATTCATTTTTTTGAGGATGTAAAACTTGCAGCAGCACCTGGGGACCCCCCCCAACAACAATCAGCTTTGGTTTTGATTCATTCGATTGAAGGTATTTCTTCTTGTTTCATGTTCGCTTCTTAACCAGTTTCACCATCGACTCTTTTTACTGCAGCGAAGGGGTCGAGTGCTGGGCTCAAAGGCTTTTCAATAATAGTTTCTTAAAACACTTTTTTTTCTCCATCAAATACTTGTTAGTTTCAGACGTTTCAGAGGTTGTGAAGTTGTTTCTCAGCCGGGATTTTAACCAGCAACACTCAAAGATCAGCGCACTTTTGAGTTTAACATGGATAATGGAGGTGTAAACACTAATGTACAGATAATACACATAATTCCTGAAATGCTGCACCATTCATACACAAGATAACAGTATATGGGACCTACACTGACTCACTGCAGGGTTGCCAGTTTGGGTGGTTCCTTTACAAAGGTGTTGGACAGGTAGATGAATAAAGGAACGTTAATGCGATGTTGCAGCTCTTCAGGTTGTGCAAAAATTCTGTTAGCGTGGAAGCTAAACCCTCGCTGTGATCTTTGACCTTTACTGTTTGCGTCTGTGCCACAGAGTGATGCAGCTAAATATAAATAATATTGATTTGTTCCTCCCTCTTCACCTCCCATCATGTCTTCTTTCTGTCCTTCCTTTGTCCTTTCTTTTCCGTTAATTACTTTTTATTCCTTCTCTACTCTCTCTTTCAATCCTTTCTTGGTTCCTTCCTTCCTTCCTTCCTTCCTCTCATCCTCCCTTCCCTTGTCTCCTTGCACTGTCTCCTCTGTCCTTTGCCTTAAGATGAGGACTATTGATTTTACACACCTTGTTAAAATTGCGTAAAATGCACGCTCACCATCTCCCTCTCTCTTTCTGTTTGTGTCACACACACACACACACACACACACACACACACACACAGCGGTGCAGTGTGACAGCCAGGCTGACAATAGGTGGCTGTCACAGTGATTGATGGCACTGATTATACGTTAATAATGAAATAAACATTAAAAAACACATTCAATAAAGCTCTTCATTAATGAACCAACCACGCTATCTATCTATCTATCTATCTATCTATCTATCTGTCTGTCTATCTGTCTATCTGTCCATAAAGAAAGAAAATGCTGTGATATTCATTTTAAACAAAAAATGTTGGTGAAAAATGTTGATTTAAAAGAAAAATGTTGATTAGTTTTTGATTAATTCAGATCAAAACATTCATATCAATCCACTGCTTAAAAAACAATAAACCCAAATTTATAGACAAACTGATAATTAATTTAAAGCAACAGCGCCCCCTGCAGCCAGGTTGCTAACGAGTGTCTAAATGAGACTACAGAGGTTGTCGGGGACGCTAACATGAAATTATCTACTCACCAGTCCACCTTTACAGCCTCGTTGTGTTTCTACTACACCTTTTCAAATCCCTCACTAACTTTCTAAGAAGAAAGGCTTTGGTAGAAGAGCTCAGAGCTAAAAATGAAATGACCAGTTGGAAGCTTAGTGGTGAGATGCTGGACGCCATGTGACCGTGGTGTAGTTGGTTTATAGCCCAACATTAGCTTTTACCTCAAACATCAGAACAGTGGTGTTCATCTGTGAAGATTATCTGATCAACTAAACTCGAAGGATCAGAAACTTTAGTTGGTCACAGTCTATTTTCTGGAATAATCCAAAACCCAATGAAATAATCTCACTGGCTTTTTGTTGAAGGAACCAGGGTGATGCTAACTTCAGGTTGGACAACAAAAACACATCATCCCTTCACCACTCTATTATAGAACGACAAAGGTCGTTTGCCATTTTCTAGTTTTCCTTTGCTCCCAGTTGTTGATTTTAGCAAATCAACTACCTTTGACATCGCTGACTGAGTTTTGCTTCTTCTTAATTCTCAGTCTAAATGGCAAGTGTCCAATTACTTTTGAACCTTTGCATTTTGGGCACTATGTCTTTAAAGAGCTATATCTCCTACACAGTTCTTTCAATAGTGACGTAAACCCACTCAAATTAAAGCTGAGCCTTGGCACTTTGATGTAGTATCTATTACTTTATTTTAAATTAAATGTACTGAAACACAGAGTCGTCCAAATCCTTGCGTTATTTGGTTATAACCCATATAGTCATTTTAACTGAGTGTTTGTTAAGGATATAAAGAAAAGTCCTTGCATTACTTTGAACACACACACACATACATGACCCAGCGGGGGGAGTTGACTTTCATATCAGCAGTTAAAAAAAAAAAAAGTTGAAAAAGTTTTGAGAGGAGAGAGAGAGGAGGGAAAAGAGAGAAAGAAAGAAGAGAGTATTTTGGTAAAAACAGAAAGCAGGACACAACGGTAACCGACGGCAACCATCATCAATCAGAGTTTGAAGACATCGCTGCTGGCAAAGACGACAGGAACAGAGAGAGAGAGGGTAGCATTGGGATGAAGGGATGTAAATGCTAAAAGAGAACGAGTTAAATATAAAAAAGAGAGAGAGAGAGACAGGTGATGTTTTTAACCTCTGTTGGCGAAGATGGCATGAATAGAGGAAGAGGAGAGAAGAGAAAGAGAGGTGATGAGCGAGAGACATTAGAAGAGAATGGGAGAAACAGGGAGAGAGAGCGGTGTTTTTGGCCTCTTTAGCGGTTTTAAAAGAGGAATTAGGACAATGACTAGTCACCTTGAGACCTGTTCTCTCTCTCTTAATCTCCCTTTTTATGTCTCTCTTTCCGCCTCCTTTTTTCTCCTCTCTCGGCGTTTTTTTCTCGTTGCCCAGTCAGATCAAAAAGTGGCACAGCAAAAATATTTTGTGCAAACTCGTGAATAAAAAAAGTGAAGCTTTGGTTTACCTGTAAACAGAAACTGGATGTGTTATGAGACGATGGGCCCCCGGGCACAGACATGTGGAAGGCTTCCCCCACCTCCTGCACAGGAGACAGACTGAAAGACACACAAAATGACCACAAATACTTTTGCATCTCTTCTTTTTTTGAATCTCTGTGCTAGTTTTGCATCTCTTTTTGGTCCTTTTGCATCTTTTTGAAACCTCATTGCATCTCATTCTGGTGGTTTTGTGTCTCTTTGTGGTGGTTTTGTGTATTTGCATCTCTTCCTGATCATTTTTCTCTTCGAAATCTAACTGCTTTTTTTGTGGGATGTTTTGTAGTTGAAGACCAATCAATTTCTGCGCGGTCTGTGCATGCTTGGCCCTAAAGACCAGACTTACACCATGTATTTTGTTTGTATACCTCATACAGTAGTTGTTTTACATCTCTTTGTGGTGGTTTTGTGTCTGTTTATGACTGTTTGTTGACTTTAGACACAAGGCTCTGGCTGTAATGCCTGGTAGGCTTCCTCAGGGATCAATCCATGCCCCATTAATGTATCTTGGATGGACAAAATAATATCTGCAGCCTGTGAAATAAAGGTAGGATTTTCTGCAGGACTGTTGTCTTTGACTGCATTAGTTTTAACCAGGTGTACCTAATAAACTGAACAGTGAAGTGTCTGTGTACCATCCACTGTCACATGACTGACTGTGGACCATGCTGCATCTCTCTTGTGGAGTGGTTTATACTCCAGCAAAGCAGGTTATTTGAAATTAAATGGTGCGACACAGTTAAAATAATAGCTTCCTCAGTTTGGGACTCTCTGGTTTTTGGTTTCCTCAAAGGTCAGACGATTTTAAAATCACTCAGCAGCACTAATTTGTACGCTAAGGTTCGACAAAGCTGGATTCTACACAAAACTCAACTCAGATTTTCTCTTATTCTGTGATTTAATCCGATAGTGAGTCACTGTAGCATCCGGGCTGCTCAGAGGACATATTCTACCCTCTTGCATCGACAATCTTCCACAAGAAGTGTGTAAACACTTCACACCACTACGCCACACACTATAGGTCATCAGCTAGCTAGCTAGAAGAAGCTAGCTCACGGAGGAAACTGAGAAGAGAAAAATTTGCACTCTCTAACCAATCAGCGCCATTAAAATGAAGCCAAAACGTAACGATTGCCCCCTGGTGGCAAACTGCAGTATAGGTCATAAATCCTGCTCCCTCCATGTTAGTGGATGGGACATGTACCAAACTAAAACATCAACGTTAATTATTTTATTGAATTAAATTATTTAATTAATTATTTAATTATTTTAGCGCATTATTTCACTATTGACTAAAACATTTTCCACCTCATGTGAACGTAAAACGAGGAGATATTTATTGAATTTTTGGTGTGTCCATTAAGTTGTAATTTAGCTGGAAAATAATAAATAAATCAATAAATTAAAACTCCTTGTATGGAAACGAAGCGTCGCTGTCACTCTGTCCGGCCCCGAGATGCTCGCTCTGCAGTTTGACACTTGGTAATTGCATTGTTGAATTAGATTATTAAAGAACACAACTTGAGCCGCCATCGTCAACATCATCGCTGGAGGTACCGCTGAGGATGATGGGAAAAGACACACACACATACACACACACACACACACACACACACACACACACACACACACACTTACACGCACACATGTCGTCTTAGAATTACTGTATATCATCACAAACACAAACTTGCTTACATGCACGCTGTTGTCAGCTGCTGCACTCACACACACACTGTAATGAAAGCTGGAGGCTATTGTGTGCTAGATGGATGGTTTGACTTTAAGCTTGTATAAATAAAAGCTAAATAAATCCTGATGGCCTCTAGTGATGGTTGAGATACAGCAGCAGTATGTGTGTATGTGTGTGTGTGTGTGAGTGATATTTGTACACACAAACACTTTGGACAAGAACTGAAGTGTTTGTGTGTATGTGTGAGACTGAGTTTGAAATGCCTGCGGCTCTTTCTCATTCATGTTTTTGTCCCAAAGTGAAACAACAACAAAAAAAACTGAAAATTATAAACAGCCAGCAGACCAATGTCACCCAACACTGGAGTCTAAAATATTCTCTCTTGCAGTGTTTGCTTCATATTTCCCCCACTGCAACACATTTTATCAGCTTTTTAAATTATTTTTCTACCCAGTTTCTAATTTTAGTTTCACCAGAAACATCGCTATATATCACTGCCAGACTCCATTGACATAAACAGTTATTTTACCTCACAGAATATGGGAGTTGCTGGAATACTGCTGCCTCAATCGGTCAGTATGTTTGTGTTATTTTACTTCAATAAAGTGTCTGAATACTTCTTCCAGCACTGAAAGTCACAAAATAGCACAAACCAACCAACAGATGGAGATAGTGGTATTCCAGCAGCTCCTGTGTTCTGCTCGGTAAAATTCCTGTTTTTGTCAATGGAGTCTGGTATTGATATATAGTGAGGTTTCTGGTTAAACAAAGAGGATCTTACTCTTTAATAAAAAGGTCTATCTCTGTAGGAATCCTATTCATAATGTTGTCAGACACTTATAATAGCAGTGTGAATCCAAGCCAAGGCCCAGATTAAAAAATACCTTTATCCTTTAAGGTCCTGAAGTAGCCGACAGGTTGTGCGTCATCTTCTTCCCACACTTTGTGTAGATGTACAGCTGTGCAGCGAGTTTGAAGACAGTGGCTTGGCCTCAAGGTTTTAACTGGAAACAAAAACATAATTGGACAATAAATTCAAGTGATCACAAATCAGAAAACAATCATACAATTAACAAAAGTTCGACCACATTTAATGTAAAAACAAAAACAAGAAACTGGATTCAGAAAAGTACACAGTTATTGTCAAACTACACACTGAAATCGACTCATTAAAATGCTGAAACAACAGTTGTATGTAACCCAGACTCTTATTTCTTGAGTTGTTTTCCCTCCACTGTTTGTGACTTGGTAACAGAGGCCAAAACATTCACAGTCAGTTATGATAGTGATCATCATAATGGAGCTTTAGTTGACTTTGTACGACATTATTTGATACAAATCAAATGGAAAAAATCACATTGAACCACAGCAGGAAACGTTCATTTTGTGATTGTAATGTTTTAGCTTCATTTGCTTTTTGTTTGAGAAAGTTCTGGTGTTTTTAAGTTTATAAAAACACATCAGGACAAACAGTAAATGTTCAGTTCGTTAACTTTATCTACAACATCCCCTGGTCGATTCAGGCTGTAAACACAACTGTACAACTTTACTCTTATCTTCTGTTTTTTACAGTTAAAATCCAGGTAACTTTCCTTGAACATACATCATTGTCAAGTGACACTGTACATCCTGCAGCCGCCCTGGGAGTTTCTCCTCACTGATAAATGACATTATTTCCCCTCCCCGCTGTCGCTCATGTGGGTTTCAGAAGAAAAGTGTGATAAACAGAGATGACGTTCGGAGGAACACCATGCTGGATGTTGGAACAAAAAGATTTGATCATAATTATTATTTCACCGCTCTTTTTCCTCATGTGTTGCAGTTAAACTCTGGGCTGGAATTAAATATTTGATGTGGTCTGAAAGGGAGAGAAAGGTGATAAAAGAGTCCAGGGTGGATTTGGACAAATGGACATCCAGAGAAATGCTGCATCTCACTATTACTGTCATGTAAAAATGGGCCACTCTGGAGGGGTGAATGGTTAAAGGTGCTATATGTAAATTCTTGCTATCGCTACATAGCTAACGTTAGCATTTACAGCTGTTTATTAACTAGTCTAGAGGAAATGTTGTGAGCTGTCTGTGGAAATCAACACCAATGTTTAGTTTCTGTCGTTTCTTTTCTTCTACTGAAGCTAGCATGCTAACCAGCTAGCCTCAGCCTGTCTCATCACTTTCTGATAGCAACTCACTTCAGTGTCAAGATTGCCCTGAAGAAGCACTGCTCAGAGGATGTAGTCTCATCTCTTGTATTGTAAATGCAACGATAGCTGAAGCCAGGACCATCACCACCACCCTGGCAAGAAACTACGTTCATTGACGGTAAGTAAGAAAAAAGTCTTTCTGGAAAGCTAGTAGCTAGTGGTTAGCTAATTGATCTAATGTTGTACACAAGAACAAAACTGTGTCTGATTCAACAATATTATACTGTATTAACATAGGTAAAAACTGATATGTTGAATTAATCTTTTGTTTCTCTACAGGTCCAAACACTGAATTTCTGACCAGTGGAGGTGAGGTTATCTGTGGAGGTGACGGTAGGTCTCCTGCTCTCTTTTCTTTAATCCACAGAGAAAATCTGTACCGACACAAAAAAATGACAAGTGGCAGGACGAGTTATTTAATGGGCTGAAGGAAAAAAAGGCAAAATGGCCTTTTGTGTAGAACATCGGACTCTTCCTCCGTCCGTCTCTTGGGATGAAGAGCATTTTACAGACAAGTTTTTCCACTTTTGTCCCCTCGTCACCTCCTCTCCTCTCCTGTTTCCATCTTTCCTTCTTTTTACTCTTCCTCCTCTTCTCCTCATATATCCCCTTCAGCCTTATCTTTCTCTCCTCTTCAGTTTGCTCCTCTTCCTCTTTCCCACTCCCTACATCCCAAAGTCCAACTCCAAGTTCATATCGGTCATTATAACCCCGCTGAGAGATATTCACCTCCACTAAGACCTCATCTCTCTCTGTCTGACTCTCTCTCTTTCTCCCTGAGTCCAGTTTCAGTTTGATCATTATTAGTCCTGAGAGACAAATCACTGCCCTCATGTCTCTTTGACTCTTTTCTTTATCTCTGTATTCTTTCCACCTCTTTCTTAATTGTTTTACCTTTTACTTTCTTCTACACTGCCCCACCTTTTCTCCGTGACCCCCTCGGTGTATTTGCACTTTTCTCTCTTAAATTCTTATTTTTACTTTGTGCTCCCTGTCATTCCTCTCCAGAGGGGAAAGATATTTTTACTACTTCAGAGTGACACAGCAGTATGTTTGCTCTCCTGCAGTATATTTCAGATACACTTAGATGTTTGGCACTGGTGTAAGAAAAATGCAGATTCTTTGGTTTTACTGATGATATTGGCAGATACAGATGGGGGGCAAATTAAAGTGAAAGAAACCAAAGTGTGTTAGTAATGTGTTATTCCACCACAAGCCTCCAGACCATCTTCACTGATCCTTGATCCTTGCCAAGTGTACTGAACTCTACTGGAGGGATGAACAGCAATCTTCAAAAGGACATTCCCTCATTTGGTGTTTTGCTGGTGGTGGTGGTGGGGAACACTGTCCAACACATCACCGCAAAATCTGTGTTTAACCACCTAAAGGACTCCTAAAAAACCACTAAGCCTCTGAGGGACGATGAGGAACTCATTAAGGACCACAACAACCTCCAAAAGACACCTATAATCTCCTTAATGACCACCAGAACCTCCCGAAGGCCCCCTAGAAACCTTCTGAAAGACTTCTGGGACCTCATAAAGGACCACTATATCCTTCAAGACTCACTGAACCTTCTGAAGGATATCTACAACCTTGGCACTGACTGCTAAAACTTCCAAAACTACATGTATGACCTTCTCAGTGACCACAAGAACCTCCAAAAGACCCCTAGAGCCTCACTGACCACTACAACCTTCCTAAACCCCCCTGAACCTTCCAAAGGACCTCTAGAACCTCGTCATTGACCACATGTAGAACCTTCTCAATGGCTAGTAGAACCTCCCAAAGACCCCCAGAAACTCCTAAGGGACCTCTAGAACCTCCTCATTGACCATTTTAACCTCTTAGAGCACCTCGATAACCTCAAAGAATGACTAGAACCTTCTTAATGACCTAAAACCATCCATAGAACCTCTTCAGTGATCACTTAAACCTTCTAAACACCCCCAAGAACAATCTAAAGAACCATCACCTCGACCATTAAAACATCCTGAGAACCTCCTCAGTAACCACTAGAGAACCTGAGCCTCTGCTGACGTCCATTCAAACTGAATTAGATGGATGTGGTAGAATGGAGGTTGGGTTCTTAACGTGAACATCAGACATGTTTAATGCAAACAGCCTCGACTTCCTCTTTTTATTCTGTCTCATCCTCTTTTTCACCCAGTGTGTGTTTCTCTCTTTTCATTCAGTCAGGGTTTCTCAGTGTAATGAGATTACATGGGATTATAAAACCCCGTCTGTCTGTAATCCACACCACTCAATCCCATTTCACTGCTTAAACACACACACACTCATAATTAATTCTCTTTGGTGCAACACGATGATCTCTTTTCTTATTCTTTCCTTTTTTAATACTTGTCTTCTTCTTCTTTTATGATCGAAATCATCAGCCGGTTAATTTAGTTTGTCCTCCCTTCCTTCCCTTCCTTCCTAGCCCCATTCATCCATCCTTCCTCGCTTCCTTCCCTTTCTTTTCTCAGTATCCCACCCTCCCTCCTTTCCTCTTTCTTCGCTTCCCTCCCTTCCTATCCAACCTTTCCTCCTCTCCACCTGCTCATCACTTGTTCTCGGGTCAGTGTCTGAGGACCATGCGTCCGTCTCGCCACCAGAGCTCGCATTTGAGCCACGACTGGACAAACAAATACGACACGGGCACACACGCGCGCGCACACGCACAGAGAGTGGAGGTTGAGAGGTTGGATCCGGAGGATAGAAAAAACAGAAGAAGAAGAAGACAAATAAAAACTTCCCGTTCGCGAATCAAGCAGCTCGTGAGAAAGTTTATGAAACGGCAAAACGAGAGATCTGACCGATACCCTCCACACACACGAACACACTCACACACACCAGTGATGGGGTGTAATAAAGTCCTCCCCTCTTTTCTTCGCCAATTACATCTCCGGTCCTGCAGGGAGTCTTCTCTGATTGGCTCAGGTGCCTGTCAGTCATGCGGGAAGGAGGCGGGGCCAGGACGAGGGCTGACCCGGAGTCTGATCCAGTCGCTTTTACGCACAGACCGGACAGTCCGCTTTCCACGCACGGATAACAACACAGAGCCCACTCTGGATAGAAAAGAGGAGAGAGTGGAGGAAGAGAGGAGGAAAAAATAAGAGCGAGAGAAGAGGAGGAAAAAGTGAGAGGAGGGGAAACAAGGAGAAAAAGTGTTTTCCCAACTGGAAAGAGAGAGAGAAGAAGAAGAAAGTGTGTGAGTGTGTGTGAAAGGAAGAGACAGGAGGAGAGAGTGTGTGTGCGCCTTCACCACTCTCCACTTCTTCCACCACCACCACCTCCATGTCGCTCCCCGGCTCACCTCCGCTCCTCACGCCGGGTTCGGTCACTCCAACACCGGTCGCGCTCTACCGCTCGGCCCCGGACGCGCTCCACGCCTCCTCCGTCGCCTCCACCGGCACCTCCAGCCCGCACACCAACTCCAACTCCCACTCTCACTCCCACTCCCTGTCCCCGTCCCCGCGGCTCACCAGCAGCATGCTCAGCGCTTTCCTGCCCGGACCCGGGGGCGCGTTGGTCGGCTTGGGTAACGGCGGCGCCGCCCCGCTCGTGTCCGGAGGCGGAGCCGCTGCCCTCGGTCCCCTCAGCGGGCTCGGCTCGCTCAGCACGGCCGGCCTGACCCCCGGCTCCCCGGGCTTGGCGCAGACCTCGTCCAGCCCGGGTCTGTGCAGCGAGTGCAAGCTGGTGGAGGTGCACGGCGTGAAGGTGGCCAGCTTCAACGTGGACGGCCAGGAGCTCATCTGCCTCCCGCAGGTGTTCGACCTCTTCCTGAAGCACCTGGTGGGCGGGCTGCACACCGTCTACACCAAGCTGAAGAGACTGGACATCACGCCGGTGGTGTGCACCGTGGAGCAGGTGCGCGTCCTGCGGGGGCTCGGCGCCATCCAGCCCGGCGTGAACCGCTGCAAGCTCATCTCCAGGAAGGACTTCGAGACGCTGTACCAGGACTGCACCAGCGCCAGGTCTGTGGACACTTTAATCACTTTTATTACTGTTTTTAAGACCTCACTGAAATGTCTCCACTGCGAGTCCGCATCGGTCTAATCACCTTAACAACTTCCCGGTGTGTTTGTGGCGAGAGAAGTGAGTTCACTTCGCTTGAAGTCTCTGCTGGACCCGGGTCTATGATCTCAGCAGAGATTCGTGGTTCTAACTTCGCTCTGCTGTAAATCCTGCTCCTGTGAAATCTGTGCAGGGACTTCAGGTGTGTTGGGAGCATCCATACTTCACTGCACTGTTACTGTCACGCTTTTAGAGGCAACGCGTCTGTTTTAAGCCACATTTTCTCAAACATCACCAAAGGAACTTCAGACGTGTTTGACATGTTGTCAACATTCACTTCTAATCTTCATCTGTCTTTAATATTTCTAAGACTTTCTCCACAGTTCAGACTGAACAGACTTAGATTATTTCATGTCATTTTACCAGCATTAAACCAGTGTAACAGTGTAGCCCTCCACTCTGTCACACCTGCATGTATCACCATGATACTGCTGCAGAGACTGGTTGAAACCCATGAAAACATTTATTACAGTCACTTTTTTATTACGAGCAC
The DNA here is from genome assembly GCA_033238685.1 of Lates japonicus. Lineage (NCBI taxonomy): Eukaryota > Metazoa > Chordata > Actinopteri > Centropomidae > Lates > Lates japonicus. The sequence continues at coordinate 474,943 of BRZM01000125.1, read as the reverse complement.
GACTTCCTGTTCTGTTATCAGCTCATTCCCTCTTTTATTTTGGTGTGTGTGTGTGTGTGTGCTGCTAAACGACACACATGCTCCATTATTTTGGTGTTTTAGTAAATTAGAAACACACTGACAGCAAACAACCTGCAGCTTCACTCTGTTGACTTTAGTTATGGAAAAGCTTATCACACTCATATAATCCATTACTTTAGCCTGTGTCTCACCACCGTGTGTGTGTGTGTGTGTGTGTGTGTGTGTGTGTTTATGTAAGTGTGTGAGAGAAAGAGCTTTTCTGTGTGTGTGTGTGTGTTGAATAAATGCAGCTTTTAATGCGTGTTTGTGTGTAAACAGTGTTTTTAATGCCTGTTATGTGTAACGGTCGTGTGTGTGTGTGTGTGAGTGTGTGTGTGCATACCTACCTACTGTATACGCCTACCTGTCACCTGCTCGCTCACACCGTTTTCTGTTTAACTGACTCTCAAATTAAAACACCTCAGTGACGTCCACCATTTTGAAACCGTTAGCTCTTAAAGTGCAGACACAGGTTTCTAAACACGTCATAATCTACACGTTATGGAGGAAATAACCTGCGACGAGCCGGTAACATCTCCCCTGAGCTGACTCTCCACTGCAGCCTGCGCTTCTTTTCGCTTTTTTCCTGCATCAGAAATTCAAGTTTAAAGCTTTAATTTAGCGCCAAAGTGTTAAATTAGATAAGAGCTGTGAAGCTGCTCTGAGAAAAAGGGGGAAGATCCTTTTCAATTTGCGCTGAAATGTCTCACAATTTCCTAAATGTTCCAAATAGCGTCTTCATTTCCCAGCTGTGAAGGAGCTTAAATGCGATCACAGAGCAGTGCAGGTGATTTGTTGAACATGTTGCCTGTCGTGTTTTGTAATGGAAGAATTTGGGTTCGTTTTTTGGAGGCAAGCTGCACAAAATCAGTGTTGTTGAGAGGACAGTTGTTGTTGCAACCAGGAAGAAAAAAGTTTGTTTGATTAGATTTGGCTTCAGGTGATAGTGTCCTACATGGACAATTACACTAATCTACTGCATCAAATTCAGATTTTTTTCAACTGTTTCCCAGCTGTCATTGAATTTCTGGAACCGCGGCAACACCTCCGTCCTTTCTTCACGCAGCTACACTCTTTGGAGGTTCGAAGAATTGTAAAAAGAACCTTACATATGTGAATATAAATTAGTAATTAGTGTACATGCACTGTGAGGTGAGGCAGGTGCATGACAGTGTTTAAAAACAACAGGAAGTTAGTTACTGGAGTTTGTTTTCGCAGATTTGTTCCACCAATCAGCACGGTGGTAGTTAAGGTTCTTAAATCCCCTTAACGCCTGGTTGTGGCAATTTGCGCCAAAAATCACATTCTTTCTCCGAGTCGTAGCTCGGTCAAATTTGAACACGTAGACATGAAACGCATATATTTATATTCAGTGTGACTTCTACTTTCTGCAGATGTATCACTTTCAGTGTCCGTTGATTAGATTTCCACAAATCCTGTTTGAAATCAGAGAAAAAAGACGCTCCTGAACGCTGCAGAACTTCCCTGAGAATCTTTATATTTTTAACTTCTCCTCAGCATCAGATTAATCCAGTGGTAGCTGTCAGTACGTTAATGGGTACATTGCAAAGATTAACTTCTGAGAGATAATTCGGCTTACTTTTAATGGTGCCAGAAAAACAATGGCTCCAGCTGTAGCCCACAGCGTTTGGGGTAGAGTATGTTGAAGGGGGGGTGCAGTTGTCTCGCCTTTGACACATTCATTGCAGTTTTTCCAGGCAGGAAAAACAACATCAATAAACCAGGCAGGAGGAGGAGGAGGAGGAGTGGGGGGGCACGTTTAGGTTCGTGGAAGTGCTTCGAATTATTTCTGGAAACTCCTTGAAAAGTCCTGGAATCTCACATCAGGGCGGCGGTGGGAAGGCCCGGGTTCGTCATCTTAACAGACCTCGTCGTATCTGGGAGAGATGAAAGCGACGGGCGGGTTTAGTTTAGCAGTTGTTCAGTATCGGCTAATTATTAACAGCGTGTTGTGTTGCTGTGGAGTCGGCGGGTCATTGGGGAGTGACCTCTGTTTTTTTGGCTGACCACAAACACACACTAGTTTACAGTTTATTAAGCGTGAAGTGTGTCGTTTTGTTTCCATGCATCTCTTCTCGCTATTTTTGACTCTCTTTATCACCTAGTCTCACTTTCTCCCCTTATCTCACCCTCTGTCTCACCCCCTATCTGTTTCTTTTCTATGAACACACACACACACACAATATAAGTGGTGTATTTCTGTCTCTTCTTCCTCTTCTTCATCCCCCCCGTCTTTCACCTCTCCTCTCCTCTGTCTCTTCATCTCAATCTCCCCCTCTCTCTCTCAGCGGTACATGTCAGGGGTAATAATGGATCATGTGAATGGTGAATGCGCATGGAACAACACGGCTGGAGAGCTATTGTTGTCGAACGCACAGCGAACACACACTCCTCTCTCTCTCCAATCATATTGACATTCCTCTAATGCCTCTCTCCCTCCCTGCTCTCTCCGATGCTCTCTCGCCCTCTCTCTCTCTCTCGACGTTATTCTCTCGGAAAAGAAAGGAAAAATTAAAAGAAATCTCCCACTGGGATTCTGCATACTTCGTCCTGGTGGTAACCATATGTGTGTGCACCTCTGGCGCCAGTTTTGATCGATATTACAGTATATGTTAACTTTCATTTTTTTAATTTAAAGTGCTCTTGATGTTGTTTTCTGCAGCGATTCAGGATCGTCTGAGTAAAAATGAGAAATAACGTGCGCTGTGCAAAGTGAAACAGGGTTCCCACACATCCTGCTAAAGATGGAAGATTAAATATGAGTTATTTAAAGGCAATGACATCAACTCTGTCTGCTGCAGACTTTAAAATAAACGTACAGCGTGGAGGGTAATTTCTCACTGCACGACAGATATCCACATATTGTTCTTTCAAAAGTTTGTCAGAGCAAATCTTTCAACTTGTACAACAGTTTTACTGGAGTAAATAAACTCTTTACGCAGTGACTCTACAGAATTAAGAGGAAAAATAAAAGAAAAGCTCATGTTAGAGTTCCTCATCAGGACGAGGGTAAAACTCCAGTTTCACTCACAAAAGATGTTGAGAAAAGTGAATCTGTGGCTCCCGTTACTTCCTACTGAAGACGCCACAAATATATATTCTCATATCTTGGTGCTTTTTCTTTTTTATATAAAGCACTTTAAATTACCTTGTTGTTGCCTCGCCTTTAACTAGAGACCCAGTAATTTCTTAACAAACAACAGTAAACTGTGACTTTGTCAGGGACTATTTTCAGCAGCGGATTAATCCACATTTGGGGAGCAGCAGGAGCTAAACTACAGTGTGTTCGTGTGTTCACAGTAAAGAAGGAACATGTCATCCAGTGCGACAGCCTGACTCACTGATGTTTTTTTAATAGTTTTTGGACAAACAATGAAGCTCTATGGCTCAGAGGAACAAGATATATGAGGCTCTGGATACATAAACAGTGCCTGTTAGCAGGATACACTCATTGTTGGATTTGGCCTTTTCACGGGATTTGATAAAACACAGAATATTTCCAGACAGACAGTTCCTCTTGTCTCTGAAGATAGTTCTGTCTATTTGGACTAGGCGTGGGTCAGTGTGGGATTCTGACGGTGTGACAACTTTAAATTAAAATATCACGCTCTGCTCCGTGAAGTAACGCTAGAGGGAAAACTAGCTCATGTTAGCTGGTAAATTGTTACCTGCCGCAGTAGCCTATAGCATTTATTTCACTGATGCTAGACACCAGAATCCGAATCCTTTATTAATCCCTTGTGGGAAATTGTTGATGCTAACTTTCGTAGCTGTTGCTTACGATCATTTCAAGACAGCGAGTGATGGGTGGTGAAATCAGGTTTGAAGGACAGACAGACAGACACGACCGTTACACGTCTTTCTGTATCGGAAATATTCCCACACAGCTGATTTTAAATTTTTGGTATCGTAGAAGAATATCAGTGGTTTTGAAACCTTGACTTTTTCACACCTTAAAACCGGTAACTGACCCAGATGATCAGACGCCTCCTCCCTGGTGGTATCTGCACAATGGATGAGAACCTGAACATCTAAAGCGTCTAAAACTGCTGCACAGAGCTTGACGTGATCATGATAGAAAGTTTCAGATGCTGTGGTTGAGGCTGCACAGATTAACAGATGTTACTTAAAACAACATGTCCTGCAGATGGTTTGGTGACGTTTTATTTTCCAGTTACATAGTTTGCTAATAATTTCCTGTAAAGATCAGTGAGATTTAGTGACAATTTTGGGTAAAAAATGTTTTCAAAAAGTAATTTTAAACCATTAGTCACCTTTTTACTGATACATATTTAGTATGTGAGACCTTTCACTCCATATATGTTGAATTGTGTGTGTGCCTGTAGGCAAATTTCACACTTTTCTAATGTACAGCTGTGCTACATGCACTTAATTGGACGTTACTCTATTATTAGTGAAGTTGTCGTCTCCTGGCTGAAACGTAAGTGTTAGGGATGATTTTAAACAAACCACTGTGCTGTGTTTTGGAGAGGCAGAGGTTATTCCTCTTCCCTGTCACCTCCTTGGTTTTGTGTAGAAGTGTGTGTTTATATATATATATATATATGTGTGTGTGTGAGAGGGGGAATCGATAGTGAGCGACAGGAGGGAGGGCTGCTGATGTCGGAGTGTTATTCTCGGCTCTCCTTATCACGACAGGCTGTTAGAGCCCACACACATGCAACACACACACACACACACACACACTGATGATGGGAGTGGTATTGTCTGCAACACAGGGGGAGCAAAGTCGTTTTGGTTTGTTGAAGCATTGCGCTCCACACACACTCAGCGTGAACTCCTCGCATCAATTTGGTGTTTTTCATTCTTTTACATGGAGCATTAAGTTCTTTTAATGGAGCACAGTGAGTTTGTAAAACGCACACACACATATGCTGAAACACACACTCACACACGGTCACTTGTTTTGCCTTCTGGCTGAGGTATGTCTGTGTGTGCGGTGTGTGTCTGTGCGAGTGTGTGCGACTGTCTAGCGAGCACAAACAGAGCTATCGGTTGTCACACTGGGTCAAGTTTCATCTGTGTGTGTTAGTCTGCTGTAGTGTTCATAAATGCCTGCATGTGCCTGTTTCTGTGTGTGTCGCTGTTGTTCTTGCTGATGTTTGTGTGTGTTGTCTCTGTCAGTGTGTGTTTTCGCAGGTTTTCACGTGTGTGTGTGTGCGTATCAGTGTGTGTGTGTCTGGTTTCAGCTCCGCTTTGTGCTGCTGGTTAATTGATAAAGGTTAAAGCGTTGGCCAGCGGGGAGCTGAGGTCACCTCGCTGCGGAGCGAAGGTGTGTGTGTGTGTGTGTGTTAACAGCAAATCACACGCCACCTAAAACACAGTTAATGATCAGACTGATCAGTGATGATGATCAGTTTTCTATCAATAACAAAAAAACAGATAAAGTTGTGTTGAGGTTAAAGTTTCTAACCAGTTGTTTTCTGTCGACTCTTCATGATGTAGTTTCATGGATTAGTTAATTGATCAATCAATTGGCAGCTATTTAGATAATTGATCAGGTACATTTTCAATCAAAATGCCAAATATTTATCATTTCCAGTTTCTTAAGAGACCTCCAACCTAAACAACCATACAGGTCGCTAGTTCCTACCTCCGGTACGACCCATAAGAGTGTATCGGAGCTTTGTTGCTATGGTAACAATAACAAACAAGTGGTTAACGTAAACAGTTTTCCGGCGTGTGTCTTGATTATTTCTGGACTTGGAAATTTAATTTGAATTTTTTTGGGAAACCTGTCGTCCAGTTTCCTTTACTCTGCCTCCAGTCAAGGTTATAAAAATGGTGCATCGTAATAACGCAATGAAAATCCCGCACCTATTACGACGACACATCTGGGTGTACCTACAAAACAAGGAGAATGAATTTAATGCAAAAAGTCAGGAATGTGCTTTTAGTTTTCTTTCCCAGCCTCAAAAATACTTCTCTCTGTGCAGTTAAGTCTGTCTGTCTTAAATTGGGCAAATGTTATATTTTCTAACCAAATATTCTTTGGCAATCCAATCCTGGTGTATCCAGAGCATCACATTGAGATATAATTAATGATGAAATATATAAAATACAAAATATTTATAGTTAAGGTTCAGGTTTCAGGTTCATCCTCAGTGTCTGTTTCTACTTCTACCACCACCACTTGCATCTAACCGTATATTTGAGGGTTAATCGTGCAGTTATGGACAATACGAGGCCTTTTGCATCGTCACTGTACGACAGCACAGCTCGGCGTGGATCACTGGCCGACACGCCTCGCTGTAAACCGAGCAGGTTCCTCACGTCCTGCACACGGTTTAATTTTTATTACGTCTTCCATCCAGTGAAAGAAACGTGGTGGCTGTGAGCCTGATGTGTCTCAGGGGCAGAGGAGGCGGTTTCATGCTTCACTTAACCAACCTACCAACAAGCCAGGGCGAGAGACACAGAGAGAGAGAGGACAGATTCTCTCTCTCTCTCGCCTTCTTATTCTCTCTGAAAAACAGAAGAGAGTGAAGGATCACAGAGAGAGGGAGAGAGAGAGAGAGGTGAAGATCAAAGCGAGAAATATGACCCTCTGTCACCACGGAATAGAACTGATCCTCCTCTGTGTGTGTGTGTGTGTCTGTGTGTGTGTCTGTGGGTGTGGGCTGAACAAAACAGCAAGAGGGGAGAGGCAGGTCAACATGTGTGTGTGTTGGGAAATAGATAATGTTTCACAAAGGCTGTTTCAGTCTAACTTTTAAGAGAGAGAGAGATGGGGGCGAGAGACACTGACAGCGATAGAGAAGGAGAGAGAGTGTGTGGTGTGTGTGCAAATTTTAAGTAATTATTAATCAATCAGTGGTTTTGTGTTAACAATGTATAAAACACAGTCGTCTTTTTTCCGAATTATTCGATCAAAGGACGATTCCGGAATGTTTGGAACATGGGTTTTATTTCCCATGTTTTTATGTGTAAATGAAAATATAATATAATAAAAATCTTTGCTCTGAATACAGTTGTTAGCATCATTCTGGTTTCCCCGACAAAAAGCAAATGCTATTTTTTTTAATTGTCCTTTGGACTATTGCAGAAATAAACTGAGGTTTCTGATCCTTCCAGGTTTAGTTGATCAGATAATCTTCACAGATGAACACCACTGTTCTGATGTTTGAGGTAAAAAGCTAATGTGTTAGGCTATAAACCAACTACACCACGCCACATGACGCCAACGCCTCCACCACTAAGCTTCCAACTGGTCATTTCATTTAGCTCTGAGCTCTTCTACAAAAGCCTTTCTTCTTAGAAAGTTAGTGATAGTTTGAAAGAGCGTGAGTAGAAACACAACGAGGCTGTAAAGGTGGACTGGTGAGTAGATGGGTTTTCATGTTAACGTCCCCGACAACCTCTGTAGTCTCATTTAGACACTCGTTAGCAACCGCCTTTTTTAAGACACGTAAAAACTCGCAACTGAGGTTTTTATGTTATAGAATGAAATGAAAATGTCTTGAGCTTGACTTCTTTTCAGCCATTTAACCAAAAACTCATTGACTTTGGGACGAGGGAACCGGATGTGCTAACATGCTAACTTACTTCCAGGTTTTAGAACTCATTTCTTTATTTTCCCATATTTTTGGGTGTAAACGATCAATAGGGACAAAAATCTTTACCACGTATAAAGCATGCAGTATATCGGACGTTCCTATTGACTACAGTCTGTGTCTATGTTAAATGATTCATGTAAAAATCGAGGATTCGGAAAGCTGTGGGAGGCTTGTAACAATTGCATTTTCCCCATATCTCTACAAGTTATTGTAGAGACTCAATAGACACATTTATGGAGGTTGAAAATGACCAGAATCCTTTAACGATATCTCCTCATTATGCTAACAGAAAACGCACTGCAGTCGAACAGGGTCGTTCGTAGATGTTGTGTTTGTTAATAACAAACACGTTTTAGCTGCAAATCACAAATTCGTAGCTGGACTTTGGGGAATTTGGACGGAAATTACCTTTTTAAAAAAATGGGCGAAGTCTCTTCACTAACGAGGCTCGGGTCATCGCTTTGTCGCCATCAGGCGAGATTTATCCATGGAAAAGTTTCATTTTTAGGTTTTAACGACGAACGAAACCTGAAGAAACAGATGCTTTTTACAGACGAAGGTGTTTTAATGTAGACGTACACCAAGTGACAGAGGGAGGGCGTGAGGAGGGTGAGGGAGGGAGGGTGTTGTCTGCAACATGATTATTTGATGCCTGTGAACACACACACTTAAACACACACACACAGTCTCTTAGGTGCACTTAGCAGATTGGTTTAGAAATCGCATTAGGGAGTGTCACAACAGCTTTTCCTCTCGTTCACCAGGTAATCTCTCCATCCCTCCCTCCTCCCTCTTTTCATATCTCTTTCCTCTACTCATCCTTTCACCTCCTCCTTTTTCCACCTCTTATCCTCATCTTTTATTTCTTCTAATTCTTTTCTCTTTTTTCACTTCCTGGTTTTTCTGTCATTTGTTAAACTCTCTTTCTTCCTCTCTCCTCCTCCTCCCTCTGCCTCTCCTTTTTTTCTTTATTTTTCTCCATCTGTTCTTGATATTTTGACCTCCCTCCTCTCCTCGTATTTCATCATCTTCTTGTCTTTTTCTTTCTCTGCTCCTCTTCTCTTCCTTCATCTCCCATCTTTCTATCATCTGTTCATCTTCCTCTCTGCTCTTTTCCTCCTTTCTTTTATTCTTTTTCATTGCCTTTTTTGTTTCCTTTTTCATCCTCTTATCCCCTTCTCTTCCTCTTTCCCCACATCACTTTTCTCCTGCTCTTCCTCCTCCATCCTTTTCCCCTCCTCCTGTCTTCCCTTCTTTATCTTTGCTCTCTCTTTTCATCACATCTCCTGTCACTCCTCTTTCATCCTCTCTCTCTTTATTTGCTCCACTTGTTCTTGCTCCTCCTCTTTTTCTTCTCACTCCTCCAACTTTTGGTCCATCCATCCATCCTCTCCTCTTTCCTCTTCCTCTCCTCCTCAGTTCTGTCTCCTCCTCCCTTTATTCCATCTTCTGGCTCATCAATCCATCTCCTTCTTCTTTTCTTCCTTTTTCTTTTCTTTCTCTCCTCTTCTCCTTTCTCTCTCCGTCTTTCGGTCTATCCATCCATTCACCCTCTCCTCCTTTATCTGTCATTGCCTTGTCTCCTGTCACTCCTCCTCCTCCTCCTTTCTCCCCCCTTTTTTCCATCTTTTGGTTCATCTCTCCATCTTCTCCTCTTCTCCTTTCTCTCTCCGTCTTTTGGTCCATCCATCTTTCCTCGAGTCACCCCCACTCTCCTCCCTTGTCTTCCTACTCTCCCCCTCTTTCTCCTTGTCCACCAGCCTCCTTTTCCTTTTCCTCTCTTGTTTTCACACTCCTCCTCTTCCTCCTCCTCCTCCTCCCCTCATCCCGTCTTCCCTCCTGTTCCCTCTTTCGACTCATCCGTTCATCTCCCTCCTCCTCTTCTCCTCCACCTCCCTCCCCTCCTCTCTTATTCAATCTTCTTGTGATTTACCCCTCCCCTCTCCCCTCTCCTCCCTCCTCTTCCTCCACCTGGCCTTATCTGTCTATTTATTGTGACAGCTTGTCAGAGGTGTGTGTGTGTGTGTGTGTGTGTGTGTGTTAGAGAGGGAAAAAAAGAAAAGAAAAAGAGAAGCCACCGACAGATTTACAGTTTAGAGCGAGCGGCATCCGCAAACTGCAAAATCAAAGAGAGAGAGAGAGAAAAGAGGAGGAGGAGGAGGGAGGTCAGAGGCGAAGGAGGAGATGAAAGGAGGACTGAGAGGAGGAGCTGGATGAGGGTAAAGAGAGGGCAGCGGGGGGATGACAGGTGATGTGTGTGTGCTTTTTACAGACAACATGTTATTAATAAAAACAGCGAAATAAAAACATAATTATCATCTGTTTTTTTTAAAATGCCACAGACGAGCGAGAGCGAGGGAGAGTGTGTGTCAGTGTGTTATTACAAAAATAATTATAGCTGAAATCAATTAAAAACATGACAAGAGCATACATGCATATCTGTGTGTGTGTGTGTGTGTGTGTGTGTGTCGCCCACCACTGTCCTCGTCATACAGAAACTTTACCAGACAGCGTGTTATTAACAAAAACTTTAACTTGGTGTAATTTGTAATTAGCCGCGTGAAAACATGTCAGGAGCATGCGAGTGTGTGTTTGTGTTAAAATCTTAAAACTCATTTTTTCTTATTATTACTGCACAAATTTTCTTTTTTGTTGTTGTTTTTTTTTGTTTTTTTTTTTTTAAGGGTGTGTGTGGCTTTTTTGTGTGTCTGTGTGTGTCCGTCACCACCGCCACTGCCGCCAGTGCGCGTCAAAACTCCTTCCCAGACAGCGTGTTATTAATGAAAACGTATCATAATCCATTTAAAAACATGTCATCATGATTAGAATAATAACAGTGGTTAAACTGACTGAGATGAGGTCAACTGATGAGCATGAATCTCCAACTGAGTTTACGTACAAAGAGATCCAGGACAAGAAAATGAAGTTACAACAAACGACGTTCACAAAACAAACTTGAGAAAACGTCGAGTTAATCGTCAGAATTATGGATTTTACTTCACCTCCAGTTCACAGTTTGTTTCTGCAGCTTCATCAAGTTAAATTAAAGACTTTTAAAGGATGTTTGTCTTCACTTCCTGGCTGTTTGTAATATATAATTATTAATAATTTAGTAAGTGAGTCATTAATCACAACCTGGACCTGGATATGAAGCAGAAAATGAAAGAAAAGTAATTAATTTAATGTTCATATTGTGACTTTTCCATAAGGTCAGACATCTGGAACAATGAGTGTTGGTAAAATCAGCTGCAAAAATCCTTTATAATGAACATTAATGCCTGTTTCAGACTCAAAAAGAAAAGTTTAAAACCTGAGAAAGAAATGAAAATCAGTGCTTTTCAAAACTTTACTTCTGCTCTTTAAGAGTCTTCATTTGTTTTCCCTGGTGATATCATTGACTCTGATATGAAACGTTTTTAAAACATTAAGAAGTGACTTTTAAAAGCATTGATCTGTTGATCTGCAGGTCAAAAACGAGGCTAAATTTGTTTGAAAAGTGAACATATTTACACCAAAGTTACAACAGTGACGCAGGTCTTTGACCACCTCAATTTTTCCCTCTTTAGCTCAGGCAGTGGTGTAGCCAGGGGGACCCCACCTCTAACCCCACACGGCCAGTTACAGTTTCCTCTGGACGAGGTCTGTAAACGGTGCAACTAAAATTTATCAGATAAACGTAAGAGCAGGAACAAACTGTAAAGAAACAGGTGCAAACTGCAAAAGCACTGAAAGCTGCTATATATAGCACAGTTTCTTTCTTATTGCCTGCATGTCCACAAACTATGAGGGTCTTATTTTAGATCCACGCTGTCTGACCACATGTAAACATCATAATAAACCACTTTTCAGTGTCATGTCACGAAGAAAAAACTGAAAAAGATATGAATTTCTCAGCAAACACAAAATGAAAACCAGCCTCGACCTCGTTTCGTACAGTGCATCTGACTTATTAAACTTCAACAAGCACCTGTGTGTTAGCATAAAAAGGTATTTGTGTCTTTTCTATGCAGTGTTTTAACCACTAAATGCCTTTTGTTGTGTGTCCTCAGTTTGCAGCTTCAGCAGCAGAGAGAGAGAGTTCCTAATGTGAATATCTGAAAACACTGTTTTTGCAGCTATGAGCTTGTCATCCAGTAGCAGCGTGGTACATTTGTGTGTGAATGTGTTTGTATGTTATGTACTCGTGTATATGTGATAGCCCGCTGCATGCATGGTGTGTGTGTGTGTGTGTGTGTGTGTGTGCAGGCATACATGCTGTCGTTTTGATAGCTTGTCATTGAAGCGATCCGGTCCACTGTAATTTTCTACTCAAAGGGAACAATGCAACAATACATGCTTCGCTGTCAAAAAAAAAAAAAAAACCTCTGCGCTGTGTGTGTGTGTGTGTGTGTGTGGTGGGTGTCAGTGCAACTGTTGAAGTTGGTCTTAGTTTGCACAACATCTTCTTGTCTTTTTCGTTTTCTTTTCTCCCTCTTCTTTTTTTCCTTCTTGTATCTATTTTTCTCGTCTTGTTCTCTTTTCACCTTCTCCTTTTCTATTTTTGACGTATTGGTGTCACCAATAAATCATCGCACTCCACCTTTTTGAAGAGAGGGAGAGAGAGAGGGACAGGTACAGATGAAAGACAGAGGGATGGATGGAGGGAGCGTTGTTTAGCATCTCATCAACGATAGAATAACGTTTTGTTGCTAATAACAGTGACTCCTAAACTTCATTTCTGTTTCTGAGTGGCTTATTAATTCAGATTATCCTTAATTTCAATCAAATTATGAAAGTCTCCTCGTTAATAAGAAGATGAAATCTTACAGGTGTACTTTCCATAAGTGTAAAACCAAGAGCAGATGCTGAAAATACAAGAAATAATTAGAAGAAATGATTAAATAAAACACCTGACAATGTTAAATTGAATATAAAATGGTACAAAACATACAAAATAAAATGTTTTACTTGCTAACATGATATTAATCTCATGTTCTCAGGGGATACGTAAAGCTGTAGTCCACAAAATGAACATGGTTTTCTGTCTAAATGCATGTGAACAACATGTGAATAGCCTGCAGGACTATAATAAAGTAAAGTAAAATTAAACCACAGCTAAAGCCAGTAAAATCACATACTGCAACCTGACATAAAAGCACAGTCGAACTAATAAAACCACAAACTGTAACATGAAAGCAGAGTGAAATATGGAGCGGACACACATAAAGATCAACATACTGTTTGTCCATTAGCTGGGTTTTAATTATGGTGGTGGCCAGTTTATAACATTAGAGTCTGGTTTGGTAAATATGTGTTTAGAAACCAAATGGTCCACTTTTTATTATGTTTGGTTCTCTGCTTTAAACAGAGTATTTTTGCTCTTTTAAAGAAGACATTTCTAAATCTAATATTATAAGTTGAAATCCTTCAGAAAGTGGATTCTTCATTTGTCTCACAGATAGCAGTTAAGCTAGCAAGCTATGTGCTAATCCAAACTGCAATAAGTAATGGGTTTAATAACTTAAATTAGGTAACATTCATTCAGATATATCACTAGTTCGAGTTGTTAAAAGATTTATTCTCAAGTGATTAGGTTTATTAAACTTTTTCAAAGCTACATTTTAACAGGCTACTGTTTCAGATCAGGTAGAGGTTAGCTAAAAGTAAGCTATCATGCCCATGTGTTCATTGGTTCATCTATTTAAAATCAGTTCTTTAGATAGTTCTGAGTATAAAATTATTAATATAAAGTTCAAATATATCAAAGTGTATCAAGCTTTTAGCAAGTAAAGTATGCAGCTAGCATAAAAGCTAACAGGCTCAGTGCTAATCCAAACACATAAACATTGATTGAATGGGTAAAATTGGTCCAAAATGATTAAACTACTAATTTATGTGAGAGATCACAATGAATACAATGATGTTAAGAAACTAATTTCTGATCAAAAGTGTAAAATATTTCACACTGTACGCACATCTGCTTTAAAATCAGTTAGCAGTTAAGCTAACAGGCTAAACAGTCATTCAAACTACCAGTATTTCTCGATTCAGAACACAGAAATTAATCCAAATCCATTCAGTCACTTGAAAACTACTCAATCTAAATCTTAATCGAATGTATAAAATCTTAAATACATTTGACACACCAGCTTCCTGGCAGATAGCAGTTAAGCTAGGAGTAGCAGCGCTAATACAAACTGACACAAGTCATTGATTCAGAGGCTGAAAGTAATCAAAATCCATTTCCTTTTAAATAAAAAACCCCCTTCAAATCTCAATCAGATGTATGAAATCTTTAACTCGTTGGACACGGCAGTTAAACACCAGCAGATAGCGGTTTAAACTAGCTGGCGTGGTGCTAATCTGAGCCCGCATTAATCATTGATTCAGTGTCTGCCTGTAATTGATATGTAAATAGCATGTTTAACCTCCATTTACATGTGTGTTTGTGCGCGTCGACGAAGGCCAAGTCTCACACAGACGCAGTGTGTTTTTAAGTGTGTGCGTTTGTGAGAAAGACAGAGCGAATGTGGGAGTGCAAGAGGCATGTTGATGGAGGATGGGGGGGTGAGGGGGGGGGGGTCGCTTCCAAGTTACAAAAGAAGTTAATTAAAAATGAAAAAAGAGAACGAAGGGAGGGCGGAGGTGGAGGAGAGGGAAGACGGGAGTGGACGGAAGCAGTCGGGGGTGGACAGAGGGGGAGAGAGAGGGGGAGGAAAATAGAAAAAAAAAGGAGGGGAAGGAATGGAGGGAAGGGGGGACGCAGTGTTTTATTGAAAACGGGTGGACAAACAGTGTGTAATTGGCTGGGGCCGCAGGGGCTAAAAGAGAGGTTCAAAGAGAGGAGAGAGCGATAGAGAGCAAATTAACAGATAGTGGAGGAGAGGCGAAGGGGAGGAAGAGGAGGAAGAGGAAAGAGATGACATGGGAGAAAGGGAGGGAGGGAGGGGAGGGGAGGAAAAAAAGAAAGTGTTGACTCAGAGAAAGACAAGATCAGGGGGGATATAAGACGAGAGAGAGAGCGAGAGCTACGTGGCCACAGACACCTGAACGTGGGCATTAATCTGCTGTAACAACCTGAGCTGCACTCGTTGGTTCAGGTGACGATAAAACACAATCCAAGAGGACAGATCCAAGTTTGACGGCTTATCTGACGTTAAAACACTCAACACAAAACATCAGAAAAGAGTGAAAATTCCCATTAGAATTTAGTCTACTGAAGCCCAGTGAGGTGGATTTAAATGTCTCGTTTTAACGCACAGTAAAGTGTTGGACAATCCTCTGTTTTTTACTTTCTGTCCCAAATGTCTGACGATGTATTCAAACGTGCTGCAAAAGGACCTGAAGCTTTGTGAATGAATATCTTTAAATGTATTTAAATGTAAAGTGAAATAATTAGAGGCAGATTCTCTAAGATGTCGCTGAGACGTTGCTTCCTTTTGATTTTTTGAGTTTGTGTTGTGTTTTCTGTCTGCTGCCTTGAAGAAGAGACTCCTAATCCCACTCTCTCTAACTCTCCTGGTTAAATTTAATAAAACATCAATCAAGTTCTGGAGAATCACTTCTTTACAGACTTCCTTGCGATAAGACAAAGTGTTAGATGATGTTTAAAGAGAAAATAATCAGCAGAGTAATCAGAGAATAAACTGCTGCTTTAGTCTCAGTTTTTTAATAGAAAGCAGCAAATTCTGCCTTTTGCTCCCGACATAATCCACACTAGACGTATGTTGTTTTTAGTATTTAAATCTGACCTTGATGGTGTCATATTTGTTGTGAGGACACTCATATATGTCGGCGTCGTCATTCTGAAGCAAACTATGAAAAATATGTTGCTGTAACTTTTCTCTGTGGAGCGAAAAACATCAACCAGAACAACCAGGTGTCCACATACTTCTGGCCACAAAGCGTGTGGTCGCTGCACCTCAGGTAAATAAGGAGCTCGGCTTATTAGCATTTGGTGTGTGTGTGTGTGTGTGTGTGTGTGTGTGTGTGCGCCTGTGCTGACTAAGGCTTATCAGATTCTCAAGGGGCAAGAAAAAAGCCAGAAGAGAGAGCGAGGTTAGAAAAAAAAGAGGATAGAGGTATTCTCTCTCTCCCCTGTCTGATTGAATGGAAGCTGAAAGGTCGCGACCTCTTTCTAAACACTCCACGGTTCTCAGCATTAATCAAATAACACTCTCTCACACACACACACACATTTAAACACACTCACACACACACTTTGTGCTGACCTTCACACACTTGCATGCATGCACACCGAACACGCATACGTTTAAAAATGCTCACAAAAAAAAAATCTTACCGGCTTACGCAGGCAGATGCAAATGGTGGGTTGGCTTGCACGTGTGTGACCCCACACACACACACACACACACACTCTACCAGGTGAATTTAGATAGGATTATACTCACATACCACACTGTATAAACAGTGTCAAATGCCCTGTGTGTGTGTGTGTGTGTTCACTTTCCTCTGCAACAACTTTATGTGTGTGTGTGTGTGTGTGTGTGTGTGGTCGTCACAGTGACATCTGCACCGTTGGCTAAACAGCTTGCGAATATGCTGATAAAAACAACGCCGGCAGCCAAATTTACAACACCTATAAAACACACACACACACACACACACACATAAACACACGTACACTCAGAGGGCGTATTATGGTGAGATTTACACGGTGTCTGTGTGTGTGTTTGGGTTTATTGCAGTTTACAGGACAGAGAGAACGTCTATGTAAGCAACAACTACTGTGAGAGAGAGATGTATGTGTTTTGTTAGAAAAGTGCGTCCAGACTTTGAATGTGAATGTAATATTTTATATTTTGTTTTGGATCTAGTTAAATTTTTGTCCTTGTTATTCGTTTTTACGACGATCTCCTCAACCTGTGTGGTTTCTGTGTCTCTACTTTTTTGCATTTTAGCAGTTGAATATTTTAAAATGTGTCTTTTTCAGGGATTTTGAACATTACCCAGTTTACATATTCTGTGTATTTGTCTGTCTGTCCTCTCTCCTCTGATCTGGTGTCGTGGTTATTTGCTCTGAACTCGATCGACGATGTTAAACATCTCTGTAGCTTAGAAACAAACCTTTATAAATGAAGATGCGGAAGCCAGCGATGACCGTCCAACCTCTTCAGTGGTTTAAAGGCAGTGGCAGCAGCATGAGCAAACAGGATATCTCCATAAATCCATTGTTTTGTTTGGTATATCTGGTGAGATAGAGCAGAGAGGAAAGAAAATACAGAGTGTTAGTAGTGTAAAACAAAGAATCCAATATAGTTTTCTTAAGCTACATCATGTACGGTCCAATCACGTTCAGTTAATGAGAATAACCTCCTGGCAAAATCACAACAATGTTTGTTTGTAGCAGACAAACACTCACCAGTATAATTCTGATACTGTATTCCAGTATTTTTGGAATATAGTATTGAGACTTTCAGAAACGCTGACTGTGGATTCACTCACATGTTACAGCTACAGTTGGACCTTAGCAACAGTGGAGACAGTGTAGCATTATGGACTCTACTAATGGTCGTTTCTATGGTTACAGAATGGATACAGTTTAGAATGAATGCTAGCTACAGTCGTTTCTATGGTTACAGAGTGGATACAGTGTAGGATGGACACTAGCTGTAGTCGTTTCTATGGTTACAGCTTTCAACTGAGTAGCATAGGCACTAGCTACAGTTGTTTCCATGGTTGCAGTCTTGATGCAGTGTAGCTTAGACCCTAACTTAAGTTGTTTCTATGGTTGTGATATTCATACAGAGCAGTGTAAACGTTCATAAACAAAGGTTTCTTTCTTGCTTCTTTTAAATCTATTAAGGTAAAGTAATCCTTTATTAGTCCGAAAAAAGGGAAATTTAGTTTTGTTTACAAAATATTTAACTTCTTTAAATGAGTATTTTCTGCTGTGAACTAAGCAGCATGAATCACAGGAAGCTGGTCATCATTGGAACAGATGAGTGATTTTTCAGCTTTAACTGCTGCAGTTTGTATTTTGAGATCCGTCAGGGATCAGACTGTAAGTGGATATGAAACCCAGAGCAGAACATTGGGCTGGAGGACAAACGCCACAGACTTCCTCCCCTCTCTTAATAAACACCATCACTGTGCCATCATGCGAGGCTCTGACCCCCCTCCCAGCTTACAGTACAGTCTGCAGTGTAGCAGCACAACAGCACACTGTGGCTGTGAATGTGTGGGAGTGTGAGAATGTGCAACAGGAAGTCGTTAAAAATGAGCGTAAACATGCTCATGAAACATTTTTTCCTGGATAAATACAGCGCCATTCTTAAAAAGAGGCAGTGCAGTTGGAGCAGAAATAAAGGCCTGTGTGTGTGTTTCTATGCAGCCTATATCAGGAGCTCTTAACCTTTTTTCCAGCATGTAACCCACACTGAGTAAATTTAGCCTCGGCCTGGGACTCAGGCAGAGGACACAGTACACATCATGGTCATCAGGAAACCGGCTGGACTGAAGCCTGTAACCTGCTGTCGAGTCGCCAGATGTATTTTAGTAGAGGACAATCACCTGTCAATCAAGTGTCGAGTGATTAGTAAGGAACACAGCCGACCGATTAATCAGTGTAAATGTAAATAAACGTGTCTGTTGTCTGTGTTAAACCTCACTCTGATCTTATCCTAACCTCAACCAAGAGCTGGGAGTCCCTGAATGCAACCAGAGAAAAGTTCAATAACGCTGCACTCGCTGCAAGGACATCATGCTGCAGGATATTCAAATATTTTGGCTGAAAATAAATGTGTTCAGGAACAAATTTGCAACTTTCCAAATACTGAAATTAACATTTCCTCATTACGTTAATAGAAAATAATCTGGTCAGTGTTGAGCAGGGTTGTAAAGGAACTGAAACTTGCCGGTAAATTTCCAGAAACTTTCCATGGGAAGTTAAGCTGAGAAATTTTGGAAGTATATGAATATATGGGGATTAACTGGAAATTTTGGGTAATTTAAATGCAAAAAAATGAAAGCACAAAGCAAATGAGTTGCATATAAATACAGTTTCAAGGAGAGACAGAACCACTGAGTCCCAGCTCAACATCCTGATGCTGCACTTGAATTCGACAGTGTTTGGCTGGAGTCACGCTAAATCCAATAAGCCTGTTAAGGTGTTTACATGACAGTTGAAATAATAAGAGCCTTAATGTGGTTATAATTGAATTATTGGAGTGTAAGTAAACACACACTGATGGAAAAGTTTTGAGAGTTGAAGTCAGGGTCGTGGTGGGAGTTTCTGCTGCTCTGAACATGAACCAGTCTTGACTTAACTCTCTTCTTTTTTTCTTTTTGTTTCCTCAGATCATTTCATTTTCAGTCTCAAACTTCAGTCCGAAGCAGGAATGTGTGTGAATCTCTCTCAACTCGTCTCATGTTCCTCCTCATTTTTCTCCTCTTTCCTCTCCTCCTCCCCCTTCCTCCGCTCACTCCCCCATCCCTCCATCCTCTCTTCTCTGTGGTTCGAATTAGACAATGAAAACAATGAATTTGGTGTCTGTTTCTTTCTCTCTGTGTGTCTCGCCCTCCCCCACTTCTTTCTCTTCATCTTGCTCGCCCTCTCTCTCTCTCATAGTGACCCTGTGTCATACTCTCTCGCCCCATGCCAGCAACCCCCACCTCTCTCTCCTTTTTAGTCCTTTTTTCTTTATCTTCTGTCTCTTTTTTTTTAGTTCCTTCTGTACTCGTATATTATTGTATCTGTCTTTATCTGTCTCTTTCTACATCCCCTCACTCTCTCTCTCTGTCCTCTCATCCTTTTTCTATCTGTCTTTCTCTTTCTCTCTGTCTTTCTATGTGATTTCATGCTCCAGCTGCTCCATTATCAGTCTGTCTGAGGTTGTGTTAACATCAACAATGCTGCTACACATACACTGATAGACAGATAGATGGACAGACAGACAGTGAGACATTCAGCAGGGTGGATCCTTGGTGAAACTCTGCGTTTCGTTATCCTTTCTCATGTCTTTGTTTTTTTCTGTCTGCTTGTCTCGAGTTTAAACAGAAGTTGAAGCTCAACTTGATGCGAGACCTCTGGGTTTGAAACACGATTTTAAGAAGCTTCATGTTGACTTAAGTGAGGAATTTTGAGATAAAACACAACCTATGTCAAATTAAAAAGTATCTTAATCAGGAGCCCTGAGGCGCACCAGTTTAAATGAGCTGCCTATCTGGATACAAAACTTTTCAAAAATCAGCTTCCTAAGCTATAATGGATAAAGAAGCGTGAAGCATGAAGTTTATTTTTGGTTGCTGTAGGGTTGAGCATATTCAAAGTTAAATTTAAACTGAACCTGACATGATAAACACAAGTTTAAAGAGTTGAAGGTGTAAACAGAAACTTCTAAAGGTGCTATATGCAAGTTTTTGCTATCTCTATGTGGCTAAAGTTAGCATTAACTGCTGTTAACAAGAGCTTCAGCCATTGTTGTGTTTACAAGACAAGAAGTTCTTCATCTGTCATGTTGGACTGAGGGCAGACTGGATGTTACAGTGACTCACTATCGTTAGCTGGTTAGCATGCTAACTTCAGAAAATAGAAGCAAAGCATGGGTTAACAGTGGCATTGCTTTTGACCATTTGTCAGTTTATGCTAACGCTACATAGCTAACATTAGCATTAACAGCTGTTTGTTAGCTAGTCTAGAAGAAATGTTGCGAGATCAGCATCAAACTTAATTCTTTTACTTGCAGAGAGCTGTCTCCAGCAGTGGGATTGCTAATGTTAACTCTTGTTTTGCTTCTATTTCTATCACTTATTCTCTTCTTCTGACGTTAGCATGCTAACCAGCTAGCCCCAGCCCATGCTGTCTCGTAATACCACTTTGCGATAGTGCAAAAACCTCATGTTCAAATTGGCCACAGGGCACATACGATTGTTCTGCTTTGTTGTGTGAGTTTAATCTTGACACATGGATTCTGGGTTTAAGCATAAACAGAAAAGCTTCATGTTGAATTTGACCAGAAATTTTGAGGAAAAACTGAATGTATATCATTTAAGAGGGATCTTAATCAGGAGCCCGGAGGAACGCCAGTTTAAACAAGCTACAGTTGTTGTTCATTCTCCACAGTTTCAACATCTTTCTTTGCTGTTGTTTGTCATAGAATATTTATTTTACACCTGACTATATTTAATCTGTTTTGGTTCAAAAGCCCATTTAGTTTAATAACAAACTAAAATAGACCACCAAAACAAGGATTAAATAACATCTTTTCAGTGTCTGCTTGTTTACATTCTGCTGAATCCTTGTACACTTAGGATTCTCAACGTGTGGCTCATGACCCTAAAATTAAACCATCTATTTTCTGGAGGGTCCCTAAGAGACAGGAGTATTTTCTTTTTAACCAAAAGTGCTCTGCTCAGTTTGAAAACATGGAAGATTTTCCTGATATAGTCTCTCCAAACCCAACAGGATTTCTCTTTTAGTTTTTAGACAGTTTTAACTCCGTTGTCTTTGACTTTATTTTTTGCTTCTTGCTAAATATCACCCAACACAAACAAGGCAAAAAAGCATTAGCTGCCTCCTGCAAGGCAAACATCCAGATATCCAATAGGGAACTCCCACTGGAAATCCAATGTTTTTACAAGTCACAACTGGCAAACTGAAGGAAACGACTTCAGAAAATTAAGAAAACAAGAGTTCAGTTATCTTTCAATCACACTCAGGGTGTAGTTCCTACAGTTTGGTTTCTTAGTCACAACGCTGGGGTTTTTTTGGTGTGTGTGCACATGACAGATTCAGCTCTGAGTTTAATATTGAACACAGATGCGTGTGATGTTTCTGCAGGACAGTGATGTTATCTTGACGCCGGTGACCTTTGACCTCGTGGAAGAAAGCAGGGGAAAGTGGGAAAAGATTTATGAAGGAATCTCTGCGAGGAATTTCTTTCCTCTCCTGTTTTCTTTCTGTTTGTTGTTTGTATTTTTTTCTTCCTCCTGGTTCAGATGGACAAACAATATCTTCTCCTCTCTCTCCTCCTCCCTCGTTCATTAATCACTCCCTCCCACTGCTCCTCTTTCTCTCCTTCCTCCTCCCCCCGTTTCTCTCGCCTGTCAGACATCTCTGTCTTCTTCTTTTATTCGTCTCTGCAAGGTGATTTGATTCTTTTCTCCTGTTTTTCTGTCTTTCTTGCATCCCTCCATCTTTTCTTTCCACCCTGCTTTTCCCCTCTTTCCCACCTTCTTGCTTCCTTATTATTTCCTTCCTTTTGTCTTCTTCCCTTCTCTCCTTCTTACCCTCTCCTCATCCATTCTTCCTTCCATCCCTCTATCCTTTTATCTCTCACGTGTGTATGTGTGTGTGAAAGACAAATCTTTCCATTGTTGTTGTTTAGATTCTTTCAGGATTTGTAAAATCTCGGCCATGTTTGTAGTTTTTGGAGCGCACCGGCGGGGGCTTTTTTCGCTAATGTGTCAGTGTGTAAAGACAGGAGGAATGTGTGTTAAAGTGTGTGTGTGTGTGTGTGAACATTCATAACACTAACATAACTTTATGTTTGTGTGTTTATCTAGTAGAGAATATTGTTTTTTGTGTGTATATATGTGTGTTATTGTGCACATGTGTGAGTCAAAAACTGTCTATGTGAGGGAATCTGTGTGTAATAGATGAGAAAGTGTGTGTTTGTGTGAACTCCTCTTTAAAGTCAAACTCACAGAGCTTAAAAGCAGCATTTCCTGCCTTGGAGGATGAAAGCTGCATGATTATTTGTCCTGTGCGAGTGTGTGTCTGTGTGTGTGTGTGTGACCCACTTGAGGCCAACAAATACCACAGGCCTCGCTGTTCGTGTGAACTCTTTCTTGATCTCGTCTTCTGCGTGGAAGTGCGAGTGTGTGCTTGAAAGAAAAAGTGAGAGGGAACATGTGGACCTGAATATATGCACCTGTGTGTGTGTTTTGTGAGTGTGTTTTCCTAATGGGTTGGTTGTAGATTAGTTTGGGGGGGGGGGGGTTCAGAGAGCTCTGCCAGTTCGTTCCCTTATGCTTTGTTTGGGGTGACCTACAAAAGCCACATTCCTCCACACTCCCTCCCTCTCCTTTTACTTCATGCTATAGACCACATACAGCGTTTCCAGCCATAAGAATAATTCTCCACTTTTAACTCATGCTAAACTATAAATTTCAGTTATTACCGAATGACTTTTGCCTTTTCTAAATAGCTGACAATGTATAATAAAAACAGAAATATTAGGATACAGCAAGAGGAAATGACATCTGATAAAAAAAAAAGTCTGTTGATTATAATCCAAGGTCACGCTCGGCGCAGCACTGAGTGTACCAAAACAACGTCTTTAAATGGAAATGGCTGCGCATCAAACATCCTGTTGCTTCAGTAACAAGGATTTTTCTTCTCCTGAGAGATGTGACATGATGTTTCTGCTCTGTTTTTAGTGAAGGTGCAACACTTACAGCACTGTGCACGAGTTTTAGGAACTACAAAGTGAGGTTGCAAAATTCTGGGAATTTTCAAAGTTGGAAACTTTCCATGGGAATTAACGGGAATTTATGGGAATAAATTGGAAACTTAGAAAATTGCAGGTTAGCACTTATTATTTAATTACATTCATTTTTTTCTTGTTCAATGAAAGAATTGATTAAAGTTCAACTTGCAGATAAGTCAAAATCAAAAATGTCATTTAAATTTGTATCGGCTTGCACAAATGTATGCTTATGACAAAACAAAATATTCATATTTATGTTTGTATATGATATGGTTTGAATAAATTACCCCAAATTTACAGTTAATTCCTGTTATTTTCCATAAATTCCCATTAATTGCCATATATTCCCGTTACTTTCCAAGTTTCCAATTTGGTATATTAAAAAAATTCCCAAACTTAACTTCCCATGGAAAGTTTCTGGAAATTTACCAAAAAAATCTCCATCCCTTTGCAACCCTGCTAAAAAGTAACGAGAGTATACTAACTAAATACACTGAATTAAATCAATATATTTTGGTGTGAACAGCACCATTTTTCCTCATAACACCTTCAAGCTTGGAGATCACTGGACAAAATGATGTGTTTTCATTTAAGTGTGAGCTTATGAAATAGCTACAGGGGCATCAGCGGATCCTTTAAAAGTCTTAAAAACATGAAGTTTGATTTCGGATACCCTGAGCTATCAATGGGTCTGATGCGTCTCCTCTATGGTTAAAGTTTGTATGGCTTCATACACAAAAACAGTTAAGTTACTTAGGCATCAAGCTGCTCACTGTATGTGAGCATCTGTCTGTGTTTAATGTCGGTTTAGTCTGAAATCATCTGCTTTCCTGGAAATTTGAGTCATGGTGATCAGTGGCTGGCATCACTGAATAATTTGCAGAAAGTTTTAGTTTCCCTGTGGTGACATCATCATAATATTCCAGCTTGCACTGTGACATAATCATCACCATAATCACAATCATCATTTTAGATCCTCTCTGGTGGACTTCTCAAATTATTCATTGATCCATTGTGCCGTCATCATCATCACCAAATTGGCAGCAGGCCTCTGTGTTAGTAACTTGTCCTTTCCTAAACCTTTTTATCTTCACATTGTCATTATTAAAATGGAGCTATGATAATAAGCTATTTTTTCTTGTGACCTCATAATCTCAGAGAATATCCAAGTTTTACGACTTTGATCTCGAAAATTCCGGAATGTTACTCTCCACCCCTCCCTTTCATTCCCATGAGTACAATGTATCAGTGACGCCTTGAGGGAATTTATTGAAATGGCACAAACGCTCACTTGGACTCAAGGTTGAACTGATTAGATTATGGTGGTCAGAGGTCAAAGGTTAAGGTCACGTTTTTGGCTTCTTGAACACGATATCTCAGGAACACCTCGAAGAAATGTCTTCCTTTCTTTCTAACTCAAAAATTCACATGCTAATTAACTGCAACTGGACTGGTTGGCAGAGGTGTACAACCACAAGGTGGTAATTCTAGTTTTTACCTACAGTGCCCTCTTTATATATTTCTTGCAATTTTCCTGGAACTCAAGACACCTTTACAGTTTCATCCTGCATCATAGCAAATAAAGTGATAATAATAATGATATCATAAGCAGCTCAACATGCAATTTGTCAAGTATGTACTCTTGAAGGTATGTGTAAAACTTTTCAAAAGTTACAAAGTGCCTCAGAGGAATTAAAAAGGTAAAAATTTTATGGAACAAATAAAACAAAAACAAAAAGTTTCCCCCTGAAGATGTGACAATGGAGAGTTTGTGATGACTCCAGAGCAACGGAAATATCAACAGAACAACAATAACCACAAGAAATACAGCTCTGACGGCTTCATTTGCATAGCCATTTACTGCACATTGTAAAATAAAAAGAACAAAACAGGAAAATTATCAGTCAGCTATAATTACTAGAAGACTAATGCTGACTCCATTAAAGCGCAGATCTGGTTAAGGCTGACTCAGCGCAATCCAGAGAGCACAGTGGACTCCCTGAAAACAGATTAACTAGACTACGACAGCATAATGAGGGCAATAACAGGCGGGTTTATTAAAAAACACAAAGTTTGGTTTTGTGTGGCTGGTGTCTGTGAAATGTAACCAGGCAGAAACAAGAGTCACGTCTTTTTACAGGCAGTCTGCTTCCAGGAAAGGGAATGACTGCCGCAGACACTGAGAGGCGATGTGTCACACCGGGCCTGATATTTACTGGAAACACCGGTGAACTCATGAGCAGAGGCTTCTCACTGTTCACTGCTGAGTCGTGGAGGCAAATACAAATACAGATGGACAAAAGGAGAGGAGTTTATTCATCTGTAGAAACACTCAGAAAGACAGATAAATAGATGAAGAGACACAATTGGCTTTTTGTTCATGGAGTGAAAAGGTTATGACTGTAGTGATTATAAAACTCTTGTCGTGTGACTAAGGAGATTTACTCTAGTACTTCACTAAAGTGCAATTTACTGAGTATTTTCTTTTTACTTCACTACATTGATTCGACAGCTGCAGTAACTGGTTACTTTTCAAATTAAGATTTTACACAACAGATTTAACTATCCCGGAATCTGCTGGCTACAATAATATATCAATAATAATACGATTTTTTTAGAATATATATCAAATGTTGAAGTACTTTTACATAGTTGTGCAAGTGTAGAACCTTTACGTGTACTGGAGTGAGTATTGTTACATAAACCTTCATTTCCGAACTTTGTCTCCCCCTTCTGGCAGTGAGAGTAATTACGCAAACACTGTTGACGCTTATAACATTTTTGCCATTGATCGCTTTCTTTCTCTAGACTGCAGTCCTTCCTCTGAACGCCTGAGTTTCTTTTTTTTTATCTTTTTTATCTTTTCTTGCCAAAGCATTTTGTTGAACAATCCAACTGCAGTGGCCTTTAATGTCTCACTTTTTCATCCTGTGCTCCCAACGCACAACAGTCATGACTCCTGAAACTGTTGTTTTTCTAGGGAGGACAGTTTCTTTACTGAAAAATCTAATCAAACATATGACGTGATCGATCAGTAAATCACCTGCAAAGCTAAGTCAGACTGCTCACTTCCCCTAAAATTTAATAAGCCTTAATAAACCTTAGTGTAATAATTTCTTTTAATGCTGGTTGCCTCCATTATAAAAAGATGTGGGGAAACCCTTTACTAGTAATGTTGTTTTACATCTTATTGTGGTTTTGCCTGGTTATTTAAATCCCTGTACACCTGACTTTCCATCCTGGTGAGCTGTAGTGGTGCATGTTTCAGTAGTTTTTGTCTGTCGCAGTCTGTTATTTATAATTTAAACTCCTTGTCAGTGGTATTTGTCTCTAGGGAATGTGTCCAGATTTTGTTGTCACTCTTGCCTCTCTCTGTCACTTTTTAGGCTTGAACCTGGTTTAGTTTAGTTCATTTACGGAAACATCTGCACAAGTTGTCACCTGATCAGCACCTGATCCCTAAACGATCAGGTATCTGCACCAATACTGACCTTATTAAGCGGATCAGGTGTCAGTCATGACATGACCGTAGCTGGTGAATCTCTGGCCTCATGTTACTTAAGATAAAAGTGATTCCAGCAGGTTTACGTCTGTGATGTCTACTGATTTTATACAGAGCTCCTGCATCTGAATTGGTACTGAGAGAGAAAGAGATTGGTTTGGGTTGGTGCCTTATTGTTGCCAAGTTTTTATCTTAATGACTAATTAACTGGATCAGGTCATCAGAGTGTTTAATCAGAGATTTACAGGTACAATATTTGGGTTTTCAAAGCGTCAATGTCCATATAAATGCACCTAAAGTTTGATCAATAACATCACATTTGACATGGACATTTGAGAACACAATAAACTGTTAGATTGCTGACTGACAGTACAGCCAACACACCGCGCTCACATTTTCATTTCCTCACACCACCATGCTCCAGATCACCTTGTGTCCTTTAATTCAAAATGACAACGCTCCTGGTTTGCAGACCTGCTGAAATCCCCTGATGGCAGAAACGGTGTCATTTTGTATTAAATAGATTGTGTTTTGGAGCATAATGTTCTTGGGCGGCCTCTGAAATGAAGCATTGCATCACTCTGAGTTAATATATCCACTGCAACAGGAGCCTGGAAATGAGCAGGTTTCATTTGTCTCACGTTTTACTCCAGTTTACATACAAATCAGTGTTTTGTTTCTCTATCTGATAAAAATCGACCTGTAGCTGGATCGTCAAAGCATCTTTTCATCTCGCAGTGCTAGAATCTGACGTCCTTTGTCCCGTGTTGGGACATTAAGTTGATCAGATGTTAGGATTGTAAGTTGCTTTTACTGTATCACTGGTGGCTGTAATTTCATCAGGATTCCTTAATAATTTCCTGGGAAGACTCCTGGAAAGAACTGTCTAATTTGGTACTTGTTATATGGAAAATAGTGTTCAGTTGGTACACTTATAATCAAACAAGTCCAAATAATTAGTAGTGTAACCAAGAGTTTTTTAGTCAGTGCGCAGTAATACTCAAAAGAATGAAGTGCGTCCACAGGCAAGGACATACACTGTAAACAAGAACTGCTAAGAACTATTTCGGCTTACTTTTAATGGCGCCAATTTGCCAACATAATTAAATATAGGCTAAAATGCCATTATTATGCTTCTTCCTGTTTACAACTGTAGTTCCCCAGAATCTGTGATGTTGCACAAAATCATTTTGACAGAGCGACAGCTAATAGGAAAAGTCCAACAGCTGGTCGACCAATGGTGTAGCTCCACCACTCAGTCACTCAGTCAGTGAGTCAGTCATGGACATTTGCATTTATAGAGCTAACCTCGTTGTTGCGGTCCAGCTACAAATACAATTTGTCCAGGACAATTTACTGTAGAATGATCTGACAGTGGTGAACAAACAAAAACAGATGGTACTACCTACAGGAAGTCGAAGAACCTTAGAAGAAGCTCGAGAAAAAAACATGCCACGGCCGACACTGACAAAAAGAGCTGAAAATGTACTTTGAAACGGCAACTTGACCCAACAACAACTGTTATAATCAGGCAACTCCCCATCTCCTTCTTCCCATTGACTAACTGATAACACAGTGAACAGCCTAATAAAGTGATACAGTATAAAGTAGGACACCGTTAAAGCCGACAGAGCTCGTTGGACTCTTGTCTTGTTTCTCAGATTATATTAAAATCACACAGGTTGTGTGGAACAGCAGCAGCAGCAGCTAAGGAGATACTTCTGGGGAAAGTAGAAAGTCATAAATTCTCCTTTTAAATTAACCGATTGAACAATGTGACCATAATATCTCGGCTGGAGGGCGTTGATCAATAAGAGCGGGTCAATAATTGCTTCACCAGCTGCTGTTTTGT
Source organism: Lates japonicus (assembly GCA_033238685.1). Taxonomy (NCBI): domain Eukaryota; kingdom Metazoa; phylum Chordata; class Actinopteri; family Centropomidae; genus Lates; species Lates japonicus. The sequence goes on along the minus strand of BRZM01000125.1, from coordinate 446,500 downwards.
GGCTTTACTTTCTGTTTTGAAGCAGAACTCCCCCCTCATCCCTCCAACCTCCACCCCCCCACCCCACTAACAACAAACACAGCTGAATATTTAACCGTATGGTACGAGGGATGAAAAGCCCCTGTTCTCATGCCAAAAAAAGCAAATGACAAAGCAGTTTTATTGTTCCAGTAGTTAGCACGGTGATATATTGCCTCCTCACTGGACGTTTCTCCTGGATCTCTGCTCTAATTAGCCAGATTACTTCTCCCTCTCTCTGTTAAGGGGAAAAGTGATTGTATTGTTTGTGTCATCTACAGGCCACCGTAGCTTGAGGGGGGCTGGTATTACAGTGCTTGTCTGAGCCAAAGACGTCTGGTCCCTATTAGAGATCGAGAAAGGTCCCAGTCACTCGATATTTTACAATAACCCTTATCAAGTTGACAGTTTATAAAGTTGATGCAATAAATAATAAAAATGCAAGAAATTAATGTTTATGCACTAATTTGTTTTGCCAAATGTGAGCGAAAATCAATGTTACACACAACAAACAATAAAAACAAAGACACAGGAGTAAAATCAACCAGACAGAAACCAATAAAATTCTAAAATATGCAGCTTATAAAACACAAGATGTCAACCATAAAAGACGCCAGTGGCGAGTTCCTGTCTCCTTTCTTTGATACCTTACTTTAAAGGATAACTGCTGTATTTTTTAACCAGGCCTTATTTCCCCATGTTTTTGGGTGTAAATGATTGATAGGGACAAAAAAAATCAGTGCAGCACCAAGCAAGAACGGTGAACCTGGCTTCTGTGAACAGCTGCTGCAGTGTAATCCAATGGGAAATTGTCCATGTCAATGTACGTCCACTAAAGTGGACAAGCTCAGATTGTTATTATAAGTGTCTGACAACATTATGGATGGGATTACTACAGAGATAGAGCTTTTTATTAAAGAGTAAGATCCTTTTTGTTTAACCAGAAACATTGTTATACATCCCTACCAGACTCCATTGACAAAAACAGGAATTTTACCTAGCAGACTGTAGGAGCTGCTGGAATACTGCTGCTTTGATCTGTTTTTTTTGTGTTGTTGTGTGACTTTTAGTGATGGAAGAAGTACTCCGATCCTTTACTGAAGTAAAAGCACCACACAATAACACAAACAAACCTTGAACCAAGCGAGGCAGCGATGGATTAGCAACTCCAATGTTCTGCTTGGTAAAAGTGCTTTTTTTGTCAATAGAGTCTGGCCTATCAATCATTAACGCCCCAAAACATGGGAAAATAAGGCCCAGGTTCAAAAATACCAGAGTTATCCTTTAAGAATATAAACATGTTTTTAAACTAAAACTCCCTGACTATTTCCCATCACAATGGATCATCTAAATAATTCCAAATGTTTCAGTTTTGCAGATAAGCCATCTTCCTTCAGTGATTATGAGTGGAAACTATGACTTTTTTTTCCTGGCTGGAGAGAGCGAGCGAGCGAGTCCCTGCTCGCTGAAAGACATCCAGCTCTCCTGAAACTACTTCACTTAAAGTCACTTTGTCACCATAAAGCAGTTTAATGTTTCTGACTCCATATCAGCTGTTATAAAGTGGAGGGAGGGGCAGGGGGTGGATGTGTGGGGGAGGGGGGGAATTAAATTGGTTTAAATGGGCGTGTTAAAACTCGTCCGCAGCCTGAGAACGAGGACAGTCAGCCGTTAATAAAGTTGATATGTTAGTTCATCACTGTAAAACTTTACAACTCTTTGAATGTTTATCATTTTTTATAATAACCAGCTCAGTGTGTGTGTGTGTGTTTTATTGCATTACTGTTATCACTTTTATAATGGCTAACTGTGTGTGTGTGTCTGTGTGTGTGTGTGTGTGTGTGTTGCCTTACATGGCCAAGCCGACCTACCACGAGGGTGTAATAGAATAAAAGCTAATCTGTGTGTGTGTGTGTGTGTAAATCTGTAATAATAATATATTCTGGGAGATTCAATGTGTGTGTTTATGAAAGGATAGAGCTGTGTGTTCATGTGTGTGTGTTGAAGCAGGACTTGTATCCAAGTGTGTGTGTGTGTCCACTGTGACCCAGTGTAAACTAATATTGATTCAGCTGTTGGTGTTATACACTAGTCATAAAACTGGACTTATTGTAGGATCCAGGCTTACCTTCTCACTGTGTGTGTGTGTGTTGTACCAAGATTTTCCCTCCATGTTTGCGGTAGCGTCTGTGTGTGTGTGTGTGTGTGTGTGTGTGTGTGTGTGTGGAGGGTATTGGGTTGGATTTAAGACCATGTGCAGCTTAAATTTAAAAACCCCCGTCTACGTGTCAAACGGTTTTGTTCACGCTAAACGTTTCACGCTGAAAATTGATAGAAAAACAGTCAAACCCTTCTTGATTCTGTTGGCAAACTGCGCACCGCTGCCCCCCTGTGGTGAGGAGTGTGCGGTTGGATAAATACAAATGTTTTTGCTTTTTTGCAAGGGTAAAGATCTGTTTAGTTGAGTCAGACTCTCAGACTTACAGAAAAGAAAATTAAAGGATAACGCCGGTATTTTTGAACCTGGGTCTATTTTTCGCATTGAACAAAGGTCAAAAGTCAAGATTGCTGCGACCTCCAAAACATATTTTTGGCTTTGCGAATATACGACATCTCTATACAACATCTCAAGACCAGGAAGTGTCTTCAAATCTTGCACAAATGTTCACTTCATAACTTCATAACGTCAGATAATGTCCAAATTTTTTTCCCACAAATTACACCTTTGAAACCTCTTGAAAATTCCAGAATGTTACACCCTGTTCCCCGTCCAATTCTCATGAATACAACATCCCTGATTTTGATTGTCAAAGGTTAAAGGTCAAAGTCGTGATGACTAAACGTTACCGTGAACGCAATATCTCAAGACCACCTTGAAGGAATTTCTTGAAATTTTGCACAAATCTTCACTTGGACTAAATTTGTGACTTCATAATGTCAGAGAATAACTTTTTCACGAATTACGACTTTGATTTTGAAAATTCCGGAATATTACCCCCTGCCCTCTGTTCCATTCTCGTGAATACAATGTATCAATAACTTCACTTAGAGTCAAAGATGAACTGATTAGAATTTAGTGGTCAGAGATCAAAGGTCACTGTGACCTCATAAAACACATTTTTGGCCACAACTGAAGAACGGACATGCTAATTAACAGCAACTGGACTGGTTGTTGGAGGTGAGGCGCTAATTCTAGTGTCTCATAATTAGTTTTTCTGTACAAAACACCACACGAGTGAAACCAGCTGACAACAGCGGTCCGCGTCCATGTTTTTTGGAGTCAGATTTGATCATGCAAGTTTCTGTTAGACCCAAAATCCTTGTAATCGTCACTCTGAAGTGATCATCTGGCGTGTGTGCTCTCACGATTTATTCAAAACATCAATTAAATCTGTCTGTGGTCTCCCACATATCCCACTACCTCAAACAGTCTGTTGTGCGAAGCGATAGCCTTCCTGCATTTAGCCTGCAAGACCAAACCCAGGGCAAAGGAAAACTTACTTATAGAGCACCTGATGCAGATGGAGATTTTCATCAACTCTCTCTCAGCTGGACTTTGGTGGCTGCAGAGTAACACGACGACGTTTGGAGACATTTTAGCCAAAAATTAACCTAAAACTGTAGAAGTGAGGACGTCCTTGTTTACGTCCCAGGAAGTTTTATTTTTTAGGGGGGGGAAGAGTTGGTGTTAATGTCAGGATGGGGGGGGGGATTTGTCTTTTGGTGTCCTTGTGTTTCTGTTTGTGCACAAGAGGAAGATTCAAGAGTGTGTGTCTGCATGTGTGTGTGATGTATGGGGACGGTGAGTAATACTGCATGTGTCATTCTAAGTCCCCAGAGTTTTCTTCTTCTCTTCTTCCTCGCTCCCTCTCTCTCTTCCTGTCCTTCCTCACTCGCTCTCCCCCATCTGTCTTTCCTCCCCCCCCCCTTTCTTCCCCTCCCTCTCTCTCGCTCTCTCTCTTTCTTTATTTCTTCATCTCTCTTTTTTTTTTCCCTGTGACATTCCTGTCCGGCGCTGAGGGTGTCATCCTAGTTTTCTGCTGACTCGGTACTTCGCTGACACACACACAAACACACACACATACACACACACACACACTCCAGCTGTTGAGAGCGAGGGCTGTTTATTGGATTGTCTGTGTCCTCTATTTGGATAAGGAGAAAGGAAAGAGGGAGTACGAAGGAAAGAGAAGAGGAGGAAGGAGGAGGAAGGAACAAAGGAGCACACGGAGTGACAAGACGAAGATGGAGAGAGAGAGAGAGAGAGAGAGAGAGAACAGAGGACAAAGGAAAAGATGAGACAAAATAAAGAGCAGATAATAATCAGAATAACATCTGGTACGTTTAGATTTTTCAGTTATCAATAAAATGAATCGATTTGTCATTCAACAGAAAATTAATCAAATAATTGTTTTAGCCGTTTTCACAGTAAGAAATGACAAATATTCAGTGGTTTCTGCAGTTAACTGAACATCTTTTGGTTTTGGAAATTTTAATACCTCAGACTGAACATGTCTAATTATTTTCAGACATTTAATGGACAAAACTGATTGAGAAAATAATCAGCAGATGAACTGATCATGAAAATAATCATTAGTCGCATCCTCTAATAAAAAAAATTAATAATATTGATATTGTTAAATACTGTAAACGGTAGTTATTTCTACTAATATCACCACTGTCTTAATTATTGGAATTTCAATTAATGCTTTTTTTTGCATAATTATGTATATTACTTGTATTTTCTAATTAAATTTCTTGTTAGTTTTTTTTAAATATAGCATATATAATATAATTGACATTTTTACAAATATATAAAATATTATTTTGTTTATTTGGATTTAAATATATTCATTAGTCGTGATTATATCTGTTTAGATCAGAATTACAGTACATTTTACATTCATTTTACACATGATTAATTGTTTATGTCAAATCACATTTTTAAGAATAAGAAACAGACTGAAACACAATTTAAAAACTTTGCATGTGCGTCTGTGCCGTGCTCAAACATCTGAAGGATGACAAAATGTATTCTGTCAGTATTTATGTCTGTTGGTGTAAAATGAACGTATAAATTCTCAGTATATTCTCATGTCATGGCGGTGAAGCACCCGGACAGTTTACAGACAGTTTTAAGACACTTTCTACGCCATCACTTGCACATTTTGAACACTCCACTACTGTAAAATACCATAGAAATACTCAAGTAAAGTACAGGTACTTTACTTACTTTACCCCACTGACCTACGACTACTCTGAACATAAGCTGGACCTCTAATTTGAAAGGTGACTTGAACCCTTAGTGGTGGTCTGTGTTCCTTTAAGTGAGGCTAGCAGGCTAAAGATGGACTGCAGAGACCTGAGACAGCAAAGAGAGAGAGAGAGAGAGAGAGAGAGAGAGAGAAAGAGAGAGAGAGATGGAAAGACGGAAAGACAGGAGGAGAAATTAAAAGAGACCGAGATAAAAGATGGTATAGGTGGAAAGAGAGAGAGCAGATGCTCTGAAAGAACAATGGAGGAAGAGAGAGACATAAATGATGGCCGGTGAAAGAGAGAAGAGAGAGAGAGTAAAATGAAGGGAGAGGAAGAGATGAAAGATGACAGGCGTGGGAGGCAGCGGGCGAGCGAGGGAGAGAGATGTAGAGAGACAGAAAGAGAGAGAGAGACAGGGGAGAAAAAGAGATAAAAGATGTTAGGTGGAGGAAAGAGCAGCCGAGGAGAGAATGAGCGAGGGAGGGGTGTGAAAGAGAGAGAGATAGAGAGAGTGTGTGTGTGTGTGAAGAGAGAGAGAGAGATGACAGGACGATGAAGAAGAAGAAGAGGAGGAGGAGGAGGAGAAGAGGTGAGCGTCCTTGCACTGTCAGGGGCGATCGATGGCACATCATTTACATTACACTGACTTAACTGCAGAGAGAGAGAGAGAGGGAGATGGAGAGGGGGAGGAAGAGATTGATAGAGAAAGGGAAGGAGGTGAGGACAGGTAAAAGAAGAGAGGGATGGACGGAGGTGAGGGGCAGAAAATTAACTACAGTTGAGAAAAGACGGAGGGATGGTGAAATTGATCTGATGAAGGTTGGGGGGCACGTCTTTTATTTCTTTCTCTTCTCTTACTGCCCTCCCTCATTTTTGTTTTTCTCGCCTCCCACACTCCTTCACTTCTTCTTCTCCTCCTCCCCCTCCCTCCCTCGCTCATGTGTCACACGTCTCTCCTCATTACTTTCATCCCTCCTTCGCTGCCACCTCTCTCTCTCATCATCTGTGTCACATGTTTCTCCTCCGAGCAAAGTCCAACACAGTGAGCCACCCTGCTGCTGGTTAGCGACGCTAATAGCGACGCTACTAGCATGTTTACAGTAAGAGTCTATAGCCACACTAACATGCTAACATGCCGGTGTTTAGCAGGTACAGTCTACCATGGTTGCCATTTGAATTCAGCACGCTAATACATGCTAATTAGCACTACACACAAGTGCAGCTTAGGCTAATGTCATTAGCTTTGCAGGTGTTTGGTCATACACCAAAGCACTGGTTGAATTAAAAATTTGATGATGATGGTGCTGGATGAAAAGTTAAGGGATAACTTAAGTTATTACAGTTTATTGTGAGGAGGATTTGAATGTCTGTGCAAAATTTTATGCTAATCTATTCAACAGTTGTTGAGACTCTAGTGGTAGCCGTCCAAGCTAACATCCCAAGTTAGCATTTTAATTTCTTATTAGCTGACTATAAACACCACTGATTGGTCTGCATGTGCGTCAATCAATCAGTATGTCTTAGGCTGTGATGCTAGCTGCTTTCTCTTATGGAATCTGTCAGTACGCTAATAGTTAGCTGTCACACCCAAAAATCTTTTTCTAAAGGTACCCAGCAACAAAAATGTTGCGTTTCAAGGTTCAATCACTGTGTGTGCTAAGCACTGAAATAACTGTTGCTTGCTTTAGGGCGATACACTTAAGGGTCCCAGTTTGAGGGTTTAAAAGTACAGTCGCCCTTGGCTAAAAATGTAAAAATAAAGAGGGTGGAGCCAGAAGAAAGCACATGAGGTATTGATGACAAAGGGCTGAGTTATGTTTGGAAGGAAATAGCTTGTATGACGTGTTGTCTGATGCAATAACGCAAAAGTGCTGCGCTGTTAACGAGACTGGGGAGATGCTACATTGTTTAAATATGGTGATTAAAACGCACATTTTCCAACAGATATTTCTAAATATACAATATATATATCATCTATCTATGTCTGTCTTCCTCTATTCTTTCCTTCCCCTTTTCGTTTCTCCCTCCCTCCCTCCCTCCCTCATGCCATATGTGACATTCCTTCTCAATGTGGTGCATTGAAAACTTCCTGTTGTTATAGTTTGTTATGGAGCACTTCAAAGAGATGGAGAGAGAGAGAGAGGGAGGGAGGAAGGAGGGGGACAGAGAGAGAGAGGTAGAGAAAACATGGAGTCTGTTATAGTTTTACCTCTTAAATGCTAACATGTGAGAGAGACGTGTATGCCTGTATGAATTATCCCTGTGTGTGTGTGTGTGTGTTTGCCCACATGCCTAGGAAGTAAGGTAATGATGCTTAAAGCCATCGCACACACTCGCACACAGACACACACTCAACACAGACATGCAGACACACGTTAGTCCATCGACCTGTATAACTTGTCTCGTCAGCGATTGTGTGTCGCTCCCTGTGTGTGTGTGTGTGTGTGTGTGTGTGTGTGTGTGCACGTGGTGTTTAATATTTAATAGGTGCTGGTTAAAAATGCAGGAGTGTTTTTGTCTCTTGTCCCGTTGCACACCTGTTCCTCTGGAGAGAGAGAGAGAGAGTAGCTGTAGAATAGATAGATCGAAATAAAGAATAGAAAATGGACAGATGAATAGATATATGTAAGGATATATACAGATGCTGGAAAGACGGGAGGATAAATGGTGAATGAGTTGAACAATAAGCAGATAAAGGGATGGATGGAAGGATGGAAGGATGGACAGAGTGATAAATGGATGGATGGATACCGTAGATGGACAGATGGATGATTGATTGATAGGCAGCGCACAGATAAAGAGATGGATGGATGGATGGAATGGTAGGTAGATAAATAGATTGATAGGTGGATGGATGGATGAAAATTGGAAGGATAGACAGGAAGTTGGATAGATGATAGGTGATTGAAGAATGGAAGGTGGTGGGTGTTTGGACAAATAAATGATTGGATGATAAGAGAATAGATAGATAGATAGATAGATAGATAGATGCAGTAACAGTAACTCCACTGTGGAGCGAAAGAGATAATAGCTAAATAGAGGTGAAGAAGAAGCGAGGGATGAGAGGAGAAGAGAGGTGTCATCAGTTAATCAATGTAGTTTTCCTGTTTCCCTCCACTCTGTGTTTTAAGGTGATTTTTTTTTCCCTCCCTTATTATTTTCGCTCTACTTCCCTTATCAATCAATACTTATTATTGGCTACCTCACTCTACCCCTGTCTTTCTTTAACTCCACTCATCCTCTTTTTCTTCTACCTATCACTCACTCCTTCCCTCTCTTTCTTTCCTTCTGACGAAAAAAAAAGAGACAGAAACACACAGATACACAAACACACAATGAAGTCATTCATCTGTCCAATCAAAGCAGCGGAAGCCCAGAGGAGAAAACATCCATCTCCTCCTCTCTCTCTCTCTCTCTCTCTCTCTCTATCTATCTATCTCTCTCTGTCTCTGGTTCGCTCCGTGAATCCATGAGCGTCCGTGATTATGATGCCCCTGTGTGAGTGTGTGTGTGTGTGGACGGACATATATCCCATTTCTCTGGTGTCTCTTTAAAAAGAATAGATTGTTCTTCTGCTGCAAACAAAGAGTAAAGACACACCGACAGAGAGAGAGAGGGGGAGAGAGAGGGGATGTAAGTCTGTGACAGGATTTATGATGGGCGAGAGATGTTGGGGGAGACGGAAAACAGATGGAGAAAAGGACCTCTCCCTCTCCTCCATCCACTAGAAAGACAAAAGAAAGAAAGAGGTTTACCTCCTTTACATGGGTCCACTGACTGCCACTTACAAAAAGAAGAAACTGACATCAGTTTACACCTGGTATTAAAATGTGATCTGTATCCAGAGACGTTATCCAGATAATAAACGATCTGATCGTGCCTTTGCGTTTACACCTGGTGTTATCAATACGTTCCTGTCTCACATCTCCATCCACAGGAGTAAAACCTGCACCAGCGTAATCTAAGGTGGCGTCAGATCAGCTGTAGGTGTCAAACATGTCTTTATAAATCTACCTGTTCCTGCAGGAGCCGTCCAGTTTTGCTCAGACAGCACAAAACACCAATAAGCATCTGGTTTCCTGAGGGATGTGAATCTTCCGCTGTAACAGTTAGAGCCTTCTGTCTTTACAGTTAGCTAACCTGTGAGTTGAGGAGTGCTCAGTGGTATTCATAATACATTATATTTGATTTATGGTTAAAGTTTAACAAGCAATAAATAAATAAAGAAATATAAAAAATAGAAATGTGTTTAAACATTAGCTAGCTAGCTGGTAAATCAGAGATGCTAAATGTTAGCAAGCTAACACCATTTCATTGACAATTTAAGAGGCTAACTGATGCTAGGTCAGCTGTGAACAGTTTTCTGTTCGTTGAAGATTAGCTGCTGATTGAGGAGCATTCATCTGTTCATCTACTGTTTCTATTCATTTATCCAGCATCAGTCGTAAAATATTTTACTAGTTTGCAACCTGGAATATTTCCAGCTTAACTTCCCAAGGAAAGTTTCTGCCCCTTTTCAACCCTAGCGGATACAGATTTTAACACCAGGTGTGAACAGGGTCCAAAGAGCCAAAGCAGATTAGAATATCTGAGACAGATACTGACCAAGTGTAAACTCAGTGACCACAAACGTTAACAGAACGAGGAGGAAAACAAAAAAATCATGGCAGAGCCTCAAACTGTCCCAACGACATAAAATATATCAGGAACCACCCAGGAACTTCAGCTGTCTTGTTGTTTATTCATCACCCCCCCGCTGTGTAGAGGCCTTAAGGTGCAAGAAGGTCAAAATATCCCATTTAGGTCTAATGCAGTTTAATAATGAGGGCAGCTTTTTTAATCACTACATCTTTGTCAAAAGATGAACCTTAAACCTGCAATAACTTTGGCCGCTCTGAGGAAACAGAAACAAGCTGCAAACTCGCTGCACACCTGCTGTTCCTTTGGTCCAGTTACAGAGAAAGCTGCAGAGATTCAACACATCAGAAGAAGTGAGGATGAATCAATGCAAAAAGCAACAAGTAATGGAAATGCATGTGATAATGGAATAAAAGGGACAGAAATATTGCACAAATATAGGGAAAAGCATTACCTGCAGGCCTTAAAAACATTATGCATCCAACTGTATTTCAAAATGTCCCAAAAGAGAAAAATTTGGAAATATTTGTGTACAAGAAACACAAATACAACGTAAAATATAAAAGTTAAGTAAAATCAACATGAAGGTTACAGACATAATTCTATATTTAAATATGCACAAATAAATAAAGTAAAAAAAGGTGACTGTGACAGCTAAAGAAACGAAATAAAAGAAACAATGTTAATACACATACAAATGAAATTACATCTAAGCACAAAATCTAATAAAACTAAATAATTCATAGTTCATTAAATAGAAATATTTACACTAGAAATATATTAAAAACGACACATTGAAGCATGTTGAGATAAAAACAGTGAGAAGGAAACTAAATCCAACAACAAAGACAAAAATGAATCTCAAGCTGACGGAGAATTGAAATGGAAAACCGACAAAAGAAAGAAAGAGAAAAAAAAACAAAGAGAAAAGAAGAAAACGAGGCGGAGAAATGGATCGAACTGATGGAGAGATAAAAGAAAAGAGGGGAGAGGAAGATGAAAGATTTTAGCTAAAGAGGGTTGACCCTTCGCTCTACCCCACGTATTGACCGCAGCAGGCCTTGATAAACTGCACTGTGTGTGTGTGTGTGTGTGTGTGTGTGTGTGTGAGACCCCTGCACGTTCAGAGCTAAATCAATCTGTCAAACGCGTTAGCGAGTCCGTGCTTATTCACCGCCATGCCTGTTTGTGCGTTCATTCGTTTGTGTGTGAATGTGTGTGCGTGTGTGTGTGTGACCGACCCTGACCGGCCATCAGAGCCAATGACGGAGTATTGATCAAGGCTCCGTCGCCATAGAAACGGCCATTTGGGAGGACAGGCGAGGGTGCGCGTGTGTCAAAGTGGGAAGACTTACTTCAAGGTGGCTCATCAGATCATCGAGTGTGTGTGTGAGAAATGTCAGCTTCGTGTTTTCCATTCGTGGCATGTTTATTTATTTATTTATTATTGTGTGTGCGTGTGTGTTCCTGGCCAATTAAAAGGTCATCAAAAAACAAAAATACATCAGCAGCAAACGTCTCGAAGCTGCTGTGTGTCTCATTTTAATTAACATCAATAAATCATTACCTCTTTAATTATGAGACATTATTATAATTACTGTAAACAAACAGGAGCAGACTGTCTGCCTCTAGCTGTCTCTACTCTGTATCTTCGTTTTTGAACCACTGTGACAGACTTTGAAGGGAAATCTGCTGGATCTGCTGGAAATCTGGTTCTATCGCCAAAGTTATCGCTAACGCCTGGGGACTCAACAGCGCCGCTAAAAACAGCGAAGTTATCCGATCAAACTTGTAAACGAGCTGACAGTTTCACCAGATTTGCTAGCATTTTATTTTGTGGCGAAATCAGTTGTGAGCATGGCCATAACGTAAAATCAAAACATGTTGATCACCCCCTGGTGGCTGGCTACAGTATAGGTCATAAACTTGTTCAAAAAAAAACAACAAAGTTTACGTAAATTTTTAGAAAGTCGTTCTAGTCAGCCTTCAGATGTTCATATTACAATTTTTACGTTTTTTAATTAGCTATTCAATGCGATAAAAAGTGAGTGAAACGTCATGATTAACAGCTGTAACTGAATCGCAATTGACAAACCCATGAATACGCACAACTACGATGTAGTATGTCAAAGTTAAAGTTAGTTTGGATAGTTATTGTAAAGTTGTAAAGTTGTGTAAATTTTGTCGTCTCTTCAGATAAGTTCGGCTGACTGTAGGGTTTGATTACAACCTCTCTCTGAGCCGGGATAAAGGCTTAAACAACTTTTTGAAATCTGATAATAATATTTACATCTGCATACTCTAAAAACACCTGTGAAACTAGAAGTTCTAGGTTTTGCAAGAGAGACTGAAAACGTTAGCTTTTACTGCCATATTGAAACAATAATTTTTGTCTCCATCCACTCTGTGACGGCTAGCTTTTCACTTTGCCTTCAAGTGTTGTCACGCAAAACAACTATAAACACTTTTGCCTTCCAGGTTTGTCGCACAGCACGTCCAACAAACGTCTATAACCTGACCCATAGTCCATTCTCACGGTCTTTTCACACTGAGGGCCTTAATGTGATTAATTTGCACATCGGTTTATTTTTATTTTATTTTTAACTGTTATTTTTGTTGTGAGTACAAAAATAACAGCGCAAATATTTTGTTGCAAAAAAGAAATGTAATAATTTTTTCAGAAAGAGGTTTTCGGAGTTTTCTCACTGCAAATAAAAGCATCACAAACACAGGCTCTGGGTCAAAGGATCCTGGTAGTTGGTCCTCTGCCTCCTAAAATGCGGTGCTAGCATCCCCCACATCCACACATCCTAAAAATATGCCCGCAACCGGCTGTGGTGGAGCTTCGGCTCATGAATATTCGCCGGTGAGTATTTTGCACTTTGCTTCTGAAACAAAATGACACCAAAGAAGAAGTAGTACATGCCGTTTTTTTTCCTCCCCTGCTCGCTTCGTCCTGTAGGAAATAAAAGGACTTCCAGTGAGCGGCTGCTCAGCTCGCTCACAGTGTGAATGTGGACGAGTAAAGGACACTGGGGGGGTCAAAGGTCACCACGTTACCTCTGCTAGCTTGATTTCACATAAAGGTGAAGTGTTTTTCGGTGAAGAAATGAGAGCCAGAGGACGACAAATGGATTTGTTTCTATTTAAGGGGTTTGAATGCAGTCAAGGTTAAGGGTTAACAAATGAATGTAGGTCAGTGGACTGGCTCTCAGTGTGTGTGTGTGTGTGTGTGTGTGTGTGTAGCCAGGCTTATATGCAAGTGTGTATGTGTGTGTATGCGAGTGTATGTACTTTTTTTGTGTGTCGTGTGTGTGTGTTTGTGTGTGTGACCTGCTCTTTGTTCCTGTGCTCGGTGCAGTAAGGAGAGTGGACCGTTGACGAGGATTAATGCCCAACATATGGCAACCCTACGGGACACACACACACACACACACACAGACACACAGACACACACTGCAGTCATTACTCTGAACAAAGAACTGTAAGGCTAATGAGAAGGCGATATCATGTGTCCTTTGCACACACACATGGCATGGATTCATGTGAACACACACACACACACACACCACACAAACGTTAATGTTGCTTATACATGGGTGGATGCAGATGAACACACACATGCACACACACACAGACACACACCTGGTACTGTAACATGTATCCATTGTGAGTGTATATGGGAGATGAAAGGTAGCGGCGGTTTGTTGATGGAAAGGCTTCAAGGTTTGAATGCAAACACCTGTGTGTGTGTGTGTGTGTGTGTGTGTGTAGTATAAAAAGAGAGAGAGAATGGTGTGTTTATTGTATAGGTGTGTGTTTATGATGGAGGGAGAGAGAGAGAGAGGGAGAGGTGAAGCAGAGTTCAGAGGAAAAGTGAAGGTTCATGTTTTCATTTCTTCATGCTCCTCTGCCTCTCTCTCCCTCTCTCTCTCTTTCTCGCTCACTCTCTCACTCAAAGTGTGTGTGTGTGTGTTTGTGTGTGTGTGTCTTTTTCTCACGTACGAAATCACACCCCAAAACATTTTCAGACGTTTTCTCTCTCCACATCTTTTTTACACACTTTCTCTTTCAACCCCTCCTCCCTCCACCACTCCCAGCGGGATCTGACCGATATACTCACATGTTCCTGAAAAGCCCGGCGTCTATTCTGTTCTATTCTACATTTCAAATCAGGGATAACGAACATGTAAAATCACATACTGTATGTTATGTAACCAGCGATTAAGCACAAGCATCACTTCCTTTAAACCCAGACAGACAAGTGAACACAGGGTAAAACATTCCCACAATATTTCCATATGATAAATTCACAAGCTATTCACTCTCATTTCAAATAATAAATACTGAGACATTGCTGTAATGATTTTTAGATGTTATCTTTTTCTTATTTGTGATACATTTTAGGGATTTAAATCTTTTCCTCTGTGACATTTGAATATGATATTTGTGCAGAATTATAATTAGATGAACCACATCAGATATATTAGATGGAAGATCATCTTAAAAAATAATCTCATGTGGAAAAACTCAAATAGTTGAATACTCTCAATCTTTAAAAATAACCAGACGTGGATATTGCTCCAAAAAAAAGTTCACTTACACAACATGTGAAAAGTTTCTGTTTCCAATGAGCAAAAAGAAAATGTTTCATAATCAAATCTGAATCCAAACTGTAACTAAAACCCAGTGAGATGAACAGACGAGTGAATTAACTCGTTATTTATTTTGGCTGATTGGCTCCAAAGTTCTTTTGGCTCCGCCCCCTTGGTTACTGTTGCTACGACTGTCAAACATTCCATTCTAGAACTGCATTCAACTGTTATTACGTCTACCAACATTCCGTTCTGGAACTCCACATGTTCCACTAAGAATAACAGTGGCAGATTCACCATCAACATTCTAAAAAAGCATTTGTCTTTAACTTCACACAGAACAACCAGCTTTAAATGCTAAAAATAAAAACCGTCGTTTGCAGATTCACTCAGCGCAGCTAGCTGTAGCTGCTTGTTTTACACTGTAAAAGGATCTTAAATATGCACTTGATGGCTACACGCGATGCTAAAAGACTGAGGCTAAAGCTACAGGCTCAGTGTATTTGTACTGAGGAGTAGCTAGTATTACAGTGCAGTATAATAAGTGTCATTTAATCCTTGTTTGGATGCTTAACGTCTCTGCTAAAACACACTCGGATAAAGGAAACAGTTCAGCTACATTCATGCGTTGTCTCTTTTATAAGAGGCTGACTGATGTAACATATCTCAGGTAACGTGTTGGTCACTGGAGTGTAAAATCCAATGAAGACCAGTCTAGTTGAGTTTTTGTTTGTTTTTGTTTTTGGAAACATCAACTTATTGTAGGCTAACTGTTGTATATTCTTGTTTCCTGTCCCGTTCTAACCTCGGCTGTTTATTCATTTGGGTTTCTTCTATTCTGTTCTCATCCGGTGACACTGTGGTGATGTGTTGTACAGGTTTTAGTTTTTTGGTCCTCTCTCCTCTCTCTCTCTCTCTCTCTCTCTCTAGGTGTAAATGACTTTGGATGGCCATCTGTTACTTAGCCACCCTGCAGAGAGTTGGCCTGCATGCGCACCTCCTGAGTGTGTGTGTACCTTCCTTTATGTTTTGTCGCACATGTGCAGTTACTGTATTCTTGTGTTTCAGTGTGTTTGTTTATGCCTACGTGCACATGCATAATACAGTAGGTTATGCATGTGTGTGTGTGTGTGTGTGTGATGGAAATACAGAGAGATGCCTGTGTTGTAGATGTGTATTCAGGCTCAGTTGCATATGTAGAACATGTATTGTTGTGCTTGTGTATGTAAGAGGGGAGGCTGTTTTACATCAGTGTTGGCATATTTGGCCTCGGTCAAAGCTGGTTTGTCCCTGATCTCATATTTTAAACTGATCTTTTGGCAACAAACACCTACAAATTTACATATGTAAATTATGTTTTGCTGTTATTCAGTTTCTTTTTCACAGTAAAAGTCTTCTTGCATAAAAAGACTCTAAGAAAAAGGAATGAAACAAGGAAAATGTTGCAGCCGGGATTTTAGAAACAGGCGCCAGTCGCCACAAAAAGTCTCTAAAATGTTTGGATTTATTTACTGAGTTTGCTGTTCACTTATATGTTTCCTGTAATTAGTCCCAAAAAACTGAATTATTTCTTGGAAAATTTAGAGGAAATAAGGATGGGAATAAAATTCTGGTGGAGAAACACTAGATTGTTAATGTGTTTGACCTAAACACAGTCTGAATTAGAGTGTAAAAATACTGGAATCAGACTATAACAGACTATAAACTAACCTCAGAGTTTAACTACAGCCTTGGTGTTTAGAGGGCTTTTATTGTGAAGCAGCTGAATGCTAAATACAAAATAAAAGCTGGAACAACCACAGATTATTATTAAAAGTATTTGGTATATTCAGTGTTTTCTGGAGTGGATTAAGATCAAAGTTCCTTTTGTTATTTTGTCACTATCACAGTCTCCCAACAAAGTTCTCATCTTGCGTCAGTTTTCCTCTGCGGTGTCTGAGGGTCATGTCCAAGCTGAACGAGTTGATAAAAATCTCTCCGTCTTTAAGTGGCAGATATTTTAGGATGTGGCAACTCCTGCTGTTTCTGCTGGTTGCAGTACTTTGAGGTGTGAAAATGTCACAGAGGAAAGATGATTCGTGCTCGTCGCATCATTTCCCCAGAGACACCGACTCTGAGAGCGACCAATCAGATCTCCCCTCCGGTGGTTTGCCGGGGACCTGTCCTGAAATCAAGCGCTCCTCCGCTAACGGCCGCCCAGAGAAAGTAACTCTGAAACTCTGTGTGTCGTCAGTGTGTGATTCGATTACGTCTGAGCGACCTGCTGTCTCGGCTGGAACATCCAGCTGTCGGCCTCGACTGCTGAAGAGATGCTCGACCGACGGAGCGCCAGACATTTTTAATTTCTGCAGCCGGAGCCGATCACACACTGGAAAACAAGCTCCAAGTGTGGAAATCAGAGGAAAACTTAAACTTCACAAGTGAAGCAGCAAGTTTTCAGTGACAGTTTTAAACAGAGCAGCATCACCAAAGTGAGAATAATGTACAAAAATATCAGATATTACTTGATTAACAGCAGCAAAATCGATCAGTCGCACCTTGTTTAACGTATCCTTTAAAAATTCAAATTATTTGTTTTTGTTTTAAAAATGCTCAGATTTTTTGGGGGAATTGCAGATTTTTCTACTTAATCTGGTCACGAATGAGTGAAAATATCAAATCACATCAAATCTAAGATGAATATTTGATGGTAGCTGAACTGAATTGCAGTAAATCAGCGTTGAATCGTGGTGTTTCAGCCACAGAAGCACCAGCATCAACAGTTACGATCCCGACATTTCTCTGTACTCAACGCTGTGGATCTAATTCTGTGTCACAGTAATTAATCTCTCTCTCTTCCTCTCTTCCTCTCTCTCTCTCTCTCTCTCTCTCTCTCTCTCTCTCTCTCTCCCTCCAGCTCTCGCCCGGGCCGTCCTCCGAAGCGTTGTTCTGGTGCAGGGATCCAGGAAAGCCCCAGGCTGCTGCACCCGGGCCTCCCCGGCCTGCTGTCCCCCAACCTGCTGTCACACACCGGTAAGAGAGAGAGAGAGAGAGAGAGAGAGGGAGAGTCGTCTCTTTGTCTCCCTCACATCTTCTCTCTCTGTGGATGCTCGGGTGTGATTTCCACTGGGGATTCACTTTTCTAAATGTTGCTGTTTGCTCACAGCGATGAGCTTCTCGAGCAGCGGGGAGTTGCTTTGTGGGCTCTTTCCTCCCTGGGTTCTGCCTCTCAGACGACAAACACGCTGCCTAATCACTAATCTGATTGGTGGAAGTTGTTGGGAAGGAAGAGCTAAACACAACACTTGTTGTTTTATTAATTAATTATGTTTTGATTGACACGTGACATTTGGAATAATAACCTGCAGTCACAGAGCCTTCGCTCCATTAAGGGATATTTTTGAACCTGAGTCTTATTTCCAGTGTTTTTGGGTGTAAATGATTGATGGGAAGAAAAATCTTTGCAACTGGGAATCAGCAACCGCCAGTGGCCAATCGTCCACGTCAATGGACGTCCTGACAGGCACAGATTGAATATTATGGATCAGATTCCTACAGAGATAAAGAGTAAGATCCTTTTTGTTTAACCAGAAACATCATTATATAACAATACCAGACTCCATTGACAAAAACTGGAATTTTACAGAGCAGAACACAGGAGCTGCTGCTCAGTCGCTGCCTCCATCTGTTAGTTTGTTTGTGTTATTGTGCGACTTTCATCAGTGTAAGAAATATTCAGATCCTTTACAGGAGTAAAAAAAATCCACATAACACAAACAAATGAACAAATCAAGGCAACGGTTGACCAGTGGCTGGAGTGTTCTGCAAGGTAAAATTACTGTTTTTGTCAATGGACTCTGGCAGGGTGTGAAGATTTCTGTGCTTTTTGTCCCTGTCAATCATTTACACCCAAAAACATGAGAAAACAAGACCCAGGTTCAAAACCACCAGAGTTTTCCTTTATGTTTCTGATGTTTCTGCAGCTGCTGAACAAAGATTTCTTCATCTACGCTAAAAAAAAACAACCGAAAAATGTTTGATCAGGACCTCGAGTTTTTATAAAAATTAGAGCTTTGTTCACAGATTCATCAAACACAGAGTGGTGGTGGTTTTGTTTGCAGTCTGTTTTAATGGTGGTTTATGGGGACAATATGTTTTGGTTGCAGTACCACAGTTGGCCACTAGGACAAACTGGCAGCACTCGTTCTTCTCTCATCTTTATCTCTTCCTCTTCTCTCCTCAATGATTCATTTTTCTTCCCGTCCTTTCTCTTACCTCTCCTCCTTTTCCTCCTCCACCCCTCTGTTTCTGCATCCCTCCTCTTCTCCCCTCACTCCATCCATCCTTCTTCTTGGCAGCTGTCTTCGTCTCTCTTCTCCCTCTCTCCATCCCTTCTTCTTCTACAAGGAGATTAAAAAGAAAAGAGGGGGATTATTTTTTTTTCCCTTTTAGGCAACAGAAAGTGAAAACGGAGGGAGGGGGAAAAAATGAAGAGAGCGAAAAAATGGAGAGACGAAAAGGAGGGATGTCGACAGAGGAGACGATGAAACCTAAAAACGAGTGCCAAAGAGAAAGAGAGGGAGAGAGGAGAATAGGATTATCTAGAAGTGAGACAGTGATGGAGGGATGGAGAAAACAGACGAATGAATGAATGTTGGATGGAAAGAAAGAAAAAAAGAAGAGGTGTCATTTCGAGAAGAAGAGGAGGAGAAAAAGACCTGCAGAGAGAGAGAAAGAGAGAGAGGGTGAACGAGTGCAGACTGCATGGTGGTGTGATGAATGACACGTCTCTGGGGTCCCACTCCTCCATCTGTCCATCCCTCCCTCCCCCTTTTCTTCCCTCCTTCTTCCTCTCGACTCATCTCCCTTCCTCCTTTCTGTGCTCCATCATCCCCACTTCTCTCTCTTTTTTCTTCCCCCTTTCCTCCTTCTTCTCCTTCCTTCCTTCCCTCTTCCATCCCCCCTTTCTCTTCATCCTCTCCTTCACCTTCCTTCCTTCCCTCCTTCTTCCTAGACTTATCTCTTTCCTTTTTCTTCACTCTCATCCCTTCTTTAATTTTTCCTCCCCCTTTTCTTTCTTCTGTCTCCTTCCCTTCTTTCCTTTTGACTCTCTCTTCTTTCCCTTCCTCTTTTCCTCCCTTTTCCTCCCTCCAACTTTCTTCACTCGTCTACCTCTCACCTTTTCTTTTTCTTCTTCCTCCCTTTTTTCCCTCCTTGTTCCTTCCCTCATTTCCTCTTTCCTTTTATTCTCCATTGCCTCCTTTGTTTCCTTCTTTCCTTCCTTTTCCTTCTCACCTTCTTCCTCCCTCATTTTCCTCGTCTTTTTCTCTTGTCCTCCCTCCTTCTCTCTCTTCCACTCATTCTTCTTATCCTCCATGCCTCCTTCTTTATCTATCCTTTCTTTTACCCTCTTTTCTACCTCCTATCCATCCCTCATCTCCTCCTCCTCACTCTTTCAACTTTTTCTTTTTCACCTCCTTTTCTCCTCATTTCTTCATTTCGCCCTCCCTCTTTCCTTTCTCTCCTACTTCCTTATCTCCTCCTATCCTTCCTTCTTTCCTGTTCTACCTCCTTCCTCTCCTCTTTTTTGCCTCCCTCCTTCTCCTCTATTCCTAACTTTTCACCTGTTGTCTTTCTCTCTCTTCTTCCTTACCTTTCTCCTTCCCTGTCCTCCTTCCTCTCATAGTTTCACTCACTCTCCTACCTCCTTACCTCCTATCCTTCCTTCTTTCCTGTTTTCTTGCCTCCCTCCATCTCTTCCCTTCCTTAACATCTTACCTCTCATCTTTTCTCTCTCTCCTCTTCATCACCTTTCTCCCTCTCCTTCCCTCTTTCTTTCTTCTCCCTCCCTCCCTTCATTCCTTCTTTCCTTCTTCTCTCCCTCCCATCTTTGACTTCTAACTTCTCACCCATCATCCCCCTCTCTCCTCTTCCTCTCCTCCCTCCTCGTCCTCCTTCTACTTCCCTCTTTTTCTGCCTCCTCCCTCCATTCCCTCTTTGCTTCTCTCCTTCCTCTCCCTCCTTTTTCCTCCTCCTACTTCCCTCTCTCCTTCCTCCCTTCCTTCCTTCCCTGATTCTTTCTGTCCTTCTTTTGTTGCTTCTCTAAACTTCACCTCATTTTTCTTCCCTCCTTCTTCTTCCTCCATCTCTCCTCCATCTTCCCCCACTTTTCACCTCATATTGCAAATTTTCTCTCTCCTCTCCATCCTTCCATCCCTCCCTCCATACCCTTGACAGTGACTGTTTGCCTCTCTCTCTCTCTCTCTCTCCAGGATAAATAAAACATGGTTGTGTTTAGTGACATATGGACACAGCTCACTGTGGCATACTAATGACACACACACACACAAATTACACATCAGGTGTGTGTGTGTGTGTGTGTGTGCACAGAAGTGTGTGTGTGTTTGTTGAACATTAGTGGAACCCAGAGAAAACATTTGCTCACTTATGATCGCCCATTAGTGCACACACACACACACACAAACACACACACATGCACAAGCAGTACATATATACAACACACACACACACACAGAGACACACACTTGGCAGTCTTCGGATGTCGCACACATGCAGAGTTGGTCGTCTTAGCGGCCCTGCGTCCATGGAGACGCCACGTTGCCGGGGGAGACGGGCTGTTGTTTACGACCTCGCGGGCGCCACGACGATGGGGGGCATCGGCCAATCACAGATGGACATTTATCACACTGTTAAGAAAACACAGAGCGAGAGAAGCGAGAGAGAGAGTGAGTTTTTGGGAGGAAACGGTGAGAAGAAGGTGAAAGGATGGAAGGAGGGAATGAGAAGAGAGAGAGGAGGAGGAAAAACTAGACAGGAAAGATGAGATCAAAAAAGATGGAGGGAGGAAGAAAATAAAGACGACGACACAAGGAAGAAGAGTGAAGACTTCCTCCACTCATCTCCTCCCTGTCATTCCTGATTCCATACTTCCTCCCCTCCCTCTTTCTTTTCCTCTCTTCTTCCTCTCCTCTCTCCCTCCTTTCTTCACCTCTCTCCTCTTTCTCTTTCGCTCTTCGTTCCTTCCCTCACTCTATTTTGATGCGAGAAAAGGCTTTAAACAAAGATGGAAGAAGAGAGGGAGGGAGAAAGAAAGAGGAAGAAGACGAGAGAAGGAGCGAGAAGAGATAAAAGACGAATGGAGGGTCAATTGTGGAAAGACAGATGAGAAGACGAGTGGAAAGAGGAGAAAAGATGGAAGAGGAGGAAGGAAGCTGCAAGGAGAAGACGTGGTGAACGGGAGTGATGGAGGGAGCAGCAGCACACAGAGCATCCCATCCTGTGTGTGTGTGTGTGTCTGTGTGTGTGTGTGTGTGGTAACCTATGCAGGGTGCTGAGGCACTCATTTGACTTGTTAATTCACTTCAAAAACAGCTCAATGGTTCGCCTTGTCTTCTAACACACACACACACACACACACACACACACACACTTCACACACACACACTCACACACTTTGGATACAGAGACACATGAACCACAAACACACACACTTCTTAGAAAACACAAATACACTTTGTGTGCGCACTCAATCGGTACATAAACACATATTTTGTCACAAACACAAACACACATTTTACAGGGTACAAATGTAAAGATAAACACATCTGACGCACAAACACACACACACACACACACATTTACATCACTTGTCCATGCACACACTTAACACACACTTTAACACACACACACAAGTACTCTGTGTAGGTTACAGATGAAGTGCTTTCAATCTTGTCCTGAAAAGAATACACTCATCTGAGGACTCTTATGTGCACCTGCAGAGAGAGAGGGATGGAGGACGGGAGATCGAGGGAGGGATGAAGGGGAAGGCGAGAGGAGAGAGAGGGGGAGGGGGTTGAAGAGGACTAGAGTGACATTAAGTCTTTTTCATCTCTCATTTTCTTTATCTTCCCACTTCTGCGTCACGTTTCCTAGTTTTTCTTCATGAAGACTAAACGTGTCTCATGACTAGCCCCCCCTACTGGCTGAGGAAACCGTTGCTACTTTGAAAATACAGTGAAAACCAGGTGTAAGCTTTTCCATAGCTGCACTGAGGGTGATGTGATTACCAGGGATGGGCATTTGAAGAAATCTCCTTTGAAGAAACTACTGATTAATCACTATTTCTTATACTGAAAATGCCTATGGTACAAAACAGCCGATTAAAGAAAGTGTGTTTTTCGTCAGTGAAGTCTTTATTATAGTTCAACAACAACCCTCTTTAAAGTTTAACTAACAGAAAACAAAACTAAAAAGATACGCTGCATTCATAAAGGCAGTGGAGTCAAACCAAACAAATTAACGAACCAAAGCTACGGTGCTAGTCATAAACACAGCTGAGAGTCTTTTAGACACAACACGAAAAAGTTATATCCCCGCCATCTCTGCCGTTATTTCTTAGCTCGAAATGGTCCCACACCAAATTTGTCCTCGCTCTCTTCATGTTTACCTTCTACTTCTACGACAGGTCAAAGGCAGATCGGTTTTCTCAGTTAAATTTTAATGGCGCCTCCTGCTGGTCACTGCCACTTAGTGAAAATTATTATATTGCTTCAATGATATAATCAGGAGAACTGTTTGTTTGCGTTAGCAGTGATAGCCTCCATGGCTAAAGAGACAAACAAAAAGACGTTGAATTACAGCAGCAGTAAAAATGACCTTTCAGAAACTAAGCAATGAGAAACAAACAGAGGACTTAATAAACAACCATATAATTCTCAAAAATTATAGCGTAATTAAACAGTCCTTGCTCTTAAAGTGTAAAGTTTTGCCAGAGGTTATAAACTATAATAACCTTCACCACACTTCAATAAAACACTCTGAACTTGTTTTTTAACCAGCATGCAGGTAATTACTCCTAATAAGAGAATTACTGTTGGAGTTGTTTCGTTTAAAAAAAAAAAAGATGTCTACCAATTTGGTGATTTGCTGATTCAAAGCACATAATCACAGTCTTTGATTTGTAGAACCGTCTGACAATAAACAAAAGCCTTTGCACATTTTCAGTCCAACTTACTTAAGAGATATACACAGTTGCAACTATTGTGTATGTTTTTTTCTGTACAGAATACTTCAAGCAAAGTATATTAACACCACTTTAACACTGCTAGTATTAATGCCTTGCTCCACCCATTGACTTTAAAAAGGGATCAAACCCATTACCATTGACTTAGCCCATAACACTGACTATAACTATTGATGTGAAGGGACTAGAACTCTAACTACTGAATTTATTATGAAATAGAGCCCCTAAAACACTGACTTTAAATAGGTAAACAGACAGTAGAACCCTTTAAGACTAGATTAGTAAAAGAACCCTAAACTGTTGAGATTACCAGGAAACAGAACCATTAACAACTGACTTTAACTGACAATAGAATCACAGTCGACTTCAAATAAGCATTAGAACCCATAACTATTGATTTTATTAGGAAATAGAACCCCTAGTGATCGACTTTAAACATAGAATGAAGAGTTTAATTGGACTGAACTTCCAACTATTGACTAAAACATTGACTTTTAACAGGCATTAGAACCACTGTTCTGCTCTAGTGTTACTTTCTAACTTAGGTCACTGACCTTTGACTCCAGTTCCCTTCCAATTCATACTGAAAAACTTAATGGAAATGTTCTGGTTGATTCTGATGAACAACTGAAACACTCAAGACTTCCCACTGAACTGTTAAAAACATCTCAAAGTCAAAGACTTTGCAGAAACAATAATGTTAAAACCAGCGCCTGTGTCTATTAGAGATGACACAAAATGGCCGCAGCAAATGGTCGTCTTGGACATCTTGTGAAAGCTAAAGATGGGCGACCTAAGTGCCAGAGCGCGGAGCTGAAATCTATTTGACTCAGCACAAGAGCAATCGACTGCATTTGTAAATTGGCACTCCGAGTGCTCACAGGAAGAAAGAAAAAAGAAAAAAAACAGAAAAACACAAAAAAGGCCAGAACAGTGTGTTTCTAAATTCAGAACACAAAGAGCAATTTCTCTGTTTTCCTGTTTGTTTTATTCAAAGTGTCACTCCGTCTCTGAGAGCGTGTTCAGAGCACTTCGTCAGAGATGTAGGTGCAGCGCATTAAATATTTACCACCTCAGCCAAATGGGGTGGGTTTCACGCGAGCTCAGGAGGGGGGTTCGGGACTCTCGAAGATCACCCAACAGCCTCCACCAGCAAACGCAAAGCTATTAAAGACCATCCTGATGCACTGTACTGTGGAAGGACACTGTCAGATCTCATTTAGAATATCAGCTGCCATGTGGCGGAAGCTTTTACTGAAAAAGGCCTTACAATAGCAGAAGACATGTTTTTTATGATGGGTGGTGTTAATGACCAAGTCTAACTGTTGTACTCTGTCTTGAGCACACAGTGGTTTGAAGATTTCACTGTATCATGAAGTTAAAAATATCTAAGATACAAAGGGATTCAGAGGGCTGCTTTTAATTCTTGCTGAAAGTTGAATTATTTGTTTTCACTTATGCCGAAACTTATTTCAGAAGAAAGAAGTGTCAGACTTTCTGAAAAGGTGAAGCTTGTCAAGCAGATTGTACTGTGTGGGTTGGACTGTGATGTTTTTATTGTTTATGAAGACAGCACTCATTTATGTGCTTTTTATTTAACGTTTTATTTAAGTCCCTTGAGATATATCATCTCTTTTACACAAGAGGCCTGCACAGCTCAAGTGATAGTGTGGGATTGTTACACATTATTTTAAGCCCAGGGAACTGTAAATATATGTATATATAAGTTCATAACAGACTCCAGGAAAACTAAAAGTTATACTAAAATATTTTGTCTGCTCAGCATTGGATTTGTCTCTGCTCATATTAACTTTCTGGTTCTTCATCCTTAGTTTATTCAAAATCATTGAGATCCATCCTCTGTCATTGTATTTGAAGATGTACATGCATTTAGCTGGATAAGTGAAATTTTTGACCTGCTGGTGGTGCTAGATGAAAAGCTAAGGGATTACCACATTCATTATGATTCATCCTGTCATAAAAGTCTTTTACATGAGGGCCAACCAATGAAAATCACAAATCTTTGATAAAACGTCTAATTAAACCAAGTTTCTCTTGAATTTTCACTAAATTTGTTGCCATTTCAATTGGGCAGAACAAAGTTAACATTATTTTCTCAGCCCAGGTGAAGTTTGTCAAGTTATGCTGACGATTCACTTAATACCCTCAATCTGTCTTCTCCTCTCTTTTCTCTCATTCATCTTACAAAAAGCATTACAATGCACAGGAATGTAAAAGATCAACTAATCTTGAGTCGATCTGTTTTAATTGGGCACAACAAAGTTTACAGTCACCTCAGTGCTTGATTTCTTGACTTCTGGCGTCATGTTACGCTGACGATTCAATTCTTTCCACTTGTAATCCTGCCTGTCCTTATTTTTATTTTCTCTCCTTTCTGTCTTGTTTCTGTCACAGAAAAGTTGTGGACTGTTACATCAGGAGGAAGGTGATTTTAAAGATGATAAATCTTGTGTGCCAATTATGACCATTTTAAGTCAACAGTCACCAGTGCTGGTGGGGAAATCTTCTTGATTTGTTGATTTCTCAGCCCTGGTCTCATGTTACGCTGACGATTCACTTCTTTTCACTCGTAATCCTGCCTGTCCTTATTTTTCTTTTCACTCTTCTCCTCCCTCTCTCCTCTTTCGTCCTTCTGAAAGCATTAGGATGCACGGGAAGGAAAAGGAGATGGGTAAACAACGTATGGACAACCCACATGGGACCACTGAAACACACACACACAAGAATATATATATATATATATATATATATTCTCTCTCACTCACTCACACACACACACACAGGTTCTATATGTCGTGTGTGTCTTTGAAGTAGTCTGTCAATCAATCACACACTAATTCCCAATGTTCTGTGGTCGCCATTAGCGACGGGGGTCGATGCTCTGTAACCGTGGACACAGCGGACAGCCATCGATCTGAGAGAGAAGGGAGAGAGAACAGTGTGTGTGTGTGTGTGTGTGTGTTTGATAGTCATGATGGAGAACAGTATTGTGGCTCTGCCCTCACTATTGATTGTCTTCTGGTTGCATTGAGGCGAAGCGGGCGTACTGACTCGGTGTCCGAGCGTGTGTGTGTGTGTCTGTAATCCATGTTTTGTGTGTTTTCTTGTCATGTCTGTGTGTGTGTACATTTAGGCACATGATCAAGTGTATATCAGTGTGTATCAGGCTGTTTCCTGTATTTGTATGTGTGTGTGTGTGTGAAGGTGTTGGTCAGTAATCAATTTGTGAATGCAGTCCTGACCACACAGGGACTCCATACTATATTTATATATGGTTTTGTTGGATAGAGTTTTGTTTTTAGCCATGTCATTGGTCAGTCAGTCAGTTAGGCCACCACTTTTGTTCAGACTGAAATCGAGTGGTGCAGGAATGAGTCCTAAAACCAGGAAGTAAGTTAGCATGTTAGCACTTCCTGTTCCCTCGTCTCAAAAGTCACTTGTGCTTTCATTTAAATGTATGAAATAAGGTCTGTGGTTTTAACACAAGCTGAAGACATTTTCAGGTTTTATTCTCGGCTGACAAAATGGCTGCAATCCCCCACTCCTGATGTTTGAAGCTTTACGTGTCTTAAAAAAAGGCGGTTACACCAGTGTCTAAAATGAGACTGCCAGAGGTTGTCGGGACGCAACATGAAAACCCACTCCACTCACCAGCTCACCTTACAGCCTCGCTAGGTTTCTACTCAATGCCTTTTCAAACTCTCACCAACTTTCTAAGAAGAAAGGTTTCTAGAAGAGTTCAGAGCTAACGAAATGACCAGTTGGAAGCTTAGTGGTGGAGACGGACGCCATGTGACCGTGGGTGTAGTTGGCTTATAGGCCTAACATTAGCTTTTTACTTGGAGATTGGATTTAGGCTTCAAACATCAGAACAGTGAAGATTATTTGATGAACAAAACATTTAAGTATCATCAACTTTTATTGATCAGTTTATTTTCTGCAATAATCCAAGACCCAATTAAAAAATCCTATTGGCTTTTTGTCAGGGGAACCAGGGTGATGCTAACTTCCCCAGAGGGTGAATCCTAATGACTTTACTGATCCTCTGACTATTCATCTTTGGGATCTATGGCAATTCATCTATTGCCACAAAACATGGTACAGAAATCCACGGTTCCTAAATATCTGCAAAAGTAATGCAGCCATTATTATAATTTTTTTTTTTTTTACACACAATACAAACTCCAGTTTTCACATACATCAGGGGCCTGTTACTGTTATTTCTTTCCCTCTCATTTTTATCTATTTGACCTCTTTCCCTTCATCCATCCCACTTCTTCTTGTCACTCATTCTTCTTCTTTGACTGTTTTTCCATTTCCAAACTCCCGCTCTCTCACTCTTTTGCTTCCTCTCCTGCCTTTCCATCTTTATATCCTATTGTCTTCCCCCATTTCACCTCCTTTTTCCTCCTCTCACATTAATCCTGCTTCTTTCCCATTTCAGTTTGTTTTGTCTCTCTCTCTTTTTTTTGCCAACATAAAACATTCTTTCACCTGTTATTTACATCAACATTGATACTGTTTTGCTATAACCTTCATTACTCTTCTCCTCGTTTTTGGCCTCTTTTCCTCCATCATCTTTCTCCATTTCATCCTCCTCCTCCTCTCTCAGCAGGACGGCAGACAATACGTCTGGTCACTCTGCCTCAGGCTCTTCAACTGGACCCTCTCTCTTTTCTTTCCTTCTGTTTCTCTCTCTCTCTTTTTCTTTCTTTCTTTGTTTCCCAGTAGCCTTCCCTCACTAAGTGCACTCATGAAACAGATTGATCTGCTGTATTATAAATCAGTTCATGGTGGAAGAGTTGATTCACTGTCAGGTTGTATTTCAATTCATTTTCACATAATAACAGCCACACAATTAAATATACATGTAATATGTATAATAAATTAATTTTATTTTCTTTTTTTAAACTGTTTTCTTTGAGAACAAGTCGACTTAAAACCTGCAGTAACTGATTCTTTTTCTGTACCTTTTCAGTTGATATGTCAAACTTCTTATCAGAAAGTTGCTTTAATTGTATTTATTTATATTTTAATCAAACCCTTATTTAACCAGTCTCATTGAGATTGTGAGACCTGGCAAAGACAGGCAGCCACACAAAAAAATGCACAAAGTTTCAGACAGAAAACACAACAAGAACAAGCACAAGGAAGCTACATCTCATAATTTCATCTATGTCACCAGGTAAATTAAAAACAGTGACATCTTAGCCTCTAATTCTTTCATTTTAGATTTAAACTCATTTAAAGATATTAATTCACTAAGCTTCAGGTCCTTTTGTAGCATATTCGAATACACAAAGGCCTTTTTTTCCAGTTTCTGTGCGGACGTCTGGGACAGAAACAGCTAAAAAAGACATTTTGAGAAAGCATAGAGTTTTGTCCAGCACTTTTCTGTGTGACGTAAATACATAAATAGTACAGGAGCAGGCCCAGAACTGCCGTTTATATAAAGATCACAGTACCATCGTACCTCCAGCTGTTACAGAGGACACTTAGAGTCGTGTTTCTGAGCAGTAATCGCTCTCTTTTAGCTCTGGTTTTAGTCTTCACCACCAGAAATCACCCCAGTTAAACCACAGTGAAAGTTTATTATTGTAAACGTTATTCTTCATTTATGCTTAATTTCCTGAATAAAAGTCTTAAAGTTGTACAGCTCAACGTTTAGAAATAACTGGAAGTGTATCTCTCTGTTTCACCTGTAATTAACACCAAATTATAGTGTTATTTTGGGGAGGATTACTCTATAAAGATCCATACTTTACTACTCAAACACAATCAAAATAAATAGATTTTTGATCGTTAACTACAGATAATATCATTTTGTGAAGCAGGTAACGAGTTTTTTCAGCTGTGTAAAAATTCAATAATGAAAATTAAAACTGAAGTGGTGTTTTTTTTTTTGCGTAGCACATGTTGAAGTGTAAGTTTTTATCCGATCCATCCTCCGTCCTGCTTTAAATTAAATATCAAACCACACGACAACTCCTCCCTCCCTCTTTTTTTCCCTCCCTCTATCTTGTTTTCTTTATAGCTTGCAGACAACTGTACCGTGTGTGTAATGGACATTCCTCCAAGGCCGTCAACCGTGACTGCGGCTAAACCAACTGACCTACACACACATGGAAACACACACACACACACACACATAGATACAGGAATGCACAGATAAGCATGCATGCATTCCCTCACACACACACACACACAGACATTCGTACATGAAAGCAAACTGTACATACACACTCACGTGCACACTCACACACATAATAGTTCACACACACACACATCCACACACACAGGGTCATCTCTCTCACTCTACTGGTTGATGTGTATAGAAGTCAGTTCCAGGTCAGTGCACAGAGCCAGGGATCTTAGTCCATACAAAAGAATGTGTGTGTGTGTTTGTGTGTAACTGTGTGTGTGTGTTTTGTTTTTCCGCATGTGTGTGTATCTGTGAATATACATCAGCCCTCGAGGCGTCTGAAACGGCACTCACACCCCGAAACACTTCAACAAAACACTCACTCTGAAAGGAAAAAAATTGACAGCGACAGCCGGTGGCGCGAGTATGTGTGTCGCGGCGCGCTGCAAAGCATCGTGGGTAGAGGCAGGCAGCACTTGTGCAGCCTGGTGAGGAGTTGAGGAAAGCTGTGATTGGTTGTGTAGATTACAAGGCAGCTGATGATATCTTTTTAAATACTGGTCACAAATTCTAACGTCTGAAAGAGTTTGCTGCTGCTGCTGCTGCTGATGATGATGATGAAGATGATGAAGGTGTCAGTGATGTGTGCGTTTGTGTGTTACAGGTCTGACAGCGGCGGCCATGGCCGAGCTCCAGAAGCTTCAAAAGATGAAGATGATGATGAGTCTCCAGAACGGCAACGAGTCGGACAACGACGACTTACACTCCAACACAGGTAACACCAACAAAGAAGAAGTGACCGTCACTGAGATTATGATTGTTACTAATTCAGTAACTTTGTGTGAGTTCAGGAGTAATGCCGAACTGTAGATCAGTTAAAAAGACTTAGAAGTCATTAAAAACCAGCGTTCATCTCTGATATCCAGCCAGGAAACTTTTTAAATCACAAGAATTCTGAATGGAGTTTGGTGCGTTTGTTACAGCGACAACACTTCCGGCTCCAGAAGCTAAATCATGGGTAATATTCAGCGTTTCGGCTATGTTTCAGCTCAGTGAGTGGCACTACACAGTCAGAGCGCCAGTTAAAAGATTGATAGGTTTTATTTTCTGTACATGAAAACCACTTTATCGCTCTGACTCAAAGAACAACAGAAGCAATTACCACTTGTTGCTGCAGAGGGCGCTGTTCCTCAACAAAAGTTACATTTTGTCGCTTTAAAGTTTACATCAAACGTCAGAACAGAGAGAAAATGTGAGCTCAGTAACTTAAAACAAAGAAAATGAAACTTAAAAATGACAGAAATTAAGCGTTGACTGCACTCAAACATGATGCACCAGACTTCATAGAAAAAAATGCTAATTTATAGTAAATGATTGGATTTGCCTCAAAATTTAATGGCTTCTTCGCTTGCCCGTGCCCCATCCCTCCACCAAGTTCGGCGTAAGTCGGTTCAGCATTTTTTTGTTTAATCCCCCTCAGGAATAAACAACCCACATGTGAGGCTGAGTGGACGTGATATCACCAAATCAATCAGGAAATCAAGATTCCACTTCCTGTCACGTTTTTTTCATCACATTTTCCTCTCTCTTCTTACACTTCCACCAAACTTCGCCCTCGCCCTGAGGATTAATTAACTCAGTTTAATGTCCTCCTTTCTTCCCTCACCTCGCTTTACATCCCGCACGCACAGAAACTAAAGAAGAAGAGAAAGTATTATTTGGTATTGAAACTTGACCCGGAGCTCATGTCACAGATCGTCTCTTCGCTGAGATCAGTTTCAACATTTACTCTCGAGTGCAAACATACGGACACGTGACGGAGACCTCGATTACACGGACGTTTGTGTGTGTGCGTTTTATATAAGTGCTGGTCGGGTTTCAGTGATATTCAGTGTCTTCTTCTTCTTCTCTCTTTATTCACTTTGTCTGTTTGATTTTTTGTTGCATGCTGGCCCTGTTCATGTTGTCACATGATTTACTCAGCATTATGGAGAGGATTCCTACAGAGACAGACCTTTTTATTAAAGAGTAAGATCCTTTTTGTTTAATGGGAAAACAGTCGTTATGTCACTACCAGACTCCATTGACAAAATCATGAATTTTACTGAGCAGAACACAGGAGTTGCAGGAACACCACTGTCTCCATCTGTTTGTTTGTTTGTGTTATTGTGTGACTTTCAGTGGTGGAAGAAGTATTCAGATACTTTACTGAAGTAAAAGTACCACACAATATACACAGCGGCATTCCAGCAGCTGCAATGTTCTGTGAGGTAAAATTGCTGTTTTTGTCAATGGAGTCTGGTAGTGATGTATATATATTAAAAATGAGAAAATAAGGTTAAAAACCCCCTGAGTTATCCTTTAACACATTTTCCTGACGGAAAAAGGTAAAATCTGGACCTTGTGTGTTTTTCATAAGATAAAAACAAAGAGTTTACACACACACACACACACACACACACTCTTTCCGTCCCACTCCATCTCTGCTGTGTTTGCTTCTCTGAATTATTAAAAAGACAGAAAACAAAAAGCAAAGAGAAAAGAAAAAAGAAAGGAGAGAGCGTGCGGTCCTTCTCTCTGTTTCCACCCAGACTCTCCTGTTTCTATTTTTCTTTCTCCTCTTCCTTTTCTTCAGCTGACCTGGAAAACGGGCTGATAGAGTTACTCTTCCTCTATTCTCTATCTTTTTTCTTTATTTATTTCCTCCTGCTCTTCTTCTTCTTCCTTCTTCTTTTATTTCATTCAGAGTGATTTTTTTGTTTTGTGAGTTTTGTGAAACTCGCCTTCTTTTCATTGTCCGACCTTATTTTCTTTGTCAACAGACACTCATACCGGCCTGGGAAACTGCGGCGGACAATAGAGCAGAGGAACGAGTGTGCGAATGAAAAAAGAAAATAAAAACGAGGGAGGACAGAAGCAGGAGGGGGAAAAACAGACTCATAATGAGAGAAAGGGATATTTAGGGCGAGAGGAAAAGGGGAAGAAAGAGGAAAAGATATTTGGGTGTTTGATGAAAGTTGATCGCTCTGGTTTGTCACCAGTGACAGTCATATCTGTTTTTTTTTTTCTTTATAGAAATGAGAAAAACAGAAAGACAGGAGCGAGGGATGAATGAAGGAGAGGCACAGATTTATATGTTAGTGGAAACCATATCTTTGTTTTTGTTTTTTTTTTGAAGGGGAAGAAGAGACAGAAAGAAAGACGACTGAAGAGAAAGTAAAGAGAAGAAAGAGTGAAAGATTAAAGGGAGATAAAGACAGATTTTATGTTATTTTATAAGTATTATTATAAGTAGTTATTGATAGTGAGTAAGGAAGTTGTTGTACGTTATGATCAAGGCCTCGCTTTAGAGCAGGAAACATATTCTGAGTTAAGAGTGTTTTTATTCTTCTTCAAGCATGAAAACAACTTTGCGTTTTTAAAACACAAGAAAACTGAAATCTAGTGGATCGATGATTAATTGTAATTTCCTCCTAATATAAAATCAATACCTGGATGATACCTGCAGGGGTCTCCTTCTCGAGCTGCTCAGCGTTTCTGGCCAATCCACTCGATAGAAACTTCTCACCACCATAAACGACGTAAAGCACGGGCACTTTGAGAGCTTTGATATCTTGTTGTGTTTTGACTTTCAGGGCCACCGTATTTAAGTCATTTTTCAAGCACAAATACGAAAACATTTGCTGGTTCCAGCCTCTGGAATTTCTTCGTCTTATATGATAAAAAACTTAATATCTCAGTTTTTTGTTGGTTTTTTTTGCGATGTTTTCTTGACTAAGGGATTAAATCGATGATGAAAATGGTCGTTAGTTACGGCAAAAGCACAGGTGCAAGTTTTAGAGAGAAAGAGAAGAAAGTAATTGAAAGACAAAAGAGAAAGATGGAAGAAGCCAAAAAAAAGTGAAAGAGAGAAAGAGGGAGGGAGGGAGGGAGGGAGAGGACAAGGCCAAGGAAAAAATGAGAAGTGTGTGTGTGAATGAAAGAGAGAGAGAGAGAGAGAGAGAGAGAGAGAGAGAACATCTGCCCATCTGTTTATACTTCTTTTCTTCCCCGGTGTAAATGGCAGAGGGGATGAGGCCCAGCTGTCATCTACACACACACACAACCACACACACAACACAGACACACACAGCACAGGGAATTCAGTAGGCAATAATAGAGAGAGACGGTTGCTAATTCAAACTAATGGAGGGAGATGAAGATGGATGAGAGAGGGAACAGGGGAGCAGAGAGAGAGAGAGGTGGAGGGGCGAGAGAGGTAGAGTTACACAGGGAGAGGGAGAGAGAGAGAGAGAGAGAGAGTGCAGGAATGAAGGAGTGAAGAGAGAGAGATTATTTCACTCTTTACCTGAAGGAAACAAACACGTTTAATAACGATGATCGCTCTCATTTTAAGGTTATTAACTGACACAATACAATGCATTTATTAATGATTAGGTGCATAATTAAGAAATATATTTTATTTAAATAAACTCAGTTCACTTTATTAGGAACACCTGTGCAACTATTCTGCCATAAAGTCGACTTTTACAAGGCCTATAATGTTTTTTTGACACTGCCATGGAGGTGTTCGTTAAATTAGGAGTTTTACCATTGAGTCTGGGCTGTATTAAATTCAGAGGTGTTTCTAATATTCTGACCCCACATTGTTCATGTAAATAGTGGAGGACAAAACATGAGAAACAAAGCCTATCAATCGCTCTGACAGAAACACGGCTGAAACTGTGTATATTACCCATGATCCCCGGCTGCTGGAGCAGGAAGTGCTGTCGCTGTAACAGACACACCAAACTCCATTCAGAATTCTTGATATTTTCAAAGTTTCCTGGCTGGATATCAGAGATGAACGCTGGTCTTTTTAACTGATCTACAGTTCTGCTTTACTCTTGAACTTGCGGGGCCTGACTTTTACTTGTAATTGAGTATTTTTACTTTGCTACACTGATACTTTTACTTAAGTAACGGACCAGTAATGATCTTGTTATCGATTTGATCCTATAAAAGTCTGAACATCCGAGCCTGTGTGTGTCTGCGTCTCTGCCCAGGAGGGAGTGAGTGTTCTTGGGATAAGGAGCGTCTTACCAGCCCCCCTGCTGGAGCCCACAGCGGAGGCCCGGGAGGGGGAGGAGGGGGAGGAGGGGGAGGCGGAGGAGCACCAGCAGGAGGTGCAGGAGGAGGAGGAGGAGGAGGAGGTGCAGCAGCAGCAGCAGGTGGAGGTAGTGGGAGGGGGCCGGCCATAGGAGCGGTCAGTCAACAGCAACTCCAACAGCAGCAGCAGCTACTGGCGAACAGTGAGTACACACACACACACACACACACACACACACACACACACACATTCATAGTGTGTGTGTGTTTAAAGGGGTGGCAATATTTGTTAATGTACACCATTTAATCTGTTCCCATCTCCTGTATTAACACTCTGCCTGGATTAATCAGCACACACTCTACTAAATGACTCAATCCATCAACACCACACACACACTCACACTCACACACACACACACTCTCACACTCACACACACACACACACGCGTATATAGAACGACAAACAGAAACACACCCGTACTCGCCCTTTTTCTTCTTGCAGAAGTAATGTATTTGCAGTATTTGCGCGCACACACACACACACACACACACTGGGCAGCGGGAGGCGACAAACACTCACATTGATTATTCTATCACTTCAGTCGTCACGACAACAGCAATCAGTGTTATTGTTTCATTGGAATGAAAGCAGCCGCTGCATTTTTTTTTTTTTTTTTTTGTGTGTGGTGTGTGTGTGTGTTGCATGTAGGCGTGTGTTTTCGACAGCTGATGCGACTCCTCTTTCTCCTGTCTTGTGCGTCTTGCAGGAGGGGGGTCAGAGGGGTGTGAGGTCAAAGGTCGGAGGTCAAGTTTCTGATCTTTATGAGGTTCAGGGTTAAAAAGGGTGAATTACAGTTAATGGAACGAAAGCAGTGAAATGAGTTGGTGTGTCATGTGGAAAAAGAAAAGAGAGGAGGAGGAGGAAGAAAAGAAGTAGAGGGCAAAGAGAGAAGGATGAAGAAAGAAAAGAGAGAAAGTAACGATAGACAAAAAAGGAGACAAGAAAATTGAGGGTTGTAGAAATGAAAAAAGAAAAGAAAAAGCATGGAGAAAGATGGAAACTAGGGATGAAATGAGGCAAGGAAAGAATGATTTAAAAAACAAAGAAAGGAGGAGTAAAGGAAAAGGAAGACAAAGTACAAGAGAGGAGAGGGAGAAAGCGGGAGAAAAGGGGGAAGAAGGAAAAGAAGATGGAGGATGAAGAAAGAGAAAAGAGATGAGCAAAAACAGGAAACAATAAAATTTAGTGGTATAGAAGAAAGAGTGGAGAAAGATAGAAACTAGGAATGAAAAGAGGTAAAGAAAGAAAAAAGAAAAAATACTGAAAAGGGGGAAGAAGAGCAACAGAAAGAGGGAAAGCAGAAGGAAAATAACGGAGAAAAAAAGATGTAAAGCGAGTCTTTGACCTCCTTTTTCGTTCGCCTCATCACCCTTTCACCCTTTGACCTCCATATTTTCTCCCCTTCCTTTCTATCCCTCCCTCCTCCTGCGCTTTGTCAACTTTTATTAGCGAAACATTTGACACTGAGATGACACCTCTGCCTCTCTCTCTCTCTCGTCAAGGTTAAGTTCAGCACAAGTTCACAGACATAATATTATCCAGTCTCTCTCCCTCTCTCTGTTGTAGTTTTATTGTTTTACCACAATTTACCAAGTGAATAAATGTGAAAATCATTAAAAAATACAGACAGAAAAGAAGAATTTGAGATTTGATTTGATAAAAATGAGCTAAATTTGGTGAATTTACCACAAAAACTAAGTCAAACAATATTAAAATTAAAACCCCCCAGTGTTTTTATTATAGGATATAAACTACGCTTTTAAAATAAATAAATAAATTGAAGAATAAAATGTCGTTAATCAAAAATTCACAGCTGCCGTTTGTCCCCGACTCCCTCAGGGTTGGACCTGCCCTTCATGATGATGCCCCACCCCCTGCTGCCCATGGGGCTGCCACCCGCGTCAGTCGCCATGGCGATGTCGCAGATGAACCACCTCAGCACCATCGCCAACATGGCTGCCGCAGCCCAGCAGATACACACTCACGTACACCGCGCGCCCGTCATCAAGGTAACAAACTTTTAACACGCTACAATGGAAACTATAGAGGACCCAGGCAGGTTCCCTGAGGAACTCCTCTGTGAATAACTTTCACTATACTTTTACTTAGAGTGATTACTGAGGCCAGAACTGTTTTTATGATCGGATTTTCCTGTTTATTAGCTTGTTTATAAGCACCTTTGCCTTTCCTTTTTTAAATATTCTACTTCTCTACGTAGATATTTTAGTTTTAACTAAGATAACTAACGTAGCAGATTAAACCACACGATGAGAAACTCAAGAAAATCAAGATTTGCCTTTTTAATTTGGCTTTTAACTGAATTTCATGTATTTTATTTATTTATTTGGCAATTTATCTATGCATTTTAGTCTGTTTTACTACTATTCTATTTTTATTTTCTGGGTTGTTATCCTTTTACTACCTTATTTTTTATTTATGGTTATATGCCTTCCTTTTTTTGTCTTTTATTATCTTTTTCACACATTTAGTCCTTTATGTATAGCATAACCATGTATTCATTTTCCAGATCTTTACTCCAGCAGTATGTTCATGTTCCAACAATCAGAACTCATAGTTGCGACTCTGAAAGACACAGGAATTATAAATTTTATTATCATGACTATGATCACTATGGGAAATTAGAGCTGGAACAATTAGTCAGTTAATCGACATCTTGATATCTTTGGGTTTTAAACTGTTGGGTCGGATAAAACGAGACATTTGAAGACGTCATCTTGGGCTTTAGGAAATTCTGAACTTTCAGCATTTTCTTACATTTTATAGATATAAGTTAATTAAAAATTAATTGGTAAATTAATCAAAAATCATCATTAGCTGCAGACTAATGTGTCCTGTGTGTAGCAGTGTTAACATAGTACATTTTTAGAAAACTGTTGAAAACATGGTTACACAGACCAGTGTAATCTCACTCTTTAAGTACCTCTGTTCGTCTTTTTTTATTTTTTACTTTCTTTGGTTCCTCGCTCACATTTTGTGTTATAATATTGTGTAATAATATAAAAACAGTACGTCTATTACACCTATAACTACACCATTTGTGTATTTTGTTGTTGCGACACCTCTAACATTTCCTGTCTGTAATCAGTGGTTCAAACAGGTCTCTAATGATTCACTTCAGATGTTACAGGAGTCCCTGTTGAACCTCTACACTTAATTACATCTTACTCACTCATTCTTCCTCTCTCTCTCTCTTCCTCTTCCTCTCTTTCTCCAGGAGAGAGTGTGCGACAGTCCCTCTCTCTCTCCGTCTGTCGATGAGACCAACACTCCTCTGCAGTCGCAGCCCAGCAGCTCGGCCTCCAGCTCGCCCGAAAGACTGGGTACAAACACACACACACAACTGTAAATACATAAATACAGAACAAAATATGGTGAAAATGGAAACAAAAACATACTGTAGATTAATGCTGCAACAATTTGACGATCAATTAACTGAAAGAAAATAAAAAGTTAAAGGTTCCAGCTTCTAAAAAGTGTCCACTTTTCAATATTGTCGGACATTTCACAAACCAAATGACAAAAAGGTTGATTGAGAGAATAAACTACAGATCAATCGATGATGAAAATAATCAGTAGTTGCAGCTCTAATATCGATGCACTCATTGCATGTGCACATACACAGACCAATATGTAGATTCACATAGAAACACATGCACACAAAGTACATAGTTACAGTACACATGCATATACTTCTATACAGAGGTGAAGTGATACTGTTACGACTACTACTACTCTACAACACCAACTTCATACCTCCGATTCACAGCAATTCACAGGTATAATTATATTTATTTGTCAGCTTTAGTTACCATTTTCCCTAGAGATTAACATACAGTTAATATACACCTTTACATGCTGAAGACTGAACACCTGCCTGACCAATTGCAAGTCAAGACAGCTATCAATAAGAGAGAGAGAGAGATAAGAGAGTCTCTACACCCCTATGCTTTTCACACACATTAAATTAAGCACACGTGAGCACATCTGTGCACGTGCACTGTGTATTTGTGCACAAACACACGCACTCTCACTGTGCTTTTTCTTTCAACAGGATTGGTGTCAGTTGATGCAGATGTTGCACTGACCAACCCTGCTGCACCCATCAAGAAAATAACAAAGGACAAAGGTTGAACCACACACACACACACACACACACACACACACACACACACACACACACACTCTTATATAAGTGAGGATATTCCATTACCCCCCTTAATCTAAACCCTTACCCATTTTCTTTTGACAACTGACAAATTGTCCTCACTTAGCAGGGTTTTCCTCATCTACTGTATTCACACACACACACACACACACACACACACACACAGTGACCGAAAACACACACATTCAGACACGCAAATATATACGGTCACACACACACACACACACAAACAGAGAAACAGAATCGTCAGGATGTTCTGCCGCTCCTATTGATCACCTGTCTCCGAGCCATCAATCAGACGGATAAAGGAGGGGGAGAGATAGATAGATGGGGGAGGGAGGGAGGCTAAGTGAAGGAGGCATGGCTAAAAGGGGTCAAGAGGTCACGCACTAAAAGCATGAGGGGGCCTCCTCCTCACTACATCACTACTCTCTCTCTCTCTCTGTATTTTTTCCGTTCTTATAACACATTGTTTTCATCTCATTCTTTACCCTCCATCCTTCCCTCCACCTCTCCACCCTCTCATTTCCACTCCATTCATACTCCTGAAGCGTTGCTGCAGACGTCAGCAGGAGCAGCGGGAGGGAAATGCTTCCTTTAAAATCAATACTCAAAGGAGCATGCATCTTTAAGAATCACTGACCATATATATATGTGCGAGTCAAAGTGCTCGCTGACGACACGGGGGTTAATTTCAGAAATAAAAGCTCTTGTATTTTGCATGTAAATTATTAATAGGAACAAATTACAAGTGTCTGACAACATTATGGATAGGATTCCTACAGAGATAGACCTTTTTATTTAAGAGTAAGATCCTTCAACCAGAAACATCCCTATAAATCCCTACCAGACTCCATTGACAAAAACAGCAATTTTACCTCACAGAGCACAGGAGCTGCTTGAATACCGCTGCTTCTATCAGTTAGTTTGTTTCTGTTGTTGTGCAACTTTCAGAAGTGGAAGAACCTTTCAGATCCTTTACATAAGTGAAATTACCAGACAGTAACACAAACAAACTGACCCACTAAGGTAGCGGTATCCCAGAAACTCCTGTGCTTTGCTCTGTAAAATTACTGCTTTTGTCAATGGAGTCTGGTACGGATACACTCTGATGTTTCTCTGCAGGAATCCAATCAACAATATTTGTCTCCATGATCGCCCAATCAGAATTCCAAGATACCTACGTTTCTCTTGGAATATTATAGTCGATATTAAAAGCTATGTTGAACACCAGAAAACTTTTAAAAGCCTCTCAGACACAGAAAGCGTCGACTAAACTCGGCCATTTTTAAATTAGCAGACTGTCTTCAGGCTGTGTTTACACTGTGGGTGCAGGTGCGTTTTCCTCTCTGCTCCTTTTTTCAAAATAAAAGCACTTGATTGAGCAGCGACAGTAGAAATTTCACCATTCCTGTTTTTACTCTCTGCTCCTCCCACATCTTACCACTCCTCTTTATAACAGCTCTCTCTTTCTTTTACAATCCCTCTTTCCTTCCTCCCTCCTCTCTATATTTTAATCTCCTCCTCCATGTTTCTTTTAATGCAGTTTTTTCTTTACTTTGCTCACCTTTCATCCACCTTTATCAACATGTATAGAGAAGGAGAGATGAGGATGAAGAGGGGCTGAAGTGATAAAAATAAAGAACAAATGATGAATCAGGGTGGAAAAAAATAAATTGTAAATTGGTCTTTTGAGGCAAATTAACTTAAAAAAGAGGGAAAGACAATAAACTCTGAGAAAACTGAGAAATTATTTAGGGAAAAATGAAGGGAAAAAAGGGTAAATGATGAATAAGAATAACAAGAAAGGGAAGGAAAGAAAGAAAAAAAGATAAGAGAGGACCTGAGAGATCAAGTGATTGACATGGGGGAGGAAAGACGAGGAAATATGGAAAGAAAAATAGAAAAATAAAGATAGAAAGAAAGAAAAGAGACAAAAGACAGAATGAAAGAAAAAGGTGAGAACATAAAAGAGGACCTGAGAGATAGATAACTGAAAGAAATGAAAGAAAAAGACAGAGACAGAATTGACTATGGCTCTGCTAACCAGTCCAGTTTTTTGTGAGGTCACAGTGACCTTGATCTTTGACCTACGAACACCAAATTCTAACCAGTTCATCCTCGAGTCCAAGTGAACGTTTGAACCAAATTTGAAAAAATTCCTTCGAGGCGTTGCTGAGATATCGCGCTCACGAGAATGTGACGGACGACCTGAAAACACACCAACTGAGCTGGACTTTGGGGGAAAAATTGGAAAAGAATGAAGGAAATACTGAGAAAAGAAAAAAGCAGGAAGAATAAAAGAACTGAGAGAGAATGTGAAAATGAGTGACAGGGTGGAGAAGATGAAGAGGAGATATGAGAAAGAGAGGAAACGTAGAGCGGAAGGATGTATGGATGAAGTGGCAGATAGGAGGATAGAGATGTGTGTGAGTGTGTGTGAGTCAGAGTGCATCTTAATCAGCGTTAATTTCACAGCAGAGTTAACCCAGTTGTCAGTGTGTTAGGCATTAAGGGCTGAGCAGACACTGTGACGCACTCGCAATGAACACACTCACACACACACAGACACAAATCAAGGATGTCTTTAATCCTTGCCAATTAGTATCTCACATGATTGTCTGAATACTAACGACCTCTGTATGTGTGTATATGTGTGTGTGTGTAGAGTGGCTGTAAATTTCTCTGATGCTGCTTCGTTGCTTTTTATACCTTAGTAAACATCAACATTTCATCAACTTCACCCGAGGCGCGTGACGACGTATCGCTGATGGAAACTTTCCATCTCCTAAATATTTGTTTCTCTGGAACAAAAAACGACAACACTCTTGTATCTTTTTGCTAAGTAAGAATCTACATGTGAATGTTAGCTTAGCATAAAGACTGGAATTCAAGAAATTTGGCTTCATTTTCCCACAGTGGGAGGAATCGGTGATGTCTCGGCCATCTTTAAATGGGTACAGTCAATCTTCCACATTGCAGTGACTTTCCTCTGCTTCCAGACTTAATGCTAAGCTAAGGGGGGGGTTGATGACAGATACTGCAGCCAGCCACCAGGGGGTGATTGCAATGTGTTGGCTTCACTTTTGGGAAGCTGTCATGTCGTTCATCTGTTTAAACATCCATGGCTTCTGACTAACATGCTCATATTTGTTAGCTACATGTGACGCTACAACCTGGAGAATATTAGCTTAGCTTAGCATAAAGACTACAAGCAAGGGAGAGTCACTGCTCCTGATCAATGTATATATAGATGGACGGATACCGTTGCTTTTTTGCTGAGAGTTAAGACGACAAAAAAACGATAACATACTCATATCTGTTAGCTACATCTGATGCTAAGGCCTGGAGAACATTAGCTTAGCTTAGTTTAGCATTAAGCCTGGAAGTCATGACGCGCCTCTACTTTCCAATCGCAAGTCATGATGTTGCACCCACTTTTTACACTGTGTGTGAGAGGTTTATGACCTATACTAAAGCCAGCCACCAGGGGGCCATGTTTCGACTTTTGGGGAGTTGTCATGTCAACCATCTTTATATACCTTGATTGCTCCTCACCAAGAAATAGTAAAAATAAGAAATTAGCAAAACCGTAACTTGGACAGAGTTAGATTAGCTGTTTACTCGTGCTTCCTGTCTTTATGCTAAGCTAAGCTAACCTTTTAATACGTGCAGCAAATTTTTAAAAAATCTTTGAAGGCAGATTTTGGAGCCCATGGACGTCTTGAAATGAAAATATTGTACCAATTTCTCTCATTAAAATGACAAAAACTGTCATTGGCCCCAAATCCAGAAAACTATAATCTTGTAATCTTTTTCTACAGAAGAGTCTTCGCTGGGACAGGCCCTGCCCCCCGGCTTCCCTGCTCCGTTCCTATTCGCTGATGGT
This sequence comes from Lates japonicus, assembly GCA_033238685.1. Taxonomy (NCBI): domain Eukaryota; kingdom Metazoa; phylum Chordata; class Actinopteri; family Centropomidae; genus Lates; species Lates japonicus. The sequence continues at coordinate 403,584 of BRZM01000125.1, read as the reverse complement.
TTGTCGTCAGTGGAGACCCTGCTCACCAACATACAGGTAAGATCCTGATCCGGTTGTGTTACCTGTTTGAAATACTGACAACATCTGCTTCGTTTCAAAAACGTCTGAGCTCATCGCTTTTTTTTCTTCAATAATGAGAGGCCTATCACACCTCTGTCCTCAGGGCCTGTTGAAGGTCGCGGTGGAGAACGCCCGGGCGCAGGACAAACAGATCCAGGCGGAGGAAGAGGGACATGGGTTTGCAAAGTGGCACAGGGAGAGTCTGGAACGACAGCTCACCTCCGAACTGCAGAGCAGAGGTCAGAAAACTTCATATCTTCAGGGTCGATGCTGGGTGTACGAAGCACAGGGTTTCGATTCATTGAGATAGGGTTTAGCTAATAAAAGAACTTTGGACTTTTCAGCCTCCATCCAGAAGCGCCTGAAGAAGGAGAAGAAGGCTAAGAGGAAGCTGCAGGAGGCGCTGGAGTTCGAGTCCAAGAGGAGGGAGAGAGTAGAGGAGGCTCTGAAACACTCGTCCTCATCCTCCCCCTCTCCTGAGCCGCTGAACGACGCCAACAACAACACCAACAACACCAAGAATGGTAATGACGAGATTGTTCTTAAATTTTACTTTTTCTGCTATTTATGGTTCAGACTTTAAGAACAGTTACAGGAAGTTGAGGGAAGCTTGGCAGCCAATAAACAGTAGAAGAAGAAAAATAACCAGAAAAGAAGTTTTTAAGAAATTAGCCGAGGCATCAGATGAAATAGTTTATTTAAATTTGGTTCCACAAGAAAATAAAAATTCAACTTGAAAAAAAAAAGCTACAACTTATATGTTACTTTGAGAGGATCGTGAACTGAAAACTCGACAACGTCAGACATTTAGTGCGCTCACAAAATTGCAACGTGAAACCAAAGCAAACCTGATCAAATGTATACAATGTAACAACTAGAATTAACACCTCTGCCCACCAAATTCTAATCATTTTAACCTTGAGTCCAAGTGAACGTTTGTAACAAATTTGATGACATTCCCCCAAGGCATGTCTGAGATATCGCGTTCACAAGAATGGGACAGACGGACTGACAAAGCATGTTTATTTGTACAGCACATTTCAAAGTTCTTTACATAAAATGTAAAAGGCAACAAGACCAAATTTAAAAGCAGTATGAGAGAATATTAAAAAAGCGTTTAGGTGGAAATTAAAAAGAGTTCAATGGAAAATAAGAAATACAAGAGTCAAATGAAAAATAAAAAAAATACAAATAAAAACACACAGAAACAAGTCTAAATGTTTTTTTCTAATATCAAAACTATATTTTACAGAGGAGTTTAAGTGCTTTTAACAATTAACATCAAGAAGAAAAACAAAGTCACATAAAAAAAATGTAATTCTCTGGACAAATGTTTGTGTTTGTGGTTTGTTTCTCTTTGTAAATCTGTTTTGTTTTTGACCTGCACACAGTTACAAGGTGCTTTTTGTTTTTTTGTTTTTTTTATTGGACGACCCACTGAGACTCTGTCTTGTCTTTGTGTTTCATACCAGACGCTGCTGTAGCCGAGGATAAACCTGAACTTAATGGAAACCAGCAAGACAACGGCGCTGTACAAGGTACGTGAACACTCACACTCACACACACACACATCTCACACACATCCAAACAATAAAAATATATGCTAATGATACACACTCATGCACGCAGAATCATGCTGATACACCCACACACTCTAACAAATATGACACTGTACACAACTGTGTTCAAAGGCAGAGTTAATAACACACACATATACACACAGACACACACACTCATGTACACGTGGTAGGCATATGTGTGTGTTGAGGCCCAGGCTGGATTAGTGGAGACATTAAGCAGACACAGAGACACTGTGGCCTCCCTTTGATGTGCACCTTATAAGACACACATGTGAGTGTGTTTGTGTGTGTGGAAATATTTCATTGAGCTTTTGTCAGTGGTGTAAGTGCGGACATTTATGTGTCAACATGGCCGTATGTTTTTTTTTATAAGGTGGTATGTGTGTGTTTGTTTCTACTTGTGGATGAGGACTTTTTTTATTTTTGGACAGTGAGGACAGTTGTGTATAATTGAGAGAATGTTGTGTCTTTTAAGGCTGACAGGCTCAGATTGTTAATATATGTCTGACAAACATTATGGAGAGGTGATCCATACAGACAGAGCTTAATAAAGTTATAAGATCCTTTTTTTAAAACCAGAAACATCTCTCTATATCACACCAGACTCCATTGACAAAAACAGGAATTTTACTGAGTAGAACACAGGAGTTCATTGACTCAATCTAATAGATTGTTTGTGTTGTTGAGTGACTTTCAGTGGTGGAAGAAGTACTTATATTCTGTATTTAAGTAAAAGTGCCACACAATAACACCAACAAACTAACTGATTAAAGCAGTGGTAGATTAGCAGCTATTGTTTTCAGATCCGTAAAATTACTGTTTTGTAAATGGAGTCTGGTGGAGATAAAACGGATTTCAGGTTAAACAAAAAGGATCTTACTATTTAATAGAAAGCTCTGTCTCTGTAGGAATCCTATATTTAATGTTGTCAGACACTTATAGTAACAATCTGAGCCTGTCAGTGGCAAAAAGAAGAACTTAAGTGGACGTCCATGAAGGCCACCGTACATTAGGAGGGGGATTCAGGTGGTTGCAATCTACTACTTCACCACTAGATGTCACTAAATCATCCACACAGGTCCTTTAAAGTATATAGAGTATATTTTTAAAATACTGTGACTCTAAAATGTTATTTTTCGTTGATTTTGGAACGTTTGAAAAGCAGCAATCATTCACCCGCTCTTCACTTATTCAAATGAGCTGTTTCAAGGTTTTAAGACCTGGTTCTTGAGGAGTTCGGCTCGGGTTCGGGTTCAGGAGTTAAGGTTAAGAGGTGGCTGCATGCATTATGCCAATGAGGGTCCCCACAAGTACAGCACGGAGTGGTGTGTGTGTGTGTGTGTTAGTATGCATGTGTCGTCCTCTTTCCACCAGCTGTGCTCAGTCCTCCCTGACATTGAAAACCTTCACTTGAAACTCTGCATGTGTATAAATGAATATCTACAGGCACACACACACACACAGATACAGACACACTCTCCCTGCGAGTGTGTGTGTGTCGTACCTGTAGTTGTGCGTTTTTGTGTGTGCGTGTTTGATCCACACTCTAGTGAGACAGGGAACTCTAATTAGCTCTCTCTCCTCTTTAGACCCCTTTTAGATCCCCTCTCTTCTGCAAGCCAAGCACTCCCACAAACACACACTTCAACACACACACACCTCTCCCCTGCCTCCCTCACCTTCCACACTCTTAATTAACAAGTGACGAGGAAAACTGCTGAATACAAAGAAAGACGTCGCATTACAATCAGAAAGAGAGAGGAGGGGGGGGGGAGAAGGGAGGGAGGGAGAAACGAGAAGCAAGGGAGAGAAAGAGAAAGAGAGAGAGAGAGAGAGAGAGGAGGAAAAGAGGAAAAGAGAGATCGGTTTCTCTTGGTTGTTCAAAGCCAAACGGACTAATTGGCTGTAAAAAAAAAAAAAAAAAAAAAGTGGAGGAGGACGAAAAGGAAGAGGAGGAGATGAAGTGATGGAAAAGAGAGGGAAAAGGATGGAGGGAAAGAGCTGAGGATGAGGAAGAATGAGGTGAAGAGGAAAGATAAGGAGGAGAGAGAAAGAGCAACGAGGAGGATGAAAGAGAGAAAGATGAAGGATAAAGAAATGGATGGAGGAGGAGAAAAGGGAGAGGGAGGGGTGAAGAGGAGAAGAGGAGGTAGAGAAGAAGGGATGACATGGGAGAAGACTTGCAGGGAGAAGGAGAGAAAAGGATGAATGAATAAAGAGGAAAGACGGAGGAGAGGAGAAAGGGAGGATGAGGCCAAAGAAGGGAAGAGAAGAAGGAAGAGAAGAAGGAAGAGAAGAAGGTAGGACTGTGGGGAAGAGGAGGAGAGAAATAGGAAAGAGAGGAGCAAAAAGGAGAGGAGGGAAAAAGAGAGAGAAAAGTAAAAGAAAATGATGAACAGAAGAGAAGCTGGAGGCTGAAGAAAGAGAGAAGGTGGAGGATGAAAAGAAAGGGATGAGGACAGATGTAGAGGAGGAGGAGAAGACGACGATTCAAAGCCAGAGAAAAGAGAGGGAAAAGGATGAAAGGCAAGAGCTGAGGATGAGGAAAAAAGAAAGGATAGGGAGGAGAGAGAAGAAGGAAAGAGACGACACCAAATTGATGGAGGAGAAGAAAAGAGGGAATGCACTATAAAATAAAGAAGGGAAGAAGAGGAGTTGAGGAAGGGAAGGTGATGAAGCGAAAAATGGGATGAAGAGGATGAGACGAGAGAGGAGGAGGAAAAGGAGGATGAAGAAACAGACGAAAAGGGAGAGAGAGAGAGGGAATAAGAAAATGGCTAGAACAAGGAGAGGAGGAAAAACAAGAGGAGAAGAGGATGCTGAGAAGAAGGGATGACATGGGAGAAGAGTTGCAGGGAGAGGGAGAGAAAGGGAGGAGGAGGACGAAACGATGAACAGGAGAGAAGTTAGAGGCTGAAGAAAGAGGGAGGGAGGGAGATAGAGGAGGAGAAGAAAAGGGAGGAATGAGAGAGGGAGGGAGAGCACAAGAAGTGGGGAAAGGATGATGAGAAGAAAAACGGAGGTGAAGAATGAGGAAGGACGACAAGGATGTGGAGAAGAAGAGGAGAGGTAGAAGTTGGAAAGAAGAAATGAGGAGAGGAGGAGGAGAAAAGGAAAGAGGGAAGAACGGGTGGAGGAAAAGTCGAGGAAAAGAAAGGAAGAAGAGAAGAAGGAAGGGATGTGGAGGTTTGGAGGAGGAGGAGAGAGAATGAGAAGATTGGAGGAAAGAGGATGAAGGGAGGAACAGAGAGGAGAGAAAACAGGAGGAAGAGAGAAACGACAGTAAAGAAAGAGAGGAAGAGAAAGGGGAAAGAAAAGGAGGAGAAGAACAGAAGCAAAGAAGAGGAGAAAGGAAGAGGAGGCAGAAAGAGAGAATAGGAATCGAGGTGAAGAAAGAAGGAAGACAATGAAAAAAGAGGAGATGGGAAAGAAGGGATGAAACAGGAGAGAGGAGTGGAGGAGGAAGGGATGGGGTGAGGAGAGGAAAGAAGAAGATCAACGAGCAAGAGGAGAGGGAAGGTGGAGGGGAGGAGGGGGTGCATGGAAGAGGAGGGAAAAGGGGGACAGGAGGGAAGGAGGGATGAGGGAGGAGGAGGAGGAGGAGGAGGAGTTGAAAAATGTGACCTTGTTCCGAGACCTGGTGACATTTCCTCCACCCGGCTGATAGACTTTTAACAAGGCAGGTCATCGTCATTTTTAACCAGGACAGCCGACACACACACACACACACACAGGCTGGAGGTGTGTGTGTTTGTTATAGTGACAGATAGGCGGAGGGAAACAGGGTTGCCAGGTCCAAAAACAAACAGGAAGTAACACAATTAAATAACTATAAAACTATAATTTAAAAATCCTGTTTGTTCAGCTGCTGACCTCTTTTCATTTTCTTCTTCTGATACAAGTTTAAAAAATAAAATTAAACATTTACACAGAAAAACAAACAAATTTTAAGACATTGAAAAATATGAAATGAAAAATATAAAAGCTTGATTGGAATTAAAGGAGTAACTCACTCTCTGCAGACTGAGGTGAAACGCTCCGCGAACGTCCTGGAAAACTGGAAAAGAAGAAATAAAAAATATGAAATGTCTTGAAAAAAAGGACAGAAATTATTTTCTTTTTTTTTGTGTCGTCATTTTTCAGAATTCAGCTGCTCAATGAAAAGTTTTATCATTATTTTATATTTATTGGAGAGGCTGTAATGAGAGTTTTTTGTAATTTTTGCATATAAAAATGATCAAAACAGGTAAAAGATTATCAGACGTGGCAAACTAATTTTCGTTTTTGAGTAATCAATCAGTGGACTAGCTGTTGTAGCTCAAATGAGCTGTCGCACAGGACGTAATGTGTTTGCAGTTTAGCCTTTCAAATAGATCTACAACTAATGACTGTTTTCTTAATTAATCAATAATCATTCACTTTATAAAACATCAACTCCAGTTTCCCAGAGTTCAAAATGACAACTGCAAATGTCTGGTTTAGTCTGACCAACAGTTTAAAACCTAAAGATAGAAAGTTTTAATTATGTAAAACAAAGAAAAGCAAAGAAATCTTCAGATTTGAGAAGCTGTAATTAGAATGTAATAATCAATTATTAATGTAAACTGGAATTAACATTTTATAAACTGAATAAATGACAAAGAAACTCATCATTAGTTGCAGCTCTAAAACTACAAAAATGGCAGCTGCAACAGTTCGTCAATTAATTGATTTCTCTATCAACAGAAAATTAATTCGCCACAAGTTTGATGATCTATTACCTGTTTATGTTATTTTTAAATTCAAAAATTCCAAAAAACTTTCCATATTTTTTCTTCCAAAACCTGAGTATTTGCTGGTTTTCTTTGTCTTATATTTGTGTAAACTGAATATTTTTGGGTTTTAACGAGGCATTCAAACACGTTAGCCTGGGTTCTGGGAATCTGTGGGGAATTTATTACAGTTTTGTACATTTATCAATAATGAAAATCAGCCTTAGTTGCAGTTGTAACTGTCAGACAGAGGTGAAGCGTGGCAGAGCAGGAACACTGAAATGAATCCAGCTGCAGAAAATGTAGAAATCTGAACAAGGCGACCATGAAAATGAGATAAAATGATTTTATCCAGAGAAAGTTGGAGATTAGAGTTTTAAGGACAGCACCGGGGAGTTACAGGACGGTTTTTTAAGCACCAGGCCAAACCTGCTGCCTAAAGGAGAAAAAGAAAGGACAGGAGAGGACAGAGAGAAGAATGGGTCGGGATAAAAATAATATGAGAGTAACAGATAGAGGACAGGAGGGAGCAGAGGGGAGCTGAGGAGGAGGAGGAGGAGGAGGAGGGGATGCATGTAGAATAGAGGGATGAAAGAGGAGGAGAGGAGGGGGTTTGAGTGGATCGTGGAGTGATAAAAATAGGGAAGGGCAGGAGATGAGAGGGATGAAAAGGAGGGAAGGCAGAGAATATGAAGGAGGAAACGAGCGTGAGATGAAAGAGAAAATTTAAGAAAGTTTTTTTTTTTAATCCCAACATGAAGACCTCGAACCTGTTTCATATTTAAAAAAAAAACAACAAAGAATGATGAATAGAGGACAAAATGAGAGGGTAAGATGATGACAAAGAGCAAGAGGAGGATAAGTAAAAGAAGAAAAAAGTAGTAGAGGGCAAGAGAAAGAGGGATGGAAAGAGGAGGGAGGGCAGGTTTATGGTTGCTGTTATGCAGAAATGTAAACACTTTGCAACGTTCGCAGAAAACAATGACACCGCGGGGAGAGGAAGGTGTGTGTGCATGTGTGTGTTAAGTGTGTTTTTTTTTCTGTGTGTGTGTGTGTGTGTGTGTGTGTGCACGTGCTCCTGTGTGGGTGGGTGCAGCAACAGCACTACGGGGAGCGGAAGGAGAACGACGGAGGTGAAATGAGAGAGAGAGGGAGGGAGAAAGGGGGAGAGAGAGAGAGGGAGAGCCGACCCTGGCAAAATTGGAGATGTGAGATTTCTATCATAAACGGATGCTGCGTAAAGGGAGAACAAGATGCAACACTTTGGCGTTAAAAAGAAAACTACATCCTGCTTTAATAATCACGATCAAAGCGTTAAGTTCCTGTACAAATGGAAGCTCATTAGATTTTAACTAAAAACTCTGTTTTTATTTCACTCAGAGCTGCAGCAGCTGAGTTTGCAGAACTTTAAACCTCTGATTTCAATATACTTTCTCAGTCCAGACGAGTGTTTTAGCATCAGAAATAATCTCCGTCCATACCAACACGCCTGAAAACGCACATCACATGATCCTTCACTGGGTAAACAGGAAGCAGATTGTCCACACTGCAGCTGGTTGCTTAGCTACGAATGAGGAACAGCAGAGGTGGGAATTAAGTCCAGATGACAGTGAGGTGGAACTGTTACTTAAAGTAACACAGGTATAAAGGTCCTTTCACAAACAGCCCAACGCGAATAAAGAACGCAAAAGTGCGAAATACTCGCCCATGAATGTACAGGAGCTGAAGCTCCACCACAGCCAGTTTGTGATGCCTTTATTCATGGTGCAAAAACTTACTCCTAAAATTACTCCTAACAGAAACAACGGTTCAAAAAAATAAATTGACGTGCAAATTAGTCACACGAAAAAACGCCCCCAATGTGAAAAGACCCAATCAGGAAGTGAGCATGGGCATCTCTGTCATCGTTTCCAAAGGTTTCAGTTTTAGGGGCTTTAGGGAGTAGTGTGGACGCCAGGTGTAACTGTAGCATCAGTGATGCATTTTAAAGCCAAGATATATTAGTGTGGATGTAGCCTTACATTGGGGATGGGGTGATGTTACACTCTAGACAAAGAGGTTAGCCTGAGGCCTGTAGTTTCACAGTGGTGTAGCAGTAACATCACAAGAAGGTGAGGCTAATCTAAGATAATGAGCTGCAGTATGTCAACTACTGATATCATGAGCTTAGTCTCGTTTTCAACACAACTTTACCTATAAAATATCAGTTTACCACGGTGGACCATCAGTTAGATTGTTAGACAAAGTAAGACATTTAAATATGACAACATGGGCTTTGGGAAGTTGTGACTGGTATTTTTGACTATGTTTTTGTCATTTCAGACCAAATGATTGAGGCTTTGCTCAAGAAAATGGTCAACAGACTAAACAAAATTAGTTTGGTCAAACTGGCAACTTTTTTAAAAAATAGATCATATAGTCATTTAAGTCAATTTTCAAGTAAAAACGCCAACAATTTGATAGTTCAAGGTTCTTAAATGTCAGAATCTGCTGCTTTTCTTGGTCCTACATTAAAGTAAATTTAATAATTTAGAGGTTTTTAGAAAGTTTGTCAGACAAAAAAAAGACATTTAATGTTGTCAGCTTGTGCTCTATATTTATTGCGACATTGCAATGGGGCCGTCTGACATTTTATAGAAGAAATGATGAATCAACTAATTGGGAAAACAACTGGAGAATGTCATTTTTATCGTTGCTTTGTTTATTTACGATGCCTTTGTGTGTTTTTTACCCAGAATCCCGGCCGTTTCTGAAGACCCCCATGATGTTTTAGAGCGAGGGACTCCGCCTCCAGAAACCCCGCCCTGCCCCTCCCCCTCTCACCTTCCCCCTTAAACCCCCCTCCTGCACAGAAGAACTCCACCAGCCCGTTTCCACAGCAACCACGGCTTCCACGGCAGCCTGGATCACCACGACAACGACCTCCCTAGGCGGGATTCTATCTTTGCTACAATGCGACGTTTTTGACGTTGCTAAGAAACAATGAGACTACTAAGAGACACACCCCTTATCTGGACTTATTTTGGGGTCGTCTCTCTACATTTTTCCTTCTCTTTCTTCTTTTTAGACAAACTTCACTCCATTCATTCCTCTTTTTCTCTCCCTGCACGGGGACTTCTCTCATCCCTTGTTTGTTTTTTCGAAAACTGAAAAGTAAAAAACCATTCCCGAGGAAAAAGGCAAAGAAAAACAGTAACCACAAGGCAAACGGACTGGACTGATGGACGCACTCTCAGATTTGGACGAACATCATCCACAAATCAACATGGTCAGACACTGTATTGGAAAGTAAATACCTGAGATCAATTTGATTGGACGATTGTGACTTTTTAAAAGGTCCATGATGTGATTTGCGGGACCAAACAAGTCTGTTTCTGATTGGTGCTGACGAGACAAGAAGGCTTCACAAAAAGACTTAACATTGTTATTTCTGTTTCTTAAAAAAACAACAACAAAAGTTTCAAACCCCCCCTTTGGATTTCAGCCATTCCCACTGGCTGGCTGTCGACACCCTCTGATTGGACGGTAATCAGCTAATCAGAGGCGCTCAGGACGAAGGCGGACGAGGGGTTTAAAAAAGAAAAAAAATTGTGTAAAAAATATTTGGAAGGAAAAAACAGAGGAAAACAACTTGGGAGGCTATTTCTGTCTCTCATGTGTCATTCATTTTTGTTTTCCGTACAGGGACTGAAAAGAATGCATGGGAAAACTTTTCTTATGTTGTCATTTGGCTTATTTTATCCTCCGTACACTCCTTACTTCCAACTCTCGTTATCATTTCCCCCCCTCTTATTCCTCACCCTCTTTTCGGTCTCTTTTCTATGAATCTCCCTCTCTTTTTTCTTGCTTCTTCTACATATTTTTCCCTTTATTCTCTCTCTCTCTCTTTAAGGAGGCATTACTCTGAAAATGTTGGATGCAGCTTTTCAATGTATGAAGTATTTTCTATCACCCTTAACTTGTGAAATCAGTTTCTCAAATGATGCAAAAGTTCAAAAAAACAAACCCTTTTTTATTACAATGGAGTGATTTTTAGACACAATATTATATCCTAAAGGTACGTTGAATTCTCTTCCTCAACATTCAACCTTTCACCTTTTGACCCCTGTTCCCCCGTAACCAGGAAGTAGTTGTCGAGTTTCTGGTGTATGTCAAATTAAAGGTAAGGAGCGCTTAATTTAACTGAGTTTTTTTTTTTTTAAATTACCCCAATGAAAGATTTTTCGTGACTTTTCCATAATTACATTTTGTTTCTTTTTGGCTGGATTCAAGAACATATTCCTGATCATGAGTCTTGAAGGTGAAGAAAAGAAGCGCTCCTCAGCTACAAAATGAAAACACCAGAAACTTTTTATTTCCCAGATTTTCTGACCTACTAAGAGTGCAGACTGTTGTGTTGCAGTTTTGTTTATTCCACTGTGTGTTTTTTGTTTGTTTATTTGTTGATTACTATTTGAAATGTGTACGGGAGGAAAGAGGGAGGGTGGGGCCAGGGTGGGTGGGGAGGGGTTTGGGGTTAAAGGGATATTCCGTGTAGATAGAAACAACATTTGGCGTTTTCTTGTTTTTTTTTTTGTTTTTTTTTTTTTCTCCTGATGATCTCTAAAGTCTGTCACTGTTCTCTGGGTTTGAGCTGACTGCAAATATACAGTATTATAATGACTGGTGTCTCGTGGTGTTTTACACTCTCCTACACAAACACAGGACTTTTTACATCTTTCAAATTATTCTGATGGCAAACGTTTGGGTTTGTAGCCTAAAAATATTACAACAATCTTGGTGAAAGCTGTAGTCAAATAATGAAAAAACACTGTTAGCAGGTCAGAAACACAAACTACTGATGTCTACAAAGATGGATTTGAACATTTCTTACTGTGTCGCCATCTGGTGGTAGCAGCAAAAAACAGCACTCAACAGATCTCAAACAAGTTAGGAACTATGAAACCAGAGCAACTAAATTCAAGTTCAAGGAACTAAATTATTCTGCAGATTATACGGATGATGACATTAAAAAATGCAATTTGCATACGAGGAAACAGCAACACAGTGATTCTGTTGTTTTATGTATTTAGCTTTGCGCAAACTCCCATGTTTGAGTTGGATGTAAACAATAACAAGAACCAAAAATGTTGACTGGTGCTAGAGGAAAAGTCAAGAGATTATCAAAAACAGCAGGATTCATTGTCTGGGAACCAGGAATGACAACAAAATGTTTTAGGTTCTGGGTCTGAGTGGTCAGGAGGTTTTCACGTACAGAAAACAAATCCTATGAATAGCTTCATTGGAGCTCTGACTGCATAGTCCCACTCACTGAACTGAAACATAACGGTATGTATTACCCATGATCCCCTGACTTTTAAGTTTTTTTAACTGATCTACAGAACTTGCTGATACCAGCAGTTTAAGCTGCTGACTATCACTCAGTTCGAGGGAGATCGTACCTGCTCAGGTGTTCAGGGAGCAGAGAGGGAATGACAGAGGATCCATTCTCCATATTACAAACGTGCTATTTGGTGAAAAGGATGGACAAAAAGTCCAGTAAGTGTTGCCAGCTTTCTTAAACAAATATAGTAAAGATACTGGTCAAAAACATGAAAAAAGTAAAGAGAAGAACCTCAGGAAAACCACAGAACACACAGATCAAAGGCTTAAAACTTGAGACCAGAATTAAATGTAGCAAAACTCGAACTCAAAACTTGAACCATCAAAATGATTCTGAAGCTCATACTTTAAGGTAAAAATGTGAATATCCAAGCTAAATATGCTGTTTACATGATCGGTATCAAATAATAGTGGAATATTAATGTGCATGTGAGCAAAGTGAATTAATAGACTCGGCTAAACAGGGTAGCAAAGCAAGAAGAAAATACACTAGCCTTATTTTTTAATAAAACAGCTGCAAAAAAAAAAAAAAGGTTTGTTGTGTAAATATTCAGCTAATTCCAAACTGTTCTATTTCCAGGACGTAATAATAACTTTCTGGGATTAAAAGACATTTAAACACAAACACACACTATGGCATTTCAGATGATATTCACATACTCATACACACATAACCACATAAAACAAATACAGATAGGCACTGTGGTATTCTGGTAATGTATTTCACGGACGCACACACACACACACACACACACACACAGAGGCCTGAGAGTAAACACACACACGTCGTCCATGTTCCATTTAGACTGTATATTTACTCTGCATTACGAGGTTAATGAGGTGAAGCCTTTCCCTTTCTCTCACTCTCTCTCTAATGGATCTCTACCTCTCTCTCTCTCACTCTTTCATCCCATGCTTCTGTCTTTTAATTCCCTCTCACCTCTGTCACTCTCTTCTCTTTCTTTCCTTTTGTTTTCCTTCTCTCTGTCTCTCTCTTTCACAATCATCCCTAACGTCACTCTTTTTGATCTCCGCTTTCCATTTTTCTATCCCGTCTCATCCGATCTGTCTCTTTCTCTCTCTCTCCATCTCTCTCCGTTTACCAAATAGCTGATGTCACTTTTTCCATTTCCCCCTAATGGAGGCAGAAACACAGAGCGATGGACGGAGGGGGGGAAAAATAGCCAGAGATGAAGAAGGATGGATAGAAAGCGAAGGAGGCAACGAGGAAGGATGAAAAGGTGACGGCGTGGGGGAAAAGAGATTGAAGGATCCGGGAGTCGACGTGAGAGAAAATGAAGGAAACGGGGGAGAAGATGGAGGGAAAGAAGGGAGGGAACGGTGAAAAGAGAGGTGGGGGAGATGATGGACAGAGGGGGGAGGAGGTGATGAAATGATGTGCATTTAAAGAAGGAAGATAGAGAGAGGGGGCAGAGGATGATGGGTAATGAAAAGACAGAAGGTGAGAAACACGTCTGGGACAAACAGCGACCCATCATGAACAGGTTCATCATTGATTTTTAAATCAATGATAAAACACTATTATTGGTCAATCTAACGACTCACTTCCTCTTCTTCTGTTTACGCCAAACAAACTCAATCACAGCCTCAGCTTGTCCTTAAATAGCCTCCCTGTAAATATACAGACACACAGGGATACATGCAGCGCGACAAGTACACGGTCTGTGGAGTTATTACCTCTGTTTGTCAGCAGGATCACGCAAAAAATACACAACCGATTCACACCAAACTTGGTGGAGGGATGGGACTCGGACCAGAGAGGAACCAAATGAAGTTTGGTGTTGATCCGGTTAAAGGAGCAGACATGACAAATGATTCATCTCTGTTATCAGACTACTTCCTTTTTCCTTTTCTCCTGCTGTTACAGGAGCCAGACAGATGTGTAGGGCTGTTTGTTGTTGGTGGAGGTATGCTCTCCACTGAGTGGCATTTTAGTTGTTATTTAAGATGATTACAGCTAATTAGTGGTCGATTGATATGATCAATCAATCAATCAAGCTTTATTTGTATCACACTTTTCATACCTTCAGTGCAACTGAAGGTGCTTCACAGTCGATTGATAAGCCAATAATAAGACAAAACCAACTAAATTCTGACATTAAAACATATAAAAGTAATAATAAAAAGCAGAGTCAGTTAAAAAAAATAAAAATAAAGAAGTTTAAAGTTTGCTTTTAAAGATTTCAACACTTTCAGCTCCTCAGAGCAGAGCAGCTGATATATAATGCCAATGTCATGTTGTTGTTTTGCATCTGATAGAAATAACTATCACGAATGAAAAATAAATAACGTTTTAGCACACTTATCAGCATTTATCACCAGAGAGCATCTCCTTGTGTCTGAGAGAACACAAATATGTAAACTTGAATAAATAAAGAATAATGAAATAACGTCTGGTCTGTGCTGCAGTGGCTGATATCGTCCAGCTGACTGGAAACTAACTGACCAAACGCAAATGTAAGATCACTACAGAGCTTTAAACTCTCCTCTGTTTTCAAAGTGATCAGTTTCTCATTCGCTGTTGTTATTTCTATTTGATCAATCTTATTAGATCAGTCATGAAGATAGAGATTAAAGAAAAACTGAAAAAAGAATGAGAGGGGAAGAAAAGAAAATGGAGGCTGGAAAGAAATTAGAAAGGTGTAAAATCACAGAAAGAGGGGGGAAAGAAAGAGGGATAAAATTATGCCAAGATGATTGGAAAACAGAGAGAGGAACAAAAAGAGAGAGAGAACACAAAAAGGAGATATGGACAGAAAAAAAAGGCTGAAAATTTGAAGCATAGAAGATATAAAAAAGGGGGAGGAAACAAAAAGAGGGATGGAAAACGGGGTAAAAGGGGGCTGAGTGTGATGATGGAGGGATGGAAGGAAGGAGGATGGAGAGAAGAGAACAGAGACATTCCCAGACAGAGCAGCCAGGCTGTTAAAACACACACACACACACACACACACACACACACACACACACACACACCTTCGTCTCGGTCATTAGTCTTCATTAGAGTCTTTATGAGGAAAATTAGAAAGGGAGTTTCCTCCCAAACTGAGCCCTGGCGTCCAACCTCCCACGGTGTGTGTGTGTGTGTGTAATTGTAGTTAATTTCTACATGGGGTTCGGTGGATGAAGGCAGGAAGGAAGGATACAGTAACTGTGTGTGTGTGTGGAGGGAAGTTGTGGTCTAAATAAGTACGATTCACAATCACGACCATGACGAACCTGTGTGTTTTCATGAGGAAGATGAAGAATAAAGGACGGAGAGAAAAGATGGAAAGATGCGAGACTGAATTAGACACATAAAAGTGGAAAATGGTGTAAAAAAGACGTCAAGAAAGATTTCTGAATTTAGAATTACTATAAACGTAAAATAAATAAACCTAATTTTGTTAGTTGAATCATTATCAAGTAATACATTTCTCATAATCATAGGTAAGGCACATGTATGACAAAAACATCTCTAACAACACTGAGTGTTTCTAAAAATGACAAAAATATCTACAGGTTAGAAAAAAAATGTTTGGAATATTTACCACAAAATACTGTCATGAACAACTGAAGTAGGAGAAGGAAGAAATGTATCACTTTTCCCATCATCTGAAGTTTTCTACACTTCAAAGAACACATTTAACTTTGAAATAATAACTCCATGTACATTACTACATGTACTCTATTTACATACAATTCTGGGGTAACTTTCCTTTTCTACTCCACAAAATCTGAGAGAGAAATGCTGCAGTTTTTACCACTACATTTACTGCATCATACTACAGTAATGACTCTGCAGAGGAAGATTTTCCTTTACACACATCTGATGAGCTGAAGTAAAGAATTACCCGACAGTATATTCAATAGTTAAATTACCCACATCATCAGCTATGACAGTAAATAATACAGAATATATATAGAATATAGAATAACATAAGACTCTAAAATGAGCTGTTCTACATGACTTTTACCTTTGACCCTCTGGGAATATTTTGCTGACGATCATTTTTAATGTGTTATCTGTACTTGTATTGAAGTGTTCTCACATTAGAGTTTTGCTACATTTAATTCTACTGTCACATTCTAAACCTTTGATGTGTGTGTTCCGTGGTGTTCTCAGGGTTCTAAAAGGGTTTAGACCCTGTCTGGATTCTGGGACAGGATTAGAATAAAACATCAGCTTCAGACTCACTGTGATGGTTCAGTGTAACAGGGAGAACAGAGCCTCTGTCGTTCCCTCTCTGCTCCCTGAACACCTGTTGTTTCTCTGTGTAACTTTGGTTTTTCAGGTTCGATCTCCCTCTAACTGAGTGATAGTCAGCAGATTAAACTGCAGGAATCAGACCCAGAGAGTTCAAAAGTAAAGCCGAATTGTGAATCAGTTAAAAAGATGGAAAAACTACTCAGATCGTTTATTGAAGTAAAAGTACCACATAATAACACAAACAAACTAACCGAGCGGGGCAGCAGTGAACCAGCAACTCTTGTGTTCTGCTCGGTAAAATTACTGTTTTTGTCAATGGAGTCTGGTATAGCAATGTTGCTAGTTGAAAAAAGAGCTAAAGGTTACACTGTGTTGAAATTCTGAGTGTTTGGGACTGAACTGAACATGTGGTCTGACAGAGGACTGTTCTCTGGTCTGAAGACTCACAGATCTTCACCATCCTGCTGCCTGCTGGAGCTTATGTTGGATATTTAACTGAGGACTCACACTGATGATGTGGTCGTGTTAATCAGACGATCCAGCACTGACACAGCCTGAGTGTAAATTATTTACACTTACACAACCTATTTCTCCTTTAAAAAAAAGAATTAAAGAGAGACATTATGTCTGTGTGTGTGTGTCTGTGTGTGTGTGTGCATGTGTTTGTTTTACAGTGTGTGTTTGTTAGTCTGTAAATACCATGTGCGTTTGTTTGTGTGACCATGAATGTGTGTGTTTTGTGTGTCCCCTGTCATCTCGGTGCCGACAGCTTCTCATTATCCGCCGACAGCTGGAGGAGGTCATCACTACCGCTGTTACAAACACACACTCACACACACACATGTCCTATACTTGTGAGGACCCTTAATGACATTATGCATTCTCTAACCCCTCACCCTGATTAATTCACCACTTTCCAAAAGTGTCTTCACGTCCCTGAAACTTCCCCAAATGTTTTCACTTTTTCACAAATGTCTCATGAATTTAAGACATTTAACAACCAGTCTTACAGTGTTTAAATACAACACTATATGCAGCTGTTCCTGGTCTTTCTTTTCTCCCCCTCTCTCCCCCATTTCTCTCTTCTCAACCCAAACAGTCCAGGCAGACGGCCACCCAACCCAAGTCCAGTTCTCTCAGAGGTTTCTTTCTGTCAAACGGGAATTTTTCAAGTGCCAGTTGTGCTTTGGTGTCCTTACTTTAACATCATAAATTTGTCTCACTCTCCAAAAAACATCCCAATTTTCAAAGATGTCGTAACGTAAGAATGTCCTGTAAGTGTGGACAGATTTTCAAACTAACAAACAACTTTGATAAACTGAACCATGACGAGTCTGCAGATCCATACAAACAAACAAAGCTAGCGTAGTGCCGCCCTGGTGTGTGATTTTAGATAACATGCTGGTATGGCAGAGTTGATTCGGCACTGTGACTACCTCCGCTGCCAGCTTAAAAGTGAGACAATGTCCGCCATCAAAGCCACTTTCGTACCTTTTATACAAAACGGCAAGGCAGAATAACAGGACAACATTACCGCCTTGAGCAGGCTTCGTAAAGGAGGCTTAGGAGACTCTCTTTCTCCTGTGCATTGATACATTTGCTTTTTGTCTACGTGTTTTACAAATCCTGCATCCTCAGAAATAAACAGTACACATTCACAAAATGCAATTACACACAGGAGCCAGGTGGGGGCAGTATAACAGGAAGTGAAGTAAAGCCAGCATCTGACTGAACAAACCAAAACAACGAAGGAGAGTTTCAGCAGGAATCTAATCGAACATGACATCACCTTCGTTTTCTCTGCAGGACTAATCTTAGACTAAGATGATTCTGCTCTGATCTGCCCCCTAGTGATCATTCTCTGAAATCCTAACAAAGCATGTGAACGCTCCCGCAGATAAAAAAAAAAGTATATCATGAGCCTAACTAGAATTGAGTGGTCGAGTTGATCACTCTGGAGATATTTACTTTGCACGCTCAGTGAGAAAGATAATATGTGTGTGAGTCCTACTGAACTGGTAAAACAATAAACACCACCTCTTTCTCCGTCTCCCTCATCTCTCACACACTCGTTTGCTTTGTCCTTCCCTCTCTTTCAATTTCACCCACACAAACATATACATACAGACAAAAATACATACACACAAACACACATATCCCTTCATCTCTCTCTCTCTCACACACACACACACACACAGACACACGACACACACATAAACACTTGTCATTGGTCGACATCAGTCGTTTATTCTTGCCGGAGCGAGGGATTTGTTTTTGTTCTTCCTGTCATTCGCCCATTTGACTTGATGGATGGTGGGTGGTGACGCAAAACACCTGCCACACACACACACACACACACACACACATTCAAACATAACACACATGATGTTCTTGCATATGTGAAAATACTTCCTTTGTAAAAAAAACAAACAACTAAATGACAATATCTAAGGTCACGCATTCACAAACGCACAAACATACATGTGGATGCAAATAAAGCGCACACACACACACATACTCACACACACAGGTTACAATTAGCAACATTCATTTCCTAAGATGAACCTAATCTGAACCTAATTTCTTGGAAAAATGAAAAGAGGTAAAATCTGCAAATTTTTAAGTTTTTTCTTGTGAGGACCAAATTAACAACTACACACACACACACACACACACGGCATCTTTCCTCTCGCCATGCTTGACTTCCTACATGGCCTGCAGTGTAAACAACAGTTTATCTCCATAGAGGACAAATGGACAGCAGCAGCACAGAGAACGAGAGAAAGCAGAGGAGGATATGACCCAGAGGTCATTGGTTCAACTCCCCCACAGAGAAGATGGGAAATGCAAGGACCACTTTCCTCAGTGACTACAAACCAAGTAACCCTTGAGCAAGTAGCAGCTAAAGGACCAGATATTCCCCTCAGGAGTTGGTAGGAAACTAGATTTAAAAGCAGAGTTTAACTTAAATTCATCAGGTGGACACGAACATCACTCGAAATGAACACCAGTGTTGCTCTACGTCTGCTGGACAGGAAACTTTTTGCTGAATTAGAATAAAAAGCACCTCACCAAAAACCCATTAACGTTGGTGCGAGCGAACCAGTAGTGCTAACATGCTAACTTACTTACTTCTGGGTTTCAGGACTAATTTCTGCACCAATCTGTAGGTTTAAGATAAGATGTACTTAAGGACTCCCTGTTTCAACTCAACAAATGCATATGACTGGAATGACTCTCCAGTGAAAGCACTTATCCACTGTGAATCGTGTAGAAAAGCTCATAAAATAAGCTAACTGATGGCCTAGCTTGACCTGAAAATAACAATATGACACAGCTACCAAAGACACAAGCCTGTAAATAAAAGGGAGTAAAAACAGCCTGAGGTTGCAACAGTTTTTCTGTCAATTTTAAAATGTTCAGCTACAATTAAACACTTTGGTGACGGATGGATGAATGAATCATGACGACGCCAAAAGATAATGAGGCCGATCGTGTCAGATATAAACCATAAACAGAGAGAGATAGAGACAGATAAACACTGACACTGATGTAAACATGGACAACAGGATGTGAATGTCATCAGCCCAAATGTTAGAACAACTATTTCTGTCAGTTGTGATTCTGGGGGTGGGAATATGTGTGTGTGTGTGGCCCATATGGTATCATGGGAATGAAATGAGAAAGCCACACAGACACACTCACACAGGGTAATGACAAAACTGGACTCTTCAGATTGATACCAAATTAGAAGCATTTTTTTTGTTTTGTTTTTTTCCAAACAGACTTGGCAGACGAGATGAGCACGAGATGACGAGAGAGGGAGGTAGTGAGAGGTGGAGAGAGAGGGAGAACGTGAGAAAGAAAAAGGGAAAAGATGGATGGAGGAATTAAAATAACTGTAAACATTGAACGAGGGGAGGGTGGAGGTGGAAATGGATCCACGGGGACTCAGTGTGTGTGTGTGTTGTTTTAGCTGGGCGGCCTCGGATTCCTCGCTGACCTTTACAAAGATAGCAGCTGGTCGTCTCTTACAGTTTTAAGTTTTGGTTTGCGCTCTGGTTCGACCGCAACGATCTGAAAAGCAGATGGAGGGAGACGGACAAAAAGAGAGAGAGAGAGCGATGACAGAGGAAACATTCTTCCCTCGTTCATCGACCTCTCTGGACGAGAAAGCAACCGAGAGAAAAGGAAAGAGATAGAGAACTGGTTCAACTTGAACTGGAGAGAAATAAATTTTGGCCGATATTTATTTATTTTTTGGTCTTTTGGTCTTTCATCTAAATAAAGCTTTCACTTCAGTTGAGAAAGAAAAGCTGAAGTAAACTGTGAGTTTGGCTGAGCCGTGATTCTTTTAACTTTCATGCCAAGAAAAATCACTTTGAATTTTAGTTGAAAGGAAGAGTTTTCACACAAAGTTAGAGCTGCTCGACTTTGGACAAATAGGACCAAAAAAAAACAAAAAACCTCTTTCCACATGTCCTGTTATTTAGGGATGATCTCATCAAGTGGCTACCATCATGGCCACAAGCTGAAGCCTTAAAGGATAACACCAGTATTTTTGTATCTGGGCGCCGAAAGCTGCTGCAATGTGATCGAATGGGCATTCGTCCACTAAAGGGCTTGTTTTTGCCACTGACAGACTCAGATTGTTATTTTGTCTGAGTGTAAGTGTCTGGAAACATTGTGGATGTGATTCCTACAGAGATAGACCTTTTTATTAAAGAGTAAGATCATTTTTGTTTAACCAGAAACATCACTACCAGACTCCATTGACAAAAACAGGAATTTTACAAAGCAGAACACAGGAGCTGCTGGAATACCACTGACTCCATCTGTTTGTTTGTATTATTGTGTGAAGAAGTATTCAGATCCTTTACATAAGTAAAAAATACCACAAACAATAGCACAAACAAACTAACCAGTTGAGGCAGTGGTATTCCACCAGCTCCACTGTTCTGCTTGGTAAAATTCCTATTTCTGTCAATGGAGTCTGGTTGACAAAAACAGACCGCATTAACTGTGTTGTTTTAGCAGTAAGCACTAAATCCTCTTGCTTTCTATACAACAGAAACACATCAGGTGATGCCAAATTAGCAAATACCAGTGTCTCCTCTTAAAAGGACACAGAGAAGAAATGATGGAGAGATGATTTAAACAGAAAAGGAGATGGATGGATAAAAGATGAAGGGAGGTGTGATGTGTCATTCTCGGGTCTGCTTTACTATCATTTCACAGCCTAAACGTGCAAAGGTCAGCTGTTATTAATGGCAAGCCCTGAGGAGTGTGCATGAGTGTGTATGAATGTGTGTGTATGCAAATGTGTGTGTGATATACAGACAGTGAGTGTGAAGGCTTGCATGTCACACCTTTCTGCTCTAAATGCCATGTAGCTCGCCATTAGTGTCGTTGCTGTATCGTCCCCACGGGGCTCGAGGCTCAGGGTGCGTTTGGAAATCTGACCTGACGCTCCCTTTACTGCCCGATTCTACGACATGAGGAGTTTTTTATTCTTCTGTTATGAGCTAAAACCTGCTCAGGAGGAGCCGTGCCTGAAGGTCCTACATTTTTCTTTTCAGCTTTTATACAAATTGTATCAGTACAAATGAAACAGCGGAGGAAAATCATGTCTATCAGAGTGTTTTATCATCTGCTTTGGTCATGAATTTTTAACACGCATCCTCTGTGATCAACTCTACTTGACAAAATCCACTGGAATCAAGTGTTCAGCTTAACAAATCTTATTTAATTTTTAATTTTGGAGATGGTGCCATTTTTGATACAAACAGCGGATTGGACCAAAACGTCTAGTTCGGCGTCCGCATTAACATGTCTAATTTGTGCGTCAGGTCACAGTGGCTCTGTCTGAAGTCAAAGGTTTGATTATTCAGTCCGTCGACACAGTTTTCCTCAAACATTCTTGCTAATTAGCTAAATTAGATGGTGATTATTACGACCGTCCAGAAAATGTTTTGCATCAACTTTCTCTCAGACTACGTGGGATTGAAATCTGAAGCAGATAGAAGTGTCATCAGCTCCTTTAAACATATGGACAAACACAATTCAGCACAACTCTCCAAACTTGAAAGCAACAAAATGTCACCTTGCCCCGGTCTTTTTTCTTTCCATCAAAAAAAAAGAAAGAAAAAAAAGGCCAACAAATGCGGCGTAAATGCAGAACGAATGCGGTTGGAAATGCATGCAGTGTGTCGCTGCTCCGCTCCACCTGATGTATTTTTGGCTGCGGCTGTGTCCCAGTTGTGTGCGGCTCCTTGGTGTTGGGAGGCAGGTGAAGGGTGTCTGGTGACAAAATGCCTGGTGTGTAGCCTATTTTCCGGGTTTTGACCTTCTCTGAATACACCGCTGTGAGGAGAACGAAGATGAATTGGAGCGCCGAGGCTGTCCACTCAAAGAAAGAGGAAAAAAAAAAAGGAGACTAACTGATGGATATTAAGTATTTGTCTCATTTTCTCTTTCTATCTGCCTTTCTTGTGCTGTTTTATTTTTCCTCTCCATCTCTTCCTCCCTCCTTCTGTCTCTTGTCAGGAGAGTAAATGGAGTGTTCGAGGTCAACTCGAGGTTCACAGAGAGGTTCTGGACAAACGGCAGAGCTGCTGCATTTGTTGTTTAACCTATCTGACACCGAAACACAGCAACAAACCGCCAGCAAACAAAATGGAAGAAAATGGATTACAGTTAAAGCAGAGAAATTTAAATTTGAGCCTCTACAGCTCCCAGGTTTGTTCTACCAGGTCTCCTTCAAACACATCTCATTCCTCTTCATCTTCCTCTTAAAACATTTCCCTCCTCTGTTGTAATTTCTGCCATCCTGTCATCACCGTCTTCCTCTCCGGTGTCACGTTCAGGTCGTATCGGGAGAAGCTGGAGAGCAGGATGACATTTTGTTGCTACAGCTTGAAACTGTTGACGCAAACAACTTAGAATTAGTTGCTATGTCAACATCCAAAGACCACGATTGCTGCAGAACTCCTTTAATCACAGAGTAGTAAATGGTTATTTGATTTAAAAATATCTTTGTTCTTTGGTTGGATTCAGTTTGTGGGTTGACTTTTCAACAAAATTCAGGATGCCAGAGATGAGAGAGGGGGATACAGATGGGAAGTTCCTTCTAGGTCAAACTGAACTTAATTAGGAAAAAGTAAGCTATAAGGGTATCTCAAAAACTTAGGTCCAGATCAGCTTTCACATTTTTTACTCTATCAATGAGTCAATGGTCATTATTTAGCAATAATTCATCCTTGTAAAAAGGCTTAATATTGTCTGGCATTCAAGAGTTCTCCACAAATCAGCACTGTCTCTATCCTAATCAATTTGGTGCAGATCCAAACTTCAGAACTTTTTCTGTCTTGATCTCTGACAGCTTTCTGTTTCAGCTATAGATACATATGTTCAGGTTCTAACCTACATGTAGTATATCTAACTTCCAAAAAAAACCCTGAAAGAACCTCTTGTATCATCATTATTATAACTCTCCCCTAACACAACAAAATTATGGACTATTCCATCCATTGACAAAACAGACACTTCTGCTTGGGTTTACCTTGGACCCCCTCATCACCAAACCTGTTAATCTGTTTCTAGTTAATTGTTCAAGTTAAATCTTTGTTCAGTGTTGGTTATACATCAGGGTTACTGTTTAATGTTTGTGCTGTCAGCTGCTGGATGTCCCAATGCCTATAGTCCTTTTACATCCATATCCTCTCTGTTGGCACTAATTATGGTGGATTTGACTTCAGTTTTCTTAACTGCTAACTAACAAAACTACTCTACAGATAGATAGATCACATTACATCACATGTTAATACCGACTGATTGAAGCCCCCCCCCCCCAACACACTCCAGTATGTGGAGGGACAGTAGGTGTGTAGCAGTTTATAGTTATTGTGTTACTAGTTACTGGGACAGAAAATCCATTTCAGAGGGCGTGAGACAGAAAGAAAGGACAGTCAGCTGATAGACACACACACACACACACACAATCAGATAATACCAGATGAAGATTGAAATGGGAGGAAGAATCAATATTTCCATTCAAACGTCTGTTTCATTTTCTCCAGATTAGCGGAGACTGTTTCTCTCTGTTCCATCACCAACAGGCCATCGTCCACAACACTGTCACTCTGTGTGAGTCTGTGTGTGTTCGTTACAAGAAAAAAACAGAAAAATCTTCACCTGCTGCTGTTATTTAACATTATTATTGAAAGTCTGTGGCTGATGGAATAGTTTTTAAATGGTGCTTATGACTGCACTTGGCTGCTGTGGGAACAGCCCCACGCTGCCAATGTCAGGTGCCCAAGTGCCCAGAGCAGCTTTGGCAATGAAAGCGGATCTCAAAAATCTGATGCCAGGTGGGCCGACTGTCTGTTGCCCCACTCCAATTTGATTGGCCATTTGCCAGATACCGCTGCCGTCATATGCTTGTAGTCGGCAGAAGTTAGCATTTCTTCTGAAGAACAGAGCATCTGAGGTCACAGTGAACAAAGTGGATTATCTTCTATTGGACAAACTGAAGGTCTGCCTTTGGAAGAGGAGCTTGAGATTACACTCCTCTGTGCCCACCAGCTGCAGGTTTATCGTTATAAAGCAAACTGCTGGTAGAATTATCACAGATTCAACATGGAGTGGTTCTCCAGGAAAGTGGTTCTCAAAGAAGATGCTTTTTCTCTAGCTAGATAGCGCTTTTCCAACACATTAGCTGTGGTTCTAGAACCAGTTCAGTTCAGGATTCTTAGAATCTTGGTGCCATTAAATGAACCAGCCCTGCACTTCCACCAGTTTTGAGCGGAACCATTGTAACAAAGGACGTGTCATCAAAGGAGCACAACGGAACTCTTTCCAGCCTTCAGTCCATGACACGCCAACTGATGCTGTCACCGATCGAACCATCTTTACGTCACAACCCCTTTTTAAAACCTCAATATCTCAGGAACTAAAGAAGAACAAGCTGAGAATTTTGCTCACTAGTTGTCTGGTACAGAGACATTATTTACATGAAGTATGAAGAAAATCCAAAGCCCCTGTTGATTTGACATGAAATGACCATTAGGCTTGTTCAGCAGAGCAAACATAGGCACCCAGACTGACAGCACATATACAAACAAGGTGAGCTGAGGATAATTTCACCTGAATTAAACTGTGTGGAAAACTTGATAATAGCACATTATGTCATTTCTGGTGTTGTATCTGTCCATGGTAGAGGAAAAAAAGAGCTGCTGGTCCTCATAAAGACAGAGGAATATATGGAACGTATGAAGGCACTGAGGGGTCTCCATAGGTAATATAAATGTGCCCACATTTGGTCTCTGTACATTCCATTTCCACCGTCCACAGTGTCCAAATAAACTGTCAACCCTGGAATGGCTGATAAAGTGTGTGTGTGTGTGACAATATTTGTCCTGTGTTATTGGAGCTCTGAGGCCACAGAGTCTTCTATAAACACCCAGCCGTGAATTATTCAACAAATAAACACATCAACACCCCACACACACACACACACTGCATTTGTGCTCACACACACATACGAGTGTCATGAATACACACACATACATTCAGACAACATACGTATCTTAAAGATGGATAAATGTTATTCAATCCACTACATGACACACACACACTTGCACCCCTACACACTAATATAAAAGTGTGTGGATTTGATTGTTGAGAGGAGAAAAAGGCTGATGGATTGAATTCACTGCAGAAACACACACACACACACACACACACACAGGGCATTTCTCATTTTGTCTCAGCTTAAGTGGATTTGACTGTTGGTCAGTCCAGTGCAAGGTGAAACTAAAACTGCCAGTACGTTCAGTGACGGGCTGACACCTACCGTTTGAACGAGGTATTGCACTGAAGCCATTTTAAGACTGTCAAGGTGTGTGTGTTACATCATCGTCAGCATCGTCCTCAGGGATCTCCTCTGTTAACTCAGGCACTCAAAGAGTGATTCAAAGGGAACACATCTTAACTAAATTAAGGGTGTAAAATACATGAATTAACAAAATCTACCAGAAGGCAAGTGGTAAAAAAGGGTAAGTCAGGCAACTGTCATGGACCCCTAACCTCGAGGGCACTTAGAGGCTAAAGTGATGCTCCTATTCTGAGGCTTGAGGTAAAATTCTGCACAGCATCAAACACTGAAACAGTGTCTCAGTGGGCTTTCCAAAATAAAAGACAATGAGGAGAGTTTAGCATTAATTGTAAAACTAAAGTTAAACTGATTTTTTGTTGTATCCAGTGAAACCATTAGCATCACTACTCTCCTCTTCCTCTGAGCCTCGTGGAAACAAGGACAGGGATGAGGAAAATGATGATAATGCAAGAAAACAAAACTGCTGCCAAGACTGAGGGACGGAGAGAGGAAGAGGCCACTGATATAAGAAAAGAAAGAGGAGAGAAGGGGCAACAACATGCCACAGGCCCAGTGGGTAATGTCAGGGAGGCAGAGAGTGATGGTAAATAATGGCTTCCATTACAATCAATAACAACCATTCACAATTAACTGCAGAGTTAGAATAAGGCTGGAGGGAGCCCTCAAGCCTCAGTTTGCCCCGGGGCCCTGAAATCACCACATCCACCTGTGACAACAGCCTGACAGCCTGTTACAGCAGCCGAACAACAACACACTGACACACACCTGGCAGATGTAGCAACATCAGTACATCCAGAAGAGTCAGGGTCAAAGACACTGCAGCACTGTCTTCATAAACATACATTAAGTCGACTAGATCTACAATGAATTATTATTAATCAACATTTTAACTTCACAATCACAGTTTTTCATATGGCCTTTCCTGTCAGACTGACAGTCCAAAAACAAAGAGCTTCAATCTACAACAATATGAAAACAGAGCTTACCTTCGTTGATTCACAGGGATCCAGTGATCAGTCAGTCAGAGGCAGGGTTCAGTCTGCGGGTCGCCATACGCCCTGAGGTCACTGTTTAAATGGCTGACAGTTGAGTAGATGTCAGTGTAGTCTGCTATGTTGGGTGAGAGGAGCCTGTAGGACACCATTCATCTGGGAAAATACACTTCCGCTACTTCAACAATGATCCAAAGTCCTTCTCCTGACAACTGTCAGTTAAAGCGCCGTACAAACACTTCCGCGGTCTGCATCCTCACAGCTGATCGACAATTGTTTGGAGCAATCACCAGCCACGTTCATCCACGTGCGATAATTCCAAACAAACTCGCGGGTAGAATTACAACTGTCATTCTGCTCCCGCTGACGTCATTTTGCGATCCACTTTATACGAAAGCGTCGTCATATAAAGTTCAGTTCCATTAAGGGCTCTCAGTCCTCTGCAGGCCGCTGACAACGAGTGGCTGTCTAACGGCGCGCGCGCGCGCGCGAACTCCTGACGTTTGACCCTTCGCCAAACCCCGCCCACTTAGTTACCCTTGCTACGTCTGTTAACGCTCCATTCTAGAACGGCATTTACGTCATTACAGTGGGTCCTTGATTTCAGACTGACAAAGGCCACAAACAAATTCTAATCCGACCAACGCCGGCTGAATGATAACTGCTAACACCTCGCTGAACAACTGTAGCTATGGTTAACGCTAAAGTTAGCCTCAGTTTGTGACTTCACATTAGCATACGTTCAGGTCAGGAAGTGATTTTTCTGCAAGCAGCAGTGAAGGTTGTTTAAAAAAACACTAAGCTCTGCTCTGGTGATAGTTTTTTCAAATATGACGTCTTAATTGTCCTTTAGAGACATGAGTGTATTGTAATACAAAAGGGACACAAACTTGGGCCTGGGCTGACATTAACTTAAAGGAAACTCAATGTCCAGATTACATGTTACCCAGAACCACAAACCCTCAGTAGAGAGGATAGCAGTTTCATATGTCTGTGTTAGGCAAGCTACAGCAGCACTTCCTCTAAAAAAAAAAAAAAACTCAAAATATGGATGATTATAGAATGTAAACTCCTCTTAGACTCATTATAAACTCAATAATGTTACAAAATATTCAGCAATGGACAAAATAAAAATCAGGTTGAACACATCTTTTAAGTGAACTAAAATCTCTTTGAAGTATCTTTTTGTAAGATTTATCTTTTTCAAACTATTGGCAAAAACAAACCATTCATTATTTCAAATGTTTCTTTAACTGCTACAACTACTACTGCTGCTAAAATTAACTGTTGACAGAGTAAGTCTGGAACTCTGCCTCCCTCTAATGACCAAAGTTATTCATTACACCCACAGTTTTATTTTACTGCAGATGATATCTGTAAATACACAACCAGTTCATTTATTGTTGTTAACTGTTGAGAAATTGAGAAATTTTCAGTTTCATTAACAGGCAAAATTACACTTCAAATCTGGAAATGATCATTCGTTGTTTAGTTTTCAAACCTGTGTTTATTGATCCACTGATGTGTCTGCTTGTGATTTCAAAAAGCGACTTTGATACAACACAGCCAGCATTTTACTTCAGAATAAAAATCTGTAGAAACATACACACTTGAAAAAATGCAACACACACACACACAGGAGCCTTCATTTTCAGCGCAGGGGTCCAACACAAACACACACATACACACCTTAAATAGCAGCTTTTGTACAGCGAACACAAGGAAAAACAAAACAAATGTAAAATTATAACATTAAAAAATTACAGCAACACAAATCACTGACGTTTAAGAAAAGTACCTCATGTTGTATTTACTCATTAAAGGGGAATTTCACTGAAACATGGCTTCTCTGCAACAAAAATACAGAAAAGAAAATGTAATCATCTATTCTGCATCGAATGAAATGATGAAAAGGTACAAATTCTGGAGAGTCAGTTTCCTCTACTGATATAAAACACTGAGGACT
Source organism: Lates japonicus (assembly GCA_033238685.1). Lineage (NCBI taxonomy): Eukaryota > Metazoa > Chordata > Actinopteri > Centropomidae > Lates > Lates japonicus. The sequence continues at coordinate 374,748 of BRZM01000125.1, read as the reverse complement.
ATTACAAATATTACAAGGAGAATCTGATCTATAGACGGTTCAATAATATATCACTTTATCATGATGGTACAGGAATGCTGACGATCCATGAAGTGAAATCATAACCAACACAATCTGAGTGTTTCCAGAGGTCGTAAAAAAGAAATTAACTCAACACACGACTGAAAACGTATCTTAGTTTTCAGTTGGAATGAATATTAACAGTAAATATGAGGATTTTAAAACAGCACAGAGGGAATAAACACACAAAAATTCACATTATGAAGACGTACAGCATGAAATCCCCACTGCAAATCACTAACTGCATTCAACTGAGAGAGACAAAGAAAGAAAGAAAGAAAGAAAGAGGGGGCAAGTTCTCCCAAATCATCAGTCCTTTCACTGATATTCACACAGGTTTAAACTCTGTATGTTGGTATACAGCAAATACCAAAAGGCAGTTGACATGGTCTCGTGTTGGTGTTTTTTAGGATCGCAGCTAATGATTTTCTCATTCATTTATTAATATTTTAGTCCACAAATGTGAGTAAATACAGAGAAATGCTCAGGCTGATGTCTTCAACATGCTGTTTCTGTTGATTGACTAACTGACGAATCCTTAAGGTGTTTTTTGTTTTTAAGTTAAAAAAGCAGAATGACTTCAGTAACCTGTCGCTTCCATATCTCAGCAGTTCAGTTCCACTCATATGAATCTGAATTTGTCCGTTACACAACTAAAATTAAGGGCAAAATGACGATAAAGACTTAATAGTTTGGATAAATGGTTAAAATTCTTGAGGCCACAGCTGATTTCTCACATACAAAGAAACAACCAGGTGTTTCAGAGCAACCAAAACTGAAAGAAAAGACTTTAAAACTGCATGTGTAACAGTACAACATCTCATCTCAACCTCAGCTGAAGACGTTTCCAGAAGGTGCAGACTGTTTTTACTAAGAATTTAGTTTTTGATCCAGGTCCAGGCAGAGACCAGGACTCACAACTCCGTCTTCTGCCCCGACAGAGGCACCTGAGGCTGGATCTCCTCATCGGACGACACCCCTCCATCCGTCTTCTCCACCGTAGCTTTGCTCTTTTTCTTCTTCTTCACCTTCTTCTCCTTCCTCTTCTTGGCCGCCTTCTCTCCATCCGAGCTGCCGTCTCCTCCCTCTCCTTCCTCCTCGCCCTTGCCCTTTCCTTTCTTCCCTCCCTTCTTCTTCTTCTGCTTCTTCTTCTTCTTGTCCTCAGCGATGGCTGCCTGCCCTCCCTTCTTCCTTGGCATCCACTCCTCGTCCAGACAGGCTGGACGGAGAAATAAAAAGAGGAAACATAAAGAATAAGAATGGAGGCAAGTCAAGGGAAAGAGAGAACAAAAGGAAAAGAAACAGAGGTAAACAGGAAAAGAAAGGAAGTAGTTACCTGTGTCCTGTCCTTTGAGAACATGTTTCTCACACAGGTAAGTGGTCAGATCTTCCTCTTGGTTTCCTTTGTACCAGTCCTCAATCACATCCTCATACTGTTCCACCAACACATCACACTGACACACAAACACACCAATCAGTACACGACACAAACAATCATTACAATTACATAATTGTTGGCAGACAACGTTATGAAATAAAGATGAGATACACATATTAGTTGTGGTTTTAAATTAAAAAACATGCTGCAAATCCTCAGGACAAAACATGTTGATTTAAAAATCGAAATATCTGAGCAGCAGTGTTTGTTTGTTTCAGTGAGGGTTTCAGGGTTTTGGACGGACAGGAATCGTGACAGCACCTGTTTCTTGAGGTCGGCCACCTCTGCTGACGTCTCGTTCCACAGCTCGTAGGGGATGTCCATCACCACGTTCACGCCTTTACTCACCAAACCATGAAGGGTGGAGAAGGTCTCTGACATACCCTGCACACACACACAGATGTTTTAACAGTGCAGTCATGTTCATGTCCAACACAAACTTTCTATAAATAAATCAAATCAAACAGCGTGTAAGTAAAGTAAAAACAGAGAGACTGTGGAAAAAAACAGACCCACACTCTCAGACTGACCTTGGCAAAGCGGTTGCTGCCGGTTCTCTCCTTGTGCAGATTGTACTCCAGCAGCCTCTGACACACATTTTCTACAACCTCGATGAATCTGAGGTCTCTGCAGAGAAAGAGACGGAGAGAGAGTCAGTCACTTCAGTCAGGTCTGAGTTGTGTAGTTGTTGAGCTGATTTACTCTGAATGTGGTTTTTGCTCTTTACAGATGCTGCAGATTATTTTTCCTTCTCAGGCAACATAATAAACAAGTTTTCCTATAAAACAACATCAGATGTAACATAGCTCCATTGTAGCTGAATGTCACCGGACTTAAGTTAGCATGTTAGCACTCCTGGACCCAAAGTCAGTGGGTTTTTGGCTAAATGTCTGAAATAAGGTCTGTGGTTTTACTTTCACTAACTTTCTAAGAAGAAAGGCTTTTGTAGAAGAGCTCAGAGCTAAATGAAATGACCAGTTGGAAGCTTAGTGGTGGAGACGTTGACGTCATGTGACCGTGGTGTAGTTGGTTTATTGCCTAACATTAGCTTTTTACCTCAAACATCAGAACAGTGGTGTTCATCTGTGAAGATTATCTGATCAACTAAAGGTTAAAGTATCACAAACTTCTGTTGGTCAGAGTTTCCTGCCGGGCTGCTGACAGCGTTGTCAGCCAGTGTTAACTCACCATAACATCAGTAGTTGGCCTATAAAAATACATCATCTCAGCACCAGTCTATTATGTTGTGGCTGCCTACATTACCCACAATGCAAATGCAACTCAACCACACACAATTTGGTCAGAGACTCAAAGACACTCCAGAAACTCTCACAGGAAGTGTTCTGTTATCACAGCACCATTAACAGCTTCCCTGTTCTATAATAAGTTCCTCCACAGGAACTGAATCTGACCAAGTTCCCGTCCCCTGCTGCCTCCGATCCAGAATCAGCTCAACTGTCCTGTCTCTGCTGCTTCATTACACCGTGATGTCGTGTAAAACCACCACAAAATGAAGGCCATTCGCAAACGAACACAACACACTTACGACTTGTTGTATATGATCGGCGGCGCCCCCTTGCCATCAATGAAGCGGTAGTTCCTGTCGATGACTTCTTTGGTCTTCCCCGTCTCAGTGAACGCTGACTTCATCTCAATACTGACAAACTTACAGACTGAGGAGACACAGAAACCAAATTCAACGTCAATGCTGTGATCTGATTTTTGTTTACTACAGACATATCTGTATGTCAGCAGATAAATAACCTACAGCTGAAGGTGACGTCCTCAAATGTCTCATTTTCTGATGTGTTGATACTATTTAACGTTTTTGTTGTTGGTTGTTTTGATCATCACTTAAACGTTTAAGTCCTTTTCCAGCTTCTCAGATATGCGATTAGCTACTTTTCTTTGTTGCATTCTACAGTAAACTGAATATTTCTGCAGGTTGGTTAAAAATAAGCGATTCAAAGACATAACGTTAAGCAACATGATTAACCGAAACATAATCATATCTTCCAGCTGTAATCCATCTCAGGAGTAGGAAATATAAAATCCCTGATTTCAGAGCAGGATATTGATCCAGTAAGCCGACTAAAGTAGAGCTGCAACGATTAATCGATTAGTCCTGCAACAGAGAATTAATCGCTGACTATTGTTAGTCGTTTTTCGTGCAAAAACACCAAACACACTCTCGTTGCAGCTTCTCAGCCGTGAGAATTTGCTGCTTATCTTCGTCATATTTGACAGGAAACTGAATATTTTTGCATTAAGGGCTGCTGCTCGTAAGAAGATGTAACTCTGGGATTTAGACATTTTACGGACCAAACAATTAATCATGTAAACGAAGAAATAACTGGCAGATAACCCGAAAAATAATCGTTTGTTGCAGCCGTAGGAAAAAAGGCTGTAGTCCTACTTAAAAGCAGGAAATATTACATTACTGATTTGTAACATTTGCAGTTTATAGTTCGCCTAGAAGATGAAAGCGACTGTAAACAGTGGTTACTGTCTATAAACAGACAGCCTCGGGCCTTTTCTCATTCAGGACCAACAGACAGTGAAGTTACAGACACATTTATCCATTTCTCTCTCTCCTGTAAACCTCTATGGACGTCAGACCCTGTGTTTATAAAAACCAAACGCTGCTAACTCGAGCCGTTACCTTCACATTTATTAGGGAGATGAACCCAATCATCGTCTCCTGCGTTCTTAGCTGCTCCCACCGACGAAAATATCAAGAAAAACGACAAATACGCCGCTAAAATCATATCGTCGGCTCTCGCTGAATCTTTATCTGACTTTAACTGTTGTTCTGTGGTTTTAAAACTCTGCGGAGAATCGTTATTTTGCTGTTTTCACATCCTTCTCTGTCTCATCGCGGCTGGACCAGAGCTGCAGGTGCTTGACTTCCGCTTTGGGCGCGACGCACGCCGCGCTCCGGGCCAATCAGAGAGGGAGAAGTGGCAGCGGCTGGACCAATGGGAGGCACGGGGAGGGTCAAAGAGGAGAAAGAAGTTAAGAGGTATCACTCCGAGCGTATTTTGAGATACAGTTCGTTCTCATCATAAACATGTTGAAATATCTTAATGTAAACAGTTTTAAACAGCTAAATCTAAGGTTGACATGATAATAATTATAATAATAACAACAGGAATAAAGAAGAAGAGGAAGAATTGCTCTGAAAATTGAATATCGAGGAGAGGGTCCATTATATAGATGATCTTTGGCTTCAGTGTTACCTGCTCCTTTGCAATTTTCAGTCTCATCCAACAGAGGGAGCCATGCATACACCTAAAGCACAGTAAGATATCATGGTTATGCAACATCAATGCACACCAGCCTCATCTATCTGGACAGTTTTCTTGGGAGTATGAATCATTGAATCTCTAACAGCTTTATGGAGGCTGCCCTGTAGCTTTGCCATAACCTTTGACCCCTGGCCTCCATGTGCACGAACATAATGGGGAAGACACAGGGATCAATTTATATTCTCATGAAGTTTACCACCCTGTGTGCATGTGCTATATTTTACCATCCATTCAGAGACATCAGTGGTGCACATGTGCTAACATTTAATTATTTATCCAGAGGTAATTATTTACCCAGGTGAATGTGTGTGACAGAGTGTTTATATGTGTGAAAAAATCTCTATTCAACAATGACATTAATCATTAATATCTAGAAAAAGACTCACAGCACAGAAACAATCAAGTAATTTAATCTGTTTTTAGGCCTGAGTATTGATCGACAAAGTCAGCTCAGATGTTCCTCTAAAAGCATTAAAAGTCCTTTACTCACCTCCAGCAGTGGAAAGCAACGCTAATATTAACCCTTGTTTTGCTTATCTTTCTATCACTTCTTTTCTTCTACTGGAGCTGGCATGCTAACTAGCTAGCCCCAGTCCATCCTGTCTTGTAATGCCACTTAGCGATAGTGAGTCACTGTAGCATCCAGTCTGCCGTCAGACCAACATGAGAGGATGAACATATCAAATAAAGATGACTGAAGCTGTTAATGCTAATGCTGGCTATGTAGAGATAGGAAAAACATACATGTAGCACCTTTAAAGCAAAGTGTAGCATGTGGAGGCCATTAACTTCTACAATCAGTTTCTTTCCCACTTTGTTTAAAGCTGCTTGTGTCATGGAAAAGATGGAAACATATTGTCTCCATGTTGTTTCTCTGTAGCTGCCTCTTTTCTACTGGAGCTAGCATGCTAACTAGCTAGCCCTCGTCCATACCACTTTGCAACAGTGAGTCACTGTAGCATCCAGTCTGCCCTCAGTCCTACATGAGAGGATGAAGAAATTGCACTGCAATGCTAACCTCTTGTCTTGCAAAGATGGCTGAAGCTCTAGCTAAGTAAACAGCTGTTAATGCTAATGTTAGCTATGTAGCAACAACGTACACACCGCTAAATTGCAACTTAAATGACCCATCCAACTCATCTCTACAACCTATCCTGCAAAAATGAAAGCTCTATGAGGATCATTTACGCTTTTTTGTAAACCTCAGAGGACCCGAGTACGTTCCCTGAGGAACTCCTTCACACACGGTTCATAAACTCCACTGAACTCCCCAACTCTCCTGCAGGACTTTTACTGATTTTTCTCTGTAAAGGAGCTCACACATGTGTGCATGTGTGTCCTCAAAAGAATACAGCGTTTCTGTGTGCTTGAATGTATTTGATTTTATATCTATGCGTGAGAAAGGGAGCGAGAGAGAGAAAAAAGCGATGTGTTTCACGGCCAGATAAGAGCAGTTTCTCAGTAGTTCAATAATAGTCCAGTTTTTCTGAGAGGTGCTTCAGTGTACTGCTGCCTGCCAAAAGGACAGCCAGCTTCTCATTCCACAGTACACACACACACACACATACAGATCGCTGTGTGTCTCATAGCAGAACTTGACACTGAGTTGGTGGAGGGGAGGTTGATGTAGAGGGAGAGAAAGAGAGAAAGAGAAAGAGAGAGAGAGAGATGAAAGCTGGTTTTTATTCAGCAGTGCAGCCCACACAACGGGCAAGCAAGGGCTTTGTTAAAAAACTCTCATCTCTCTCTCCATCACTCTCTCCCTTGCTCTGCTTTTCAGCCGTTCCTTGAATAAAATAATAATACATTCAGATTATATAGCAGGTCGTTGAAAAGCTCTCCTGCTCTCGACATGCGGCATAAAAAGAGGCTGTTTTTATCAATTTAAACCAATGATGCATGTACGCAAACACTAAACTGAAACAGTGAAACCAACCATATCACTAAAAGCATCCCAGACAAGAGAAAGAATAGAGGGAGAGACTTTGTATTTAAACAAATAATGTTTTCATTAAAAACTTTTCAAAAGCATCTGCTCCTCCTCACTGATCACATTTTCCAGCAGTTCAATAATTTACTACACATTTTCATCTATATAAAAATAAAGTGTACGAGTTAAAGGTGCTATATGTACGTTTTTGCTATCGCTACATAGCTAACATTAACAGTTGTTCACTTAGCAATAGCTTCAATCGATGCGTTTACAAGATGAGAGGTTAGAGCCAGAGAACCAGTGCTAGCTGGTTAGCATGCTAGCTTCAGTAGATAGAAACAGAGGCAAAACAAGAGTTAAAATTGACGTTGCTTTCCACCACTGGAGACAGCTCTTGGTGAGTAAAGGGATGAAATTTGATGCTGAACTCGCAACATCTCCTCTAGCCTGGTAAATAAACAGCTGTTAATGCTAACATTGGCTATGTAGCTATAGCAAAAACCTACATATAGCACCTTTAAATATAGTCACAGTGGAAGACAACTTGAGAGTATTGATGGGGTATTTTAGAGGAAAGAGGATGATGAAGTAATAATGGCTGAAGGTCTGCTAATGCTAATGTTAGCTACATAGCGATAGCAAAAACTTAGATATAGCACCTTTAAAAATACTGTGCATTGGCAAGAATTATCAGTGGTAGCCAGCTAGCAAATTAATACTAACTCAGTGGCTTGGTTGCTGCTCACTCATTATTATTGTACATTAAGATTTCTATTTGCTGAAACTAACCTGAAAACCCTAGAACATAATTTTAGCTGTGTAACATTTTCATATAAGTCAGTAAAAGCAGTTCCACAGCACATGTAAACCTCCCACTGCTTACATAAGGAAATCCACTGCACTTGACCTGATTTATACAGATCCAGTCTATATCAGGCATCAGAAACCACATCCTCAGTTTTCACGGCGAGCCGGTTTCTTATGGGGAGAGACAGTCAGGCACCTTGAAACACCTGACTGGATGTCAATTAAATCTCAGAGTGAGTCCTCGTCTCAAAAAACATGTCTAAAAATAACCACAGCCGAGCAGCAGCAGCAGCAGCAGAGCAGGAGCAGACAAAACAAGTGTTCCCGTTAAAAGTGACTTTTGTGACGCTGATTTAAATTCATAGCTTTTTGTTTATAGACTTGTAGCAGGTGTTTGGGTCTCGATCAGACACGTGGGAGTTTAGTGGGATGATTCTTTCAAATTATGGGTGCAACGGAGGACGTTGCTACGGGCAACAGTTTGCCTCGGAAGGTGAACAAGGGTTCATTTTAAAAAGAATTTAAAAAACAATCATATGATGAAGCAGGTTCTTGTTTTTCGTAAGCTAGGTCTGTTACATCTCTGATTTCAAATGTGAAAATGTGACTTTATTTTAACCTCTTAGCACCCACCTGGTCGTCAGCGGGGTTAGCATTAGGGCCTGAACTCACAATAAACTCTTCATCGCCCTCTGCAGGTGGCTTCACCTGTCAGTGGTGTTAATGTTGATCATAATGACGATAATGATAAATAAACAGTCAGAAAACAGCCCAGTTTTCTAAGGATGCCTTTATTAAAGAGTCAACAACGTGCGCTAGCCGTCCGCTTCTAGAAAAATAACACAGTCATACATTCATCCATGTGGAAATCCAAAAAAGAAAAGAAAAAAAAAGGAAAAAAAATCAAATAGAAACAAGGACAGGTTTTTATTTTTAAAGCTCAAAATCCCTTTAGAAGGTGAGAGGGGAACCTGAATGATGCCATATATATGTACTGTATATATGTATATAAGTGTGTGTCTGTTAGTGTGTGTGTGTGTGTGTGATGAGCAGCTGGGCCAAATAATTCCTTCTTAAAGGAACACTGATTTTATTACAACAACTGAGCCACAAAATGACCACAGCATATGTGATGGGATTTGATTATTGATCGGTATCAATCACTCAAATGTTATTCCAGCAGCTGTGACTGTTTTTTCAAGCTCAAGGTTTATTGATCAGGTAAGTTTCCACTTAGATGCTTTTGTTTTGGGATTCAAACCTTTTTTAAGTGCATTGGGTTACTAGTTTGTGTTGGGGAAAGGTGGCTACAGAGAAACCATGTGGAGACGACAGTTCTGATTGGTCGGTTATGTTTTATCCATCAAACTGAAGATGCTGGTGGAGACGACCAATAGCATTCATTTTAATTTATTCAGGAAACAAATGCAGCATAGTTTTCTTTTCCCAAGACAAGGAGGTTTAAATAAAATGAAGAAAACTGATCATAGAAGTTAACGTTCTTACTTTAATTTAAAGGTGCTATATGTACTTTTTTACAATTGCTACATAGCCAACATTAGCATTTACAGCTGTTTATTCACCAAGAGCTTCAGCCATCTTCATTTCATCATCCTTTCATGTTGGACTAAGAGCAGACTGAACGCTACTATTGCAAAGTGGTGTTGCGAGACGGGACAAGCCAGGGCTAGCTGGTTAGCATGCTAGCTCCAGTAGAAAAAAAAGTGATAGAAATAGATGCAAAATGAGTTGACACTAGCATTGCTTTCCACCACTGGAGGTGAGTAGAGGAATGACATTCCTCTTTATCCAATTTAACATTGTTAAATTTGTTTGTCTCAGATGGATGTCCATAAAGTTTGTCAAATGAGGTTGAAAAGGTTTTTGGAAATCAATGTTGTCTTGAGAGGCTAGAGTTGAAGGCAACTGGACTTCTTTTAGGTTTTTTGAGGATGTTTTACTTCTCATGCGAAAGGCTTCTTCAGTTCTAGAAACTGGTTGAGGAGTCCCAGGTATTTAACCTGAGAAGGGACGCTCCTTTGAGGACAATAATGTCCACATTAGATAGATGACAGAAGATGGATGGTTTGAGGAGTAAAGGAGGCCATCTATGTCTAACTGGAACAACCATCTATGAACAGAGGTGGTGGCCTACGACACCAACCACCAGCCACCTATAGCAGTCTTGAGATCCATTCCCATGTGGTTTAACCCCCATTCACACCTCAACCCATGTGACCCTAATGACTCACATGACAACAGGGTGGGTCAGCGACTCTCTGGGGGTTAAATACCAGCCTCAACCAGCCTCTAGAACTGATGAAGCCTTTCAGAAGAGAAACGTCTCCAAGGAACCTAAAAGAAATCCAGTTGCCTTCAACTCTAGCTCTTAAGACTTCCATGACCTGGACGACTGAGAACCTACACAGACATAAAAACAATGTTGTATATTCCCAACAATCAACAAGCAGGATTTGTCTGTTCTGCATTTTGTTATTAGTGAACAGAACATGTGTGTTGTGTGTGTTTTATGTGTGCGTTTACCTCAGCAGGTCGTCTGTTGAAGAAGCATCATGTGACGCAACGACTGTCCTAAGATCTATAACAGAGGACAAGGCTGTTGTCCTCAGTTGCCTTGGAGGCAGAGTGAAGTCACACAGGACTATTAGTGCTGTGTGTGTGTGTGTGTGTGTGTGTGCGTGTGTGTAATTCACATTACAGAGATCACACAGGGTTATTAAAGTGGACTGGAGTCTGCAGCCGCCTCAAACGTTTTACAGTCAAACCTGCAGCTGGTCAGTGGTCACGTTTATACGTGTGTGTGTGTGTGTGTGTGTGTGTGAGAGAGAGAGAGAGAGAGAATAATGCATGAGATGAACCTTTCTTCCTTCGTCACCGCCGCCTATTGCTATCAAAGCGTACACTTATGTGTGTGAGTGTGTGTTGTCCCATATCTACTTCAATGATACACACACATACACACACATCATATTCAAATCAATACAGATCAATCAAGGGATCAACAGAATTTAATTATGGATTCTGACTGGATCAATAATCCCTGAACAACACACACACACACACACACACACACACACACACACCCTGCAGTGGGTTAAAAGGCCCTCAGGGGGATCAACCAGGCACCGTCAATACTGATCTATCAGTGATTGATTATTATTGATATCAGTCCCATGTGTGTTTCTCTGTGTAGTCATCCCACTCCCTTGTAGAGCACACACATACACACACACACACACACACACAGCCTTCCAATCGATCAATATCTCCCGTTGTCTGCATCCCTACATTCATTTCTACACATTTCAAAATAAAAGTCTCTTCACTTCGTGTTTTAATTTTGGGTAGAATTTTTAATTGTTTTTTTCCAGACAACACTCAAACATCCCATAGCGTCTGCTAATGCGGTTGTCATGGTGATTGATGGAAGAGTGTGATTGATTACCCAACCCTCTGGTTGGTGTGGCTCCTGATTATGGGGTGGTAACACGCGTGTGCTGGTTGCCGTGGTAACCAACAGATCCAGGCTCCTGTTCTCTCTGCGTTTATCTGCAGTTGTAGTTTTCATGTGTGTGTGTTTGTTTTTTTAAAAGTGGATTTTTGATGCACCGTGGAGCACCTGCATTGTTTCCAGATTGTCTAATGTTGAGTTTCATTAACCAAGGTAGGAGCTGTTTGAATGTTAAGCTAAGCTAAACTAAGCTAAGCTAAGCTAAAATCGGTGAAATTTTGAGGTTTAAACATCACACTGAAAGATTTACACTGAACGTCTGTTAAGGAAAACAAAAGCAAGACCAGGCCACCATCTAAATCAGTGGGGAAAACCTCACTTTCAATGGTCACTGGCACAAAATAACTACAAGTATAGAACCACCAGAAAAATGCTACTGCTACGACAACCCCAACCTCTTTTAGTGTCATGACGTGACGCCGTTAGCTCATCCCACCTGAACGAATGTGAGAGTTTATGTGCGATGTCTGAATAAATACAGTTGATATTTTCCTCTTCCATGCTTGAACCTGGTGTGAACCTCAACTGTGCACTGAGCAGATTATTGGCTGTTTCGGGGGAGGGGCAGGAAACGTGTCATACAACCGCCATCTTTGATGTTTCTGACTATTTTATTCAAGATTTTCTGAGTGGTTTGTCACTGCCCTTAAAGCACAGATATCTCAAGCAGCAGTGTTGGGTAATACTTCACTTAAAGTCCAACTATTTAGTATCTATAAGCCTTATATAAACCTTTAGTTAAAGCAGATAAGTATTTATTAATGTATTTGTCCTCCTGTGGGCACCCATAAGTAGTGGCTGGTGTATAAACAGATGACAAATGACAATACAGTAAAATATATTTTACATAAAATATGTCTTTACAGGAGAAGTTCTAATTGCTGTACATTTATGAACACTTAAAATGTCCTTACAGCTGCATACAACGTTTTTTTAAAAAATGTTTAAATACTGCTTCTAAATGCTAAACAGGAGGACTTGAAGTGAGGCTTTACACCTCCACCTCTCCACCTGTTCTCTGTCCTTTCTTTCTTTACTCACCTTCCCTGTCGGACACAATCATCGTCCTGGGACAGCAGTTTGTTCCTTCTGTGTTTCCGACCTTTACCTGTCCTGAACATTAGTTGTTTAATCTTGAGCTAAAATCGAAAGCTCACTCTTCGAGGTTTAATTCCTTCACTTACAGTTTGCCAATGATGCTGATTCCATGCGATTTCACTTGAAGAACTGATATTTGGAAAACATCACTTCCTCAGTGTACAACCTTGTATATCACAGCTGGATTAACAGACCTTAAACCCTGAACATCTACTTCATATTTTTGTCAACAGTTATGTCTAAAATATCCGTAATAATGTGAATTATGCGACAACAGTAGATAATCTTCCACCTCTATGGTTAAGGTTTGGTTTACGTAGGTTTATGTAGAAGTACAACTTGGCTAAGTTCGGGAAGGCTTATAGTCAAGTTGGACACTTTTATGACCAATCAGAAGAAGTTTCAAGCTTCTGATCAGAGTGTAACAATCACCTAGTGCCACCATGTTTCAGTCTCTTGGTTAAACTAAGGGTAAAAGTTACATATCACCATGTTTTCATTGTGCTGTGAAGATGCTGTCACGTCCTCTTTCCCCACATTGTCTCTCTCCATTGTCTGTGGGATGTAAAAACGACACAAAAATTGATTGTTTTTAAATCACAAAAAGAGACGAGTGTCATCACCAACCACTTAGCTGCGCCCCCGCTTCGCCAAGCACCAGCACCATCACCGGTGCGAAGCCAGGATGCCCGGCAGCGGCGTCTGACTCGCGCCACGCTACAGCTTCTTTCTGGCTCTGGACGTGACATTATGATTACAGGATGTTGAGCGAGAAATCAGGTCTCCATGGTTACGACGTGACATTTTCAAGGGTGGGTGGGGGGGCGTTGATTCATCGAAGAGGGTTTGGCGTTCGCTGCCAAGACAGCAGCTGGTGGTGGTGAGGTCACAGCATAGTGTAATGTGTGTTTTTTGGGAGATTAAGGGAAGAAAGAAAGGTAAAAGGAAGGAAATTAAAAAGAAAGAGAAAGAAGGGATATCAAATAAAATGGAGGGAGAGCTGATGTCATTCTGGTTGAGGACTCTGGAGAGATTTCGTAAAGGGCAAAACATTTGGCCAGGAGCTACTCATCACACCAGCTGATATTTTGAGTGTGTATTTGTGTGTGTGTGTGTGTGTGTGTTTGTGTTGCAGGTAACAGTGTTTTTTTTTTTTTTTTTTTGATCAAACATGCATAATTTCTCTACTTCACTGCTGACAGTCGTATATTAACCAGAGTAAAAATTCAACAGCCTCTGCTCATGCCAACCTTTTGAAGTCACTGCACTGAGCAACTTCAAGAGAGGAAAAAAAAAAAAAGAAAAAAAAAGTAGTAGTCATGATGAAATTCTGGTGAAATTTCCCTTTAAAATAGATTTCCCAAATAGAGAGAAAGGCAAACTCATCCCGTTTTCTCCATCTGTTCCTCACTCAGTCACATCTTCACTCTCTTACCCCTTTTCCTACCCTAAAACTACCTCCTCGCTTTTTTTCATCCAGAAAACGTCCTGCATTCCTCTCCATCTCCATTTACCTCTCCCTGCCTCTTCTTCTTCTTTCCCTTTCTCCTTTCCACCCATTCATCCATCCATCACTTCCTCCTCCTCACAATAAATATCACCATATATTTTTATTCATCAGGTTAAAGTGTACTTATTAAGGAAGAGCTGAACGAGAAGCCAGGATATCGTAGGCAACTCAAATAGAAGCAAAGAGAGTCTTTAGAAACCGGAATAGTCCTCATTGTTATTATTATTAGAAGTCTCTTATTATTATTATTATTATCGTTATTATTACTAGTATAACTGTTATTAGGATAAAATAAAGTTCCTTGGCCCTTGTTGATGCAGAGAGAGAGGGTGCAGGCTATCGACAGCAGAGCAATGGTTCCATGCCATTTCCCTTTCATCCCAGTGATTCGGTCGGAGTTAAATCCAGGAAATTCCAGAGTTAAAGGGGAGGTTATTCCATTTGTCCTGATGTGTGTTTGCTAATTTTAAAGCACAGTCAGTCACATTTCATGTTGTTTGGCTGAAGTTCAATGGTAGTTCCATTCAAATTCCAGAGGTCTTAAAGTGATTTAATTCCATTTTTTTATTCCGTTACAGATGTGAAGTTTGGTTAAAGGGAAAAGACGGCGTCTTGAAAACACTGTGTTGACAACCAAAGAGGAATTTTCAACAATATTTCCCCTCTGAAAAGTTGCTTTGGCTCCATTTAATTCCACAATAATCATGCATGTTTGAATCTCCCAGTGGAAAGAGGAAAAATTTGTACTCTCCTTTTAAATCTCGTCCTTCATTCTCATGTGGCATGCGTGGAAAATGGCAGGGGTTTATAAAGACAGTATATCGTAATTTTGCGAATGCCATGAAATATGTGTGTTGACCTTGACCTGATCATCAATATGGTGCATTGATACAGCACGGCCAGTAAGACCTGCTGCTGATTTGTCCCTGTCGTCAACTACAACACAGCAACAAAATGAAACCTCAGCAGCTTAAAAACATTTACTCTAACATTATAAAAGAGACATCTATAAAACTGCTGACAATTCAAGGTAAATTACGAACTTTTGAACCATGAAATTTTAATGATGTGAAACATTCCCAGAGCCTAGAGTGTTTTATGTTATCACAAGTCTATGTGAAGTCTATGGAACAAGATGTAAAGGATCAGGGGAAAAACAGTGATGCACAACATTGTAAAAAAAAAATTGATTTCTTCCAGTAAAATACTTCCATGTAATTTGAGGACATCGTGAACTTAACATTTATGGTGAAAAACAAGGCTAACAAGCTAGCTCAGTCACTAGCAGGCTGGCTTACTAGTGGGAAACTTTTGTGGCATCCTCACTGTTAAGCTAGTTAGCCTACTCAGTAGTAGGTTAGCTTGGCAGCGGGTTAGCTCTGTAGCTCAATAGGTCACACATTATGGTGTGTGCTAGCGATGTAGCTTGTTAGCTAACATGTGTGGGTCGTGGCACTCTATTTGAACTGTCTTTATGAACATCTGCCATTTGAGGATCTCCTCTGTCCTCACAGGTGTGACCATGGCTGATGCTGATCCTTAGAACCTGCTCCCTTCTTTGAAATGCAACATTCTAGAATTCCACTGCAGGATTCCGGAATTCGTCCCGCCGAGATCTTGCACAGATTCCGCTGGATTCTCACCCCACCCCCCAGCCCCACCTCTCTCTCTCTGTTTCTCTCCCTCTGAATGTGTTCATCCATTTTGCAAACAAACAAAGAAAAACAGTTTGGTTGTCCCTCTCTCCTATAGCTGTGTGGTGACAGAGTCCTCTATGACCTCACAGCTGTCCTCTATGACATCGTCGCACGGCCCCACCCACCCACCCATCATCATCACCCCTCCTCTTCCCCCTCCTCCGTCCACGTTGCCTTCGCCCGCTCCTCCCACGCCTCCGCCCTGGAAAACGTCCTCGCTGGAGTCCAGGAGGCGAGAGCTGGACTCGGACATGTTGGAAGCACAGTGCAGGGATTGGCAGGGGCATGGGGGCGGGAGGGGCAGCGTCAGGAGCGAGTCCCGCCCGTTCGTTCTCCGCGGCGAGAACGAGGGGTTATTGATGTCAACTGAGCGGCCTACCTCGTTCAGGTGAGTCTCGCTTCTGGTCACATCACTGAGTCCGAAGTCGGAGTGGCTGTGGCTCCCCAGGGGGCGGAGCAACCCGTCAGAGATGGTGTAGGAGGGCGGGGACTGGAGGGGAAGAGGCATGGGCGGGGCTTTGCGTTTGGAGCGGGAGAACAGGTAGGAGAGGCGTTTGAAAGAGTCCGTCTTTGACCTTGGAGTCGAGAGGCGCTGCAGACGACTCCGCGTACGAGCGAGCGATGATGAGAACGACGAGGAGAATGACGAAGATGGCACTGGGAGGATGGTGGTGGAGGACGGAGAGATGACGGTCGTCTTCAGCCCGTTGCTCTTTGGTTTCCCCTCCTCTTCCTCCTCCTCCTCCCCCCATCCAATGCCCTCCTCCAGCTCCCCCTCCTCACCCTCTCCCCCACCTCTTTCAATCTGTGTCATTCCAGAGATGGAGCGCACCAAGGCGGAGACGCCAAGCGTGGGCGTTGGCTTCGTATCATCCTCCAGCGGCGTCATGAAGGTCACGCCCTTTGACTTCTGGCCGGCAACTCCACCGCCTCCACCGCCGTCACCTGATTCGCTGTCGTCCTCTGATGCCATGGCGCCATCGTCTCTCGTTGTCTCGCTGGAGGAGGAGTAGTGTCGCCGGGGAGGACGCCGGTTGCCAAGGAGATCCAGGACCTCATAGCGGAAACTGGAGATGTCCTGCTTCAACTCCTAGAGAGAGAGAGAGGGACAGACTGTTGTGAGTAGAATGTAATTATTGGAAAAATTCAAAAGGAAGTGGGAGAGGTGAGACCAACGACTAAATGAGTGAGGGCAGGTGAAACATCAGTTTGTAGAGACAGAGGGTGAAGAGGAGGGTAAGGACTCAGGAGGACGGAGGTGGAGAGAGAGGAGGGTCGAGGTCAAGTGACAGGCAGAAGAGAGAGACTGAGGAGAGAGAGAGAGAGAGAGAGAGAGAGAGAGAGGGCTTAGACGAGGGGAAAAAACTCAAGTAATCTCTTTCTATACATACTCATTTACTTTAAATAAACCGCTTAATTCGCTTCCTCTTAATTCATTATTAGGTCTTTTATGCTAATGATATAGATTTTTCGTTTTTTTGTCCAATAACACTGAATACCTTTTAATAAAAATAATAATGTATTTATTTGTATGTTGGCTTGTGTACCACACTATCACTCAGTTAGAGGGAGATCAAACCTGAAAAACCAAAGTTACACAGAGAAAGAAGACGACGATAAAATAGTCACATAATGTGGCTTTAATATGATGATTCAGTGTTAAAGTAGATAAATGATGATACAAAATCCGCCCTGATGCAATCAGATGCAACATTTAATTAACAAATTACCTGCTAGGACACCATTATAACTGAGAGTCATTTCACACTCACTGTCACAATTATTTTACAGTAATTTTTAAATTAGTGCTCAAACAATTAGCTTTTTATTAAATTACTCTTCCTTATTCATCAACTAGAAATGCCAAATAATCTCAAATGTGTTTGTGTTTTATGTAACACAACAAGCAGCATGAAACAGAGCCTTGCTATCATCAGCTGATATTAGCTTATTACAGGTATATTTCTATCTAATAATCCCTGATAAAAATGATTTTCTCATTCAACACCCTGAAGCTTGTATGAACAGACACAATGTGGTCATGTGATCTGTTATCAGTACACCTCCGTCTGTGAAGAGAGGTGTTTAATTCTTTTCATCTTTTTTCCTCCTTCATTGATTCTCAACCAAACGTGCAGCGAGTCGGGTTGTTGCTCGGCGCCGGAGCCATCTGGGGACAACGGCGCTGATTTTTATTTAAATTCGGGTCACGTGCAGCTTGAATTTTTGCTCGTGGCTTTGACAGAAGATTAACATAAATGCCGACACAAGACATTCACTGTGTTTACCTCTAAGTCTGCTCATGTCTCACAACTATGAGGAATGAGCCAAATAACTTAAACTCAGTAAATCTAAATCCTCTTGTTCTTTAAAATATCATCATAACGGCTCCATCGTTTGTTCTCCTCTTGCCATATGGGATCCAAACACTGCACACGTGGCTTCACTCCTCAGAGAATAAAACACTGTGATTTACGTCAACACGCACCTGATGTTAGTTACACATTTTAAACACACACACTCTGCCTATTTGTGACTACTCATCTCTCACATAAACACACACTCAGGCCGATGTGCACCTGATGTTGTTTTTTTTTTTAAAAACCCAGAGGAACTTTCCACTTCAAAGCCCAGGCTGAGGCTCCAGAGGCATCATGGGAAACAAGACTCGGGCGCTGAAACAGCTCAGAATAATTTACGGTTTCTGAAGATTTGGAGAAACTCTCCTCGAGGATTATCGACTGTCAACTGTTGGTATTGATCAGAGACGAGGAGACGAGGAGAAGAAGTGCTTCGGAGTTGGCGGGTGGTCGTTATTAAAAATCTTTTAATAAACCTTTTTGGCGATGATAAGCAGCTCTGCTCTTGGTATCAATAGAAGCTGCACCTGGTTCTTCTGCAGACTGAGCTCTGCAGGGCATCCAGCTACAGACAATAGGATTTACAGCAAAAGATTTATCGTACACTCATTGTTTATAGACTCTCGTGTGTGAGCAGAGGCACTGTCAGACATAAAAGTAAAACAAGCTTCAGATCCACTGCATTTATTTATTGGGCAGCGGCTTGTTGTGGTTACCCACCTTGAAGTTTTCCTCCGTCAGTCCCTCGTCCGTCTTGGCGCTGCGTATCATGGCCGCCACGTACCTCTTCACCAGGTTCCGGATCACTTCCTGCAGAACACAGTCGCCATGGTTACTAAACGCACTCACTTAACGTCATTTTACATTTTTATTTTCTACTTTGACTTTTAAAAAATGAGTAAGATTTAATTTTACAGATCTGTATTTGTAGTTTTCTGATGATAATATTTATGATTACTGATTTGTCTATAGTATATGACAACAACAGGAGACACAGGCTGGGCACCTGGGAATTCAATAAGATTTTACTGAAGTCTGGTTTGAAAATATCTTGTCAAAACCATAATTCAGGATGCACAGTACTGGATATTACAGTGGATAGGGGAAAACTCACTGAAAGCAAACAATCTTTCCAGTGTTTGATCATGTGTACATCAGAATATTTCAGGGTTTTTTTGTTGAGTTATATTATGCAAAGTTAACACTCTTATATCATCATAGTATCACACAGCTCACAGTCAGTTTCCCTCCTGAATATTTTTTAATCTACCAACATCAGCAGCCAGAGGAAGATAAACCATCTCTCGAATGTGCAACCAAAGATCTTTGGCTTTAGATACGATTTGATTCAGGGCCAAAACTTTTGTATTCTATAATACATGAGGCGTAAATCACAACAACAGCAAAGCAGAAACCACAAACACAAGGCAGAAAACATATGAACCTTAACCGACCTTTGGCCAAATCTTTAATGTCCTTGTGTTTTCTGTTTTGTTGCTGTTGTATATTTTTGATTTGTTGTTGTGTGTTTGGCCCTCAATGATACGTTACATCTCGCTTATCTAAAGCCAAAGATCTTTGGTTGCACTGTTGAGAGCTGGTTTTCTTCCTCTGTTTGTTAGATTTCAAAATATTCAAGAGGAAAACAGACTGTGGGAGCTCTGTGATTTGGAAAAAAGCGAGTCCAATTTTCTTTTCTACCACTTACTATGTTCATTTGTGTCAAAACTCTATAGTTTGGCTGAAATATTCAAAAACTGGAACAGCCGCTTGCTTTCATTGTGTTTAACAACTCTCACAATTTCTTTAGTATTTATTCAGATTTCTGTAGCTTTATATAAAGAGAGTGAATGTCTGAAAGTCTAATTGCAAAAATTATCTAAATTGGCCATAAAGGAGTTGCGTGCATTACACAAAACGTCAGTCATTCATATATTTTTTCCAAAGCAAACCCATATGGAAATTTAAGGAAAATTAAGGGCCAGGTGTTACAGTGAATATAATAATATGTATAATATTTCTTGCCTCGACTATTTAGAATTTAAAAATACCTGTAAGGAACTATTTATGTTTAAAACCATTATTGTGTAGTCATTTTAAAACATGTTAACTTGCTGGTTGATCAGAGTGGAGCAGAATTTAAATGTTATTGTCTCATTAAGTAATCAGCCAATGAAGCGGGTGACCCTTATTGATTTAGAGACCAAAGACAAATTCACCAGCATTTGGTGCTCAGTGGGTGGTAATTCAAACCCTGACACGCTGCTACAGCACACACACACACACATTAACACACACACATTAACGCACTGCATCCTCCCACAGTCAACACCTGTGACTGCCAAACAGGACGGTCTGGCATGCTGTCACTCTCCGCCGCCGCCAAAAACACACCACACACTCTGTTAAAGTGAAGGACAGATTCCTACAACAATCCTTAAAAAACGTGGACGGATATCAAAGTAACAATCAGCGCTGCCAAATAAAAAAGTACTGGCATTCCTGCGTCTGTTAGTCACTGCCAGTGCTGAGGTGTCAAAATGCAAGAGCTCAGTCTCGCTTGATTTGCTGTGCAAATTCCTGCAAAAATCCCTCGAAACTGGACATCGAAGTGACAGTAATGGCTGCCAAAAACAATGTACTTCTTCTTTTACTATCAACACAAGAGTTTAAAAAAGGTCCTTGCTCTCAGTTTAACTTATATTAGAGGAAACGTTTTGGGAGAAAAACTAAAAATACATCACTTTCAATACTGAGACTGTAAAACACACGAGCCTCCTTGCTGCTGGTAAAAATCAGACAATCAGAGTTTTAGAAGCTGATAAGACTGAATAGAAGGAGATTGGACTGTTTAATCAAAGCATAGAGCAGTTAAATTTACCGTATCAGCAAGTTTCTACCCCGCCAAAGTGAACCTGACCAAGACACCGACTCATTTCACCTTGAATGTTAAACACTGACCCCTCACAGGATTGATCTGACACTGACACTCAGAACAGGACGGGGCAAGATCTCAGAATACTCTATGAGGAACAGGACAGCAGTTTCTTACCTGTATGGACATATATTACTGAGGCCAGACTCATATCACAGGCTGTTTAACATATATACAGTATAATATTTAACTTTTCCAAAATAAACTGCTTTATTCTGTATTATTACAGGTTCCGATCACTTTCTTTGGAGAGGAGGAGACCTCTGAGGATAATTCGGGTACTGGTAAAAACCTCCTGAACGACGGACAATGAAGGAATTCTGAACCAGGAGAAGCTAAATGCAGCGATGGCAATGATGGTGAAGACAACATCTTCACCAAACTTTCAGCATCTTTTCTTAAGCATCTTATTACGGCCCACAGTTACGTCTTATTGTTAGGTGACCTCTAGTGGCCCGTTTACTGCTGGAACCATGACGACAAAGGTCTGGTATACCTGCTGCTGGTTTACTCCTACTGGTCATATCCGAGGGTAGGACTTTGCATTCCTACCAAAGGGTTCACACTGATTCCACTGATCTCCACGTGGTGGTAAAACACTAGGAAATGCAAGAATGTGTCCACTAGGGTTGGGAATAAGAAGACCACAACCTTTTAGAAATGTTTGACCAAACCAAATGAAAGCAAATCATCTTAATACCTTCACAGAACAGAGAACCGGACATAGAGCTTGCTGCTGAGAACTCTTTCAATTTTGGCCGATCCCTCCAGCAACATCTGCAGAATTGTTGCAGCTTGACAATCCCTATAATCCTCCATAATTTCTAGCTCCTGTAAACAGATTGATGGATGGATATATTTGGGTGTTTTCAGGAGGAACAGCTGGCTAAACACACAGTAAAAAGGAACCACACACAGACCCTCACAGAGGCAGTTTGTGGGCCCACAGGGAGCTGGTGTTAGTTTGGACATTGCCACAGCAGCAAGCCTGAGGGGGGGAGATGCAATCTGTTCTCTGTTTGTGTATATAACAGCAGAAATATCAGTCCAAATCGACACACACATACATCCCTACCTAACCAACAGTGAACTGCCAGACTGGGCCACTATTACTAATCATTTTGGAAAAGCATAAAGGAATAAAAATGCTTATTTAAGGTCTGTTTTCACAATGTAAGTGACTCATGGTGGGGTAGCATTGGTTTTGACACTCCAAAACAGGCAGGATTTAAACCACCACTGGCACTTTACGGTCATGAACAAACCTACTACGCCACCAACCCCTTTGGGGCTGAACCCACTTCGTCAGAACATGTACTCATTCACAAACCTCCAGGTAGTATTCAAGTGTGTAGAAATACCAACACGCGGTACACTTAACCTGCAAGTGATGTGCACTGTCCCTTACTCTACTTTGAATCAGTATTCAGAATCAAATGTTTTGTGTCTCCTAAACTGTTTTTATCTTTGTCTACAGTTGTGACACCTGTACTTTATTGAATTGAAAAATACTGAAGACCCTGGAGCAACAAAAGTAGGATAGTTTGTAAGGAGATGTTTTTTTAATTTGTTTTATTTTCTTTTGTATGTTTTAACCTGTCTTCCCTCATCATCTTCCTCTTCGTCCAAACAAGAACCCAAATGGAAATAAGCTTTTCTCTTTATTGTGTTTTTGTCCTTGGCATTTTTTAAATGTAATTTTATTTGCAGGCTAGTACAGAAATCTGGGGGAAAATCAAATTCTAAAATTAGCATGTGGAGCACAGCTACCGTTTACCTTTGTTCTTTTATTACTTTTTTTTTTTACACAGAATTTGGTGCATAATCAGCAGCTTATTTCCCCTCATATCCGTCCTCTCTTTTATAGCCTAGAGATTTTCTTCCTAAGTGTGTTGGAAGGTGGAATTTTTTTTTACTTTTTAACAAAGCCAGGGCCAGTTTTAATGCTACAAGTATATCCAAAAAAGTCAAACTACTTCTTTAAAGCAACATAATGTAACTATGCTGAGCAGAAAACAAAGTCTTTCAATGTCTTGACCGTGACGACTTCGTAGTCAATTCACTGAACTGAAACGTGGCCGAACGATGTATATTACCCATGATCCCTAGCTTCTGGATCAGGAAGTGCTGTCGCTGTAACAAACACACCAAACTCTGTTTATAATTCTTGATATTTGCAAAGTTTCCTGGCTGGAGATCAGAGATGAACACTGGTTTTTAATGACTTCTAAGTCTTTTTAACTGATCTACAGTTCAGCATTACTCTTGAACTTGCTGGGTCTGATTCCAGCAGTTTAAGCCGCTGACTAAACACATAGTACATAAACATATATGAATCCATGACCGGTGTACAGACCTGGTACTGCTGGTTCTGTATCAGACTGTCAGCGTGACGTTCCTGCAAAGAGAAAAGAGAGATCTTGTTAAACCTCTGATGTGTTTGCTTTTCACTGTGTCTTACCGTCTCCTCTGAGTTTCACCCCAAAACTAAAACACATCTTTAAACAGTGACATCCTCCCCTGATGATTAAAAAGGATTAAACTCACCAAACTAAAACAAAAGAATAAAGGTAACGAATCGCCTTTGGCTGACAGACCGACACCTGCTCAATGTAGGAGAGGTGCTGAGTAATGAACTTCAGTTAATCATTTTTTCCTCCTCTTAAAATGGATATGTAACATTTCATGAAGTCCTGCTCTTCATTTACATTTCAGGCCTCATCCAGAACCACGATCATCTGAGTGACAGATATGAGCAGAAATGTTGAGTATCTTTGCCAGAAAACGCTCTTCTCACCTCATCAAATGATGGAGCCAATTGAATCGAGTGCACTGAGAGCGTTTGGGTTATTTTCAGAGAGCTACAGCATCAAACCTATACAGTGTATAATTCACCGTTTTTCATTCTGCAAAAGATGCTAATGCTGCACAACAAATGTTCATATCATGCAGCATTTTGATGCTTTACAAAGGAAGACAAGGGAAAATTAGACAAATTAGAAACATAAAAGTCAATTAAAACAAATGTTTCCATGTCCTTAACCAAGTGCAGCCAGTGGTACATTTTAGGAATTAAAACAATCCTGAATAAAGATCCTGAATAAAAATAGGGCTAATTAATTTTGGTTTTAACTAATAATACACAGGATTTTATCTGTGTTTATCAAGAAAAAAAAGAAATCTAATCAAATATAAATTTAAAAATCAGGTAAAACAGGATTTTTACATTTTTGTTTTATTAATTTAGAGCAACTAATTTGTTTTGTAGGACTTTTACTGAGATTTTAAATGATTAATATCTTCTTGCAACAAGAAACAACATGTTCTGGTTGATTGGGGGTTAAACAATCTGAGTGAGAACCAGTTAATCGTGACTATATGGAAATACAGTAAGCCTTTAATAAACATAAACTTTCAGAAAAGATTGATGTGGATTTTGCTGCCCATCACCAGACGAGGACTAAAAATTAAAACTCTGGTTGTTAAACTTTCCTCGTTTTTAGATACTACACTGTGTGTTTCATTGCTCTGCACTGGTCTCAGCTACATCCTTTCATTTCATTTTCCTCTCTGTCACACATCCATCACCCCCCCGTCATATCCTCTCCTGTTTTCTCTCACATACACTGTGGCCACATTTTCATTTTATTTCCATTTCAGTTCAATATTCAGCGCTTCACCTCTCCAGTCTCCGCTTGGCTTTCATCATGTTTCACACTCGTCTAACTCGTCCACGCTCCTAATTTGTCTTCCTCTGTCTCCCTGCTGTCCGCTAAACAAATACAGACACACTCGTTCTGTCGACGCACAAACACACACACAAACCTGCGCACACATCCTCCTCACATCTTCCTCTAACAATCTATCTCACCCCCCTCTTCAGAGCGATCATTGCCTTCCATAGCTCATGCCGTTTTTCTGCTTACTCTGTCGACACACACACACGCGCACACACACACACACACACACACACACACACACACACACACACAGACTCTCTCCCTTGATCAGATCTCTGCAGTGCTGTGTGGTCCTGTGAACCTATGTGGGCTGGTCGGCTTATATAACAGCTGAGGTGAACATGCCAGCTGCACTCTATGTGTGTGTCTGTGTGTGTGTTATCACTCTGCACTGCTTGCTCACAGTCTCTCTCCAGATGACTGGACCGTTAAATGTGTTTATCAGGACGTGTTTATCCACTGATGTTCCTTCTCTGCTCCTTCAGACAGCTGATGTTCATGTCCGTCCATGTGCTGCGTCTGTACGACTCGATTCATTTTTTATCATTTACTACTCTGAATTAGGGCTGCATTTAATCAAATATTAATCTTCATCACGACTTTGGCTTCCCACCATTAAAGGAACATGATCGACAATGATATCGACGTTTTAAATGAGTGCTCCGCTCAGAGAAAACTCCCTAAACTGAGTAGAAGAGTAACGACAGGGAGCAGACGGGCAAAACAAAAATCAAACATCTGCAGCAGGAGGCAGAAAGCTAGGCCATCAGCTGTTGTATAAAGTATTTCAGATTTAGGGCAAGTGTTTATACTTATGCCTACGCCGGCCTGTGCATTTGTTGTGTCTGTAGTTACGCCGCCAAAACACTAGAGGGCAGCAGGAATATCTGTGCCACTGAGTTTCTTCACGACTAAATGTCGGAGTTTGAGGCGGCAATGCAGCACAGCAGAGCTCTGTTGTTTTAATTTTAGTAAAAAAAATTTACTCCAAACTTTATTTTTATTTTGCCTCTAGCACAACATGGAAATAAAAGCAGTGCTCCGTTTATGTAAAAATCAGGGTCACATTTCAGACGTCCAATTTATTTTATTTATTTTTTGACAAACATGTCAGAAAGACCCTGATTACGTAACTGATGCCAACTTTATGTAGCAGCGTTTCTGCTAACGTTAAGTGATGAATTTTATTAACTATTCATATTTAACACAAGAACAAATTGTCAAATCTTCGTATCAAATGTCAGTCAAATCCGATTTGACTGACAAAATTCTGAGTCGGGTACAGCTCTAAACTTCTCACATGGTTTAATTTCAATAAATGTTCAAATAGTCCAACATCTCACCAACTAATGCACAAAAACAAAACTCCTCTAACTCGTGTCACTGCTTCAAACTTCCAGCTTGAACTCACACGACCATTCACAGTAACTGTCTCTCTGTTTGCATGTAAAGCCGTGAATCCTCCAGCCATTTGTCAACATCAATATCAGCATGTGGCCTTTTACCCTGTGCAGCTCGTTTGCATGACTGTACAGTGACGAGCATATGGCTCCATAGCCAGCATATTAGTCTACACATGAATAAATAAAACATTTATACATGTTTATTCTTGATTTGTCTGAACTTCGGGAGTCAGCAGAGCGACTTAAAGGTTAAACCGACCGTCCAGTAACTGCAGCACTCACCGGTTTGATCCTGGCAGCTGCAGCTCTTGTCATGATCAATCAAGTTCAAGCTCAATTTTATTATTATTTTCTCATATACAGATGAATGAAATGTCATTTCCTCTCTGGGGCTGAGGCGCAGTAGGCAAAACATGGACGACACAAATAATAAAGGCAAAGCAAACAACAAGTCAGTCCCTGATAAAAAAAAATAAAAAAAAGTGCAAGTGCAGCTGGATATAAATATTAAATCCTTCATATCAGAGACTGCCAAAACCTCAGGCTGCAGAACTTACCAGGCAAAAAAGGTAATTATATAACTTTATAGGGTATTTTTGCAGTAATTGACATACAGCAGCACAACAGTTCTTCATCACCTTTCAGCATATAGCAGTACATTACTAAGATGTGTATCTGCAGGGTTTTCCATAAGTGCCGTCTGTCTGCCAGATGGCCGGACATTAAAACATTTTCAGCCGACCACTTTCTCACAGTTTCAAGTCACGTCACTGTATAATGTTAGAACTATAATCTCAAACCGGATGAAAGGTTTTTATCATCGGACGTCTGGATCTTAACTTATCAGGGAAGCAAACTGAGCTAACAGCCCTTCCTGTCCGTCCAAGAGCGTCACAGACAAACATTGATTCTTAACGTGAAACTGTTTTATTCAGTGTTGTTACCGACTTTAATTACGTGGTCTGTTTGTTTTGGGGTGGATGAGATAATTCAGCTCCAAGTAAAAACCTCCTGAACAATGAACACTGAAGAAATCCTAACCTAAAAACAAGCTAACGTTAACATGTGTTCAGCCAGGAGCACCAGAAAACAAACACAGAAAAACACAGATTTTTATATTTATTAGTGTTTCCTTTTCTTTTTTTCATATTTTCTAATCATGTCCGTTTGTTTTTGGAGAGGAGAAGACCTTAAACATACACGGGAGTCTTTATCTTTAAGTACGCTGAGGATACAGTAGATATGATGGCAGTTTAGCGAATCCACAACAAAACAGTCAAACTAAAAACAGTCCGTGGTGCAATCAGAATCAGAATCAGAATCCTTTATTAATAAATTGTTGAAAGAAGAAAGGTCAGGAACCCATGTCCCATGTGTTTGATTGAGAAGGCCCACAGTTACGTCTTCTTGTTAAGTGACATCTAGTGGCCGTAGTAATTATGACATCTATTAAGTAGATGTTGTAGTATAAAGAGCAAAAAAATCTGTGCTGTGAGGTTGGTGTTGATAGCAAGGTCAACAACTTTCATACAGGAGACTTGAGTTTGGTTCCTGTTTGAGCCCAGTAGTAATTATAGTTGATTCTTTCACAAGAAATTTTAGCCAAAATGTCTGTGAAGGTTCTCATTAGTCAGGTCATGGTAATCTTAAGTGCTAAGATTGAAGGCAACTGGACAAAACAGGACAAAAAGAAGTCTAGTTGCCTTCAATCTTAGCACTTAAGACTTTAGCCAAAACCACTTTTCCTAAAGCTAATCTGGTACTTTTTATTCCTAAACCCAACCAAACAGAGACCATTCCACAACATTAACCACATGTTTATGATTGTCATGATGAGGATGAAGCTCTTGTGGGTCGTTATCTGAGGGGCAGGAACAAGCAACCTTTATGGTCATTGGATGACCTGTTGGCATTATTTGAAAATATCTGACTTTGTGGTCGTATCTGACCTAGAGACTGACAATGACGACTGACCGAACAGAAGCAAAATGATTTAAAAGATACAGAAAAACTGTACACAATATGAACGTCTGCAGCTTTCCCTTCACTCACCGTGAACTCTCGGAGGTTTTCACACTTGTGCGTCTCCTCCCCGGGCGGCTGGCCTCTCCTGCACAGCTTGTTGTGGAGCCACATGAGCAGGTACCAGATGGACTTGGGGCTCGGGATGATGTTGAATGGCGGCGGCAGCGTCCCGCCCTCGTCAAAGTAACTCATCCACAGCTTGGTGCGAGCGAACTTCCACTCAATATCGGCGTGGTCCTGGAGGACGACAGGGAGGGAGACGTTTTGCTTGAATAAACGAGCGGGAAATGTGGATGTTTTCCTGGATGGGATACTAATCAATCAACTCACGGCGATGAGTTGGTAGGAGTTGTTCATCATGGCGATCAGCATGTTGAGCAGAACCACCAGCGAGATCACGTTGTACGTCCCGAACATGGTCGCCCCGACGAACTCGGTGAACTCGTGCCGGGCTTTCACGTTGGTGACGTACAGGTTTAACAGCCCGAATATCGACCAGAACAGAGACTGGAGAGTCTCGAATAACCTGAGGAAACACAGACGAGACAGAGTGGAAACTTTATTTAGAAAGTTCAGAGTTCTAGAAATCAGACCTGTTCTTGTTTCCTATCCTGCCTCCTTTCCTCTTCTATTTCCTTTCCTCTGTCCTCCCTCCATTTTTATGTCATATCTCTTGTACTCTTGTCTCCTTGTTTCCTTTCCTTTATAGATTACTCTTCTCAGTCCAATCCTTTCCTTCTCTCTCCTCTCGTTTCCTCTCCTCTCTCTTGCCTCCTCTCCTTATTTCTTTTCCTTCCTTGTTTCCTCTCTTCTTTTCCTTGTTTTATCTACTCCTCTTTCATCTCCCATCTTTTCCTCATCTCCTTCTCTCTCTCCTTCCTTGTTTCCTCTCCTTTCTCTCCTCCTTTCCTCACTTCTTCTCTCCCCTTCCCGTTTTCTCTTGTTTCCCTTTGCCTATCTTTTCTCCCCTCCTTGCCTCCCATCCTTTCCTCCTCTCTCATCCTTTCCTTCCATTTCCTCCTCTCCTTATTTCTTTTGCTTCCTTGTTTCTCTCCTCTTTCTCTCCTCCCTTCCTCATTTCTTCTCCTCTGTGTTCTGGGATAATTCCACTCCTTAAAAACCGAAATCCATCAGACTCTATTTAGGCCTCACCCTCCCTCTCTCCTCTCTTCCATCAGCGTGTTCGTACTGTGACGCAAGACCTCCTTTTTCTCCTCTTCCACCTCCTCCTCTCCTCCCTGTCACTCCATCCCTCCCTTTGCCGCCTCACTTTTATTCCCCTCCTCTGCCTCTGTTTCTCTTCTGTCTGTCTGTGTGACAGTCGCAGTTACAGCAGAGGTTACTGAATTTTTGATGAAGCAACAATTGGTGACGTCTTGACACTACACCACAAGAATGAAAGAGAGAAAAAGAAAGAGAAAGAAAGAGAAAGAGAGAGAGGAGAGAGAGAGAGAGAGAGGTTTTGTCTGCAGGGTGTTATATTTGTGCTGCATTAAATATTCAACACTCCAGCATTTATTCTCATTGTAGTGTGTGGTAGGGCTGTACGTCGTTATAAGGTATGAGGGTGTGAGTGCATCAGTCAGCACACAGAGTGTGTGTGTGTGTGTGTCTGTGTTGACGTGTGTTTATTGAACAAGAGAAGAAGAGTCAGAGGGCGAGAGACTGAGGTGAATGTGTCAATGAAGAGAGAGAGAGAGAGAATTGATTTGACGACGTCGATGAATGAAGCAACTGAGCGTGATATTGTGTCGAGGTTATGAAACGAGGAGGAAGAGGAAGAGGAAGAGGAAGAGGGGAGGACGCAGAACGCGATGAACGGAAAAAAGAGAGGGAAGAAAAGAATGAATGAAATTTAAACTAAATGAGGAGAAATATCATAAACCTCCCTCTCTCTCTTTAACCTTTACTTTTCTCATCAAACTCAATTTAATTATCTCGTCTGTCCATTAATTAATTATTCGAGTCTTTTCATTCATTCGTCTTTCCTCGCCTCCTTTCTCCTCTCTGCTCTCTACACTTCCTTTGTCCTTCGTCATGTGTTTTCCTTTCTTTTCTGTCTCCTCTCCTCGTTTCCTCTCCTTCCTTTTCATGTCTTTTCTCCTTCTCTCCTTTTCTACTCCTGTCTCCTTGTTTCATCTCCTTTCTCTTTCCCTTTCTCCTTCTTTCCTCCACTTCTTTCATCTCCCACCTTTTCCTCATTTCCTCCTCTGTCCTCTCCTCCTCCCTCACTATTTCCCCTCCTCTTCCTCCCTTGTTTCCTCTCTTCTCCTTTCCTTGTTTCATCCCCTCTTCTTTCATCTCCCATCCTTTCCTCATTTCCACTTCTCTTGTCTCCTTTTCTTGTGTTTCCTCCTCTCCTTGTCTGCTTTTCTCTCGCCACCTTGTTTCTTCTTCCTTCTGTTTCCACTCCTCTTTTCCTTTGTTTCCTCTTCTTTCCTCTCCTATCCTTTCCTCATCTCCTTTCCTTGTTTGCTCTCCTCTCTCCTCCTTTTCTTCTTCCCTCGTTTCCTCTTCTTCTCTAATCCCCTTTCCTCTCCTTGTCTCCCATCCTTTCCTCGTCTGTTTTTGTCTCTTCTTCCTTCCTTGTTTCCTCTTTTTCTTTCACCGTTTCCTCCTCCTCCTCTCCCCTCCTTTCTTCGTCCTCTCTCCTCTCCTTGTTGTCTTCCCCCTCTCCTCACCCTCTCCTCTCATCTCTCTCTCCACTAAGCCGAGTCATAAACTGCTACAGCTGAGCCTCGCAGCCACTCAGTCATTTCACTGTTATAGTTCTGCAGTTGTGTGGGAGGCGGGCTGAGAGAGTGTGTGTATATGAGAGTGTGTGTTGGTGTGTGACACAATAAACACTGTATGCGGTGTTTCTGTGTGAGAAAACAAACTGTGTTTGGACTTGGCAGCCCGACAGCGTACAATTAAATCATTCCAGCCTATAGTGCTTATCTAGCTCATGAATATTTAAGATTTTCTGTGTGTGTTTGTGTTAATGTGTGTGTGTGTTTTTGGGGTGGAGGGTGTGGGGTAATCACTGCAGCCTGCAGCAGATCACTCTGACCTGCCTCGTACTGTAACTGCAGGAACTACTTTTCTCTCAGCTAAGTCGTGGATCTGTTGCAGTTTCAGTCTCCAGGAAATGACGATCATATACAACTGAGCTGCAACAGCAAAGAGGTTTTTTACAGGAAACATAATTGAGACAACATCCACTGACAGCAGCCTTATTAACATCGTCGATGGTTACGTTAAGTCTGTCACGATCTGCTCCTCGGGTCCCGTCGGGTCCCGTCTCCAGCTCCTGCTTCTCCCCCGGCCATGTTTGTCCCTTAATCTCCACAGACCTATCATTTTCCAAATGGCCTCTCACTTTTTCCCCCGTCTTCCACACATCCACCACATCACCTGCTTCCAGCTTCCCCTCATCACTCACACATCTGTGCCCAGTTTCCTCATCACTCCTGCCATTCGCCACCAGCTCCTCATCAGATTATCTGTTTACCTGGTCATCATCTCATCTGCCTCGTAGGCCTGTTATCTTCCTGTTATCACTGCATCGTCCTGCCTTTGCGTCCTCCCCGCCTGTGCTGTGGCAGCGACCTTTACATAGACACTCGCAGCACTTGGTTGAGGGTTAGAGAAAGATTGTGACCTGGTTTAATACAGAAAGAGTTCACCGTGACTTTAGAAACAACACCACAGTCTTTCCTTAACCTTAACCAAACCACCGACAGGACTGTAGACGTGAACCCTGGTCTCCACCCTGAGCCGCCTCCTGATGATTGCTACTGCTACCACTCCATGTTCCTGACTTAGATCCTTACCTCTTCATGTCATGTGGATCACTGATAAAGCTCCCATTCTATATCAGTGGCTGCACACAAGTGCCATCTCTTCTGAAGCTGTTTCCACGGCTTTAACGGATAAAACCTTTTTGTTCTACCAGATCTGGGACCACTTCTACCTTCATACCTGGGTCACACTAAAGCTCAAAGGATAAAGTCAGGACTGACAGAACTGGAAGAGCAGAAAAGGTACATGTTCTTTCATTGTCTCTTTTCTATTTATGCTTTGCTTAAGAGTTTAATAAGAATATGTTTGGCCCTGGTATCACATCTTGTCCGGTGAATCAGAGAGCCGTTAGCACCCATGCTGAGAGAGAGAGACCTAGACAAAGTTTGCAAACCAGAAACAGAAAGAGAGAGAGGAGTATTTACAGCGTTTGTGTGAAGGCAAAGAAAAGAGAGAGCGAGGAGCAGACAAACAGAGCCAGAGAGAGAGAGAGAGATTGTGCAGTGCAGAGTAAAACGATCTAACACATTGATGGTGATAAGTGTGTGTGAAGTACAGATGAGCGAGAGAAGGAGGAGGGAGGAGACACCTGAGCAGAAACAGGAAATGATCTCGCCAAATAACTCATAAACGTTGATAAGTGTGAATTAGAGTGAATGAGCAGGATGCAAATCACACTCACACACACACACACACATGCACGTACATACAGAGGAAATAATCCTTTGCATTGTAAACTCATGAATGTTGATGCAGGCTGCGTCGCCCGCGGGGGCTGCGATCGCTCTGTTTGCATAATGCGTCATCTCAGCCGTCACCGTGGCGATCTGCTCGCTCATTTAGCTTCAGCGTGAGGCTGATTTCTTTTCCCGCAGACTCTGATCCACCAGCAACGTGTCAGGGCTGATGTGCAGATGAGAAATTCTTCCACTCTGCTTTGTTTATTCCAGCCAAGGTTCGCATGTGTTTGTTCTTTTTTAGCATCTGAGAGGAGGTCGGAGTGGATTCATGGGTGTATAAACTCACGACTTTGACACTTCATGCCTCAAGTCAGTGTTGAATTTTTTATATTTAACTAAAACTACAAGTCTCTAGGAGATGTAATCTGGTGTGGATTATTAATCTTTTATCAATATATCAAGAAAATGTTTGTATTGACTGTCAGTGTACTGTACTGGCACGAAGATTAAACACCGGAAGTTGCATTCGAAAGGTTGTTTTATATGCAAGAACTATACGATCCACAACATCTTTTTGTTGAAGTTAGTCAGGCTTAAAAGTTTTTAGCTCAAATAGTTTAACCCACAAGAGGTTACGATAAAGAGAAAATAAATTTCCGATGAGTCAAAAAGAATCTCCAGATGTCTTTGCTGCAGAAACAAACCAGAGAAAATCATTTTAACCTCAAAGTATGTGTATGTGACTGACAGACAAGCTGTAAAATTTACATTCTGCTTTTCACTTTTACAACAGAAAAGGCTTCAAGGATCCGGACCAGTCTCCCTTCTCTGTGGACTAATATATCTCAGGCAAACTATTCTGGTAAGTTCTGAAGTCAAAAACAGGTCTCATAATCAAGGTCGTCTTATATTTTAGAAAATAAAGGTTTATTTTCTTTTTCTTACAATACTGACCCATAGAAATCCCTTGGCAGTCTATGTGAGTCGCACTGTGAAAGCTCAGAAAACCGACCTCCTTATGGATACTATGAAATACTCATGACAAAAAAACAATTTGAAAAATATAACGAACTACAAATTAATCACACAAAAAAGCATTAAAGGAACACTCCACTGTACACACAAATATCAGTTTACTCATCAAGGGAAGAACTACTGAGCCTGAACTTTTTCATTCTTAATTTAATTTTATTGCATTATCTTAGACTTTAATCTGTATTTTATTACGCTACCTCCTGGGACCAAATGATTTTGTGACTGAAAACAAACACTTCTTCCTGTTTTTCTTTTTCTCGTTCTTCTGTTGCAAAGCAAAACTCTCTGATGAGATAAATTTAATTCCTATTGACGCCTGAAATCAGATGCAACATCTCTCCACTATCATGCAAAGGAAACAGCAGACTTCTGGTTTTGTCTGCTTGTATCTGTTGTGTGATAAATGTGTTGATGGTTCCATTTTCTAAATATAAAAACACCTTCAGTCGAAACAGCGGTTTAAAGTTGGAAGTGTGATCTGTTGTTTCGGCATCTCCTGCCCTCACAGTCCCATCACCGTCCCAGGCGCTTTACTGTAATGCAATCGATCGCAAATCAATACAGCTATTATCTAAAACAAACCACACACCTCATCAATATTCGGCCCACTGACTCGGCTTGGCTCCTGCTCTGCCTCCCTCAGCAAAGATACACTGGATCTGTTGCTGTGTGTGTGTGTTGCAGAGCTGCCATATGAGCCATAATTCAAACTTGGCCTCTCAATAAGCTAAACCCTGGCTTGGTTTCCACATTTGCAAATCAGCCTGCTTCACACACACACAAAAAAACACAACACATTAATATTCTTCACGTCGACTGAATGAGCCCGAGCTCCTACTCGACACCAAAAATCATTTCCATATCATTATCTGGTGCAATGGTGCTTAAGAGCAGGGTCTGTGTGTGCATGTGTGTGTGTGAAAGTTTTTGAGTTATGGTCAATGCAGCACCTCCAGACACACAAACACACACTGTACTCGGACTGGGTGATGTGCTGTGGTGATAAAATATTCAGTCATTGATCCAGACATCATTTAAATGGATGTTCACATCACCGCTGCCGGCTGATATTTTCAGTTGTTATTTGCAAACACAGCGTCACCAATGACAGACAAAAAACTTTCTCTCCCCTGGATGTCAGGGTTAATTTACCGTCCAAAGACAAATGTGACTTTTTATGTGACAAACGACAGAGTTGTAGCCAGGAGGCGCCTGGAGGTGAAATGAATATATAGATTTAGTCTGACTCATTGATCCTTCATCTGACCAGGCTAACTGTGCTGTGTATTGATAAATCCATGGTGCTGAAGTAGCGGAGAGCAACATGTAGTTGTAAAGAGGACAGAGCGACTTGTTTCTGTTGTCTGCTTTGATACACCGTTGCAGGAGAGCGCACAGATAAAGCAGACCACTGCTGCAATGATGTGAAGTTGTAAAATACCCAGGTTGAGGCAAAAGGGAGAGAGACAAAGACAAGAATAAGAGAAAGGTAGATGTAACAGCGCTACCGTATCACATAGAAGTTCTTCATATGCACGATATCTTCAATTTTCTCCTGAGCAGACCAGTGACATTAGGACTAATACTTCTGAGCAGCACTTTAAAGGTTAAAACTCTTTGAATCCCGTCTGGTATCTCCTACAAAGCCGCTGTGTACCGTACATATTTGTATATCAGCCCGGCGCAGTTTAACCTTTATCTTTCAGTGTCACACCTTTACAAATCCAGACGGACACACACATGGACATGTAGTACGCATTAGGGATGCTACTCACGTCGAGAAGGCGTTGTTCTGCCTCTCGCAGCGGATGCCCTTGCAGTTGTTGGGTTCTTCTGACGCCTTGGTCTCATAGTAGAAATACAGCTGGTTCAGACCATTCGCAAACGCCAGCAGGACCTACGCAGGAAACAAGAGACACAAAACACACACATATTTCATTTAGTCCCTGGACTTAACGTTACAGTTTTGTTACAGGGATTGACTGTTTCCTCCTCCGGGCTGTTTTAAAACACATCTTTCATCTCAAACAGGACAGAGGCACCACAGTGTTACGTAAAGCTGCTATCGAGCGAGCACGAAGCAATGTGGCCCTCTGGGATTGATTTTAGGACTTCAGGGAGCCAAACAATTCACATGTGGATTGTGTTGTAGGTTAGGAGTCCCCCTGAGATGGAATTAATGAGTTTTGAATGTAATGAAATAGTAATGTCCTTCTAGCAGCTACCAAGGGTACAGCATGATGAGGATTTGCTCGCTTTCATCATCTTCAAAGATAAAGAGGGCAGTGAGTGAAAAGGAATCAAAACTTCTTAAAAGGAAACAAAAGAGGGGGATGCATACCATATAACTGCAACGTCCCCGGTTTGATTCTTGCCAGGGATGTATTGTTGAATGTCCACGAGGCAAATGTTCAAAAAAACATGTTACCAACACCAAACCTTGGCTTTTCTATTTCTGTTTCTTTTCCTATTCTCTTATGTTCCCAAGATCCTACATTTCCAAGGTCCTATGTTCCCCAGCTCTATATAGCACAGAATGGGAACCTGAAATATATGTTCCCCAGCTCTGTATTCACTTAATATGTCATGGGCTAGTGTGGGAACTTGTCAAAGGGGTTTTCTGTTCCCTAGAACTACTGTTTGACTTAAAACCCTGTGCTGAAGTTTGAGGAGGGGATAAAAAGATTCTTACCAGACAGTAAATGAAGAGAAACTTGAGGATGTCCAGCAGCATCCTCCCCAGTGAGATCTGCAGCGGCCCGAGGTGGGAGTTTGCAGTGAAGAGGGAGATGAGTCTGAGCGAGCTGAAGATGTTGGCGATGGCGAACAGAGCCTCGGCTATCAGCGTCGGGTGCCACATCTCCCACTCCTCCCTGGGACGAGAGGAGTTATACTGGAGAGGAAGGAGAGATGTGTGACATGACCTGTTGTGCAGTTTATTTCCCAAAAATGCTGAGGGCATTACCCGAAAGATAAACTTCCTGATTTTGTTACAGCTCCCACCTGATCCTCCGAATCCTCCTCTCAAGCTCACGGCTGATCTTTTGAATCTCAGCACAGTTCACAGCTGAGTTCATGTCTTCCTCTTTCTGACCTACCACATCCTCTTCATCTCCCAGCTTTCCCCTCAATCCCGTTCTATCCCGAGCGCTTACCTTCCTCTCTTTTTCTGTCTTTTTTATCCACCTATCACCCTCTTTTTCTCTTTTCTTTTTTTTGGTCCAGATGTCTCTTGACTTTTTTCCCTCCATCCCGTTCCCACCATCTCTGTCTGCACATCTCTCTCACGCTTGACTTCCTCCTCATTCTAAATTCAGCTATTAGACTTCCACAGGACTTCTGTCTTGTTAACTCTGCCTCTATTAGCATTCACCATCCACACACACACACACACACACACACACACACACACTGGGGGCAGCCGGAAACAGAAACATGCACACAGATGCACACTCATTAATTTATAGACTCTCTTGCACCTTCTCTCAGATGCACTCCTTCTATCTGTCTGTCTGTCTGTGTGTGTGTGTGCGTCTCTGTCACACACACACACACACACACACGCAATGACAGAGCAAAATATTGCGAGGGACGGTCAGCTCTCCACATGTGGATAAATATTTAAGCAAAAGAAGAAGAAAGACAAAAAAGTAAAATATACTGAGCCAACAGCTGCTTCCTGAGTGTGTGTGTGTGTGTGTGTGTGTATGTGCATTTTATATCTTTATTTCTATATGTGCGCTTATAAAACGGTGTGTTTGTGGGACCTGTGTAGGAGGGCCACCCGCCACCATCAGTGACTCACAGCTGCCGCAGATGGCCCGGCCGTCTGGTGTGTGTGTGTGTGTTGTATGATTACACCATTTGCTCTTAATAAATAGATAAATCTTGAATGCATGCAGAGTGTGCAGCTAAACAAAGTATTAAAGCTGAAAGCTGTGCTGTGAAAGTCACGGCTGATGTTTACAGTTCATATAAACAACAATACTAATGGAAGCTACAGGCTGATTGTTTCTTCTTCTTCGCATCGCAGCCCTCGGCTCTCACATGACTGAAATCCTCATCGTTATGTTTTTTTATATTGACATACGGATGAGTAATGAAGGAAAGGAAAAAACCTGAATAAAGGAGCGGATGTTATGATGATTTTTCCTTTAATTTGTCACCTATCCGTGCATGTTGGTATGGCAAATCTCTGGATGTTCTCCTGTTGGCACTACATGGAGAGCGTAGGCGGACATGTTCACACATGTGCAGTTGCCGATGCTGGAATACAGGACCTCACTGACATGAGCAGATGACGAAATTTACGTCACGCAGACTCTTGTGAATTCTCGCGGCTATACAAACAAGAACAAGCAAATTTTTAGCTCGAACTGGAAAAATACCCACTATAAAAAATGAATAATTAACTCTTAAGTGTTGTGATATAATATATATATATATATAATATATATAAGGAAACGCTTCATTTGCACCTGCTAAATCAGGAGCGAGTCCTAAAAAATGTGCATTGTTACAGCCGTAAACACCTTGTCCCGTATGTTTACCCCTTTCTTGTAGTTGGTGAATGCTAATTGGGATGTGTGGTCCCCAGGGTGCGATTGGCTCCAGCTGAGAAGGCATGGCCATTTTTGGTTTTATCTAGAAAATACTAGTGTTAACTCTACTTTCGAGAGTCCTCAAAAGTAGAGTATGTTGACAGAAACATGGCAACAGTCGTCCAACCACCTCCTGGAGAGTCCTGGAAACATGGCTGACGCAGACACGCGATCTTTACCTTAACGTAGGCCACTATCTTCAGTGATATGGTGGCCAGGTAAAGGGAGTTCATGGCAAAGTCCATCAGGTTCCACCAGTCGTGGATGTACTCTGTGAATCCCCCGTCCCACATCTCCTTAATCTCTGCCCAGATGAACCCTGAAACACACATACGCACACATTGTTGGTTATTTACAGGCAAACACACACAGTCATGCATGTATGAGCACATTAATGTCATCCATCAGTGGCTTCTGTTTGCTGCGTTTCTGCTTTGTGACCAAAACTTTTGTTTTGTTGAATATTTTCTTTTGGCAGCAGCCTCGCGGCGGTAAACACAGAGCCAATGTATTTGTTCTGTATGACTGAGTTCAGACAGGGAGTCAGGTTTAATTCTAAATAATTCATAAGTCACAGTGTGTTTCATCTGTTCTCCCTACAACGTCAGCCTTTCTATATGTTTATGTAACATGTGATTAATGTTCAGGCATTTTTAAAGACAAAAATCTTTGAAATTAATGCAGTATTGAGTAAGAACAGTGCAACCTGCCACCACACTTAGCTGCTGTAATGTAATGTAATGTCTGTCTCTGTCTCTGTCTTACTCCTTAATAAAAAGGTTATCAACATCATCAAAGAGTTATCATTTAACTTTTGGACTTTTTCTAAAACCCGTGTTTGTTGTAAAGTGCTTTTACAATGACTTCACATCTACTCCTCAGCATTTTTCATCTTTCATCTAGAGCTAAAAATAAAGCAACAGTAGAAAATGCTGTATTATCAGTATGACAACCAGCTGATGGTAGACCTTGTTTCCTCTGGTGAAAAGCATTTTGTAGCAGAGTGTTTCAAAAAGAAAGCAGAAAAGACGATGAAGGAGAACAGATGGTTTTGTATTTTTTTCCAAGTGATTATGGTTATGATTTCGAAATGATTGGTGTCAGCTCTGAGAGAGAATATGGAGATGTAATCACTCATTTTCACACTCACCCACCCACCTCCAACACACACACACAACCGCCTCCTCCACATACTCAAAAGCATCCAACCACACACACCCCCCCCCCACGTCCAGGCATACACCCACACAAATACACACTTCTTCGAAGGCCTCTTGATGATGAGCAATCAAAGTGAAAAAAGAGACAGATAAGAAGTTTTTTTTCCATTAATCTTAAATCTCACTGGTTTTTCTAGAAGTCTGTCTAGAAGAGACAGTATGGCTGCTTCCTGAACAGTGACTCATTCAAGTTTTTAGTACATGTAAATGTAAAGTTATCTGTTAGATCTGTACTTATAATAGAGAATATGAGTCATTTATAAAGGGAAAAGAAATGTAAATGAAGAAATAAACTGTTCTCGATCCATCGTTTGGTCTGTGAAATGTAAGACAACAGTGACATTCAGCACAAGGTGATCACAAACGGTCACAAAAAGGTGACCAACAAAAAGCTGCAAATTTTGCTTGAAAAACTGACTTAAATAATGAAATTATCAAAAATAACTGCAGTTTAATTCTAAATGTTGCAGCTCTAGTGAATTTAGAGCCATTTAGACAATCAACCAATCACCTTTCTGGAGAGGCCAGTGCCAAACGTAGCTCCATTTGCAACCTCAACACTCTCTACATTCAGTAATGACCCCTGCACAGACCTTAGGGAAAAAGACAAAACTATAGGGCCAGTATTATAGCAGAACTATTTACAAATGTGAGTGGAGAGTTGTTTAACTTAATTTCTTCTACTTTGTTCCAACCATCCATCCATCCATTTTCGTCCACTTATCCAGGGTTGGGTCGTGGTGGCAGCAGGTTTAGCAGAGTACTCCAGACATCCCTCTCTGCCAGCAACACTCTCCAGTTCCTCCTGAGGTGTTCTCAAGCCAGATGGGATAATATAATCCGTCCAGTGAATTCTGGGTTTATTTTATGGTCTCCTCCCAGTTGGATGTGCCCGGAAAACCTCCAAAGGAAGAGGCCCATGAGACTTGAACCACCTCAACTGGTTCCTTTCAACGAGGCTCCAAGTCCCCTCTGGATGTTGGAGCTCCTCAATCCTATCTCTAAATCTGAGCCCAGACTCTCTACAGAGGAAACTCATTTCGTTCACTTGTACCCGTGATCTTGTTCTTTCGGTCACTGTCCAAAGCTTATGACCGTAAGTAAGAGTTGGAACATAGATCGACTGGTAAATCAAGTTTTTCCTTCTGGCTCAGCTCCCTCTTCACCACAAAGGTCCAGTACAATGTCCACATTACTGCTGATGCCACATCAATCCACCAAGACTAAAAGGTACTTGCACGCTTTCACCTGGGGAAACAACTCTCCTCCAACACCAGAGGAAACAATTCACATATTAAACTTAAACTGTAAATCCACCTGGGTTATGATGACTGCTGTCAATGAAACAGGCTACTAGCTTAAAATCACTGGGTGCTATGACCGATTGACTGGTGGATTCCTGTACACATTTACAAGTCTGACTATGCACAACCCTCCACTCACATTTGTAAATAGTTCTGTTAAGATAATGGCCCCATACAAAACAGTAATTTTTACCCACAAAATGCATCTTCAAGGTTATTTTCATGATACCAGAGATTTCAGAAGACCGGCCTGAGCATCTGTCTAAATGTATAGGCGGTAAGGAAGAAGAAGAAGAGCAGAGGGTTCCAGCAGAGTCTGTGAAAATGTTGGATTTAAAGTTTGGTGTTGCCAAGGGGAAACCTTTTAGTTTTCTTGGCATACAGAGGACATCTGTCGGTACAAGAAAACTCCCTTAGAAGATGCAACTCACTGCTGGATAACTGTCGAAAAATAAAGTTTGTGACTGGATTATGGAGTACCATGCAGAGTGCTGAGGTCACAGAAGGGGCAAACCAAAACAAAGATGATATAACATATGGAAAAATATTCTTAGAATGGGTCACAACTTTGGCATACATACCCAGCACCCATGGGAGAATCATCCACTCCACTATGGTGGGTGGAGGTCCCTGCATGTGGAGGTTGGTCCGGGCGATGTGCTGCGAGGCCAGCAGCAGGAGGAAGAGAAAGGTCAGATAGGACGCAGTGTGACAGATGAACTTGATGAAGGGCTTCTTGATGAATCGTCCCAGAGCGCTCTTTGGAGCCAACAGGTAGATCTGAAGAGGAGGAGGAGGAAGGATGGAGGGAGAAACCAAAAGGGGTGAAAGGAGGAAAGAAAAGAAAGGACGACAGTGGGGGATGAGAGAGTATGGATATGAAAGGCGATGAGGGAAGAGAGAGAGACGAAGCAAGATCATAAGGAGACGAGTATCAAGAGAGAGATTAACTGGTTTATCCTGAAATGATCTGTAATGACGTCCCTTTAAAGCAGAAAAGAGGCAGGAAGAGAAAAAAACAGCGATAAAAAAGGATGAATGGATGGTGCCAGTTTGCATCCTCTTGATAAATGAGACAAACAAACAAGATGAAGAGCTGTGACAGTGTCAGAGACTTGTCGATGCTTAAAACTGTTACTGTTACACCATCTCTTGAGCTAATGATTCTTATGCACTCCCCCCTGTTTTCCCGCTTCTGCACAAACCACGATGCAGAGGGAAAAACACGAGTTGATTGCGTTCGTGCTCGGCCACCCGTCGCCATGTTCTGCTGGAATGCTTCATCTATCGGGGCTATGTGTTGTTATTGTTATCACCAGAGTTATTGCTGTTATATGATGCTTGTTTACTTGTTCTGCTCATCTACTCGCTCCTGGCAACCTCAACTTAAACTCTGAGTCATACCAGCGAGGCTTTAAATGGAATTGAATACCAGAGAGACGGGAAGAATGAGGCGGATAGAAAGAGATGTGTGTTTATTAAAACATTAATAACTTAATCACATTAAGGCAACATAACCACGTTGAGTGGATTATCTTACTGACTTACTGATTTAAATCAGAGTAAAAATAAGTCAATTAAGACCTGAGTACTTTCTCTTGTCATGTATTCTCCTTTTTACAGTCTTTGAAAAGGCCATAAAGAACGCAGTTTTCGTGCATTCATGTAGTGCTGGAATAATTGGAAAAATTAGTTCCAGAAAATTTCCATGAACACTGCCTCAGGTCGGAACAATGACTCGGGAAGGCATGACTTGCTGAGCTGTTGACACTGAAATATGGCGGACATCTGATTGACGACAAAAACTTTTGGGTCATTGGAAATTGAAAGTCAGCTCTGTCTGAGAAAATGGTCCAACAGCAGTGATGACGTCCATTATCACTGTCAAAATGGCGACTACTGAGCTCCTTCTTCATCTTGGGGAAGAGGTAGTAGAGGTCATCAAGTCAAGTAAACAGTTCGGGTGTTGGACGAGTTCAAATCCAACGACTGCACAAGGGCAGATTTTGACCATTTTCTCAGACAGAGCTGACAATTTTCAACCACCCAAAACAGAAACACTACAAAAGTTATTAACTTCAAACTCTGCAGAATTACTCAGAGTTGAACTGCACATGTCTGTAACAAGAGCTGTTTAGTTCATCTCTTTCAACCTCGGGCCATGAACTTATCAATCAGCCCTCATACAGTGCAAAAAAACAAAATGGTTCTAGACTATAACTAAAACCTGTGAACTAAAAATTAACACCACAGCATAAGAGAAAACACTTTTACATTGGCAGCAACTTGGGTGTGAACACATCCAGATTGCAGAGGTCGGACAGAAACAGGTGATTAATGTTATTTTTTCTCAAAGCCTTGTCATAGTCAACTTCACACTAGTGTTTTGAGACTGAAACCTTCCTCTGACGACAGCCAAAAAGTAATTAAACCTAATATCTCTGTGCCCACTGTCAGATCACATCCAGGTCAAAATAACCTGGGTCAACAATTATGAGAACGTGCTCCTCACTCTCTTAAGTGATAACAACAACTGCCTCCTTTCACTGTTTGTTTTTAGGTCGAGTGTTGTTGTCATGCTCATGTTTCCTGGCAACAGTTCCTCCAGCCAATAAACAGAGAGTTTTTTTTCTTAATTGCTGCCTGGCAACAAATTTACTTCGAGCAAGAAACAAGAAAGGAGCTCCTTCATCCCTCCATCCCTGTCCTATCCTTCTTTTCATTCACATTCACTTCCTTGTCACGCTTCCCTTTTATTCTTTATTTTTTCTAATCCTTCTTTTTTTCCCTTTTGTATCCTTTTCCATTCTCTCCACCTCATCTCCTCCTCTCTTTTTTTCTCTCCTTACCAGTGAGAAGACAGGAAACAGGTGTCCAATGATGAAGCAGGTGACCAGTTTGACCACCCAGTGCCGTCTCCTCCAGCCCGGGAAGCCGTCGTACCACAGTGTGGCCAGCAGCTGCTGGCAGTTCGGCTGGGCCACAAACTGACAAGAGACAGAAAGAGAAAGTGAGACTGTTAGAAACCACTATTTGTGCGTCCTTTTCTTGAAATAAATGAGTGTAAAATTGTTATCAAAGGGGATAAAGATGAGCAGAAAGACTTGAAAACCACAGTGTGACTTTCGGCGTTTATCTGCTGCCTTGACAAAAGCAGTTTTAAAAGTGGATCATGCATCATTCAGAGGCATCCTTGGCTACAAAGCTGCTGATAACAAACTGTATAACCTTCACAACACACATATAAAGTAGTTCTGCTCAGGTTAAACATTAACACTGCTGCAGGACCAAATCCTACCGATTGATTGATTTATGGAGAACACCTTCCATGTCTTACTGCCTTTCTCAAGATCGGACATGGCTGCTTATCTAACTAAAAATGGAGGAATCTCTTGTCTATTTATCTGTGTTTATATTTTCTGAACAGGTTTAGTTGGTTTGTCAGAGTTCACCCCAAAGTTATTGGGGTGAGTCAAGCTCAGCTCTCTGACCTCTACGACCAGGAAGGCCCATGCCATATTGGACTGTACTGATAGATTCAAAGACGTGACTTACATTGCTGTCCTTGTGTTCTGCCTGTTGTCTTTCATGTTGTATTTATGATGGAGAGACAGTATTTTTTAATACCCGGCTGCAACCAAATCTCACTTAGTGGGATAATAAAATTTGACTTGACTTGACCAGCTTCGTTAAGCTGTGACTACAGAACTGTCCCACTATGCTGCATTATTGCTGTTTTGTCGTGAAAGGCTAGGCTTTCGAAATGAACATTTTTGTTCCCAGATAACTGCCAGGGGACACAACTATTTCACTGCAGTGTATTGCTA
Organism: Lates japonicus; assembly: GCA_033238685.1. Lineage (NCBI taxonomy): Eukaryota > Metazoa > Chordata > Actinopteri > Centropomidae > Lates > Lates japonicus. Next base: position 330,452 of record BRZM01000125.1, on the reverse strand, counting down.
AGGACCCAAGGACAACAAAAAGAGGACGAGTCAGAAAAAAACACTGTCTTGTTGAGAGAAGACCAACCTTTCTGCACAGCAATCCAACAAAACAACACACCAAAAACACTGTAAACGATGTGAATACTGTGTAGTTGTGTAGTCTGTTTGTTCCTGTTCAAAATGCTTCATCAGCGCAGACGAGGAAATCGTTTTACAGGCTTTAATCTCCCAAACGCTCCACAACGAGCCTCAAACAGGTCAATTGGCAGAAGTTTTTATCTTCCGCCGTGAGCTGTTATGACAAACCACAGGTTACTTCCTGCCCCCGACAGGTCTGCAGTCACTCTGCTGCTCAGGTTGCTTCCATTTACATCTCATTACAGCTCATCGAATAAAACTGTTGGCGCTACACCAAAGGCTGTTTGTCCCCGTCAGCCCTTCAGCTGCCCTCTGACTCACCAAGAACCAGCTGAGTCCTCCTTTCTTTCCCTCTTTTCTTTTCTCTCCCATTGTGTCTTTCCACCCCCCCCCATCCTCTCTGCTCCCTCCTTCCTTTTCTTTCTCTGTCGTCCTCTGAGTCAACGAGAGGCACAAAGCATTTAATCTCTCGCTCTCCTGCCAAGATTGATTCTTTTTTTTCCGTCTTTGCTTCTCCTCTCCGTCCTCCCATCCCATCCTTGCTTCCTCCTTCCTTCATATCTGTTTTTGGATGATTGGTTTAAACCCCAGGATTGTAAATAACTCTCATACTTTAAAAAGGCTTGGGAGACAGTAGGTTATCTATCACTTGGAGTTGTGTGTACGAGAATATTTTTCCCTTTTAAACAAACAACCTATTAAATAAATGGGGTAAATAAACGCCCAGCTCAGTTCTGCACATCCACCTTCACACAAGGACGCACGACTGTTATCAACCAAACATTTAGCTAAAAGCTTAAAGAGGCAAACTGCCAAAAACTGCTCGGGTCAGCAACTGAAAACTGTCAATCAAACACGATGCTCGGCTGTTTTTCTGACAGCTGAACATTTGGCGGCGGCTGCGGATTTCCAACACTTCCTTGTTTTCTTACAAGTGTGGGCTTGTTTCATAAATAATTGATCCTGGCACATTTTATTTGGACGGTCAGTCACTGCTTCTCAGCTCCCTGTGTGGGACTGTAAGTCTGGTGTTTTTTCCCCCCACCATCACAGCTCTCTAACTTTGCAACATCATGTCGTCTGGAAACAAGATAGCATCGAAATTCATCACATCACCACAGCAAGGTCAGTTGGTAAAGACTCATAATCTTCACAGCAAAGCATTATTACGTTCCTAATAATTTTCTAAGGGGTGCTATTGAGCCACTTTATTGAACCCATACACAAGAATCATAAAAATTTCATTTGATGCATCTACAAAATTCTCATTCACATTTACCACCTTTAGACACTCGAAAATGTCTAAAAAAAACACTCAGTCTCACATTTTGAGACTGTCTAAACAGTCTGCAAGTAACATATTAAGTACCATAGTTACGTTTTGTTGTTAGGTGACCTCTAGTGGTGAAAAGGTGAGGTCAGGTGAAGTCAGATGAAGTCAGCTGATGTCAAATTAATGAATAAAAAGGTTGTTTTTCTTTTTTGTTTTTTAAAAATGACTGGAAATGGTGGTCCACACTTGGTAGGTGTAGCCTGACAGTCCACAGTTGTTACGATAGGAATGTATGTGTGTGTCTGTGTGTGAGGACATTTGATAACGAGAGGATTTAATTATACAGATGAAATGATAGAAGCAAAAAAAGGAGAAAAGAGGGGAGGAGAGAGATAAAGTGTTAGAAGTCAAACCAAGGTGGTTGCTCCCTCCTCCTCCCTGCTTCTCCCTGCAACCTGTAATCTTTTCCCTTCCTTCCATTCTTTCTTTTCCATGTCTCTTCTTCTCTCTTCTTTTTCCTCCTCATCTCTTCTGTCAGCAATGTTCTTCATCTTCATTGCTCCTCCTCCTCTTTTTCATCTTCTTGCACTTTTTCCTCCTCTGCTTTCCTTCTAATTCTCCTCATTCTCACTGTTACTCCTCTTCTTCTTTCCCTTTCTTTTCTTGACCTTTCTCCACCTCACTTGCTCCTCTTTCTCCTCTCTTCCTGGTTTCCTACCTTTCTTCCGCTCAACCTGAACCATTTCATTTCTTCATTTTCTTCCTTTTCCTTCCTTTTTCCTCTCATTTCACTCCTTACCTCTCCTTTTTTCCTTCTTTATTTCCTTCTTCCATCACCTCCCTTTTCTGTAGTTGTTCTCCTTCCTCTCCTTTTTCTTCTCCCTTTTCCTGCTTCTCTCAGTCACTTCTCCTCTCCTCCTTTATGTCTTTTCCCTCCTTCCTCTCCTCCAACTGCTTCTCTCCATCCCTTGCTCAGCTCCAGTTTGGTTTCTTGTTGCCATGGCAGCAGTATGCTAATGAGCGAGTTGATCTCTGGGCTCCACTAAACTACAGCAGTCTACTCCGTTCTCTCTCTCTCTCTCTCTCTTTTCCGTTTCAGTTGATTTCACCGAGCTCCGGTCGGCAAAACATCCTCGTCATAGTTTACCGTTCAGACGAAAAAACACTCATGGCTGACGTAACCGCTCGACCTGTTCAAAACAGCTCCTCAACCAATCAGTTCCAGATAAAATAGGAAAACAAAACCACCAGTGGGACCAGAGCAAACAGATCTCAGACATCCTACTGTTTTAACATGCGACATGCACAGATCAGTAAAGTTTCAACTAACATCCCATGAATCAGCTTCAATTGCATAACACATGAGTGAAAGCCGGGGTGGTGGGTGGTGTGTTTCATCATCAGTGGTCAGTCAATATCAGCCAGCATCAGCAAAGAGTGGCAAGATAAATACATGGTAAGGTATCCAGGCAGTTAAAGAGGCCTCTGTGTTGTGTGAATGAGTGTATGTTTTGTATGGTGGGTGGGCAATGGAGGAGGTCAGTTGATCTGTGTGACATGAGCATCATTTTCCTGTCTGAATGTTATGGGATGAATGTTTTGTCTGCAAGCAGATGGGAGAAAAGTCCAGAGAAGAAAAAGCTGAATAAAGAGATGGAGGAGCATAACAAATGTACGAGGATCAAAAAGTTCTGAGACCAGCTAATGTTAGGCTATAAACCAACTACACCACGGTCACATGACGTCAACGTCTCCACCACGAAGCTTCCAACTGGTCATTTCATTTAGCTCGGAGCTCTTCTACAAAAGCCTTCTTCTAGAGTTAGTGATAGTTTGAAAGAGCGTGAGTAGAAACACAACGAGGCTGTAAAGGTGGACTGGTGAGTAGATGGGTTTTCATGTTAACGCCCCGACAACCCTGGTAGTCTCATTAGACACTGTTAGCAACCGCTTTAAGACACGTAAAAGCTTCAAACATCAGAGTGGGGGATTTATCGACCCCATTTTATGTCGGAGAATAAAACCTGAAAATGTCTTGAGCTTGTGTTAAAACCAAAGACCTTATTTGAGACATCTCAACAAAAACCCGTTGACTTTTGGGACGTGGGAACCAGGAGTGCTACAATGCTAACTTACTTCCAGGGTTTAGGACTTTTTCGCTCCATCATGATGAAAGGTGCAAGTTTTTTGGCTGCACCAACGCAGTTGTTGCTTCTCACCCACCCTTTTTTTTGGCTTTGGCTCTCTGCTACTTCTTCCTCTTTGCCAAAATAAATTCAAGCTGAAGGGTTGCCATTTTGACACAGTGGAGGAGAAGTGCTTGAAGCACTTACAGAACAGGACTTCCTGGGAGCGTCCAAGTGTGGCAGGAGTGCTGGGAGTGGTGTACCGCTGTGCAATGTGACTACATCAAAGTGGATGGCAGCAAAAAGATGATAATGGAATAGATGATAGTGCCTGAGTCGCAGTCGGCATCCTAGTTCATCCAAAAAGTGCTGGATGGTTAAGGTCAGGGCTCTGTGAGGGTCGGTCAAGTTCTTTCACACCAAAGTGGGAGAAACAATTCTTTACGGAGCAGGGTTTGTGCAAGGGGTCTTCCTCGAACTGTTGCCACAAAGCTGGAGGGACACTTGTCTCAAACATCAAACCCATTTCCCTTCTCTTGTTTGTTTGTATGTGCACGTGTTCGATTATGCAAGGTGACCAAATGTGTCTCCCACCATTCAAATCATCCCTCTCTTCATACACCTCGTATCTACTGAACAGTGGAAAAGCGCCAATGCACCACCATGATAAATCTCCAGTCCGTCTTAAACTGATTATCACGGTCTGTCTCTCTTGCTCTCTCCACCTCTCCTCCCTCTGTCTCTCTCTCTCTTTCCCAACAGGCCCGGTCAGTGGTGTGAAAACTGCAGAGGATGAAGTCTTAAACTCAATCTCTGTGTGCCCGCAGCACACAACACACTCTTTCATGCTAATCCAATAGCAGCTTTACATAACACACTGCTTTTACTGCTGGCAGTGATGTGCTGGTCGGGACAAGAGAGAAAGAGAGTGAGAGAGATGTCTGAAAATGACTTGAAGGGGAGTGAACAGGGTTTTTCTTGTAAAGAAAAATCAAGCTTAGATTCTTGGAGAACATCTGAAGGGATTCACTTAAACCTAGAAAATTTAACATTTAAAATTTGTTTATTTTAGACACAGACTGCTTGGACTAAATACATGAATAACCTTTTTTAAATTAAAGGAATGGTTCAGCATTTTGGGAAATACGCATTTGGACCAAGTGAAGGCTAGCTGCCTCCTGTTTTGATTTTGCTAGGGTCAACTACACTTGATTCCAGCTTGAGAGTGGTATCAATCTTCTCATCTAATGTACACTGACCCTGAACAGAACTTTTGGATTTTCTGATTGCAGCTGCTTATTAAATCAACAATCTTCAAACGCTTGAACATGTAAGATTTAACTGCCACTGTTCTTCATAAACAGCACAGCATGGTAAAAAATACATTAAAAAAAAACTCACCACACCCACACAGCAACACATGCACCCACAACAATACACAACAATAACAACTAGGACAAGACATATACCATGAAATTGTAATTGCTCATGTCTACTGAGTTTCAAGTGACATTTAAAAATCAATCGCCAAAAACATACAGGAATGAACCAGAGAGACAAGTATTTGCTGTGAATTATATCTGAAGGAAAAGGAGGTATAGCTGCTGTCCGATCGCTCACACTATGTTGTAAAGAGGCACTTTAGAAATTGCTGAAAATATTCTGAGTCACCACTGGAGACGCTTTTTCGCCTTTTATTCACACTCTGCTGAATGCTGCAGCATCAGGGACAAGACTTAAAAAAGAGAGAAAAAGAGTAAGTATTTCTAATCATCATCACATGCACAGAGCCATCCAGCAGATACTCTGGGGGCTGGCACAGCCAAGGAAATTAGCAGGAGTGGAAAACCTGACTCTCCAAAAAGGCCCCAAACCCCATAAAAGTCTTTGTGGAGAGGCCCCAGTCGCAGTTCTGATGACCTGCGTTAACCCATTGACGAAGCAGCAGCCCGGAGTGCTGCGAGATGAATAGGTTTTTACATATTTGCATTTCGGCGAGCTGCAGGGTGGGAATGTTCAGAAACCTTCTTGCAGGTTGGCTGATGGATTGACAGTGACTCAAGCCTCAATTGCTCTGCTTGAGCCCACAGCAGCAGCTTTAAATGAAATTACTGTTCTGCTTACTTTTCCTTAAAATGCCTGTAGTCTTACCTGCAGTGTTCCACCTAAATTTCCCAACTATGACTGTAATTTGTTGCTTGGTGTGGTGGTGGTGGAGCTTCTAAAACAGCAGGAGGTTAGGTATTGCACTTTCGCTGGTACATGGAGGCGCTTTAAAACCTTACATTTCCAATCATGCTGCACCCCACCAAAAATTGCATCTTTCCAAGAGCCATAACTCATCAAATCTGAACATACAGACATGATGCTTATATTTTTAGATTCAGTGAGACATACACTTCCTGGATATCATTTTATCTGCTGTCCATCACGAACAACATGTTCATAAATGTGCTTTAAAAAAATCACAAAAAAGATTGTCCATGAGTAAACGTGCCTGGAGAAACATCACATTTTTAAGCTTTCTTCAGTATCACAATAAACCACTGAGAGACAAATTGTACATCCATGTGTATATTAAATGGAACCTAAGTAATACAGATAATGCGGCATACTTAAATGGTGTGATAATTTGGCAAAATGTGAACAACTACAGGTTTAAAAGCAGGTTGTAGCATAAGAAGGTCTCAATTCTGAGTCAGAATCTGAAAACCAATCGCCTCTCTCTACCTCTCTGCTGGTGCTGAGCTTGGTGTTTCCTCATCAACACTGTTATATCATAATAACCATAATCCATTCCATGTGACTTGGCTGCTCAAACTGTATGAATGTGAATATGCTGAATTAACCCTCCAGTGCTCGGCTCCCACTCTCTCCCGCTTCCTGACATTGAACTACAATTCATACCCAAAGCTATTTCAGATAATTCAATTTCTGGGCAATCTGCCTTGACCACTAAATCCGAAGAAATATGTTAACTGCACACGCCACGATGCCAAGGTTAATTCAATTTCTCTGCAGCCTGGATGTATCCTGCCCGCCAAACAAAGCAATATGCTAACCCAAAGCTATGCTAACACTAATTCAATCTTGGTTCAGCAATATTTCAGGATTTATATGCAACATGGAAAGTGCTCAGGTGCTGTGTGGAGCTCATATTCAGTCACCACTTGTTCATATTTGAACTGTTCTCCTCCCTTTCTTCAGTTAATCCCCTTCCATTCGTTGCACATGCTTGTTTTCTTAGTCTTCATGAAGACCATTCCATCTATTAAGACATTTCTTATCTATTAAGAAATCTAGAAAAGATCAGGATTGAAAGGAAGTAGAAAGATTTGGTGCATTACCATCTGCAAATATAAAGGAATAACCTCAAACTCTCCAAACCATGGTATTAATCTGCTGCCGTATCAGCCCGCCATCAGGTTTCAGTCTTCCACCAGATTTTTGATCCTGGCTGCAGGGACTGCTCCCTTTAGCTAATAAGGGTGTTAGTAAAACCCAACACTGATAATGCATGATAAGACCTGACCACAGTTGGTATTTTGGAAAGTCGAGGTCTTTCTTATGGACTTAGTCTGTTGTCTGTTGTCATAAAGGTTGAAGAATTCTATTGTTCCAATATCATTGTATGTTCTAGAAGGATTTTTCTATACCTCTAGTGTGAGGTGGGTTAAATCACCTGCAAGGATCTCAAGACCGCATTGATAGGTGGCTGATAGTTGGTGTCGTAGGTCAACACCTCTTGAACCGGGACCTCAGTTTTTAGAACTAAGGAAGCCTTTCGGATGAGAGGTAAAATGTCTCAAGAAAAAAGACAAAAAGAAGTTCAGCTGTTTTCAACTCTAGCACTTAAGACCACAGACTACTAAGACCTGACGACTGGGAACCCACACAGACACAACGACTTATAGATAACGATGTGGACAAAGATAGAAACTTAGACAATACTGTCCAAATCCAGTCTCATACAAGGATGAGCTAAGTAGAGAAAACAAGATACATGTGACAGTGGTAAGATTTAAGTGACAAACATGGTCTTAACCAGCTAGTTAACGATTATAATTGCAGATATAGTGATAAATATTCAGATATAGAAGAAGAAAGGGGGGAAAATATATAGGAAATAAAGAAACAGGCAACCCCTCCTGCTGTTCTCTGTGCTGTGCAGAGGTTTTGACTGATCAGATTAACAGCATTTTGTGTAGCTTGTGTGTGTGTGTGTGTCTGTGTGTTATCACGTGATTTGGCTGAGGCTGTATGTGAAACAATGGTTTGGCAGAGCACTTGACGAAAGGCAATCAACACAAACAATTTATGAAGATAAGATTGAGAGTACAACAAAGTCATTGAACACTGCAGATGTTGCGTGTGTGTTGCAGCTGTAGGTGTGTGTGTGTGTGTGTGTGTGTGAACCTCTAATTGAGGACACGTGTTGATGGATTAATTGAAGCAATAATTCATTTGGATGTGGTAGAATAAAACATGAATGAAGGTCAATATATTATTCAGCTGCTGTCGCGGATTATTGACCCACACGCACACACTCACATAAATGCAAACAAATATGGTCACACACTTGAATAGACACATCACTACACAAACTCACACACACACACACACACAATCCATTTATTATCGAGACAACTGTTAATGTATAATTTAGCAGTGACTGCAGATATCACAGGCCCAAAGACAAAAAAAGACACTTAAATGATTTAAATGCACACAAACACAAAGTATGTACAGACACACACATATGCAAGCACTGGACTTTCTCACACACACACACATTAATGTTTCAGGGGCTTTATTGTGGGTTAAATGGAGGTTAAATGTTGGAAATGAGTGAAGGTTTTCCGCTAAAACGTCCCCTTTAATCCACAGGTCAACAGGGAGAGGATATGGATCGAAACAAAAAGAAGAGGAGGAAAAAAAGAGAGGAAACAGGAGGTAAATAATGAGACATAAATGTTAAAATTATGCTGTTTCTTTCACTTTCAGAGGCTGGGTGACTGAGAGGAAACGGAGGACAGAAGGGAAGAAGTGAAGATGGAAAGAAGAGTCCAAGTGAACGTTTGGATTTGAAGAAATTCCCTCAAGGAGTTCTTGAGAAATTGCGTTCACGAGAATGGGACTTTCGGACAGACAACCCAAAAACATAATGCCTCCGACCATGGGTATTGCTTGCATGGATACACAGTAATAACATCTGCCCACAACTCCATTATGATCAGGCTAGGTCACTCCTTGTAGAACCAAAACATGCAGGTAGTTGATGAAGATTTCTGTCTACACCCTGATACAGCAGAAGTGAAGGTGAAATTACATTTTTAAAAAGGGAAACAATGTGGATCCTTTGCACAAACCCTTAAAGGATAGGGTTGTGATTTTTCCAGTCTGTCTTAAAACGATACTCTTGGTCGTCTCTGTCATTCAAACCATTTCCACCCTACATAATAGCCCTAAAGCTTTTCCTCTGGAACACAACTACACTATAGCTGCCTTCTGTACACCTGAACTTTTTCTAGACATTACCTGGCAAAGCTGTACACGTTGGACTGGACGTTAAGTGGACTTTACCCTGCCAGTTCCCTAGTATAAAGTCCTTGTATTGACTGATTGAGCCCTGCACACTCCACCCATCACCCAAACCAAACGGAGCATTTTCACTAAACAAGAATGCATCTCACACTGACATTTTCCAACTGCACATGTGAATGGTCAACTTCAGAGAACATCCAGATGTGATTCTCTGGAGTTCATATGTGAAAACGATTATAAGAAACGGGGGGACAAAATACACTCCAAAGTTCAGCTGAGGCTTGTACCCATTCAACACCTTTGGAAGGAAATACAATAGTTTCCAAATGAAAACTGGTGACAATTTTCCCTCTCTTATTCGCCGTCTGCTGTTCCTCAGAATAACTCCCATCCACTCCCACTCTTTTAATATCACTTTCTTTCTCCTTCTCCATCTCCCCTTGATTGCTGTCATTTATCAAAATGTTGCACAAACTCCATCCCTTTAAAATTTCCTGTTTGTTTTCTTACTCCATCTGTTTTCCTCTCACATTCGTCCTCACCTCTTTTCTGTTCATTGCACAAAAATTGCACTAACTCTTTCTCTACCTTTCTTTCTTTACTTCTTACTTTTAAAAACTCCTTACTCCTTAACTAAAAACGAGACACAGAGAAGTAAAAAAAATAAATAAATAAAATAGAGCAAACATTGAGAGATACCGTATATTCCACCTCCCCGCTGCATGTGAGTCACTCGTTCTTTTGCTGACTCTATTTCTGTGCCTGGTTTCCTCTGTTCCACCTCTCCACCTCGCTCTGGTTTTGTTTCTTCATGTCTTCTTTCCATCCACCTGCCATGTCAGCTCATAACCAGCAGTCTGTCTATCGCCCCATCATCCCTCTTTCATCCTCACCTCCTGCTCTCTCCCACAGGTTTTATCATCTGCTCCTTGCTTCCTGTTGCCTTCCATCAAATGAAAAAAAACAACCTTGTAAACATTTAAAATGTCACAAGTGTGTTTCAGCTTCAGACTTGCCATCGACTTGGCTGGAATAAATAAATGCACTTCCTGAATATCAGTAAGTACAGACTGTTCATCCGGACAGCTTGAAACAATGTGCTCATCCTCATGTAGGAAAGATATGCAAATATGTTTGCTGACAAGATCTTACATATAACAAAAGGTGAAGCCACAGGAGCCAACTGAACCACTGTTACCCCCTTTTCCACTAAGCAAAGCTAGTGCTAATTCTGGGCTGGTGCTAGTGCCGGTTCGGAGTTGTTTTTTTCCCCAACAACGTTAGCACCAAGAACAACAACACATCAACAATGTTTTGCTTCAATTTTATGTCCTATTTCTTTGGATTAGGCAGACTAGACGCTACAACAGCTCTGGCTTTTTGAAAAATGGCGGTCACAAAGTTTTAGTAGGTCTTGTTGGTCACAATAATCCCATCCCCAACCCCTGGCATTAGCAGCTCTTGGTTCTAAACCAACAAAGTGTTGGTGCCACTTTTGAACCAGTTTTCCTGGCCAAGAGACAAATCCTTGGCTATCAAAATACAAAGAACTGGTTCGAACAAACTGGCCCTTAAAAATGCGCTGGTGGAAAAGGAGTAAAAAGTCCCTGCAGTGTAGATGAGTGGCTAATGCTAGCTAGCTAGCAGTCAGCATATATCAAGCTTAGTGAATTCGTGTGCTGACATAATACATGTATTGACATAAAACATTTTAGTCATGTTTTACTCTTGCAAGAATTATTTTTTCATCAAAATTGTGAATCGTCCCCAAGCTTGAAAAAAAAAAAAGCCAAGGTTTAATTTTTTGACCATAGCACCCAACACTAATATGTGTTAAAGAAAATGCAAGTGCAGATTGATTTGAAAAGTCTGCATTACCTTATACTAATGGTGTAACTTTGACATAAATAAATGCAGACTCTACGTTCGCTGTGATGTATTACACATCTTAAGGACTTTGCTAATTGATTTACAAACTCATACATCATACACATTCTGTAAATGAATAGAATTATTTCTTGGAAGATCTTGGAAGATGTACAAAATGATTAGCAGTTATGTAAAGCATATGTGATTGGTACTAAATGGGCTAAAATATTCAAAATCTGTGTGGTGATACTTAAAGCTCTTCCATGTATGTTTTATTTGGTCACTTTTTAAGGATTCTGATGTTAAACCACATCATTTCTGTCAGTACAGTCGTGGTGAGACTAATCCAATATTTTTCTGGCAAATCTGTTTAACTGCATGGCTTCTATACTGACAAATCATTTAATGTTTCAAGTGAATGTTGACAGTTTATCAGATTGCGCCTTGTTTTGTAATTCATAGAAAGTTAGCATCTCAATCTTCTGCTCTTTTCTTTCAATTCTCTCGATTATTCTCCCTCTCTTGTTTCTCTGCAGCAGCAAAAGAGGACAGTGAATAATTTGGGCTGTTTTAAAAAAGTCTCCATGCTCTCCCCCTCTCTCTTTGTCAGTAGTGTTGGATGGATTAACACAACACACACACATCCTCACACATGAGCAACACTTAACAATGCCAAGGAAAAAGGTGAGGAAAAACTGATTTATCATTTATTATTCAGCAACAATTCGTTCGTCCCTCCTTCATATTCTGGATCTGCCTTTATCTCTTTTGTTCCCTTCATTTACTTATCTATTTCCTCTTCAGCATATTTCTTGCTTTCATGCCTCTTCTCATAATTTAGGCATATAATGAATCATGATTAAGACTGTGCAGTGTTATAAACTGTCAAAAAAGGCAAAAAACGCCTCAGATGTCATTTGCTGGTCCACATAGGGTTGTTTGAATTAGCAATGCCAGCAGCAGAAATCCCAGTTTCAACTCTTTCAGCAAAGATTTGATCCATCATCATTTTTTCAGATGGTTTTTATTTTCCATTCTTTATTCTTAGATGTCAAATTTCATTACCTTTCAGATATACTTGTATGGTGCTTTGAACAAATTATTTAAACATATTACCCACAACAATACTCTAAATGAAGATGAAAAATCCTGAGTTTTACATTACTATTTACAAAATCATACATATTGACTTCAGGTCAGGGCTGAGCTAGGATTGGACTAGCATCAGATTATACCTGGACCTGGAGTGGGTTAAGAATCAGGCCAGGATTGGGTTAGGATCAGGCTAGTGTGAGGCAAGGATGGGTTAGCAATTGGGACAGGATTGGATTTAGACCAGGCTAGTATCAGGTTAGGATCAGGTTAAGAATCAGGCTAGGATCAGGTTAGGAATTGGGCCAGGATCAGGTTAGGATAAGGTTAGTATGGCACCAGAATCTGGTTAGGATCAGACTAGGAAAGGACTTGGATTGAGTCTGCAATGGATTAATGTGAGACCAGAACTAAGTCACAATCCTGTCCGAATAGGGTTACGATCAGGTCAAGATCAGGCTGTAAAAACCTTGTCGGTCCTCTAACCTTGAAAGCTAAGTTTGGGTATTTCTACATCCAGTAATATGTGTATAAATCTCTCCGTCACTCCACCCCTCCTTGTCTCTCTCTTTCAGCCATCCATCCTTTCTGCTGTTTTCATCTCTTTTTACTGCCAAACCTCTCTCTCTCTTTCCTCTCTCCTTCTCCCTCTCTCACAAGGGACTCACCCCCAGGTTTCGATGCAGTTGATCATTACACCATCAGACCCTGAGGCAATCTTACCGCGGCATGTATGTGTTTGTGTGTGTAGAATTAAAAGCAGGGCAGCGGTTTACCTCAGGAGTTTCACTCGATAAAACTACATTCAGTGCAAGTGTGTCTCTATCTGAATGTGTGTGAGTGTGTGTGCCGTGTTGTGTTTATCTTGTCACCGTACTCTTGCCTCAGCGCTAATAAACGCCAATGATCCATGTAGACAGAATTCCCATTTAAATGGCAACCTTAATTATTAAAGGTGTTTGAAGTGGATGGCACGCCGTTAAAGGCTCAGTCCGTATAATCTCTGCATGAATAATACAGTGTGGTCTAAACATGTGACTGGGCTTGATTTTTCAGGCTGTTTTATTAGCTCTTCAAAAGATGGAAAAGAGGGAATACACTCATCAACCTGACATCTGAACTAGGTATAGGCATTTAAAGAAATGTCCTTGATCAATCATCGGGAAAATTAACCATCAACTATCTCGTAATCATTATTTTTTATACTGAAAATGGCTATGGCAGAAAAAAGGCTATTAAAGAAAGTGTGTTTTTCCTCGATGAAATCTTTATACCAAGAAAAAACTATAGTCCAACAACAATCCTCTTAAACAAAGCCTTTAAAGTAGAACTGACAAAACAACAAAGATATGCAGCGTTCATAAAGGCAGCGAATCAAACCGGACAAATTAACAAACCACAGCTACAACGCTGGTCATAAACACAACTGAGAGCCTTTTATTTACAATACAAAAAAGTAATAATCAGATCAAATATTAATAAAATACATTAATGAGCTTGTTTATTAAATGGTCCAACAATAAACTTCTATGACAGCACAAAGGCAGCTCGGTCAACAAAACTGATCAACAAAATTCTCAGCAATCTATTTATGATTGAGATCTGAACTGACTGAACCAAACTTTAAAACTGGAGATTTTAAACACACTAGTTTTTCCATCTTCAAAGAGAAAGAGCTATTTACCTTGGACACACTGAAAGTCTTTCACAGAAATAGAAAAATAACTAACATGGCAACGATCCACATAAAGCAGGCCTACACAAGGTAAAATACAGCAGCCCACCAGCACAAAACACAATGACAACACAATGAGCTTGTCGCTAACAACCAGCACTAAATCATCTGTTAATAAAGTGCCTGTTCTGTTCAGCTCAACCTTGCCTTTTCCCTATACTCTCCATGTGAATGTGATGGTAAACTTGCACCTTTTTTCCCAGCTGAAGCCTGAGGAGACACAATCACAGGCTTTATTTCATTCATTACTGAACCATCAGGCAAATAAAACACACTGTGTAGGTGTCTGTGTTCCTACCTACCTTTTAAAGGGTGCTTGGGACTAATGGACAAGTTTACTCCAACAGTAATCCTGGTGTCATTGATGTCTTAAGTTACTGCTGTTCTGAAAGGCTTTTTTTTAATACCTTCTCCACATTTTTACTCCATCCACTCATCCCGTTCACACTTTTCTCTGACAGCCAGCTAGACACACTTCATTTCTTCCTGTGTGTCAGCCAACAGCCAATCAGAGAATTTATTTTGGGTTTAAAGGCCCTAGACATGATGGGTAACCCGCAGTGTGTGTGTGCAATTTACCCATTAAGTTGGAACCACTGAGTCGAAACCCAAAGTTACTTTGGTGTTACGTAACTCCTCACACTTTTGATTCCTCCTGCCTCCTTTCCCCCCTCTCCCCCTCTCCACCCTCTCTCCTTGTCTCTTTCTGTTTAGTTTATCACAGGAAAGGTTGAAAGTTGGATCAATAGCCGTGGATAGCCATATCTACTGGGAGAGGAGAAGACAGGAGAGGGGAGAGGAGGAGAAAACAAAAAAAAAAAGGAGAAAATGAGACCAAACAAAGAAGAGGAGGAAACAAGCTGAGAAGAGAATGAAAGAGGAGAGGTAAGAAAGCAAGAGGAGAGGAAACAAGAGAAGAGGAGAGGAAATAAGAAGGAGAGAAGAAGAGATGAGAAGAGAAAACAAGAAGAAAGGAAAAGAAATCCAAGGTAAAGAGGGGAGAGAAAAAGATGTGAGACAAGAAAAGAGAAAACAAAATCAGAAGAGAGGAGATAAAAGGGGATAGGAGGAGAGGAGAGGCAGAATGGGAGTTAGGAAGAGGGGGAGGAGGAGGAGTAGAAGTGATGAAAACATGGAGGAATGAAAAGATGGAGGGCATGTTGAACGGATGACCAGACGGACACAGAAGGTTAAATGGGCAAGATGGAGAGAGGGAGGAGAGGAATGAGAGGATGATAAAGGAGGAGAGGAGTGTATGGAATGCCGAGTTGGACTGTGTGTGTGTCTGTGTGAGTCTGGCAGCATGTATTGATTGCAGAGAAACATGGGGAGTATATTGGAGATGTAATTTGCATTGATCACATTGGAGAATGCTGACGAGGACACACACATACGTAAACCTCAAACCCACATACACACAGTTGTGTCATGTGCCACACAAGGTTGTTTGGCGATTTAGCATACTCTCTGGCAGCCATGTTGGAGGCCATCAACCCTCAACAATAAGACACAAGGCAGCTGATTGGCACTCTCCAACAAATCAGCCAAGATGGAGAGAGCAACAGTCCGTTACGTCCTTCAAGACTTACTGGCAGGACTCACTGGAGGCTGTGGTTATTTTAAAAAATGGGACCTTCTGTTTGAAAGGTCAGTCTGTACACATCAGCTGACACAGGAGTAAAACACACAGAGGAGCAGTTCATTCTTCAACTAACAAGATTGAGAGTCTGCGGCCGCTGGTGGCCTGTGAGGCTGTATTGAGTAAGTGTTTAAAAAGCTGGCAAACCAACAAGCTCACAACAACAATGGTGATGTTTAGCAGGAACTGCAACTGATGATTGTTCATTATCACTTAATCTGCCCATTATTTTCTCAATTAATCTATTCATCATTTGGTTTATAAAGTAGACAAAAAATAGTGAAAAATGCCCACAATTTCCTCAGGGTTAAAATTATGTCAATTCATTGTTTGTTTTGTCTGAGCAATCCTACAATATTGAACAGATGATGGCACTAGATAAAAACTTGAGAGCTCACCAAAGTCATTACAGTTCATCCTGAACATGAATTGATGCCAATCCATTCAAAAGGATTTGAGACATTTCACTTCAGGGTTATGGTGGTGCTAAAGCAAAAGGGACTCACAAAGTCATTAGCTGTGGATCAGGAGTGTCTGCACAAAGTTCAATGGAAATCCATTCAGTAGTTGGGATATTTCAGTCTGGACCAAAGTGGTAAACACAGTGACGACTAATATATCACTGTAAAGTCTACCAATCCACCTACAGGGCTTCTAAAACCTCCTGAAGTACCGCTAAACCTTCTTAATGACGACTATTACTAAAACATCATAAAGCCATACACAGAACCTCTTCATTTCCCACTGAAACCTTCTAAACAACCTCTAGAACAACCTAAAGGATCTCTACAACCTTCCCATCAACCTCTAAAATATCCTAAACAATCCAGAGAACCTCCTAAATAACCCATAACCTTTTTCAGATTCTTTTAATGATGTACCAACAAAGCAAATGAAATGAACCCAACAGTGTATTAGTGAGCCTCGAGCTGGGTTTTTTTTTACCTTTCTGTAGATATCAGTACAAGATATTTGTGTTTCTTAAGACATACTGTGTTTTTTGACTTTAAATCCTCACAACTTAACTACTTTCAACAACACAGAGTCAACAAAGGATATGCAGGTCTCAGATTCCCATCACAAGCACACACACACAGTCGCAGCATTATATAATTTGATCTAAAAGGCTGGTGTTGGTGAAACACGGTGGCAGCACTCAGTGTGCAACACCTCGACCTCCGTTGTGCACAACATAAACGCCAACACATGCAAAAAGAACATGAACCCATCCACACATCCACAGACGACGACTAAAGGACAGAGCAGAGACGCTAAGAGGAGGTTATCCGAGACCAAAGGAGATACAAAAGAGAGAGACATGAAAAGGGTAAAAACACAATGAACGAGTTAATGAGAAAAAGAGGAAGAGAGAGGGGTTTGAGAGAGAAAGAGAGATGGGGCGAATTAATATGGCAAGAAGGAAAAAGATGAAAGGGAGAGGGAGGAAGGGAAAAGGAGGGGAAGCTGTGATATTAAGTGATGGAGAGATGGAGTGAAAGAGAGGGAGAGGGTGACAGTGAAGGTAAAGGATGCGACTGAAAGAGAGAGAGAGAGAGAGGAGGGAAAGAGGTTGCGGTTCGTGGAGGGCTTACATAAGTGTACTGACAGTGTTCATCAACCGTCTCCTGAGACTGAAACACACACACACACAGTTGTGCAGCCGAAACCCACAAATTAAAAGAACATAAACACAAGACGAACACAAGGACCAACAACACACACATGCACACGCAAAGACACATCTGCATGCTCACTCACAACAGTCAAATAAAGAGACACACAAATATAAAGGGTGTCTGGAGAGGCTAATGTGGCATCTGTTTGTTTGTCAACATCTGTCGTCGTCACGGTGTTCAAGGGCCGGTGTTCCTGTCTGCATCCTTTCTAACCACGTCTCTGTCTTCAACATCTCTCTCTATCTCTCTGTCATTATATCTCTCATGACGTCCATCAAGTGCCAGCGAGAGCAGTTCAAACTCAACTCCAATGTAAAGCAAAATGATAGAATCCACCTCCGTCTGCATGAAATCGATTCCTTATGTGTATAAAGATGATAGAAATATTAATGCAGAAGTTGGACCTAGATTATGTCTGTGCTTTAAACCTGTCAGTTTTGTGTTTTAATTACCGATCTCTCACCATCATCAACAACCTGCATGAAAACAAAAATCTGCCACAATTCAAGAAACAAACGTCAAACTTTTAAGATTTAAAAACAAAAACAAAGTAAGAAGACAGTCATATTTGCTTACTAGAAATTGTACCCTGCCTCCACAATGCCTTATTTCCATCGTTTAGTAACTCAAGCATTTGCAAAAAGAAATATTAGAAACACTGAGGAGTTAAAAGGCACAAATACAAGTGTATAAATAGAAATATAAGCTTAGTTAATTTGCAGATGATGTGATCTTATTTCAAATAGTTATACAATAAAAAGACACCAAACAAAAAAACAACTAACAACTAAGAATTAAATAAAAAACAGAGCCATAAAGGGGCCTAATTTGTTTCTACCACGTCTCTATAATCCCTACATTACCTTCTCTTTATATCTCACTTTTAAAAAATGTATGAATCAAACAGGAAATTGCAAATTTTTCACCTGGATCTCCATCTGTAACGTTTAGCTTAAGAAAAGACTGCTCATTACCACCTTTATCTTTCTTCTCTTTGGCAATTTAACATATTGCTCAAAGGCAAATTTAACAGTTAAAAGGGAGACATATTGGCAAGAATAAGCTTCTTTAATATGCAGATGATCTGTAGAGAGTCAGACATTAAATATCCTCCTTCCTATTTCTTTACTGCTTCCTTTCACAGCTAACAGAAAGTAATGCACCAGTAGTTACTCAGACAGTGACAGAGGTATTTTCTCTCTCTCTCTCCTTCCATCCCTCGTTTCCTGCTACATGTGTTTACACTCTACCTTCTTCTTTTCTCTCTGACAAATGATTAAAGAAAACAGATATTTTTGTTGACGTCTGTCTCTCTCCCCTAAAAATCCATTAACTCCCCCACACTCTCTCTCTCTCTCCTCCTTCCTGTCTTTCCTTCTCTACTTTTCTGTCTCTCACTTTAGCAAAAACTTTGGAATATGGCTGATTTTTGCTGACAGCTGTCTCTCCTCTCTCTTTCATTTTCCTCAATTTATGTCTGTCTGCTGTTAACGTGTTGTCCTCCCTCTCTGTTCGTCTTTCAGTTTCCCTCCATGCATCTGTTTCTGTCAGTTCAGTGACTTTTATTGGCATGAATGCTTCTGTGAGAGAATGCTGCCAAACAAGATTCACATTTGTCGTGGCATCTGCAGTTGGCAGACTTTAAGTCTGTATGAGAGTTTTTAATGCTACCAAGATTAGGATATGTGCACATTATAAAGAGACAAACAGTGTCGTTCATTAGGTTTTTAACCAAAAAATTGTCTTGGTAGGACTAAAGTTTGCTCAGCTTGGTTCTCTGATTACTTAAAGTCCAGATGTTCAGGAAGTTTTTACCAGAAGCCAAATTATCAGCAGATACATCCTCTTCTCTAAAACAATTAGACCCAGTGATTAAATCCAGTAAAAACACTGAATGAAGCAGTTTCATGTTAAAAATCTGTGTTTCTCCAGTGTAGTCTGGCTTGTGTCCAGCTATTTCCCTTAAGACGATAATAAACACTGAAGAATTTGCCTTATTTTAACGTGGGATTTACTGGAAAACATGGTCATACTCACACCAACATCCAGCCCCAATTAAGCCAAACTAACTAGCTAGAAATTCCTGTGATGATATGAAAAATGTAAATTGCGCAACACAAGAACATGTCTCAGCCTCTACCCATGCTCGGTCTGCCTCGGTGGCAGATATCTGGCGACATACTGTACATATCTTCTGTAATAGCTCTCTCACTCTTCATCCCTTCATCCCTCTCTCTCTCTCCCCCTCTCCAGCGAACCCTTCCTGTCCTCTTCTGCCTTTATATCTCGCTCCTCAACAATTTTTAAAATGTCTTATTAACCACTGACAGCTCCCTCTTCCTCCCTCTCTTCCTCCTTCTTAGTCGCTTTCTAGCTCCTCACATCTCCTCATCGCACCCCTTATTTCCTCCTTTCTCCCTCCTCAGTCTAAATTTGAGAATATGTCTTATTTTAGAGCCGGTGCAAGTCTCCAGAACGCCACAGGATTTTTTTTTTTCCTGAGAAATAAGACTTTCTACTTTCTGTGAGAGTCTTGCTCAAAGGACTACTCTGCCAGAGCCGCAGCCAATTATACCTCCCAGCAAGGTGTAGTAGATGGCAGCCCACTTGCATGCAGGCAAGACGACAGGAAAAGCAGACTGTGTTAGTCTGGTTCCTCTGAGTTTCTGTGAGTCACATCGCAAGGAAGCATGACGGATATTTAATTAGTGTATTACTGTCTGTGGTGCAATAACATGAGGAAAATATGAACTTATGACCCATTGGTGGCATAATAATTAAACTGATACGAGAGGATTATTCGGATCAAGACTGTAACAGTGCATTCACTATTAACACCATAATAATCCTACTGTAAGCACTGTGTATATGTATATAATATACACACAGTGAAAAAAATTAAACAGACTTAAGATATTAAGGAAATCCACTTGTTAAGTGTGACGTCACAACCCATGAAAATACTGTTTCCGGGTCTAACTTTGCTGAGGCTCTCTTGTTACAGCTGACGTTAGCCGGCTAACCTAGCAAATGTTAGCACCAGTTAGTGCCCAATGGTAAAAAGGGGTACCCCTGATATAAGCTATGCTTTTTACATGGGTCTTTCTTGCTATGAGCCCACATTGCATTTTGGTTGTCAGTCCTTTTCTGTGCTGCCCAGCTAAGGCGAATAAAGCTGGCCTTAGCTAGCTATCTTCATCTAGCTAAGGTGAAAACAGACGGTCGTAGCTAGCTATTTTCGCTATTTTTGGGGAGTTAAGAAAAGGACTGACAACCGAAACATGAAGATGTGGGCTCGCAGCAAGAAACACCCTGTAAAGCCCATAGCTTATATCAGGAAATTTTTTTTTTTTTTTTTTGGTCATGTCATGTCATCACGACTTAACAAGCTGATTGTTTCACCATTGCTTACTTCTCACCAAATGTCATGGTCAATAAGGAGTAGATGTTGAAGCTGCAAATTGAATTATCTATTTAAAGCTTTTGGTTAAAAAAAAAAAGAGTTCTCAATTTATATGCTAATGTCTACAGTCATCTCCCC
This sequence comes from Lates japonicus, assembly GCA_033238685.1. NCBI lineage: Eukaryota > Metazoa > Chordata > Actinopteri > Centropomidae > Lates > Lates japonicus. The sequence continues at coordinate 309,837 of BRZM01000125.1, read as the reverse complement.
CCTCCTTACTAGGTATAGATTATGTATTAAATCATCTCCTCTGTCACTACTACACAAGGGCAGGTAAGCAGTTTTCATCCTTCTCTTCATCTCTTCCCTGCATCCCATTCATCTCAATGTTCTTCCCTGCAGCTGCTTCAGAAAGACACCTTTCGTTGCTCCGTCCATCCTTCATTTTCCCTCCTTCCTTCATCTCTCTCCGTTTATCATCATGCCTAACACATAAAGTTATTCCTAAATCTCTGCAAGTACTTCAGTTCTCTGTCCATCCCTCCCTCCATCCTCCTAAATCATTTGGCCTGGAAAAGCACTTCACTTCGCCCTCTGCCCTCCATTTTATCCATCCCCTCCATCCTCGTTAATCGTTTGACATCACCATGCCTTCAAGGGTGAAGAAGTCATTCCCCGTTCTGTGTTTATCGACAGGCTACCTCTCTGTCCTCTGAAAAGCTTTTTGCACATGTATGTTATCTGAAAGTGATTAAATCTTCATGTTTAGGTAGTTTACACAACAACATGGCTGTCTATCTGGGTAATGAACCTCAAACGTTTTTTTGACATGGTCAGTTGCTTTTTTTTGCTTTGTTGTGTATCAAAAGCTCACAGGTACCAAAGCCTGGCATCACATTCATACTCTTATTTTATTCACTTTGACTGACTTAAATCATAATTTTGCCTTTTCTAGACTGTACTTTTTTGCCAGTAAAGTTATTAGCCAAGTTTCTTATGTGGCTGTTAAGCATGAACACAGTTAGCGCAATTGCCAGTATGCAGCTAGTATATTAACCTGCCAGCTTATGCAACTTTCAGGATATTAGCATGCAAATATTCAGTTCAATAAATGTAAAATTTTGAATATACCAATATTAGCATGTTAGCATATCAGTATGTAATGTTTTTCATAGTTGAGAATACAACCCAAAAAAGTCAGCATGTGTTTGAGATGTTAGCTTTTCAGCATGTGACATCAAGCATAATAGCATGAAAGCACATACACGACATACAGATTAGCATGTAAGCATGTTAATAATTAGCATATTAACATAAAAATTATGAATGTAATGATTCAGCAAATTGAAATGGAAACACATGAAAACACATACAGTTAGCATGCTAACATGCTAATATTAGCTTTTTAATGTGCAATATTATGCATAACAACAGGTGTTAGCATGTTAATATGCTCATTAGTATGTAGAAAAATGCAAAAAATGTTAGCTTATTAGCATGTAACATTTGGTATGTTAGCATAAATTGAATGTCTGCCTTTATTTATTATTGTTAACTAGCACTAGGGGAGTTGTCTTCTTATCTGCAGAACAATTGTACTCAAGCTTTTTGAAAATAATTATGAGATTGTTTTGATTTAGCGCAGTCTTATGTGCACATTTGTGTGTTGTGTGTATATTTTATGTTTGTACATTTTTACTTGCAGAAAACAAGGCCTTCCTGTAAAAAGTTTGTGTGTGTAATGAGGGTGACATATTTTTTAAAAACGCATGCCAAATATTCAGAGTCTTTAAATGTTTACCCCTGTGATCTTCTCTACCTGGGGAGAGGAAACATGTCACCACTACGTCTAGCACTCAATCCATCCATCTCTCCCTCTTCAGATCTTTACCTTTGTCACCTCTCACACTCAAGAGAGTGAAAGCACTTCACTTCCTGCTCTTATGTCTCCCTGTCTCCCCAAATCCATCTACATATCATCCCCTGGCTGCTGTCAGCCCTCCTCTCCTCCCCTCGCTCTGTCCTTTCACTCCGGCTTTCATCCGTCTGGCAGTATCCCTCTGTCTCAGAGAGCTGGAAACAGCAGGGAACAGACAGGCAGACGGACGGCGAGAGACGGAGATCGCCTCGGGGGTTTTCTAACTCTGTTTTGTTCTCTAACTCTATCCCATCAAATCTCCATCTCTTTCTCGCTCATGCGCTAGCTTGATCCCTCTAGCTCTATTCTCCTCTCTTTCTGTCCCATTAAATCTCTCTTTCGTGTTTGCTCGCTTTGTATCCGCTCACACTGGTTCCAGCTCATTATCTCACTCAGTCCTATTCTTTGTCTCCCTGTCCCATTCATCCTCCCTTCTTTTTCCCTCCATACCTTACCCACTCGCTAAGCCTCCCTCTGCTTTCTTCACTCTGTCGGTTTCTATTGCGTACATCATCTTGCATTCTCACTCTCCTCTGACAAGTCCCATGAGGAGGGCGACTAAGTCCCTCAATTCCTCAAAGACAAGGAAACAACGGGATTGTGTGTGTCTGTGTGTGTGTTTTAATGGACGTAACTAGGGCAGAAGGTTCTAGTTCATTATCCTCAAATGGCAGCAGGTCTGATTACTAGTTTTCAACAGAATCAACCACAATGCACCTAAAATGCCAATCAACATCTTGCTAGCATACTGTCTGTTAATATCTACTGTATTGTTATCAACATTTAGCATGTTAGCAAGCTAAATATTTACATTTAGTATTTTATACAAAGCACGTTTGTTCAGCATATTAGCATTCAAAAGTGGGTATGTCAACCTGCAAACTTATAGTGTGTAATACTTGGTGTGTTTCACAGCATGTTAGCTTCTAAACATGCAGCATTCAGTATATTAGCATGTGAAAAAATGTTTGCACAATAGCAGTTATAGTTATAATAGTTTGCTCATTATAATATATTGGTGTTGTTAGAATATGAAGATACGGATAACTGACATGTAACATGCAATGGAACATCACCAAAGTCCAAAAATATTCCTGAGTGCTATGCTGTAAATGCCAACATATCGAGCCGTCGAAAGCTGTTGCAGTTTTCACTCTGGAACCGTGCTATGTACTGACAGATCAACAATTCCATCCCTACAGCCATGCTGGAAGTATGGCTATAAATAAATACAGTATAATGGCTATATCGGTTTCTGCTAGTGTTTGATAACCATCCTTGACACCAGTGAAGGTGCACATTCATAAATAACATAAACTACTGTAGCCTACATACACGAGCACGCACATATGCTGTAGGCACGGTGCTATACTCATACAGTCTTCAGCAATATTTTCAGATACAAACACATCGCTGTTGTCAGGAGAACAAGCAAGCTCCTTTAAAATGTCAGCTCTTCAGTAACCAAGGAAAACACAGTTGTTTCAGCTGGTGTATTTCTGGCATTATCTAAAGGGCTTGAGAGACTTTTCCAACCCTAAAAGTATGAAAAAATAAACTAAGAGAAAAACAGAAGCCAACCAGATTGAGTCCCTACCTCTTTTTGGTGGTATTTGATAGCCAGTTTGAGCTTGGCCAGGTCGTGGCACTGTCTGGGGTCCAGTTCCTCGCTCTGGTCGGTGTCTCTGTGGTTCAGGATCGTCTCCAGCTCTCTCGAACTCCTGGCCTGGTCCAGAAGGTCTTTGGCAAACCGTTTGCACTGCTGGGACAGCTCCTCATACTCCTGACGAAACTCATTCTCCACCTGAGAGGAGGGTGACATTATAGGTTGTGACAGTGGCAGGAAACCTTTTTGAAATATTTATGATGAGTTCTTAGCAGTCCATAACTTTGACATTCATGGCTCAATACTGTCTCCAGTTCTCTAGAACTGCTGGTCAAAAATAAAGAAATTATTTAACATAAATGCCTCTGAAGCCTGCATTGTGGAGACTGCACTGGGAGAGGAGACACTCTGCTAAAGATAAACTTAGCCTGAAGGAATGGCTACAGAAATTATGATAAGTAATGAGGCTTTTTGTAGTTAGAGTGCTAGAACTTTTGGCAATGAAGAAGCAAAAGTACACTGTAAAACAGGGGAACACAATTATTTATAATAACACAAGAGAAGGAAACACTTGAGGCAAATTAGCAGCATACAAATGATATTGGAAGCTACTGCTTCCACAGAAGTTTTAACAGCCCATTAAGTTTAGGATGTGGCATCCCTCCACCAGAGTTCACATGGGTGCTTGGAGAATCAATGCCAAGGAGGACTGGAGTTGTTCTGGAGGCTCCTGGTGGACCAACTCTTTAAAGTGACACTTTAAGTAGGTGTCTCATTTAATTTGACAGTAAGCTGTATATTGTGGAAGTAAAAACTGGCAGAAATCATGAGGCTAATCCCATCCAAATACTGCACTGGACAATTCTCTGGAGGATTTCTCCAACAAATCTCCTTTACCAAGCTGAAGTCACTGATATCCCTCGTACCTTGCTGAGTTCTTTGAGTTCCCAGCCCAGTCTGAAGGCAGTGAGGATGGGATCTTCACTGGACAATGCGATGAGGGATGGCGAGGCCAGAGCCTTGTAGATGTTGAGTCGAGAGCGTGAATGCCGAAGGCTGTCAACCTACAGAAGACGGCACAGGTAAATAAGACATCTTTATCTTTATACACAGACAGGTCAATCAATTCAGACGGTCTTAGAAGTATAAAAACTCTGTGTAGGTTCTCAGTCGTTCAGGTTATGGTAGACTTAAGTGCTAGAGTCGAAGGCAGCTGGACATCTTTTAGATTCCTTGAAGATATTTCACCTCTCATCTGAAAGGCTTCTTCAGTTCTAACTGATAAATATCTAAAAATGATATATGATGAAGAATGCAAATCCTCACATCAATGAAGCTGGCATTGAGGACGTTTGCCATATTTGCTTGAAAAACTGACTAAGATGATTATTCAGTTATCAACAATTGTTGATTAAATTTCTGTCAATTGTTTTGGTTGATTAACTGACTAATTGTTGCTGTTCTTTAAACAAACAGAAGTATTTTTTCTTTGTCAGTTATTGTCTAATTAAAATCCAATTTTGTTTATTTCCATCCAATCAAGGTTCTTGTGTCTGATACATACATTTCAAAAAGACTTTGGTTTCAAACAAGCATTTTACTGTAGTGGAACAGAAAATGATACTCAAGCCTATTCACCATAAACCTGACCTGGATAAACTGGATAAACTGGAAGTCACCGGACTGCAAGGACCTTGTTACATGGCTTCAAACTGAGCAACTAGTGTGTTACAACTCAGGCGAAAGATTACAGTGAACAGAGGAGGAAAAAACAGAAGGGAAGATATTGATTCATGGCAGAGGAAACATAAGGAATCTAATCATTTCAGAAAAGCTGCTGAAAACAAATGTCAGTGCTTGTTGTACAAATGGGAGTAATTACAGTATATTCAAATATTGATTTTCTGCAGAGAAGGAATCACTTACCTCTGAACTGGAGACACACTCGACACAATCGCATCGTATCTGGTGTGGTCTGGGGATGGTGACCTACACAGAACAACGGTATGATTAATCATCACAACTAATATCTAATCAATGATATACACCTTCATGTAAGTCAATAACTTTCAAATGTCATATTAATATTAGCTTCCAAAGTTTCAGCTGAAGGTGGAAACTCTGTATCTTGGCGTCCTCACCTTCCGCTGGACGAGCAGCTTGATGATCTCGTAGTTGTTGGTGTGAGCAGCGAGCATGATGGGAGTTATGTCTGGGGTGAACTCTGAAAACTGGCTGTCCATCATCAGCGAGGGAACCTGGGGGAGAACGAGGAACAAAAACTCTTAGGAGACGACACTGATGGGCTGATATCACCTCATTAGACTGGCAGATAAAAAGAGAAAAAAACCAAAATTAAAGAGCTTTTATTGTGCAATTAAAAAGCCGTGATTCAGCTCTACATGCGGCACCATTACTTTAGGGGAAAAACTCGAAGCAAAGGACAAATTAGCCAATGGATGACTCAAACTAAACTCACTTGAATCAGAATAAAACAAATTAAATTAGTGAAATGTACTTGAAGAAATAAGTGTATCACTCAGCGATGCTGCTGAGGTACATTTATTTAAAGTCACATCCTCTCCAAAACCTCGTTATAAGCCTCAATTGTTGTAACTCTGAACACCTGCTCTAATCTCAGAGAGACAGAGAGTGAAAGAGCGTTTTATTACCAAGTTAAAACCAGGTGGTCCATCATTACAGGCTGATGGAATGGAGAGAGGGGATAAGGGATATATTTTAATTCAAATTCGTATGAGGCAATTTACCACAAATCGTGTACCTTTAGAGGAGCAAACCATTCTGAAATCCATGCTGGTTGGATAAAACCAATGGCTGGATATAATTTGTAGTTAAGAAGGTAAAACTTCCAAGTCCAGCAAACAAACATTTTTTTCAGTATTTAAAGATTTCACTGGAGGTAAAACTATGGTATTTAACGGAGGAAAAACCACGGAAAAGTAATGAAAAAATACAGGTAAAGTGCAAGAGCAAGAAAGTTTGTGATAGGAGGAGGAGGTTGGCGGTGACAAAATACAGGAAACCGATAGCTAACGTTTAGCTCGATAGTTCTGTTTCAACTGCGACCATTCTACAATTTCAATGGCATGTTTGAAGTACTTTTTTAACCCAAACCACAATCTTTTCCCAAACCTAGCCAAGTAGTTTTCATGCCTATAGTTAATGAAACCGTGACCGTTCTGTAACCTTAACCTGGGTCGTATTCGAGGGTCAGGACAAGCGACTTCAATGATCGTTGAAGATGGAGGACGTGTTGGTACCACTCTCAAGCCTATGCAAGACCTTCAAAGCTTTAGCCAGCAACTGGTTAGCCTATCTTAGCTTAGCATAGCTTAGCATTAATCCGTGCAGAAACCAAAATGTAATAAGGACAATTTGAGGCTTTACAGGGAGTTGTGTGTGAGGGTTATGTGCCAGATTATTTCTTGGCCTGGAACAGTGACTTTCTGGAGTCTCTGCTTGTTGCCTGGCAACCCCACGGCAACAACAAAACCACCAGCCATATGTACTGGATCCTGGAGGACTGTTTTGGAAGCAGAGATCATCTCTGTCTACATGGTTACTGGTGGATAAACTCCAAACAAAAGACCAGATGCAGCGGATGGTCTAATTCAATTAATTTCAAAATAACCTTACCTATAGCTTCTAAAAATTAGCGTACCGTTGAATTAACTGGGAACATTTTAAGCTCTACATACTATATTTTTGGTGTTTTTGCCACCAGTACATTTTCATGTAACTTTAACCCACCTATTTAGCAGTTATAAGCACTATTTACGTATTAATAAATGGTTTTAACCCACTTTAATGTAGCTTTAAACAGCTGTAAAGACATTTTAAAGTGTTTATTAATGTAAAGCATTTGGCAACAATTGTTATATGTCATATAAAGACATATTTAACATTATTACAACAATTTTTAAACTATATTTTCTTTTACTATCTGTTTATACACCAGCCTCTACTTATGGGTGCCCACAGGAGGAGTTATGGCTGTTGAGAAATACATTAACAAACACTTATAGCTGTTACGACTGCATTACAGTGTGTAAATCATTTGTTAAATCTTTATATACTGCTTTAAGTAAACTGTTGCCAAATGAAGAATAAAAATGAAAATGTGCTTGAATGTCGCAAAACATAAGGCGTCCAAATCCTTTGATACTGGTACACACACACACACAGGCACACACAGACACACACACTCAACTCCAAGACATCAGACGAAGGAGTGAGAGGAGCAGACAAAAATTCAACAACACACACAAATAAATGCATAATCTTTTTTCACACACTTCACACATCAAAGGAAGCAGAGAGGAAACAAAACCAAACCTATCCTCATCTGCGCCAGCTCTCTAACTTATTCCTCTCTAACACTTCTCTCGCCATCACTCCTCATGTCCCTCATTTCTTATTCCTTCCCCCTCACCACATCCTGCTCTCTCCCTTATTCTTCTCTTGATTTTTGACCTTCAGATTTCATCATTTCCTCCTTCACTTCCTTCCTCCTATACCCTCGCTGCTGCCTCCTTCCCTCCTATTCCTCGCGAGCTGGCGATGTGGAAAACCACATTTTCGGTTGTAGTTAATCATGAAGCAGGCAGGAGAGGGAGAGGGAGATGAGGGAGGAGAGATGAAAAAGAAGCGAGAGAGGATGAAGGGAGAGAGGAGAGAAAGAGTCAGGGTGAGTCAGATGGAGAGGACGGCAGAGAGGTCAACAGTTTTGCTCGGCATGAGAAGATAAAAGGCATCGACTCTACCTGTCAGCTGAGAAAGAGCAGTTTAGAGAACACACACTAAACACACATCCAGCTCTTAATATAGGTATCACATGCAGACACACACACACCCACAGCTACTTTAACTTAGTGCATTAAATTCAATACACAACCCTGAACGTTTCTGTTTGGTTTCTGTTCTCAGACACTCAACATTTCTTACGAGTTTTCACACCTGAAAGTCTGAAGCCAGGTTCATGTTTGTGTTACATTTGATCCGGTTAGTTTTGGTTTCACGTCCATCGCACTAAAGACCTTTGTATGACATATCTACGTCCTGTCGTCATCACCTACGTCTACGGCATCTCCCTATACTTGACACTGATTGGTTTGTAGACGTTGTCGTCGGACCAAATTGAAATGTCCGAACCATGACGCAAACGAATCAAAACATGGTTCAGTTTAATCTGAACACACCCTCTTTTATTCTGACCAAATTTTCATCCTTTGGTCCAGACCCTGCTCTGAACCCAACAGTTCCCACCATGAGCAGCACTAGGCGACAGTGGCAAAGAAAACTTCCTTTTAAGGGGTAGAAACCTTGAGCAGAACCAGACTCACGGTGGGCAGTTTGGTTCGGAGCAAACAAGGATGGTGTGAAAGCTCCTTTTGTTTGATGCCGTTTCTTCACCTGGATTTGACTCTTTTCATGCAGTGAGTATAAGTAAATGCTCGCTGATATGGGATTCAAAAGGTCGAAACACTTGTGTCCACCACAAGTTATGCACTGAAGACAGCAGCTGTGAGTACAGAAATACACAACTTGTAAACGCAATCTCCAGCTGACAAGTTTTAAGACGAAAATCTTATAAAAGAGGTTGTAAATCTGGACTTTGTGGTTGCTACAATTACAGTATTTGGCTGTAACTTTCTAGTTGACTGTGTCTATTCAAGTAATGGCAACATTTACACGTATCAGCAAAGACTTAATAATGATTGGAAATTGAATTATATTGATACTTTTCACTATTTAAATGTAATTCTTATTGTAAAATATCAAATTAGCCTTTATTCTAACTCAGTATTAAGAATTTCCAAATGCTAATAATGTAATTTAACTCATGCCTAATGATCTATAAATGATAATGAGTTCAATATGTATATATGCTCTTGTATCTGAGGGGAAATGATAAAAAGGGCTGGAGGGTGGTCACTGTGGTCACTATATGTGGTGAATACAATTATTAAAATGGATTAAAAAAAAGAAAAAGAAGAGAAAAAGAAGAAAAGAAAGAGATCTGTTCCCATCCTTGTCCAGCTGAGAGGCGACCAAAAACCTTCCCACAATCCTCTGCTTTCGGCCAAGGGTTGGTTGCCATGGTGACGCGGTACCTCGCAGCCTCAGACGGTCCAAGAATTAATGTAAGAGAAGAAAAAGAAGAAGACCAAGTCGTCGTCTCTGGTTCTCTTCTCTTCTCTTTTCTTTCCTTATTTTAAAATATCGTTCTTCCTCCTTTCTTATCCCACGTCTCTCACCCTCTCTCTCTCCTCTTCTCCCCCCTTTTTCTCTCTCTTTATCTCTACTCCCTTATGGTTTTGAATCTCTCTCACTCTTACTTCCTCTCTCTGGATCTCTGCTCCTCGAGCCCCCTTAACACCCACACGATAACCGAACTGTACAACATGGTCTTTCTCTCTCTCTCTTTTTCTCTCCTTTCTCTCTTTCTCTTTCCCTCTCTCGGGCAGGCAGACAAATGCACTGTCTGTCTCTAAATCCTATTTCACAGTGTGTCTATAAAACGAGCTGTTTAATTTTCCTTCTCTCAGCAGAATGTGGCACGGAGCATTACAATGAATGGATGTACTACTCATTATCACACACACACATTAAAATGGAAACAACACATGGGCGCACATTCATGGATGAGTAAATGCAAACACGTGCATGCATGAATGCGTCTGGATGCAACAGATTAACATACATCTCCCTCCCTCTCTCTCTCTCTCTTCTCTCTTTAACACACCTGTTTCTCGCCGCTGGGCCTCCTGTGCGACAGCAGCAGCTCCACGGCACCGACCACCTCCTTCCTGATGGCGTAGAGCAGGGCGTCGCCCGTGTGGATGCCGTGGTCGAGCAGGAGCTCCATGATTTCCAGGTTCTCGTTCTCGATGGCAATGAGGAGCGCGCTGCGGCCCAGCGGGTCCAGGCAGTTCACGTCCATGTTGTAGTAGACCTCTGCCTCACGAAGGGCGTGTTTGACACCCGCATAGTCACCTAGGCAAAAGAGAGGGATGGGTTGACGGTTAGAGGAACAGATAATAACAAAAAATTCTGACCTGGCACTTCTTCAACCTTTTCTGAATTACTGAATAATCTTTGGGCCTTTAAACAGTTGTTCATACACCGAGTCCAAGCTTTATTGAGTGTATATGCGACACAGGAAATACAACACAACTGTGACATTGCTATACCACCCCACCAAGCAGGTGTACTTCACCTCCCAACGTTCATATTGGTGGTTCCAGTGCCAGCAAAAAAAAGCCCTTAAAGATTATGTAGATCTCGATGGAGCTACCAAGAACTGTTTGGTCCAAAAAACACCTTTAACTGCATTTTAATTCTGGTCTTGTTCATGTTCACGCTGACACCTTGGGAGTCATCATTTATGTCCATGGACTATCTTTAAAGGCGCCATAGTTTTGGTATCACTACATAGCTAACATTAGCATTGGTACCTGTTTACTTACTAGTCTAGAAGAAACGATACAAGTTCAGCATCAAACTTCATTCCTTTACTCACCAAGAGCTGCCTCCAGTGGTGTATAGCATGCTAACCAGCTAGCCCATGTCTGTCCAGTCTTGTAATACCACTTTGTAATTGTGAGTCACTTTAACTTCCAGTCTGTCCTCAATCCAACATGAGAGAATGAAGAAGTAGCGCTGCCCAAAAGGACATATTCTAACCTCTTGTAAACACAACGATGGCTGAAGCTCTAACATTGACTATGTAGTGATAGTAAAAACTTCCATATAGCACCTTTAACTTTTAATGAAGAAGACAAAATACATCTTATCTTCCAGTTCCAGTTTGTAAATTGCACTGCATCTGAAATGAATGTCAAAACATACTGATATCAAGGTAAGGTCGAGATAGTTTCATCAGCACTAAACAGGAAGGGCGTGATTTGGAAAGCTTCTCGTGCTGAGTGAACAGTTTGAGTTTCACCATCTTGTCCAAGGACAGAGACAGGATGAAAGTCTGCTGAAGCACATGTTGCAGAGATGACACCTGTGAACTGTTGGCTGCAGCAGAGTCTGACTGAGCAGCTGCTGCTACTATTCAGCCATCAGAAAGTATCGGCTCAGCATCATTTAACAGGTGAGTGGATCAGCAAAAAGAACAGTGTGGAGGGGGAGTTATTATATGACTAATGGAGATAAACTAAACGGATGGATGGTTGTGGAAAGTTTGTGCGAGTGTTTGTACCTTTCTCCACAGCGGTGAGGTACGCCCTCTCCTCGGCAGACAGCTCCACTTCAGCCCGGACGATCTGAAGCGGGATGCGGTCGCGGTACGGCGAATATGTCGCCTAAAACACAACACAAACAACAACATGACGAAACCTACTCGTTTCTACATCAACAGTGATCTGTGTTCTGTTCTAGCCACCTTCACAGAGAGGTCAGAGATCAGGAAAAACAAGGGTTCACTGTCATGCTTGAGGTCACATCAGAAACAAGAGAAGATGTGTATGAATATACGTTGTTTGTGTTTCTCTGGTTGACTTGACATCCAGGAAAATTCAGAGTACACACAGAAAAGAGCAAAGAAGACCACTGTCAACTGTCATTAAAGGTAAAATGCCAGAAAAATAACACTATTTCGTCATTTCTTCCCTCAAACATTTTGGACTACATCGTCTTTGTCATCTTGCTTCTTCAATCTCATTAGATCATCACAGTGTAACTGTCCAGTATTAAAACCAACCATCAGTTTTCGAACTACAAAGAGAGGTTGATCTTTAAAGCACAATGTGTTTAATTTTATTAACCAACCAATGGGTGAACAAAGTCTTGTGAACATTGAAACTAGAGTTGGACATGAATAGCCGACTATTCAGAAATTTGTGATTCAAATATTCATTGCTTTTTTGTGCTAAATGTAGGCTATCATTGAAGGCAAACTGCCTACAATGTTGGCACAACAAGCACGAAAATTCACCTCACTCCTGTAAGTAGTGGGGTACTGTCAATGGCAGAGCCAGATAATCATCAGGGGTCACTTTGGCACAGGAATGAGTACGTCCTTCAGTCTTTTTCTGCAGCTATGGAGCTGTACAGAAGTTTATTATGATGTTTACTTATGGTCAGAAGGTGTTTATCTAAAATAAGCTGAAAACCAGCTACAGCACTAAAAAATACCAAACTTTGAAATACAGAAAATACAGTCTGGAAAAGTACACTGTATAGATCTGTCAACAAAACTAACTTTTCAAATGCTGCTTTGGGCCAAAATCTCAAATGCAAAGACTCACTTTGTTGTCCATACTTAACAGATTTTGGATCCTTAAAAGACCTGTTTTCTACTGACCAACAGCTAGTCAGTTAATACAAGATAAAATAATAACTTTCACATCACATTCCTGCAGGTTAATTGCCGCCTCTTATTGGTGTTAAAAATACAGCAGAGCTACAGAGACAGCAGAGTGACACTGGTGTCTCCAGAGCCAAACAGCTACCGGGCAAAAACTATAAATATTTGATTCTTACTGTTTGGTTTGGGGCTTAAACAGGCTTATAATGCAAATACATCAGCTGTTTGTTTATTCACAAAAATTGAAATTCTCTCTCATGTCGGCAGCCCGTATTTCTAAGAACAGGTGTCGTTTTTCATGCAGCGGTGGATGTTTCATCTTACAAGTCAACCCTTCAAAAGCAGAGTCGACATCATCCATCATCAGGTTGGAGCCGAATGGCACACAGGTTACCCAGCAGCCACTGCTGCTGAAAACATGGATTTGGTGGTGAAGTAACCATGAAGTTACAGTGGAATATGATTCGCTCGCGGATGATTTCATTACTCAACACTGTGAAAACAATATAATGATAGATAGACTGGCAGGTTTGAGTGTGAGAGTGTTTTGTTCTTCTATCTTTCTGAGGATCAATAAGAGTTTCAGGCCTAGTCCACACATCAGAGTACACAGGTATTTTTTTATGTAGCTTTTCCTGTGTTTTAGCCTTTCATCCACATGTAAACTACATTGTAGCTGACTGAAAACAGACCTTTTACAAAACTCCTTTCAGTGTGATGATGTTCAGCAACATCAAGAGTCCACCATCCTGGTACTCAAAGTGAACTGCATGAGGTGATTTTGTGCAATCCTGGACAAAGCCAAAATAGTGATGGTTTTCACCATGCTAACAGGACTTTTTACATGTTTACTTCTACTATATAGAGGAACAGAGGCATCAGAATGCAGAGGTCACTGCTAAATCCAACCTTCTAACAATACAGGCACAGTACAAGGCTCGGTCAGATCTTTAGTTGGTGAGGCAACTGAATGAAGCTGACGCTGCTGAGGAATGGCAAGAAAATCTTTGTTTGTCAAGGACATCACTGTTGTCTTTAAGTGAGCTGCTTCACCTGCACATTGAAGGGCACAACTGTGATGAGATCACTTGTCAGTATGAGATTTTTTTGAATACTCCCATTTTAATAAACTCCCAGATACATGTGGACAAGACCTCAGGCTTTGAGAGCGAGGACATTCTTACAAGTCGTCACATCCTAAGACTTCTTAAGGTTTTACTGTCTGCAGGGAACTGATGTGAGTCAATACAACATCCTTACAAGTGTTCGTGTTCGACTCACCTTCTTGTAGTACAGCTGTGTCATGGGATTCATCTGGCCAGTCTGGAAAAAAGGAAAAATAGAAGAGAGAGTTGTAAGGAAGACAAAGTGACTAAAGAAAAATCATAAGAGGGAAAGTGGCCTGTGTTGACTTTATGGAACAGTCTTGGTTAAAGAAAAACAACGGTGACTACCAGTTTCAAACAGGAAAACACTACATTACCAGACTTCCCCCTATGGGTTGTAATAAGCTGCTTGCACAGACAATCTATGCAACTAGAAACAACATCATCAGTCAAGATAACTCTCAGACCTCACCTCACCAAGGACAATTTTCACTTTTCTTTTTCTAACCTTAAGAGGAAAATTGTTGATATCGAACTATGTGGATTATCTTGAGTATGTTGTACATCGTTTCTGGAAAGAAAAATTTGAATTTTCACTGAAACCACATATTCTACTCAACTTAAGAAGGTTAAAGAGTCTCAGCATCACCTACGTCTATCTGACATTTGAAGTCTTGCTGTGAACCAGCAGACAGCAGGAGTGTCGCACTGTAGGTGTAGAGATAAAACCCTCCAACCTGGAGCTGAACTGACACAGCGAGAGACAGTGATGGACAGGGCAGACAGTTGAAGCAGTGCAGATTAGTGACTCTACATACATCCAGCACAATAAACAGCATACAGACCAAGGATAAGCCTCATCCCACAGTATTAGTGTCTCGTTAATACATGTAATCCCCACGAACCACTGCTTCCTGGAGAACGTTTAGAGGCTCTGCTTGTTTACCGATTTGTGTGTGTTTGTTTATGTAGGTTTTATCGCATTGACTTATTGCACTGTAATTGCCCTACATTTGTTTATTTTGGGAGCGAGCGCAGATGAAGACAACGGATGATGCACTTTGATTGTTGTACATTTTCCTACGCAGTGTGGGATTAATTTTCCAGCAGTAGGAAGCCGTCAAAATGAACACGGAAGAAAAAAAATACAGATAATAATCTGCGTGTCTGCCAGTAAGTAAGAGCTAATTACTGAAGCTGCTGATTTGAAAACTGGAGTAGGGAAAATAGTTAATAACGCTTATATTCGTCACAAAATCCTGCTGTGGTGCTCCTGGGGAGAAGAACAGAGAAGAACAACTATTTGAACTTGGACATGCTTGAAAAAAAACAAGAACAGTGCAATGAGCAAGCAGTGAAAATGTAATAAAATCTGTGGAAATCAGCTCAGTTTTGCATCTGAATTCCATTAGTCACACGTGCTTGGAAAGTAAAACAGGGAGGCCAGGAGCAAACTGCACAGATGCTCATTTCCAGCTGTTTCCTCACTGGTATAAACACCTGAGGAGGTAAATTAAAGCACAGATTGAGTCCAGCAGCAGATTTAGCTATAGATCCACTCAATTCTTGCATTTTAACTGTGCAAAGAGCAATGGAGAACAAAAGGGTAATGGCTTCTCATTTTCAGCCGACTGTTGCTGGAGGTTTAAAATGACAACCACTGATTCATATCATACCAACATATAATACAACTGCCCCTAAAAGTCAGTGATTTGATGAAACAAAGGGTGGAGTGACAATACTCTCAGCTCTGGTGTCAGGTGAGTTTCGCCTGCTGCCATCATCTGAACACATCCAGCTAATGCAGAAACTACTGGTGTTATGGCGACTTAAAACCGACTGACAACACTATCAGCAGCCCGGCAGGAGAGAAAAAATTCCATCCCTACATATGACTATTAATTTCTCAAATAATCAATTTTGGTCTTTTAAATGTACAGAGATATAAATGTAGAGACATAAATTTCCAAAAGCTCAAGCTGCTTGTTTTGTTTGATCAATAGTCCAAATCCCAAAGATTTTCTGTTTACACACAAGAGAAAGAAAAGAAGCAAAGCTGGAACAAGGTAATGTTGGGTAATTTCTTCTTGAAAAATTGCTTAACGATTTACTTTCTCTCGATTGATCAATTACTCCACTAATCACTTAGACTCAGAGGCAGCTCTGCTGCTCAGTTTAGTCAAAAAGCAATGATGTAAACACCAACATAACACAATACCATTTTCAACCAAATTTCCCAGAAAACAAAGCAGCCTATCAGTGTGTCACATCTTCGATATCAGGACAAGCCTCTCCTGAACTACTTCAGATAGATTGGTGAATATTTTTGCATTTTAACTGTCACATCAGTGGAAAAATGAGACAATTTAACCCAATTCCTGAAACACTGAAGGTTTCTGGATGCTCAGTCTTTTACACGATGCTCCTGTTTGTGACCAGCACAACAGCTCATCATACACAAAACCTCACAGGCGATGACAGATATGCTAATGTCACAGATGTGGGTTAGGACTCAGTCTGACACTGTAAATTGAGCCTATTATTGCAGCTGCGATACAGATCTGCATTTCAACAAGGCTGTAATTGGTTCAGGCGACACGGCAGGGAGGGAAAAAAAATGCTGATGGAGCACAGAGAGATATTTTTGGAGGCTCTGTCATCTGAACATGAAGAATTTTAAAAAATGAAAATAAAAAACACTCTGTACCCTCTTGTTTTTTTGGTTGGAAGATGTGAATAGGCCTAATTTCACAGCAGTGGGGAGGTGCTACAATGTGAATGCAGATGTGATGGAAACAAAAAGAAAGAATAATTCACTGCTTGTCAATGCTTGTAAGTTCACAGTTTACTCTCTAAGGTGTTGATTCCCTGTTTTACAGGTGTGTAAAACATTGATAAATGAGTTGGAGATTATTTACAATCCGTCTGAGCTGATCTACAGATATCACCATGTGAAAACATCTTTTCTCCTACATCCTCAAAAACAGGTATGGGGCAGATTTCAAGTAAGAAAACAAACAGCCCTTGTATAACTATACAGCGAACATTGCACTCACCACTTGTCAAATACCGATGCTTGGTCGGGAACCCTTGGCGTCTCTTTTTTACGCACTGAGTACACCTTTCGGACCATTTGTCAACACTACAGTATTATTAAACTTGATTATGGTTATGTTTAGACTCTCACAGCACTTGGTTCCGATGTTGAGGGGTCCTGACCAAGCATCCAGACGATGTTCCCAAGACAGGTAAAGGTGTGGTAAACTATACTAGCTGCTAATGGGTTTGTACGTGTGAAAAAACGACCATTACATTTTTCCCAGAAGTCAAGGTGAGGTGCAATAATACTGCATTTCAGTGAATGACTCTGGCTCTGTTTGTTCCTGCCTGTTGTTTACTGTATTTACTACAGCTAATGTGACAGTAGAAATGGCTTTTTTGGTTACTTGAAATAAAATGTGGAAAACAAAATTTTAACAAGAATTAAAGCCTTGCAGTTTTACACCTCCGCCAACCAGCCCAGTTAATTAGTGTGTGAATTCTTGAGTTGTGGCCAAAAATGTGGTTTTGTGGTCACAGTTACTTTCCAACTCTGACCATCAGAATCTAACCAGTTCATCTTTGAGTCCAAGTGAATGGTTGGACCAAATCTGAAGAAATTTCCTCAAGTCAGTCTTGCGATCCATAACATAACTGATTTTATGTCCGCTGAATTCTGGGTTTCTTGTACCGACATCAGAAACATGCAAATGCAAAATGTCTGACCAATGGTTCACGGGGCAAAAATCTGACCACAATACTCCATGTTCAAAATTCCACTTGAGAAAAGGTCTACACAGAGTTCTTCAATGTCCTAGGGCTAAAACCTGGACTTGAATCATCATCGGATCTCTCATGTTCGTCTGAGATGGCTATATTCACATTGCTGTATCTATACAAAGAGCGAGGTGAGGTTCCTGCTGCTGCCTCATGGTCAAAGACCTCTAATGATGCTAAAGAAAAAAATAAATCTTCAGTGCTGACTCACTGCCCCAGCTGAAGTGTTGTTGGTATTTAAAATCTAAGCCCTAAGCCTTTAAAATACTCAAAGGCCACATACACACTGCGGCTAAACACACTTGTGGCTCTCCATCCTGTCAAGTTCAAACACAGTTCACTTCTGAAGAAAAGTGACAAGCCACTGCCAGAAAGATACAGGTCCTGAATCCCAAATTGGACCGTGGAGCCACTAAGTCTGGGGGTGTAACAGAAATCCTCTGAATAACCAGCTGTCAGGTTATCTCTGCCGGCAGATAGCAGAGGGCCGTCGTGGTCAGAAACTTGGAGATTTACTGGTCTGAGAGTGATGCAAATGTGCTGCTCCGCTGACACTGTTGTCGTTTTTGAAGTATTGAGTTTGTAAGAAGAATAAGGAGATGTCTTCGCTGTCAGTGGCCCCCTTTATCAACAGCTGACAGCTAAATTAATGCCTCCAGTTACCAGTATTGTCAAGTGGACTGAAAATACTGACTGAACTGACAGAGGCAGTTTCCATGGTGCTTTGAAGTATAAATGTTATTAGGGGTTATTCGCAGTCACTGCAAGCTCGACAGCCACTCCCCCAAAAAACCTGTGCGAGTACTTTTACTCGTTGTAGTTCACATCATTTATTTTGGCAATAATGAGGCTGATTAAACTCTATTAACCGCAGAGGAAGAGAAGGGAGGGATAAACCGTGACCCCAGCATCTTGTACGTGTCTGACCTTTCTGTAATGAGCTGCAGTTTGCCATTTTAATTTAGCTGACTTATTTGCAGTAAATGGGATTCACAGCCGGGATGACCTTCACTGACCAGCGGAGGACTAGAAGTGGAGGGAACTGGTTTGAGCTGGAACCAGACAAGATTCGACTCGAAAGTAGGTCGCAAAACTTTCACTGAAAACATCTGCTCATGGTAGATAAAGCATGTTAAACATTTTTATAGTGATGTTTACGCAATAAACCTGTGAAGTCAACTGTCCACACTGACTTTAAGGTGGAAATAGGACTTTTTAACTTTTTAAAATAGTGGACGTCAAACATGGCGTTTACATTAGCGTTTCTGACCACCCATAAAAACATGCATTTCCTTGTGTTGAACACTAGAGGGCGCTTATTATATGAAATTACAGAACCAAAGCAAAACCACCATCCAAAATCCCAGACATACAAAAATGTTGCAAGTGAATATAAACGTGGCAGAAAATGTAATTTCCAAAAGGATATAAATGTTATTTAGAAAAACTTCTAAGTAAATTCTCTAAATACAACTGAAGCTTCAGCTTCAAAACAACACGGATCGAGCTAAAAGATGATAGCGGCTTTCACTGTAACAAACTCTTGTGAGAAGTCAGAAAATATATTGTTTCATACACATTTATTTCCATGTTATGAGACGCATTTTATATTTATATGCTGCATTTTTCACATCTGTCTTGCAGGCTTTTTTTTTCTAATAAATTATCTGTAAAACACTTCATGGATGTTTTACAATCAAGCTGTGCAACTAATTATATTTTCATGCATTCCAGTGCAGAGACTTCGCTCCAGGAAAGAATCTAAAGCCTTTAAATCTCATGAGAAAAATTAAAATTTTAGTCACACCTGGTCAAAAGTAACAGTACTTGCTTAGTGCAGGTGAATGAAACCAAATTTAGACCTTGTTTTTAACTCCCTAAAAGTTGCAGTGCACACAGACCTGCTGAGTCTGCAGCAGAGAAACAGCAGTTTATTGAATGAGTTTCCTGTGCCATTAAGATAAAGTAAAGTGATGCTGTTAAAGGTTCTGTAGCTGCATTTCAGGCTTCGTCCTGCAACTAACTTCACTTAACCTTCATTTATTTGGTGGAAAGAGCTTTGCCGAAGGAGTGAGCTTGTTTGCAGTGCAACCATGTTTCTTGAGATTCACTTTTTAAAAATAATCTGCTAATCTTGGGATTCAAACCATTAACTTATTTGCAGAAGATAGGGATCTGCTCACACCTGCGTTTTACGCCACCGAGAGTCCGTTGACGCCTAAATTACGTGGACAAGATTACATTTATGTGGATGAGATTTAACCTGCAGTGGCGTACATGTAGTTGCTGGACTGCAGATGCATTTAAGATCTGCATAGTGAGGGAGAATTTATGCTGACGGCCTTACAATGCTCCACTGACTGTGGTACGGCAATGCAGATAAACTCCCTGCTTGGCTCCTGTCTCACTCCATCGCTCCCCCCTCACACTTTTCTCCCCCTTTCTCTACAAGTTTTTCAACAGGACTCTGTTGCTGCCTCATTTTCTTCTCTCTACTCACCTTAAATTTCTCTACAATCTTTTCATTTTTTTCCACATCCATCATTAATTTCCTGTCCCGTCCTTACCTTCATTTCCTTCCAGCCTGCACTCTGCCTCCCCCTTTCAGCTCCCCCAATCTCACCCTCATCTCCTCTCTCCTGCCTTGCTTTCCCACCTGTATTTTGTGCATGTAGCTATTTGTAACCACTCTACATTTCTCTCTTTCCTTCTTATCGCTCCTCCTCAGAAATCTCTGTGTCCCTGTCTTTCACTCTCTGCATCTTTCAGATTTTCTGCTCTATTTTCTGTCTCTTGTTTCTCTCCTCATTCAAAAAAAAAAAAAATCTTGAACTTGCTTCTCCTCATAATTCTCATCTTTCCTCTCTTTCCGTTTCGTTGCTTCGTCTCGCTGTTCCCCGTCTTGTTTTCCCCCTCGGCTGCAGTACAAACAATTCTCTCCACATCTGTCCCTGTTTCTTCTCCTCTTGCATTTTTTACAGCGGTGGTTGTTTACAGTGAGTGTTAAAGAGTATCACAGCTACATGCCCGAATCTTCTTCAAATGTACAAATCATACATTGCCAAACATCAACAGATGGATGTGCAGTAGGTCATGTCAGTTTTATGCAAACTCCCTCTGACATGCAGAAGTGACGACCCAGAGACTACGACGGAAAAAGCACCAGTACATCAGATGTTCAAGTACCTCGCTCTTTATAAAGCTGTTCTGTTTCCTCATGTATCTGGTAAATGAGTGCAGAAAACATACTGAAAAAAAATCGTGAGAGAGAATTGTGATCTCAATTCTAAGCAAGAAAATCCCAGAACTGTGCAGCCGTACTTCGAGCTGCTGTCGGCTGGGGAGGAGGACACACACCCACTGGCCAAAGGCTGCAGCCTAGAAACATCCTGAACACAGCAAAACAAGAAGAAAATAAGAAAATACAAGCAGAGGGCAGGGGCTCCGCACTGCCACACACTTCTACTGGGTCATAAGTGATGACTGCGCAATACTTCAGATTACACCTTTAAAAAAAAAGAAGCACAAAGTCATTTCCATCTCTAGTGTGCACCTCTGCAAACCTCTCCAGTTACCCATAACACCCCTCTCTGCACAGATCAACAGAGACATTTATATTCAGACATGGATCTTTGGAAAAGTCTGGTTTAAATAAAATGGTGTATTATTTTATTGTTTCATTTAATTATGTATTTATCGGGTTGCCGTATCTCATGGTCGATCAAACTGTCTTTAATCTATAGATGATGATTGAGAACAGACTATAAGCTGATCGAAACACCGTAAAGTAAAATAATGAATCCCGGTTTGTTAAAAAATAGCAGCTCCAGGATTCAAGTCCATTAAACTGCAAAACTGTAAGATTTCATATTTATGAAGGTGAGTCAATTAACAGTGCAAAAGTAAAGCAATGACGTCCACAACAGCTGGAGCCTGCAGGTGGAGAAAACAAACGGCCCCTCCTTTAAAGTCGCTGCAGTGCTTGGCAGTAAATCATAAAGGAGATTTTATGATACTTGTAGTAGCTGTTAAAAGACTTAGCTGGACTCGGCCCGGAGCGTATTAATGGCCTGCCTGCTGCTCTGACTTCCTGCCAAACTCCCCTCACTTCCTCCAACTCTGTTCTTTAAGCCGGACCTAAATCCAGGACGGATTTGGAGCGAGGATTTGTTTTTGCACATCACGGCCTCGGCACAGAAAACACAGGCTCCTGACGACTCTTATTATTACAAGTTGCAACCTATAAAACACAGTTGTCCCCAGAACTTATAGTATAAAATAGAACTCCAGTATTTTTTAACCTGGGTCTTATTTTCCCATGTTTTTGTTTAACCAGAAACATCGCTATATATCGGTACCAGACTCCATTGAAAAAAACTGTAATTTTGCCGAGCAGAACACAGGAGCTGCTAAACTACTTTTGCAACAATCAGTTAGTTTGTTTCTGTTATTATGAGACTTTTGTGGTGGAAGAAGTGTTTAGATCCTTCACATAAGTAAAAGTACCACACAATAACACAAAAGATGGAGGCTGTGGTATCCCAGCAGCTCCTGTGTTCTGCTCTGTAAAATTCCTGTTTTTGTCAATGGAGTCTGGTACTGATTTAGAGCGATATTTCCTGTTAAACAAAAAGGATCTTACTCTTTAATAAAAAGCTCTGTCTCTGTAGGAATCCTCTCCATAATGTTGTTAGACGCTTATAATAACAATGTGAGCCTGTTGCACAGCGTACTGCATGTGTGAAAAACACAGTGGAGAACAGGTAGAGAGAAGTAGAAGCGAGAGTGTTGAGACTGAAGGAAAAGAGAGAGAAAGGTCAGCGATGGAGGGAGAAGAGTTGTGAAGAAGGAGAGAGAGGAGTGATAAGAGTGTGGGGGAGATGTGTGAAGGATGAGCGAGTGTTAGGCTGGAGGGAAACATTAGAAAGAACCTGAGCGGTTGTTCTTAGAAGAGGTGGGGAGGGGGTGAGTTAAGAAGAGGGAGAAACATGGGTGAAGGATAAGTGATGAGAGAGAGAGAGAGAGAGAGAGAGAGAGAACCACCCACATATAATAAACAGCAGTAAAAGCTTGGCTCTTAAGTTCTGCTCGCAGCACTTTCTCTCATTAGACCGCAGGCTTTATTGCTGAGTGGCAGAAGACGACAGGACACTTTCTGCTTATTCCACTGTTTTCTGCTGCTGTTTGGCCCTTTACACGTATATATATAATGTCTGCCGCTGATACATGTGGCTAATTAAACCAGGAAGCAGACACCGGGAATTAAAATCTTCCTCTAACTTAAAGGATAGCTCAGGTGTTTCTCAACCTGGGCCTTATTTTCCAATGTTTTTGTGTGTAAATGATTGATCTCTGGAGTTGGTGCTGTTCGTCCTCGTCAAAGTTCGTTCACTAAGGCTCAGATTGTTATTATAAGTGCATGACAACATTGTGGATAAGATTCCTACAGAGACAGAGCTTTTATTAAAGAGTAAGATCCTTTTTGTTTAACCAGAAACATCACGTCATATCCCTACCAGACTCCATTGACAAAAAGAGGCATTTTATAGAGCAGAATGGGAGTTTGCTAATCTACTGCTGCCCTGATTGGTTAGTTTTTTGTGTCATTGTGTGGTACTTTTAGTTATTTAAAGGATCTGAATACTTCTTCCACCACTGAAAGTCACACAACAACACAAACTAACTAACCGATTAAAGCAGCGGTATTCCAGCAGCTCCTGAGTTCTGCTTGGTAAAATTGCTGTTTTTGTCAATGGAGTCTGGTACTAATATATACTGACATTTCTATTTAAAGAAAAAGTATCTTACTCTTTAATAAAAAAGTCTACTTCAGTAAAGAAGTGAATACTTCTTCCACCACTGAAAGTCATATCTTGTGAACTACTTTAAAAACTAATCACTAAAACTTGCTTTGTATGTGTTTTCCTTTGTTGTTGTTGTTCCATCTAGGGACAGGGTCTGGTCTGAGTCATGCACTTGTGCCCTGTAAAAGTAAATGCTCTTCTTCTCTTTCTCCATCCCGTCTGCCATCCCTCAATCTATCCATCCCTCCTTCTTTTTTTATCTTTCTCTCCTCTGTCACCCTGAGTATCAGCTACCTGCCGTGGCCTCATCTTCTTCTAATCCTTACTCGTCTTTCCACCTCGGCATCTCTTCTCTCTTCCTCTGCTACGCTTTTATTATCCCTTCATTTATCCCAGCAATATTCCCGCATTACTCTACCCATTTATCTCGTCCTCTCTTTCTCCACTCCATCACTCCCGGTGCCCTCTGGTAGTCTCTTCCTCCAAATGTCTCCGTCCATCTTTCCTGCACCTCATCAAACTCCATCTTTCACTCCCACTTTCTCTCTCGGTATCACCCGCTCCCTCGCTCGTAGCTTTGCTAAATTCACTTTTAAAAAGTCTCTTTCTTTTTCCTCCGTCTCTCCTCTACTTGTCTTTATTCACTCTTTTCTGTCTCTCCACCTCCTCTCATCGTCGTTTCTATTCCCTCTGTCTCGCTCTCGCATTCTCCTCACAACCTCAACCATCCTCCCCTCCCTCTTTTCTCTCCCTCCATCCCCAGAGGACGGCCTGTCTTCCTCCCTCCCCTCCCTCCATCTTGCCCTTTTCCTCCTGTCTATATAAAGAGAAGTGTTTGCATAAAAGAGAAGAAGGAAGGCAAACACACGAAAAGCAAAACTGTACATTTAAACTAATAAGACGAGCTTGTATTTCCTGTTTTCTGCTTTTGAGATATTGAGATTCACACTCTGTGGATAAACAAGCTCCTAGAAAACATAACAATTAAAAACATGGACAAAATCTGCTACAAAACAGTACTAATCTCTGCGGCGGCAGGACAGCCCGAACACAGCCTAATCAGAGCAAGAGGCAGAAAATGTTAATGGTAATGACAGAGTGCCCAGACTGCAATCAGGTAAACATCACCTGAGAATTCAGACCCCGCTGGGTGACGACTGCAGGAGTGCAAAAACACTGAAATTAAAAATTTAGTGAATTAGAGGGGTTTTCACAGAGAACACACAGGGTTCCTCGTTCGTTTCAGTGTCAACACAGCGAGGGGTCTCATCACGCAGCGATGGAAATAAAAAAATATATAAATAAATAAACAGCAGTGAAAACACGCCATCCCATCAAAGCATCCTCTGGAAAAATGACCAAAGTACCACTAAAATAAATTTACATAAAGTTTGCTGTGGTAGTTATTCTCCTTTTCTGTAAATCATCAAATAATAATTTTCTTTGTGTTTGAAATCTGTAAAAATTAAAATGCTGTGACAAACCACCTCATTTTATTTAACTTAATTTCAGTTCAATTTACAAGCAATTACAGCAATTTTCAGGTTAGATTCAGATTTTTCTTGTGCACATGGACTCTTTCACACTGTGGGAAAGGTCTGTAAAATCTTTATCTGCTAGAAATTTCATAAAATTCAAGCTATTAGTTTTCAAGATTGATCATCAATGACCAACGTGTTGGTCACAGAAAATTCTGGTCTGAGATTGGTTCTAAATGTACTACAAAAAATAATAATAAATAAAAATTAGTTGTTCAAACCTTTATATATTGTAGGAACCACTTTTCATGTCCTCTGTATAAGTTGCACCACTAGCATGCTAACAATTTTATCTAAATATCCCATCAAAAAGTTAGCTAAAGTTAGCATTTTTATGCTAACTTCCTGCGGCACACTGCATACAATCTGTCTGAGATTCATGGCAAATGTTCACATTTTTCGACATATTAGAGACAAATTTCGGACCGAAATAAAAAACAGAAAGAGTTTCATGAACACATCGGAGATCATGGAGGTTACCGTAGGAATGGACTTCCTGTTGGCTTACATACACACAAAGCAATGTGTAAACAAGAACTTTAGGTTTTAGGTTTTGGTCGTTTAGGTTGGATGACTTGTTGGACCAAACGTTAGTCAGTGAGAGGAGGATTAGTAAACCAAATTTTGATTGGTCCGTTGGTCCTCCACAGGAAGTGGAGACGTTCACTCACTCAGGAAATCTAGAGTGTGGGATCATATTTAGAGGGTAAAAGACTCTACACACCAGCTAGAATACCTTGTTGTATAATCGACTTTCACAGGCACAGAAGGAGCAGACATATATCACAGCTTTGATTAACTTTCCAGAGCTGCACAATCCTAACTCATGGAAGTACAAGGACACCCCCCCACCCCACCCCACCCCTTATTGATCCTCAGGCAGAAATGGTCTAACAGTCCCCTTCTAGCAGCAAGGACAGTTTCAGTTTCTATCTCCAATCCTGCGACTGTGCGCTCATAATGTACGACATAATGAAATGAAATGACAAATACAGCCTGAGGGCAGAGGTAGAATGGATTTTCTTTTCTAATGAGAGCAATTGGAAGAAGAAGGGAATTTGAAAAGGAGGATCATAGATTATAGGACGACGTAACACAGAGGAGGAGGAAAGGGAAGTAAAGGTGGAGGCTAGACATTCATACCTGCACTGGAGAAAGAGCTGAAAGAGGAGAGGGAAATTAAACCAGAGGAGTGAAATGAGGGTAGAATGGAGGAGGGAGAAGAAAGGAAGAGGTGAATCTTAATGAGCGCCCTTGCTTCATGTTCAGGAGCGATAACCGGAGAAGACAAACCCCTGCTCTGTTGTGTTGTGTTCGAGGACTGTGCCACTTTGATGAAGAAGGGCAGAAGGGGTGAGAGACAGGGTAAAGGGGGATCTTAATTGGAATCTTAATTAGTCCCCAAACAACTTCCGACCCCTGAAAAATCCAACCTGAGGAGCCCGGGTTTCTGCTCAGTGCCGGGGCTGCAGAGCTTTAACGGAGGATGGAGCAGGATTTCAAGGGTTTAAGGTGTCAGCGTTTGCCAGAAACCCAGAGTTTGGCAGGAACAGGGGGCGGGATTAAACACGCAAACAGGAAATCAGATTGTTAGTAGCCAGACGAGTTTTGTCTCTCAGTGATCATCATGTTAACAGATTTAAATCTTTTTTTTCCAGATCTGAGCTGGCGCAACCACAGAGTTCAGACAAGGAAAGAAATTGTCTCAACTTGGTCCTGTATTTAGTTTAGTTTCGTTTAATATTCTCGTAATGATAAAGCTGATATCAGAAGTTTAAAGAACAAACAGCAGGAACCTGATGAGAAGGACGTTTTGATGAATTTTTCCTTACTCAAATCAGAAGTCTAAGGGCAGAGGGTGTCGGACGCCGTGCAGCCCCTTCAGGCAAATTTCTGATTTGTGATTTTTTTTCTCTGTATAAATAAAAATCAACTCGACTTGAGGAGTGAAACCAGCTTGTGCAGGTTAGATAAAAAGCCCCACAAGGCTCCTCACGGGCAACTAAAAAAACCCCCCCAAACAACAGCAATGACTCCTCACATGTAAACAGCTTCTCTTTCTCATTTAACCTTTGGTTAACAGGGCGAGTTAATTACAAACAAACTTTCATTTACAACCTCAGCCTGGCACGAAGCAGCGGCTGCAGGAGAAGAAGAGGAAG
Organism: Lates japonicus; assembly: GCA_033238685.1. Taxonomy (NCBI): domain Eukaryota; kingdom Metazoa; phylum Chordata; class Actinopteri; family Centropomidae; genus Lates; species Lates japonicus. The sequence goes on along the minus strand of BRZM01000125.1, from coordinate 282,820 downwards.
AAGAAGAAAATGAGAGAAAACTCTGGCAAATAAAACTATGTTGGCAGATGATGCAATCCTTTGTTGTGTAACGCTCTAAATATAGAACCAAAAAAAGGCATTCTGCATTTGGGGAGACGAGACCGCCAGCTGAACTGAAAATATCTCAACCCCAGCGCTACCTAAAATCCTGGGGGAGCCTCTGCCTCTGTCTTCCCTCTGCCTCTAATCCCTCTATCCCCCTCTTTTCTTCCCCTTCATCATCCATCCCTCCTGTCTTTGGTTTCATCTCACCATGACTAATTTCACCCTCTCCTCCCTCTCTCGCTCTTCTAATCCCACTTTTTGTTAATTCTACTTCCTTTCCCGCCGTCCTCTGTAATCCCTCCTTCCTCCTCTTTTCATCCTCCTCTCCACGTTTTGACCTCTCTCGTCTTTCTTCATCTCCTGTCGTCCCTCACCTCTCCTCCCTCTGTCCAAGCTCGCCATCTGTTACCCGTTCCCTCTGTCCCTCCAGCATCCCTCACCTCCTCTCCTCCACCTCTCCGTCTTCTCATTCATCTCTGCTGTCATCTCCTCCCTCCATCCCTCATCTCCCCCCATCCTCTCCCTCGTGACATTTATCCACCTTCCCTCTCCTCTTCCTCATCCACAAATCCGTCTCTGTCATGTTTGTGATTCACCCTGAAAATCCTCAGCTCATCCTCTTTTCCTCCTTTCTTCTCCTGCTCTCCATCCATTCGTCCTCTCCTCCTTTCAGCCTGTGTTTGATTTAATTAACATCCCTCTCCTCCTCCTTTCTTCTTACATTTCATGCACTCAAACTAAACACCTCAGACGCGACAACAAACGCCAGCGAACGACAAAAAGAACAAGTGGAGTGAAACGTCTTTTTCCGTCGTCAAATCTCTCTCCACTCTGATTTAAATTCTGAAACTTCTGCCAGTGAGTTAGGTTTAATTAAAACTCCTCTCATCTGTTTATTCAGCTCTTCAGCCAGTTCCTGATGTGACATATTTCTCTTATTTTGGCAGTTTCTTGTTTTTTCTCAGTTGGCACCAAAGAGACAGAAAGTTAATGTTTGATGCTGCTGGTGAGGATGAGTTTTTTTTTTTTAAAGCTGCCACGATTAGAAAGTGAGAGTAACTTGGATTGAAAGAGAAATATAATGTGAGCTCCATCCAGCGTGATCAGGCTCTCATTTGGTTTTAAATCAACAGATGCTCATGTTTTTGTCCCTAAATGTCCAAAGACTCAATGACTCAAATGTTTCCAAGCATCAAAGCTTCACCTGTCGCCATCGGTAGTCAACGTCCAGTGTATTTATACAACTGGTTTGATGTTTGTTGCTTGGTTTCTTTGTTTTTATTGTCACCATGACAGTAATATATGTATTATGGCACATTTTTTTGTATTGTCGAGGTAGACTTCTGCACATAAATCACACAAAAGATCAATTGAATGAACAACAGAGGGAAAATATGTCACACATCTTGAGTCATACTACAGGATCACATAGTCAGGGAGGTGGCTGGTAACTATTTAGACCTATCTTCCATCTTTATGTCAAGTCAAGTCAGTTTTATTTATTTAAACACCCAACAGTTTCCACCATGAGCAGCACGAGGCGACAGGTGGATGGACATCTGCCTCCTCCTGTTTTTTATTATTATAATTATATATGCATTACCACAAAAATCCCAATTATCCCGTGAAGTGAGAGAGTAATCCAACACTATTCACCAACATTAATTATTATCAATTATTCCAGACAAGGACTTTAGTAATCGTAGCGCAAGGTTTTCGAGATACAACTACACAAGCAAGATGTGGAAAAAGTCTGAAGAGGATCCCAAAAAAGTCGAGTGCAAGACGTGCCAAAGAAAACTGAGAAATCACAAATCCAGAGCGAGTTTGGTAAATCACCTGAAAACCGTAGATAGCAGCTGAGGCATCTTGAAACTGCTGTTTTGTTGCTACAGCTGCACCACCTCCTCTTCCTGGTTGAGGCTTCAAATATTTACAGGTAACTCTCAAGAACTGACACCCCCCAAAAATGGTATTTGGGACATCCATCCACGGATCAAACCATTCTCTGTATCAACATCCAGTCACAACCAACGACTGTCCATCTTCCCCAACCAGAACAAATGGGACAGCCAGAAATCCAGGGAGCAGACAGAAGTAGAGGTAGTGGCAGAATTACAAAATACAGGACTAGAAATACAACACGCAACCAAGAACTACAACATAACAACACAACAAACCACTGGGACGACAGAAAAGTAAAAGACATCAGGTTGTTCCACTCCTCCTTCCTTCACTTCTTCCTTTAATTTAGTCATACGTAATTATACGACGAGCCATAATTGAATTTGTTGCGCTACATCAGTCTTCTTAATTGGCCTGGTCTCCATGTTTCACTCTGTGTGTGTGTGTGTGTGTGTGTGTGTGTGTGCAGGTATATGTGGCTGTGCATGCCGATGTGAGTGCTCATATACAAGTATCGGTTAAGTGTGTGTTTTGTGAGTGTGTGACTTTCTCTAATCAGTGTGTGTGTGTGTGTGTGTGTGCGCATCTCACTCCCTTAATACCAGGTCCAATGATCCAGATCAGGGCACACACACACACACACACACACACACTTGCACAGAGGGAATTTTGCTAAACGGTGATAAATTGAGCTATTATCACATCTACGTGCGGCGTCAGGGTGTGTAGTTGTGTGTGTGTGACTTTCTCTAATCAGTGTGTGTGTGTGTGTGTGTGTGCGCATCTCACTCCCTTAATACCAGGTCCAATGATCCAGATCAGGGCACACACACACACACACACACACACACACACACACACACACACACTTGCACAGAGGGAATTTTGCTAAACGGTGATAAATTGAGCTATTATCACATCTACGTGCGGCGTCAGGGTGTGTAGTTGTGTGTGTGTGTGTGTGTGTGTGTGTTAAAAGAAGTGCTTGGGAGCAGTAACACCTTTGGATTCTTAGCACGTTCAAGTGTGTGTCTGTGTGTGTGTGTGTGTGTGTGAGTCAAAACAAAGCCGATACTCCTTGTAAAAGTGTGTTTGCCGCTGTTTTCCCAACACACGCGCGCACACACACACACACACACACACACACGTCTCTTGCGGTGCTTAGTCATGACAGAAGGAGCCAGAAGGATCGCCATGGAAACAATACTTGGATTCGACCAGTCAGAAAGCAGCTGTGGCTCCTCGCAGCAGCAGGTTAAAGGTTAAAGCAGCGGGTTTGTGTTACGCGTTTGATTCCCCGCCTCGTCGACGTCTACTCCGCCGCTTTAATAACCTCGGTAAGGACTTCTGAGGTGCCTGTCAGCAAGGCATCTGACTCCACGGAACAGAAATATATCAGGATCATAATTGGAGACAAACATAAACAGATCAATAAAAGAAAAACACTGTTAATCATTAGTTCGAATGATTTGAAAAGTGTTTTGACTTCCCTGTCTGCAAATAATTACTGTCCTCTCCAGACGCATGACAGCAAGTGTTATTAATCTAAACAGTATGTTTATCTTTAACAGCAGAGGATGAAGTCGTGTGATGTGGTTGTTGCTTGTTGAGTCCAGTTCAGCACCATGGACAGCTCAACAACACATTATCTGCCCTTGTTTCCTCTCTTTGGTTTTATTTTACTTCATCTTATTATTTTGACCTTGTAAATAAAAAATAAGTCCATAAACCTGTCTAGATACTTTAGACGTTGTTGTCTTTTATGTCCATGTGTTTGTGTTTATATATATTTTATCTGTGTGCAGCTGGATCCAACACTTCAGCCCAAGACAAATTATCTTCAGGATGAAAAACTTTATCTTTTCTTATCCTCAGTTTAAGTGAAATCCTGACCCCAGTTTGTCTTTTTGTCTCTTTGCTGTTTCAAAAATCTGACAGTGTTCCTGCAGAAATATTTGGTGTGGAGGAACTTGACTGGCCTGCACAGAGCCCTGACTTCAGTCCCATCCAACTCTTGAACTGACCGACAGGAAGTCGGCTTCAACACCTGGTTTAAAATATCTGGGTTATGATCCATTAAGCAGATTTTTTCCGACTGAAGATTAATTGTTTTAACTTTACAGCAACATTATGCAACTATTTCACCTTCAAATATCAGCTTTAGAATAATTGATGGCTCTCGCTCTTTGTAACTTTGGTTGAGCAGGTACGATCTCCCTCTAACTGAGTGATAATCAGCGAAACTAAAACTGCCAAACTAATGCCGAGCTGTATATCAGTTAAAAAGACTTAGAAGTCATTAAAACCAGCGTTCATCTCTGATATCCAGCCAGGAAACTGATGGAAATATCAAGAATTTTAAATGGAGTTTGGTGTGTTTGTTGCAGCGACAGCACTTCCTGCTCCAGAAGCAGGGGATCATGGGTAATATACACAGAGTTTCAGGTCAGTGAGTGGGACTCATGACTGCATAGAGCGCTGTTACTCAGCTGAAGTTACAGTGTGTAGCTTTAAAAAAGAAAAAGAAGAAGAGCTGCTACTTCCTCCTTAACAAATGATCAGTTTAGTTATGTTTATGTTTGAACATGGCTGGGTTATCAATAAGAGTCTAACAAGGTTATATGTGTCAGTCAAGAAGTTACAAACACACACACACATGTATAAAAGGCAAGTCCATAAAAACAGGCCACAGGCTAATTAGTCTACACAACCTGTGTGTGTGTGGTGGGTTAATTAGCCAGGAAGACAGCAGGCAGACGTTAGACAGCTTCCTTTGATCTGACGATGATAAGTACTTCCCGGACACACACACACACACACACACACACACACACACACACACACACACACACACAACACATGGTTTTACTGTGACATCAACACACACACAGAAACACACACAGCCTATAAACGCAGCAACATTCTGTTATTGTTACTCTGACAGCAGAGGAACAACAGGCTTTCTAATTATGGATCATTCAGCTACACAGTCAGTTACACACTGTCCTGAGTTACCTAACCTCTGTGTGTGTGTGTGTGTGTGTGTGTGTGTTGGTGTAAATTTACAGTGCAGCAGGTCAAAGTGAAGGGCAGTAAAGCACTTTGCACTTAAGAGTTGAAGCGACTGGATAAGAGGCGACGAGGTTGAGAAAATATGGAGTCACAGAGAGAGAGAGAGGAAGAGGAGTAAAGGATGAAGAGACTTGGGGGAACAGAGAGTGTTTTTGTGATTTAATAAAAACTGTAAAACACAGTATCAGCAGTGGAGGTGAAAGAAACAGCTGTTACAACTGTCCTGACCTGCATCAATCCACTTGTTAAGCGACGAAAATGCTACTTCCAGATCCAACCTAGCCATTAGCCAGCTAACCTAGCTAATGTTAGCACTGGTTAGCACCTGCTGGTAAAAGCAGGTACCCCTGATATAAGCTATGGTTATTACAGGGTGTTTCTTCCTAGTCTTCATGTTTTGGTTGTCAGTCCTTATCTGTGGTGCCCAGCTAAGGTGAAAACAGACGGCCGTAGCTAGCTACTTTTGCTATATTTGGGCAACATAGAAAATGACTGACATCCAAAACATGAAGATGTGGGCTCATAGCAAGAAACATTCTGTAATGCTCATGGCTTATATCAGGGGTACCTGCTTTTACCAGCGGGTGCTAACATTAGCCAGCTAACCTAGCTAGCTAACATTAGCCAGCTAACCTAGCTAACGTTATCTAAGTTATATTGGGAACAAGAGAGACTCAGCTAAGTTGGACCCAGAAACAGTATTTTGTTTGTCGTGACGTCAGACGTAACAAACGGATACTGGAAAAACTGCCACGGCAAACTTCAGGATGAATTAAAGTGACAAATAATTTGTCAGTACATCATGTCTGTGACACATGAAACAATAAACATTGTTGAACTGCCATTCAAAAAATTATCACTCAAGTGAATTTACTTATCGCAGTTGAAAACTGGAGTTCTGGAGTTACAAAGACTGTTTTCTTTCTCTCTGATTTCTATGCTGAATTATCATTTATTCACAATGGACATCAGAGATAATAATATCCTCAGAGAGTGTGAGTCACACTGAATCTAAAAATAGGTATCATAGCTGCGTGTTCAGACTTGACTCAATCAAATTTTGATTGGTTGATTTGGTTGTTTAGTGCAACTAACTGTCCAAAACTCCATGATAGAAAGAAATCCTCTCAAGTGAGGAGTTTGACTTTGAAATTTAAATGAAAATAAACCTTCATCTAATTGACTGAATGACTAAATGGCTATAGCTCCTTCTTAGTAAAAACAGTGAGAAAAAATAAAGGATTGTGACAGACGATTTCTCAACCACTGAACTCGAACTAAGACCCAAAACTTTAGCTGCTGCGTTTGAGCCGAGGCAGAAGATCATCACATCAGTTTACACAGAGATAAATATGAATAATTAGCTCTATATATCATCAGCATGGATGTGTCATGAGAGTGTGAACGGTCTGTTCCTGTTGGAGCGGAGACGCTGCATGATGGGATTTTTTTCTGGAACGTGCCAATGGTTGTTTTTCATACCTCGATCCGTATCAGCTTAAGTGACTTTTAATGAAGTGGGTTTTGAAATTAAACTCTTTCTCTATCCATGTCTCCTTCTTCGTCTTTCCTATAAAAAACGTGATGTGGTCTTCTCCTCTGTCCATTAAGTCGCTATTAGCGCCTGTGGAAGTCATTACAGACTCGGCTGGCAGGCAAACGACCAAAAAACATCAAATTGTAAAAACACCGCAGGGCGAGGAGGACAGGCCGGGAAAAGGGAGATATCGAGGAAGCAGAGGGACAGAAGACAGATGTACTGAGTCAGCTGTCCTTTTACAGTCTATGAGAGGTCCTGTCAGCCCACGGTTGTCAAAATGTCAAGATAAAATCGCCCTGCCAAGACAGAAAAAGTTTCTTTTCCCTCTTAAAATGATAACAATGTGGAAAAATTTACTGAGAGAATGCCAGAAATGAAAATATACTTGACAGACGTGTTAATTCAAGTCACTTTTATGACAAAATTATGACTTTAACAGCTGGTTTCTTTAAAATTACACAAAAAATGAATGAGGTTTGGTTCAGGAGTATCAACACGTTTTGTAACTGAGCTTCTTCAGACAAAACGAGAGGTGGAGGAGAGATTAAAAATCACAAGAGGACATACACAGACAGAAAAGGAGGCAGATGGAGGAGATTCACTTCCTCCGCCGATGTGAAAAACAGTCCTTAATAAGAGCCGTTCCAGGCTAAAGCTGTGAATATATCAGCATGTCTTTGCTTCAGTGACATGGGAAAGAGAGAAAAAAAAAGTCTAAATATTCATGGGTGAGGAAGAAACTGCCAGATAAACGTCTGACTGCCACCAGGAGAAGAGACTCGGAGACAGTGAGTCATTTAACTGTTCACCCGCTGAATTAATTTAGAAATCATCAGTTACACAAACAGATACTCGAGGAGAACAGTGGCCGAAGCTTTAAAGAAGAGGATTCACGGAGGAAGAGAGAGAAAGTTTGAAGTTAATAACTTTGGTGGTTTTTCTGTTTTGGGTGATTGAGAATTAAAAGTCAGCTCTGTCTGAGAAAATGGTCCAACGGCAGCGATGACGTCATCATCAGTGTCAAAATGGCAACCAATCAGCTCCTCCTTCATCTTGGGGAAGAGGAAGTAGTCTGAGGGGCCACATCAGGTGTTGGACGAGTTCAAATCCACATTGTGGCAAACAACTGCACATAGGCAGATGTTTTCTATTACTCAAAACAGAAAAACCACAAAAACCAGGAAGTAAGTTAGCATGTTGTTCTTGTTCCCTCGATCCAAAGTCAATGTGTTTTTGGTTAAATGTCTGAAATAAGGTCTGTGGTTTTAACACAAGCTCAAGACATTTTCACGTTTTATTCTCCGACATAAAATCGGTCAGTAAATCCCCCACTCCTGATGTTTGAAGCTTTTACGTGTCTTAAAAAAGGCGGTTGCTAACGAGTGTCTAAATGAGACTACAGAGGTTGGTAGAGCTGGTAGAGCCTTGACTGTGCCTTGAAAGTCAGTGATAAAATATAAAAATCAATGCGTAAATGAACAGGAAGTAGTTCTCTTGTCACTGCAGCCACTGCCTGATCTGATCGGAGAACAGCGCACGCCAAATTTTCTCGCGCGGGAGAAACCGAACCGCTGCCTGAAAACTGAACTGACAAAAACACAAAAATAAGATGAGAGGAGGAAACAGGAGAGAGAGAGAGAGAATCCAGATGAAAACGGTGGAACAGGGACGATGAGAGGAGCGACAGCGTTTCCCGTCCCGGGGGCCATCAGTCGGCGCCAGCTCCCTAGCGACCGTGGCTGTCATGGTTACCAGCATGGCTGTCCTGACAACAACCGTGGCGTGTAACACGGCGCAGCGCCATCTGGGGACAATGTGTCTGAGCGTGACACATCTCACACACACAATGACATACATGCCAAGAGTCACACACCAACACGCTAACACACACTCATGTGCAGCCATTAAGATGATACACAACTTGAAACACACACTCACAGACACAGCCAGGAACATACACACCAAATATAGATGCTCATGAATACACAGAGCACATTAGCATACACAAACACACACACACACACACACACACACACACACTATGATGTACAGCCTGTGGCGCACACATACATGTACACACAAGCAGTCAAAATATGTAAACACACACACACACACACCGATGTGCACGTCCAGCACTGACAAATGTCACTTCCCTTGTGTGTTTCTCTTTGATCTTACACACACACAGACACACACACTCAGCTGCAGCCGTGCAGTGTGTCTGTGTGTAGATATAAATACACAAAAGCATTAATATTAAAACACGCAGTCTCTCTCTCTCCCTCTCTCTCTCTGTGTGGTCATGTGATCTAATCAGAACTAATGTGTTGCCGTAACGACCTCAGGCGGCCGTCCATCAGTCAGACAGACACCGTGGATCTCACACAAACACACACACACACACACGGGTGCAAAGACGTAAACGTATACACACAAAACACACAACACACTTTCAATACTGCGTGTACACTGAAATGTCACTGATGCAAACACACACACAAATAAACATGATGAGACTGCATGAAGGCAACACACACATTTCGCAGGGCTGCATAGGTCAATGTGTAGTTAGGGAGATGGAGGAGGAGATGGTGAAGGAATCTGTGAGTGTGTGTGTGAGGGGGTTATTGGTATTGATGCGGTCTCCTCCTCTGCGGCTCTGACATGTACATGTTGCCTCCTGCAGAGCAGCAGCATTTACATTTCAGATGCTGAGTTCAGGGTCCCATCCTCGCCGTCGGACGTGAGGCCGCTGCCAGCAGGATCAGACACGTGACATTTAGCCAATGCGGACTCATGACTGATGTGTTTCCTCAACCTCAAAACTTTAAATGGTTGGGACAAAGAAATGATTTTAATTTGATTTTGATTTTAGCTGAATTCATGTTCCCACAGACGCAAAAAAAATGTTGTTTTCTGTTGCAAAACCAACAAGTTAAATGTTTTAACTCATGTGCACTTATTCATTTCTGTTTTCTTTACTTCTTTTGGTTACATTTTATATATTTGCTGAACATAAAAAACAGGAAAAAAATAGTGTTTTTATTGCCTGACTAAGGTTCTTTTAAAACCTTTTCACCCTGTTTATTAATATTCAGGACACACTGATATTATACATTATTATATTATTATATCTTCATCAAAAACAACCCTAAAAATATAATCAATGTGCTGGCTGGAAAGAAGAATCCAACCTATTTAAATTAATTATTTTATTTTTCTTTTATTATTCATACTATTGATTGCTGGATTGAAACAGGAAGTAAAATCTATTGTTGCTTGTTTTCATTTTCTCCTTTAATCAATTGATAACAGAGCGATACACTGATTTTTTTTCCTGTATGAGGATAAAAAGGAGATTGCTTGACCTTTTGTTCTCCTTTAAATGTTCCCCTGAGGCCTGAATAAATATGATCTGTCACCGGCAGAAAATTCATCTCCTCCTTCGACTCTCACACGACGCCCGCTCTGCAGCTGTAAGGTTAACGTGCACGTAGTCGTTCGTTCACACGGAGACGCTGGAGATAAAATCTAATTTCACCAGGTGTAGAGGAAGAGCTTCCCAGACATAAAACCAAAACAACTCGATCATGACGTTTCTGCCACGTAAAATGATTTCATGATCCTCAAATCTTTTAGTTACGTAGCTGCGACACCAGATTTCTCCTGTATTTTGTCTTCATTTATCAACTGTTCATTTGATCTACAAATTCTTTGGTGTCTTTCACTTTATGATCAAATTTTGGTTTTATTTCTGTGTAAATTAATTAATTTTATGGTTTTTTACTCTTCTTGAGCCCATGTTTTATGTCTGTTGTCTTATTTTTTATTGTGAAGCATCTTGTGACGAGCTAAATAAATAAACTTATTACTCAAGATAATATCAACTTACAGAGATAATTTAGTTCATCACACTGATAAAGCAAGTTTAAAAGAATCACGTCATCCACCAATGTTATGTAAAATTAGCCACAGAAAGTACTTTAAGTATTAAGCCACAGTGTCTCTGACTTTCTCTTACATATTCAGAATCATATTCACAGTATAGTTTAAATGCAGCCATGAACACCCACAGAGTTCTGCACATTCCAGGTCTGAATTATGCATCAGACGCTCGTGGAGGATCAGATCAGGTTTGTCTCGGTGGGATTTGTCACAGTAAATCTTACAGCTTGAAAACTGCTCACAAGGTTACAAAGCACAAGACAACTGATGGACAGCAGACAACACAGGCGGCAACAAACATTCAAAACTCTATTGACGTGAGCGGCGTGAAGAGTTGACAGGCGGAGGGAAAACTGGAACATGTTGTGTTGCTGATTTTCAGCCAGAAAATGGGAATTTAGAAACACACACTTTTCCTGGAGATGGGTTGTTCTGGTTCGCTGCGTTGAGCCGATTCTCTCCTCCGAGTTAAAATCGTTTTATCTTTCTGTGTGTGTCTGTGTGTTCGCAAGTCCAGATCAATGTATGGACTGATCCTCAACCAAACCTCTACATCAGTTTGGTGCCTTTTTGTTTTTTCAGCAACACCAGCTGATCAGCAATAAACCAACACAAGACATGTTTATGGGCGATGGAGAGTAGTGATGTGCAGGGTGGAATATCAATACAGTGTAATCAGAGGGAGGGAAATGGCCAGCAGCCTCCAGACAGAAGCTGCTACATTATTACATGAGAGTGTCTGACCTGCTGTGTGGAAGGAGGACAATCAGATTATGTGATGATTTTTTTTTCTTTAATTCCAAACTGTAAAAGTGGAGCAAGAGGCTGATGAGTTTTAGAAGCCGTCAGCTACAACTATCACTCAAACAAACGGTAGTGACGCTGCCTGGAAGTCCTGTTCTGTAAGAATTTGTCAAGCAAAATATATGGCTACGTCCTTGGGCCCCGAGTCTGGCCGATAAACCTCCACATCTGGGCTGATTCTGGCTGTTATCCCAGAGAGCTGACAGACAGCCAGGAAAATGTTGGTGTGTACACCACAATTGGTCCAGATGTGGAAGTATTAGATTACAGTCGTGCTGTCTGTGGGCCAGCCAAAGAAATGGGCATATGCCAAGCCAGAAGAAACGCAAATATGTGGCCCCAAGTATTCGCAACGGACCACTTCAACACGGCGTCTCAACAGTTTGAACTTCATTTTGGGAAAGAGGAAGAAGTCGTAGGGAGCAGAATCTGGCAAGTGTGGGTCTAAACACAACATGGAACTCAAAACCTAAAATTAACTTCTGTCAGCCTCACATTTAAACCTACGACCATGAGGAAGCCTGACAGTGAATCCTTCAGAGTGACAAACTGTCTTCAGACCTGCACCTCGGTCATCGACAACATGAAATATTGCTCCGTCGTTTGCCTGCAGTAAAAAACCTGAGACATGAAACCTTTTTGCTAATATAATGTTCAAATCAATGGCAGCTATGATTAAAAAGCCACAGATCAGTTACACAGCTTAATGAGCTCTCTGAATGTTGAGCACTCTCTCAATCACCCGGTTTTCAATTTCCAAGGACGTCATTTGTTACGACACAAGTCTATGGTCTTTTTAATTAAAATCTGTGAAATGTGAAAATAACCATGCGGGTTTGCATTGAAATTTTTGACTTAGGATGTCATGGCTGGTAAAGACACCCTCTAAATGTGATCAGTTACCGATCAATCACCTGCTTAAACACTAAGCTTAAATAAGTTGCAATTAATAACAACAACAGCACTCCCTAACGGCAGGGGCCTCCCCCAGCAGGACAATGCTTCCACCACACCACAAAAACTGCTCAGAAATGTCTCAAGGAACACAATAAAGAACCCAAAGAGTTGACCTGGCCTCCAAACTCCCCAGATCCCAATCTGATCCAGCATCTGGAACAAGCCAGACTCATGGAAGCCCAAGCCTGCAACCCTTAAAACATGAGGACCATCCATGCTAAAAGATGTAAGGATTAGAAACTAGTAAATTACACATTGTGAGAACCCTCTCTCTTACAGTACACTTGTGTGTATCCAGACAGAAAGAAGTTATGATTATAGGCTTTAATACATTCAATTGTAAAGGAGTTGAAGAGGTCGTTTTATGTTATATTGATTTTCCCGACGCTTTAAATTAAATGTCAAAGCACTCTGTGGCTCGCGATGATAGACTACAATGAGCAGTTGCTTACTAAAGCACTTGTGCGATGTCATAAAAAATTGAACTGAGTGTGTGATCAAAAGATACTGAGAGCATTAAAAAAGAAAGAAAAATAAGTTAAAATAAAGGACTTTAAAAGGGACTGAGCTTCTGTTTTACAAGATGATAATTAATTATAGCTGATGTTTATTCATTTTTTTGGTTTCCGTGCTGGCGACAGTCATGTCCGTCCATCTGTCCACAAAATCTCAGTAACGCCTCGAGGGAATTTCTTCAAATTTGGCACAAACCTTCACTTGGACTCAAGTAAAGGTTGAGTTGGTAGTCAAAGGTCAAGGGTAGAGGTCACTGTGACCTCAAGTCCGACTGTGACTTCTTAAAAAAATGTTAAGGAAAGATTATGACAATATTTCCTGTAACTAAAAGTGCTGGCGGAGATGTACAACCATGAGGTGGTGATTCTACTTTCTAATTAAAATGATATTAATGCCTCAGGCTTTCATTTCTTTGACTAACGTTTGCACCTGGGAGCTGGGCAGTCTGTATTCTTGCAGGTAGGAAGGAAAACTCACTTTGTTTGGCAGCCGTCTGTCATCATTCAGGGATTTCTTCCTCAATTCAAGGTGGCACAACATCCTAAAGAAAATATTTCAACTTGAATCGAAGCCACCCACTGTCTTCTGCTTGGTGAAGTGGTTTAACAAGACATTTTTACAGCTGAGGAAGGACTGTCAAGTAACTGCCGAGTGTCCTTGAATAACAACCTGCTCCTCTGCCGGCTTATTCACAGTGAACTGTACTGGAAAAGGGCATCGGCTAAATACCTGAACAGCGGCAACATATTAGGAACTCAACAGTAATTCTGCAGCGAACATCCCTTTGAGCTGTTTCTGCGTTGAAACCTGCAGCAGCTCTATGAGGAAACGGACATTATGAATAATATAACCATCAATCTGTAATTGGCCGAGCTGTCTATAAAAGGCTAAATACAATGTAAATCAATTTTATGTCCCTATTAGCACAAGGAAAATGACCAATAAAAAATCAAATTGCTTATGAAAAGTGCAGAGCAGCCTGATGATGTCAGTAAAGTCAGTAAGGGCGTCATATTTCACAATAAGAGCTGGACCTTCATTACTCGGAGACTGGAGTTTGTGTGAAGAGTACAACAATTAACTGGAGACAAAAATTAAATTCCTTTCATCCTGAGAGGATTATGGGATTGTAGAACTTTAATTCGCAAAAAGTTAACTAGTTAAAGTAAATGAAAACACTTTTGGTCAAGAACAGTCTCCCGTGGTTAAATGGTTTTCACGTAGAGAAAACAAAACTTATCAGTCTCTTGACTGGAGCTCCAACTGCATAGGCCCAGTCACTGAATTAAATCACAGCCAAACGATGAATATTACCCATAATCCCTGACTTTTGGAGCAGGAAGTGTCGTCGCTTTAGCAAACACACCAAACTATGTTTATAATTCTTGAAATTTTCAAAGTTTCCCAGATATCGGAGGTGAATGCTGGTTTGTAAAGACTTCTACGTCTTTATAATCGTTCAGCATTACAAAATGGTTAAGACCTGTGATGCACAAGTGATTCCTAAAGAACTCTTGAAAAGTTTATATAGACAGCCAATGGCTAAAAACAAGAGAAATAATGTGATTTGATACTTTCTAGAGGGCTGCATCACATTAAGTTTATCTTATTGTATATCTTGCGTTTTGTGTTAACTTTGATCTTCTGATGTGATTTTAATCCTGTCCAGATCAACATCTGGTGTATTCCTCAGCTGCTGAGCTGTGAAACTTGGTGTCTTGCTTACAAAGGCTGCATACCCAGAACAACATCTCTCCTTAGATTAGATTAGAAGAAACTTTATTGATCCATGAAGAATAACTGGGCCTTTGTGGGAGAAGCAGTAATGGGATTTAGGAACAAAACAGTATAAAGTACTCAAACAGAATATAAAATAATCAATAAAGAGGAGAGAATCATTTTAGCACAGTCTGGTGCCAAGAAATACAGTGCAGAAAATAATAATGGAGCGGCTTCATCTGAGTTTTTGTGGTATTTTGGATCCGATTATTATCTTGTTTGAAATGTTTTATTGTCCACACAAGTGGCTAGAAGTATCAACATGCATCAACAGAATCAAATTACTGACCTCCCTGGACGATCCTATACTGCCCTCAGTGATCGCTTTGGACTTATTTCATGGTAAAGTTAAACAGTTAAAGCACATCTGAACTTAGTGGACAAAACAGTCTCACCATAAGGTCCATTAGTTCGCTGTTCTGGAGCTTTCAGTCACATCACACAATCTTCCTCGACAAATAGTCTGTTCCATCAGCTGCTGTTTCCGAGGCCAAGAACAAGCCAAAGACTAAATTATTCCATCAAAAAACTAAATATTAAATGACCAGTAATAACTAAATTAGCAAAGCCAAATAGCCTTAGTTGAATAAACAATTCCTCTTTTCAACTGCTTCATCAGGACTGTAAGGGTTTGTTCCATCTTTCTGGCAATCAGTGAGTCAATTGTCAATAAATCAGCAACAATTTGACCAAGGATAAACGCTATTGCTTTTCAAATGTGAGGATTTCTTGCTTTTCTTGTTGTATGCTCAATAAAAAAAATCAAACAAGAGAAGACATTAGAGACGTCACTTATTGACGAAACTCTGTTGATTTATTGAAAAATAAGAAAAAAAACGGAGCCCACTCCTCTTGAGACTTGAGCTCAGGCAAACACAAACAGAGAAATCTCAGATGTGTTGTTCTAAATGTGGCAGATTATATTCCTCTCATGCAGGATCACGGGTTTTTAAATCTTATGACAAGACACTGATTAAGAAAACAGCTTTTCAGGTCTTTGGGGTTCGTTGCTGCAACAGCTAACGTTCCTGTTGAGTTTCCTTGATCAAGCCTTGCTGACTCCACGTCTGTGCGAATTAAGTCTTGTCAGCCAAATGACTCAAATGTAAAGCAGCGCCTCTCAGGCACAGCGGACCGTGTTAACACCCTGTCCGTCTGCCAGGATCCCTGCTGCGCTGATGTTCCCTCTGAAGCCGAGGAGAAACCCTCCTGACACCATGAAAATGGTGCTATTTCACAGTCCGGCCCAGGCCAGCACGACCTGCTGCTAAATACTTTTCTCTGAGTGAGGGAGATGTTTATAGGGAGTGGATGGTTTGACAGGAGTGCAACAGCGAGGTGGAAGTGAGACTGTTGCCTGTCAGAGGCCATCAAGACAGTGGATGTACAGGGTGTAGAAGAGGTATACAGTTGACTGACAGCTACACAACTAAAGACACCTTTGATTCGTGCCAACTGTGAGACTGGAGGTCCTACATCTAGCACTGTGTGTGTTTTCATGCTCTTGTTGTTGCGTAACATTCCTGTAGGTGTGCATGTGTGAGAAAGATCATGAAATAAAAATGTGTATGTAGGAAGAATGCATTTACATAGACATGAAATTTTATAGCTTTCAGTCATGGGTTCGTGAATTTTATATCATGCAACCATTTATTCAAACATTCTGCCATCACGGATTTGTGCACCAATATTTCACAAACTGTTCCAGCTACAAAACTGACGACTTAAAGACAAATTCAGACATTTTGTAGGTGAACGGCTTTCTTCAGTAACACATTCAATGTCCAGTGTTCCTCCAGTAGTATAGACTGAGAGGGACACTGCACAGTAGAACAATCAGTTTGTCAGGCCTCTCCGGTGGATAAATTATGTCATGGTGACATTAGTTTGGCATCTTTATACTGCCATTTATTGGTACTTTATACACTGTACTGACACAAAAATATATCTGCAAAAAGAGACTGAAAATGTGATACAAACGTCCACAATCTCATATCAAGATGTGGAAAAATGGAACTGTAACACATAAATATCAAAAATTATTCTATTTAAAGGCAAGCTGTATATTTTGTCTCAACCAAAGACCAAAAATGAGGCAGAAAAAAGCAGCAAATCATCACATTATGTTTTGATTAATTTACAGTTGATGGACTAATTGATTAATTGACTGATTGTTTCAGCTCTAATCCCACTCAAAACTACAGAGAAAATACATGAAAAAACATGTTTAAACAAGTCATGTAAAAAGACGATAGCGAACCTTTTTAACACGTCTGAACCGTCACTGTTCATCTACTTGAAGTGTTATTTCTAGAGCAGATTTTCGAGATAAAAGACTCCTGCTACGGATCCCCCGAAAAAGCCCAAAATCTGAGAGTCCAGCTTACGAGGAGGCATATTCATGATGGAAATAAACATAGAGTGTCCCTGTAGTGCCACCAAAAATCAGGTGGCAAATACTGCGCCAGGACAAACTGTTAAATGTGGTAAACAATGATGACTTCAGCAGCCCACCCTCCCTCTGTTCTCCCCTCTCTGTCTCACACACAGACACACTCTGGTGCCAAGGAATACAGTGCAGAAAAATACAATGAGCGGCTTCATCTGAGTTTTTTGTGGTATTTTTTGATCCGGACATTATCTTTGTTTGAAATGTTTATTGTCCACAAGTGGCCAGGGGAAGTATCAACATGCATCAACAGAATCAAATTATCAATCTTCCCTGGATTAATCTCTATACTGCCTCAGTGATCGCTTTGGACTTATTTCATGGTAAAGTTAAACAGTTAAAGTATTATCTGAACTTAGTGGATAAAACAGTCTCACCATAAGGTCCATTAGTTCGCTATTCTGAGCTTTCAGTCATATCACACCCTCCTCGACAAATAGTCTGTTCCATCAGCCGTTTCTGAGGCCAGAATGCTTCGTTGACCAAATTATTCCATCAAAACTAAATATTAAATGACCAGTAATAACTAAATTATAAAAGCCAAATAGTTTTAGTTGAATAAAACAATTCCTCTTTTCAACTGCTCCATCAGGACTGTAAGGGTTTGTTCCATCTTTCTGGCACTGCAGAAAGCCAATTGTCACCAAATCAGCAACACCTGACTACAAGGACAGTCATTATTGTTTTCAAATGAGGATTTCTTGCTTTTCTTGTTGTATGCTCCAATAAAAAAATCAAACAAGAGAAGACATTAGAGACGCTATTCATTGACGCAAACTTGCTGGATTTATTGAAAAATATGAAAAAACGGATGCCCACTCCTTCCTGAGACTTGAGTTCAGGCAAACACAAACAGAGAAATCGAGGTGTTGTTCTAAATGTGGCAGACAGGTATTCCTCTCCATGGTAGATCACGGGTTTTAAATCTTTATGACAAGACAATTGATTAAGAAAATAGCTTTCATATCTTTAAGTTCAAGCATGTATTGTGCTTAACGCTCCTGTTGAGTTTCCCTTGACTGCTCTGCTGACTTGGCCTGTGCGTAATTCAGTCTTATTAGCCAAATGACTCAAATGTAAAGAAGCTGCCTCTCAGTACAGCGATCGTGTGGCAATAATTTCTGTCCGCCTGCCAGGATCCCTGCTGCGCCTGGATGTTCCCTCTGAAGCCGAGGAGAAACTCCTGACACCATGAAATGGTGCTATTTCAATAGTCCGGCCCAGCTGGTACGACCTGCTGCTAAATACTTTCTCTGAGTGAGGGAGATGTTTATAGGGAGTGGATGGTTTGCCAGGAGCAAGAAAGCAGGTGGAAGTGAGACTGCTGGCCTGTCGAGGCCATCAAGACAGTGATGTAATAGGTGTAGAAGAGGTATGTTGACTGACAGTCATGCCAACTAAAGACACTTTGATTCGTAAAGCAATCAGAGACTGAGGTCTCATATCTAGCATTGTGTGTGTTTTCAAGGCCTTGTTGTTGCGTAATATCTCCCTGTAGGTGTATGTAAGAGAAAGATTCATGAAATAAAATGTGTGTATGTAGTGGAAGTTGTCGCATTTATATAGACATGAAATTTATAGCTTTCAGTCATGGGTTCGTGAATTTTATATCATAACCATTTATTCAAATATTCTGCTATCACGGATTTGTGTAATTAATATTTCTACAACTGTTCTGAAGCTACAAACTGACGTAATTTAAAATATTGGCAAATTCAGACATTTTTGTAGGAACGGCTTTTCTAACATATCTAATGTCCAGTGTCTCTCCAGGTATAATTGAGAGAATGTACAGTAGAACAATCAGTTTGTTGGTGGCCTCTGTGATAAATTATGTCATGGTGACATTAGCTCAGCATCTTTATACTGCCATTTATTGCACTTTATAAGCACTGTACTGACACAAAATATATCTGTAAAAGAGACTGAAAATGGATATTAAACGCCCACAATCTCATATCAAGATGGGAAAATGAACTGTACTACATAAATATCAAAAAAATTATTCTATTTAAAGGTGTTCGTATATTTTGTCTCACAACCAAAGACCAAAAATGAGGCAGAAAAAGCAGCAAATCATCATAATATTATGTTTTGATTAATTAAGGTTGATGGACTAATTGATTAATTGACTGATTGTTTCACTCTAATCCTACACTCAAAACTACAGAGAAAAATACATGAAAATATATAAATGCAAGTCATAAAAATGAGAAGTAACCTTTTAACATGGCCTGAACCGCTACTGTTCATCTACTTGAAGTGTTATTATTTCTAGAGTAGATTTTCGTAGATAAAAGACTTGCTACGATCCCGGAAGTTTCCAAAATCTGAGAGTCCAGTTTATTATAGGGCATATTCATGATGGAAGAACATAGAGTGTCCTTTAGTGCTACCAAAATCAGGGTGGCAAATATCAGCCAGGACAAACTGCTGTTAAATGTAAATAATGATGACTTAGCAGTCACCCCTCCTCTGTTCTCCTCTGTCTCACACACAGACACACTCTGTGTTAATTTTTAATCCTATCTGCAGGGCTGCGGACGGCCAGGAGGGGAGGGAGGAGAGACGACGGCAGAGGGAGAGAGGAGGGGGGCAGGGGAGGGGGTGAGACGGAGATATATAGCTAGATAGATGGGAAATGATGAGACAGGCCATGTAGGGACACACACACACACACACACACTCAGCAGAGGTGAGAAGATGGGTGAGAAGTGGAAGAGACAATGCGACAGGCGAGGAGATGAAAGTGCTGAGGCAGAGTGGCACGGAGACCCTGTATGAAAGACGACTGTTGTTGCTGCTGTTGCTGCTTCCTCTTTAGGGAGATTTCAACAAAAACACCCCCAACGTTTGTGCACATTTCTAACATTTGTGTGTCTTCTTTTGCTTCGTACCTCTGGTTCCTTCCATGATATGATGTCTAACACTAACAAAACATCCTTGGTGGAGGTCATGAATCAGTGCAGTATGTCATAATATTGAAGAAAAAAGGAAACCTTATAGATTGCCACCTGCGTTGATGAATTTCCTGTGGGAAACCTTGCTGCTGTAATTCTCAAACAGAAAAGACAAATAACTACCTGAACAGAAAAGAAGACAACACAATGAGACCAGATGAGACTAATATAATACAGGAAGAAGTGGAGTCTATTAACTTGATTACTTTGAGGGCACACTGACAAATAAGGAGAAAATCCAAGTGACCCTGACCATAAAATGTCCAGTATCTATTTCCCATTAAAGTCCAGTCATCGCTATGTCTTGTGCAGGAGGAGGATAGCGACAGATTGGTCAGAGTGGCACCAATCTGTCACTGGTTCAGGCCAGAATTCCCTTTAAACCACCTCTCACATCCCTGTTGTTGCAAAAATCCCATCTTCAAGGAGCAATAAAACAGCATGTTTACAGTGTGAGTAGTTTGCCGGCTTGAATCCCACCAGCAACTGGGACAAAAGGCGAAAAGACTGAGTGACACTTGTCAAGCTGCTCAGCATCCGACAGTCTGAACACTGTGTCTGAATATAAAGCAGTGCTGAGGCTGAGCGTGTACGAGGTGAAGCCCTGGGTTGGATAAATAAAGATTTCAAAGTTCCTGCTCCTCAAAGGTTATTATGTGTCAGTGTTACCGTTGTTAAATCTCCTGTCCTGGTGAGAAGTCGGCTCTGTTGACTGATTTTCAGCGTAAGCCTCTTTAAACGCCAGTGGAAAATGCCAGACCCTAAGCAAAGAGATTTAGATTGTTTCTGTGATAAATCCCTCCACAGACCTCAAGAATAAGCTGAATTTAATGCTGTTTTCCAGTCGCTCCGGGTTATTGATCTTTGGCAAAGCCCCGTTTTAAAAGCTACTACGTACAAGACGTGGCAATGGAGATACTGGCTGCCATATTCTAATGAGTGTCATCCTTCATTTTGGCTTCCAGACCTTCATTATCTCAGGGAATGCTCAATGGCCTCAGCGCTGTTTGTGAGGACTAATTGCCCTCACACTGATACAGATATAGACATACATTGGGTTTAGGTGCCACGCTCAAGGATGAAACCATCCGCTCGTAAAACAAATCGATCCCATAGGTCGTCTGTGCAGCAACTTATTACAACCTGTAGGTAAGTTTTATTGTTACGCAACCTCTAGTGGCCGAAATAATAATGAGAGGAGCAAAGGAAAGGTTTAGTATACAGACCGTGAAAGACTGGGGTGGATCCATGACCATTTCACACCCTTAGCCATGTTTTTATTAGTGTAACCACGACAACAAAGGACCTCCGACCTTAAGGAAGTACTTACTTCAACCCAAATAGCGTTCGTTTGCTCTGCTGTTGGAGCTGGGGGTTAAATACCTAACCTAAAAGGCACTTAGGTCAAAACAGGGTGGAAGCGTCTGTCTCTCGTTTCGCTCGCTCCACATTTGGCCTGCTTTGTATTTCTGACCCATCCTCACTCCCTCTGTCCTGCTCTAAAACCCCTCCAGCTGTATCCTTTCATTTTAATTTTAAACCTGCCTACATTTTGATATGGGTCATCTCTTTCTTTTCCTCTCCTGAATCCTCCTCTCCCTCTCTCTCTCGGTTTCTCTCTCTGCTTTTCTCCCTCAGACTAATGTGGCTGTCTGCTTTCTGAAAACAGGACGCATAAATATGAAAACAATGGCTACAAAGCTGCTGAATGCTGATTCACCTGAGGGTATCTGCTGACGCTGGTTCCCAATCTGACACTACTGCTCTCCTTTTCCCAGATTTATACTGTGGGTTACTGACTGCTTAACTGATTCAGGTGGATCGGTATAGACACTGATACCAATCCAGCACTTTGGATTGGTGCACCCTTAATACCTACATCAAGTTTTAGTGTTTGCTGGGAGAAGAGAGATTTTGGAAAACAAAGACATAAGGGTTATGCTAAAAAAAAAAAAAAAGAGGTTTGTAAACAACTTAACAACCACAGCAAATGTTTTTGATAGGAAACATAAATGTGAATATGTTGATACTGAAGCAATCAGTAAAATGTTCCCACCAAAATATCTGAACTTGCAGTAAAATATCCACTTGTAGCTCTGGTTTTACTAGGTGCATCGATGAATCCATTAAGAAGACAAAATGTGACTCGACTCATTACACTAAGAGACGTGAGGGAAACGAAGGGCAGAGCAACACCGGACATCGCAAATCTAGGCAGTCCGACTTGTTTCTGTTCTCCGATACTCTCAGCTCTGGTGTCTTGACTGACAGAGCAACCCGCCAGGAGAGACACTCTCTGGTGCAGTGGGATTTCATAACTAAGCTACAACCAAGACGCCAACTTTTCCATTCTCTGACTGTGTGGAAATGTGATGATTGTCATCAAAATCATCACTGGAATTTTCCTGATTGCCAGTGTGTACGAACAAACAAAAAAGAGAATAAATAGTTGAATGTTTGTATTGAACAACCAAATCCAATTCAACTGACAAGACTCTGAGTCGGGTACAGCCCTAGGTTTAAGACAGAAAAAGTTCACAGTGACTTGAGACACTTATTCCCAGTTTATTTACATTTAACCAAAACCCAGATCTTTCACAAAGAAAGCTTTTGTTGCCTAAATCTAAACACTGACAAGACTATGGAATCGAACCCCAGTCTCTGGTGTTTTGTACACAATCACGTTCGTACAGTTTTATTGTTCCCTGACAAAATTAGCCACCCCGGTGTGGAAATAGCATCAAAGGTCTCCCTCATCTTTTCTCTTTCTTTCTGTTTTCTCTTTCAGTCTGGCTCACTCTCCCTGGGCTTGCTGTGACTGATGGTGCATTAAAATCAGAGGACGATTATTATTCAGCCTCACACTAGTTCTGCCGTAACACACCACACACACACACACTTGGACAGAAGCATCAGTCACTGCTGATAACCTGAACGCAGCAAACACTAATAAATAGTGACATACACACACTAACATACTTCCACAGAGAAAAAGAAAACACAGGTATGCTGCCGCTCTCCTCTACACACAGAAATAAAATTCAGCCCATTATCTCTAAAGTAATTGCTGTGTTTTTGTAATAGCCCCGCGCTCATTGTTCGTCAAATTATGGATGACTGCCTTTCCTGCGCATTAAGGCTAAAATAAATTGCTTCATTTCAACAACGAGACACTCATTGTCCTGCTGCTGGTTCGTCTTTGTCGGGTAATGGATTGGTGTTGTGTATTAGGTTTAAACATGTCGAGCCAGAGTCAATCGAGGTCCCTGCACTTAAGAGGATCATGTGGGAGAATGTGTTGACTGTTGCCCTGTTTCCCACAGTTATTATTATTATTTTTATTTTAGAGCGAGCGCACCTGGGGTCGACACTGCAAGAGGCTGACATTTTTATTCCTCAAAGGGAAAGGTGTTACTGGCAGTTCTGTCCATGTTTAGCCAATGTGTCACTTCACATCACCTAATTTCCACAACTCAGTCTAGTGAGGGTGTACTTTGAGACAATTCAACGATATATACGTTATTTCTGACATTTTCGAACAAAACTACAAATCAATGAATCCAGAAAATAATCACCAGATTAATCGGTAAAGACAATAATCAGTCACTGTAGCCCATCTGGTGTGTTAACAGTATGCACCACACTTTTCTGCATATTGACTCAGACTGTGGCCTATTACTTAAACCTGAAGATCGGAGGTTTGTCTCCCCCTTCTGGCAGTGAGAGTAACTACACAAACACAAAACTCGCCATTAGTCGCTTTCTTTTTTAGACCATAATCTTGAATATAATGGAAAAAGTCCCAAACTCCAGCTCTAGTCCCACCACTGCCAATGTGAAGAACAAACCACAATTAAGTAATTTGTGATGATTAACAGACAGTCAATCGTTGCATGTGTAGGATGAAG
This sequence comes from Lates japonicus, assembly GCA_033238685.1. Lineage (NCBI taxonomy): Eukaryota > Metazoa > Chordata > Actinopteri > Centropomidae > Lates > Lates japonicus. The sequence goes on along the minus strand of BRZM01000125.1, from coordinate 258,919 downwards.
GGATTTGTGCACCGCTCAAGCAAACCAAAGAGAAACTTGTTGCATTTTATTTAACATGTTGACTGAGGAAACTAAAGAGAAAAGCCCAGGGGCTTTATAAAGAAACCAAATCCATGTTTCTCTTCAAAGAAAATGAGCTGTTCTGACACAAGTCTGTGGATTATCAATGACGATCAAAAAGAGCTGCGTGTTTGCTACGTGAACAAACACACAGACGCACGTATGAATATTCAAAAGCCTATGAACAAACGCACAAGCAGAGATAAACATACAAACGCACATGTGCAGAAAACAGGCACAGATGCTCACATGATACAGCTGGCCGAGCAGACATGAACAGGAGACATGAGGAGAATGAGTATTGGCAGTGAGGCGGGCGAGAGAACGAGGCTGCCGATAAGTTCACATGTCAGCCAGTCAATGTTTAGATTGATCAGTGTCGACGTGAAGAGGAGACAGCCTCTCCTAGGTCACCTGCCTCATGAACTGCATGAACCTACATCGACATATTCAGAGACGCTGAGAGTGACACGCTGTGTTTTAACTGTTCAAATTTATTGCATCGTTAAAGGGCCACTGTCTGCTTTCATTTATTCTTGTGGTATCTAGCTATGCACAGATAATTTTATCATTATTTGAGATCAAGTCTTTGAGATATCTCCACTCCAAAACATTTGTAATTTTGGATTCACCAACTTTATAAGCATTCTGAGAGAAACTACAAACAAACATGACCACTTAAATACCAAATAACATTGGCTTATCCCCATTAAAATGACAGAAATATCATAATGATAACTGCAATCAACAAACATTAACAGATATGGGACATTTAATGGTTTAAGGCGTTAGTGTGACCTCCCTCCTCTCTGTTCTCTCTCTTCCTGTCACTTCCCATCCTATCAAAGTAAAGGCAAACACGCAAATAAAAACTGAAACTAATTAAATTAAAAAACTGATGTTTTCAGTTTTCAGCTAAGCTACTAAAAACGCTTTTTTTTCAAAATCGCGTCATATTACGTCACATAGGGGAGTCAGTGTCATTGACGATTAAATTAACTGAAAAACATCAAACTAAAACCTGAAACTGAGGCTGAAATTGGACCCAAATTACTCCTCTCTATCTCCCGTAAAAACCCCAAACAGTCTGTTCTGTGGACATTTGCATGTGAAATGTTGAAACAGATGTGAAGGAGGAAGGTTTGCAGGTTTTCTGTCCAATGTCCTTGAACAGTCTGGCACTTAAAACCCTTCCTCCTGCTCATTGTCCATCACTCTGAAGAAACAGCCAGGAACATAAAACATAATGTACAGCAAGTATCCACATGGGAACCTCCCTTTTTACAGCCCTGCCTTCATCTCCTTGTTGTCTTAATGGAAACGCCCTGCTGGTTTGTCTTCCCTGGAGTATTTTTTGAAACTTTTAAATAATACAACTTTAATTCCTGCAGCTCTGCAGATCGCCTGTAACCGCAGACAAACACAAAGACCAACCCTCCTCTCTCTTTACCACCTCGCGTCGTCTTTCCAGTGACATGAGCAGCTGGCCTTTTACAATTCTTCCATTACACCGAGTCTAGTCTAATGGGATCAATGCTTTGAATATCACAGACCACTATTGTACTCGGTTATGCAATCAAGGAAGGGGAAAGGAAGTTAAATTTACTCTGAAATTCATGAGCAGCTCCCAACTCGCTCTCTCTGTCTCTATCTTTTTCTTATTGCTGAGGGGTTGTTCACATCCACTGGGTTTGGAGACGTTTATTAAAATTTCAAAGGCTGCGTTTGCTGGTTTAGTTGATTTGGTTTGTTTTTAAAGACATACAGTGCATTCAGAAAGTATTCAGACCCCCTCACTCTTTCCATATTTTGTTATGTTGCAGCTTTAGATGCTGAAATAGTTACATTTGAATAGTTTAAATAGTGTTACTGAAATATTACTTTTTTATGATTTGGTCACCTGTGTGAACCAAACACAAAAACATCAACAAGGTAAACTTTTTTCCTCTGTCATCAAAGAAATCAAATCAGCTCATGATGTCGGTAACCGATCCCGAATGACCAGCACAAGGACCGGGAACCTGTAGTGACTGACTAATTTTAGCTTACTCACTGATTAATTAATTTCAGCTCAGTCACTGATGAGTAACCTCTACTGTAATTATTAAACAACAGAAGCTACAGCTCTGCTACTGTCGCCTTTCTATATCTGTTCGTCATCCTCGTCCATTTTGTGATCAAGGAGGATTTTGTGCCACAAATAATGCTCAGTAAAATTTTCTGTCAGTGGAGTCTGGTATTGATATATAGTGATGTTTCTGATGTTATAGGATCTTATTCTTCAATAAAAAGCTCCTCACTCTGTAGGAATCCTATCCATAATGTTGTCAGACACTAAGAATAACAATCTGAGTCTGTCAGTCGCAAAACAAGAACTTTAGTGCCCCATTAGGGCTGTAATTATCATTTAAACTGTTCTCCTTATTACTCTATTAATTATTTGTTGTATAAAATGTAAGAAAATACTTAAAATGTCTGTCACAAGTCTTCAAATGTCTTTTTTTAACTGACCAACAGCCCAAAACACAATTAAATCTGGGAAAACAACTAAACAAATATTTACATCTGGAACCAGCAAATGTATGATTTTTTAAAGACAAAACTGACTTAAAACATTTAATCAGTTAACAAAACCGTTCATTCTCTTGATCTGACACTCGTTTTGAATTCGACCCTCTCTCTCTCACACACACACATACAGAGAAACACCTTCCTCAAAGCCTGGATGACTAAGCTGTGGAGGTCAAAGGCTGCACATCAGATGTCTAGACAGCATTCTCCAGACAATTTGACATTACACCCCTTCATGATGTTATTACAGGTGTGTGTGTCTGCGTGTGTGTGATGGTGAAGGAGTGTGAAAGTACAAGTGTGTGTATGTGTGTTATCAAACTGTGACAGTGATGGATCTGATACAAGATTCCTCCTTGAACTTTCTACAACTCTGTGGTGCCAGTTTCTGCTCCTTCGACTAATTTTCCCAGAAATAGAAATGTGTTGTGCGGCTGCGCAGCTCAGTGGAGCAAGGCACCACTCCGCCTGTGGTGGCAGGTTCAAATCCCGCTGTTACCGCCCACGTTAGCAGGTAATATAAACAAGATATGTCAATTAAAATGCTGGTCAAATCAGACATAACTGACTGCTGTTTCCCTGCCATCTGTTATCTCTCAGCACGCTAGATGCCAGAATTGATGCCGTCTGACAGTTTTAATTTGACGTTTGCTGTGACGGGTTAGAAATGTCTGCCGTCGTGGCACAGCCCCGAGAATCACCGCCACGCAACATGGCCGACTCTGCCTACATCTGTTCACATCTGTCACAGCACAACTGAACTGACAACTTCAATAAAACTCAGGGAACACTGTCTAAATGTAGAGGGAGCCATGTTTTTTGTTTTGCAACATATCTAGATCCATCAATACTGATATTATATTTCCTATAAGTAATGCTCATGTGATCTATACATCGTTTGATAAACAGTATTGATACAGTACAGAAAGCCTGACCAAAATTATTGAACTTAATCCAAGAAAAAAACGTTTTTAAACACAACCATAATTACTTTTACAGGATATGGTTTTCATTTGTTTACAGCTGCCATTAAAATTATTGTTTTCATTTCTGATTCATCTACAGCGTATTTTCTTGATTAATCAATTAATTGTTTGGTCTTTAAGATCTGAAAACACTGGTACTTCTAAAGGTGATGTCAACAAATGTCTTGTTTTGTCCGACCAGGTGCACAACAAATAAAACAGATATTAAATTCACATTACATGGAGATATTGGGGAGTGATGAGCAAATTTAAACCTTGCAGGTGGATGCCGCCATTTACAGGCAAAGGGAAATTTTGTGCATATGACTGCCTGACCTAGCTCGCAAGTATCACTGTACTTACGGTTTTCGGTCACGTTCGAGTAAAACCTAAGGGTTAGTGAATGTTTAAGTTCAGGGTGGTTCTTGCCAAAAGAAACCAACTCCATCCATCCACCTCTACGATCTCTGGAGGAGGTTCTCGCTGCATCTTCTTTCCACCTTTGCTTGAAAGAAGTTCATTACTGTCACATCCACAAGCGGTGGCTCATGAAGAATCATTTTTGAATCATACTGAAACAATCTGCTGATTAAACAATTAGTTAAGCAACAAGAAAATCAATCTACCAACTACTGAAACCAGGTATTTTTTATAATCAGAAAATATTTTTCAAGCAGAAATTCTAATCATTCACCAGTTACAGTCCCAGTTACACTCCTCTATCTTTTTATTTTTAATCTTCAGTCTCAGTTTAAGACTCCTACTGTTTTATATACAGTACCACTGACCCATAATTGATCTCTGCCATTCATTTTCAACACCAACAAAAGCGACTACAACCAGGTTCAGGAAATACTTTTAAATCTGTCCAAGAAATATGAACATAAAACCAACAATTGTGCTCAGATGCTTCAATTATTAGCTCCATTTGTTCTCAATGTGTTGTTGTTTAATCTGTATCAGTGTCTCAACTTTGTTGTTGTTCTTTAAAAAACAAGAAGCTAATGAATAAAAATTAGATAACATTGCAAAACTTTGCCGAACATGCACTAAACAATTCAACAGAACAGAGGAGGCGCGGCTTGATTACAGAAGTCCATTAACTCCATTTGCAGTAATGAAAATCATGTTGTTATCTACAAAACCATTAAAAAACATCCATAAAAAATGGTGACTAATCAACATTAGCCAAAACTCTGCTTGTTGTGTTGGATTATGGGGAAACATTAGCTCGTTAATTGCCCTCACAGGAAGTCCCGGGACACTTGAGGTCATTCTGTAATGTCTGCAGCTGTTGTTGTTGTTGGGGTTTGATTTGCGACTTTAATCGACAGGCGGGGTTTAAAGTTTCAGGACCAGAACGGAGAGAATGGACGGTTCATCGTGGCCGGCGTGGGAGGTCGAGGTCCGGCCGTGACACGGCTAAAACCCTGATCACCGCAGAGAGCAGGAAGGAGTCCTGGTGTCCCGGTGAAACGTTTAATTAGCTGATGTTTCCAGGCAACAACCGGATGGGACGACTCTGGTGTGAGTCAGGGCGAGTTCACGGGACGGAGATGATGAGGGAGGACAAATGACCACGAACACACAGCGAGTTCCATGTTGTGTGTTGTGCATTGTGCGGCAGACGAAGGTGTTTGTGTCGATGCTGCTGCTCATGATGATGATGTCATTCTACCGATTGATTAATACAACTCTACTACCAGCTGTGTGTGTGTGTGTGTGTGTGTGTGTGTTGAGAGTGATCAGTGATGTCACTCAGCGCTGATTAATAGAGCTGCCGCTTCCTGCACGATCAAAACAACTGCATTAACAGTGTGTGTGTGTGTGTGTGTGTGTAACAGACACACACAGAGAACAGCTCCTGTGCGACTTCTAACTACAGTATACATCACTGTCAGTGTGTGTGTGTGTGTGTGTGTGTGTGTGCACATGCATGTTCACGCTCACATATATGAATATATATAGTATATATATAATGTGTGTGTGTGTGTGTGTGTGTGTAGTAATCTATTGACGTATAGGTTGCAATCATTTGCCTTTCAATTGCCTCCTGAGAGGGTCATTGTGACTGAGAGGAGAGGAAACAAGGAGAGGAGAGAGGATGAGAAAGAAGAGAAGAGATGGAAAAAAGGAAGAGGAGAGGAAGGGAAAGAACTGAGAGGAGAGGGAACAAGAGGAGAAAAGGAGGAGAAGAGAGAGGAGAGGAGAGAGGAAGAGAGAGGAAGAAAGAGAGGAGGAGATGAGAAACAAAGGGAGTAAAAAAAAGGAAACAAGGATGACAAAATGAAGGGGAATGAGTGAGGAAAAAGAGGAGGACGATGGAGGACGAGCCGCGTGGAAAAAGCATCATCAGCGAGCGATGACAAAGAAAAAAGAGAAGGAAAGATGGAGGAAAAATAAAGAGTCCACGGAGGGATGAAGCCTGTGTTTCACTCTGCTGCACAAAACCATCACAGGCCAAGCACCTCTCTCTCTCTCTCTCTCTCTTCCACACACACACACAACAACAACACACACACACCACGAGGGCCCAGACCACAGAGCAGCGACCAGCATACATCACCGCCAGTGTGTGTGTGTGTGTAAAAGATGCACGTTCACGCCCCACATAAACAGCAGTATATATAGCAATGCGTGTGTGCGTGAAACTATCGATCGATAGGCTGGTAACCACTCCGTCTCCAACGTCCTGATACCGCGCCCGTGCAGGACCGAGATAAGAAGAGGCAGGTGACGTGAAAAGGAAGATGGTGGTAATGAAGAACCGAGGAGGAACGATGACAGCATGATGAGACAGAGAGAGAGAGCAGAGAGAGAGAAGGAGGAGGAAGAGAGAGGAGTGGAGAGAGGAAACAAAAGGAGGGAGAGAAGAGAGGAGAGGAGAAGAAGGCAAGAAATAAGAGGAGAGGAGGAGAGCGCGCGCGCAAGATAGAGGCGCGAACGCCAAGTCACGGGGCCAAAATAAAATAAATAAAATACTGTGTGTACAAGACAACATTGTCACAGCCAGAAGAGATGGCAGGAAAGAGATGACGATGGGGAGGAGGGAAATAATGAAAACTGAGAGGAGCAGTCTAAAGAGAAATAAGTCGAGAGATGAGAGGACGAGAAAGAAGAGAGAGGAGATGGAAAAGAAGAGGCAAGGAGAGGAGGGCAAGAGGCGAAGAGGCAAAGAGAGCGTGCGCGCAGCAAGAGTCATGAGATGAACAGGGTATGCAGCAGCGCGGCAGCAGGTGTGAAGAAATGAGAGAAGAAGATAAAAAAATGAACAGAACGAGTTAGGTAGAGAAGAGGGAGGAGGAGAGGTGACACAGGAACGAGAGAAAAGGAAAGTCAATATCTGGGGAGATGAGACGAAAATAGAAGATGGGAGGACACAAGGAGAGTAAAAAGGAGGAGAGGAGATGAGAAAAGGAAATGAGACAAGGGAAGGAGAAGAGGGAGGAGTGGAGGAAATGAAGAGATTAGGAGACACACAGAGTGGAGAGACGCCGCCGCCGGGGCCGCTGCCATGCTGCCGAGGCGCCATATGATATGAAGGGGAGAAAGATGATAGAGAGGCAGATTCAAACGCTTTCATCATCATCAATACCAACACAGAGGAAGAGAAGAGGCTGTAGCTCAGGTCAAGAGAAGGAAGGAAGGAAGGAGGCAGAGGGCAGAGAAGAAGAAGAGAGAGAGAGACCATGCCACACAAGGCATACAAAGGCAGAGGAGGAACAACAAACTGAACCAGAACTAGAACCGAAAGAAAGAGATATGGCGCGCGGAGCGCTGGCGAAAGATCAGAGTCCGAACGCCACGGCCCGATCAACACCCAGAGGGAGAACCAGAGACAGATAGATGATATAAGAAGAAAAAGAGGAGGAGGAGATGAGAAACAACCACCAGATAAACCATGACGACAAAACGAAGTGGTTTTTCACAAGAGCGATATGATGATGACCACGGAGGACCTGTCACCGCGGAAAGCATCATCAGCGAAAATGGCTGACAAAGAAAAAAGATAGCTGAAAGATGGATAGAAAAACAAAGATCCACACGGAGGATGAAGCCTGTGTTTCACCTGCCAAACCATCACACAGCACTTCATCTATCTATCTGGAAACACATGAGTGGAGGAGGAAGAAAGAGGGAGAGAGAGGAAGGGAGGAGTGATGGAGAGAGAGAGAGAGAGACAGACAGAGAGAGAGGCTTGTGATTGTCTAAAAGCCCGACACTATTGAGCCGACCAAAACCAAAAGAGGATTTAAAGTTTTCATTAAACCCGAAGCCGCGCGCCGATTTACACAAATACCACTTTATTAGGTTCAAGACCAGTGACCTGCGAGGCTGCATGCCAACAAACGGAGCGATGAGCGAACCTTACATATCGCCAGTCGTGTCAGTGAAAAATTTAAATGTAAATGTTTGTTTACAAGTTGACTCCACAGGGAACCTTTATCCAGATGTTCACCAGGTGTTTAAGGATTTTGTTTCACCAAAAAAACAGCCGTCTACTGCTCTGTTCAAAGCCACCAGACTCCATTGACAAAAACAGTGATTTTACCTCTATAAATACCAGCAGGAGTTGCAAGCACTCCACGAAAGAAGTTAGTTTGTGTTACTGTGTGGTATTTCTGCTTCAGTTAAGAATCTGGGTGCTTCTTCCAACCCTGAAAGTCACACAACAACACAAAAAAACTAAACGATCGAGGCAGCGGTAGAGCAGCAGCTCCTGTGTTCTACTCGGTAAAATTGCTGTTTGTGTCAATGGAGTCTGGTAAGTGATAAAACAGCTGTTTCTGGTTAAACAAAAAAGGATCTTACTCTTTAATAAGAAGCTCTATCTCTGCAGGAATCATATCCATAACATTGTCAGACACTAACAATCTGAGCCTGTCAGGGGTGAAAACAAGCACTTTAGTGGACGTCCTTTGCAGTAGACAAATGCAGGATTTGGTAACGTTGCACTGTTCTTACTCTTTAACAATAAGCGATGGAAGATCAGAAAACACGAGTACGAGTTCATGTTTTTGTGTGTTTGAACGGCGTTGACAACCTATTTTGTTGTTTACAGGCCACATAAACACATGTAATACACACACACAGGGCTCCAGCTGCTCTTATTACTCATGTCTTATAGATCAGATCAACGGTGAAGCTGCAGCCATCTGCTGATAACACTCAACAATGCACCGCTGACACTTCCCATCCCGACGCACCGAACTGGTGAGTCAGTTACCTGACGACTGGGGACCAGTCTGAACCAGTCACTTCACCGGGACGGGTTTTAAATCTCTCAGAGCTCAGATACGACCTGTTTTTTTCTCCTGTCGGACTTCTGCCTCTCTGCACGCACAGAGCCAAGCCACTGTTCTCTGTTAAATCTCTTTAAATAAACATTTACATTACCAGTTTTTCAAGTGTTCACCGGTTTTACTGGCGCACTACGGGCGTTTCCACGCGCCCGCCTGCAGCTGCTGAGGGCCATTTAAGGAGCCTAAAAAAGATGAGAAAGAGGGGTGAGGAGGGGTGAGGAGGAAGGGGGGAGTCATTGAAGTGCGATCTGTTACACAACCAACGCCATCAGGACAAACATCACACAGCTGGAAAACAAGAAAAATACTGAGGTGTCATCTCCTCAGAGACGTCAGGAAACGTAAAGGTGGAGTCTGGATCCAAGGTTCTAAACTACATGATGGTTTTGTGTTTCTGTTTTTGCTCAGTCAGCCTTCAACTATTTTCATTATCGACTGATCTACCGTCTGTTCTGCAGTTGCTCATTCGGTCTAAATAATGTCAAAAAATGCCTCAAACAGCTGCTTTTTGTCCGAGAAACAGTCCAAAACTCCAAAACACAGAGAAGTAGTAAATCATCTAAAAAACAAGAACAAGCTCTTTTTTGGCATTTTTGCTTTAAAAAAAAATGACCAAAACACTCCATTAATAATGAAAACTGCTCTTGATTCAGCTTCAGTCAACTGACAAATCAATGAATCACTGGTAGAAATTGTTTTTCATGTTAACAAAATCCTGTTTTTAGCTGCAGTGGCTTCACAAAGCTGCTAAAACAAAACAAAATGAAGAGGATTCTTCTGTTAGTATCACTGTGATTATTGGTGATGACTGGTCACAGGTCAGGAAGCTCAGGTGAAACTGATGCTTTGTAATTAGTGCGACTGTTCATCTGCTGCTGGATGTTCATACTGAAGTTCTGCTGTGTGTGTGAGAAACTTAATGATTTGCCTGACATTTTAAAAAAAGAAGAAGAAGGAGAAGAAGAAGAAGAAGAAGAAGAAGGAGAAGAAGAAGAAGAAGGAGAAGAAGAAGAAGAAGAAGGAGAAGAAGAAGAAGGAGAAGAAGAAGGAGAAGAAGAAGATGAGAAGAAGAAGGAGAAGAAGAAGAAGAAGAAGAAGAAGAAGAAGAGAAGGAAGAAGAAGAAGAAGAAGGAGAAGAAGAAGGGAGAAGAAGAAGGAAGAAGAAGAAGAAGAAGAAGAAGAAGAAGGGGGGGGGGGGTGCTGATGTACTTTCCTACTTTCCTTCAGGTGGACAGCGGAGACACTTAACAGGAGCTGGGTTTAATATGCAGGGGAAAACCCTTTGGGCCAGCAGCGAAGGAGGGAGCGAGCACGCGCGCTTACATGTGCACGCGCGCACATAAAAACCACAGCACACACACATTCTGCAGCTCCATCCATCTCTCTCCTCTCTTCTTCTTCTTTTTTTTTTTGTTTCTTCCTTTCTTATGCGCGCTCATGTGCGGACACACGCACACGCAGCAGGTTTGTGTATAAACACACATCCACGCGCACACACACAAAAACTGCACAACCTCCATCTCATGCGCACGCGAAACGCACGAGCGCGCAAAGAACAGAGCCTACAGAGACCCACACAAACTCTGCAGCCCGCCTCTCTCTCTCCATCACACACACACACACACATATATACACAAAACACACACTAGCACGCACGCGCTCTCTGCACCCCCTCTCTTTCCAGCATTAGTCAATAGAGTCAGGATACATAAACCACCCACCAGTCACCCAAAGCATCTCCCAGCCAATCTCCCTCTGCCGCTCTGCAACAGCACAGATACAACCTGCAGCATCTACAGCAACAAAACCAGACTGATTCAACATGAAGCATCTCCAAACCTGCACAACACACACACACACACACACACGATTCTGGGTTAAACAGCGCATCCAGCGTGTTTTTAAAAAAATCACTTCAGCTCAAGTGATAGGAAGGTGTGATGCACAGTCAGGACATGTGGGAGGGAGCGTTTCTCATAATAACACAAGAACCACAGAAACAAATCTTCTCCATGAAACCACATCTGACAGACTGCGGAGAGACTTCACATTTCAGTGGAAAAAAAAAAAAAGATGTCAAAGTGCGTGTGAAAAACCTCCAGCAGCTCCGCTGCCTCCTCTTCAAACTGATGTTCCACATTATGGCCTTCGTTCAATGTTTTTTGGTTTGGAAAAAAGCGGGTTCATGTTGATTACAGGCAGAACCGAGGGCTCGCGTTCAAACGGCGACACCGGCGGTTAATTAATCAATTATGGACGCTCACAGGTGTGGATCCGCGGATTTTAAAGCCAAAGAAAAGAGAGATAACAGTCGATGTTTGGTGTTTCTTACCTTTTTTCGGAGACCCTCTCTCTCCGGTCTGTGCGGGAAAAAGAAAAATAACCGTCGCTCTCCTCCAAATTAACGATTAGTCCCTTCTCCCCGGGGGTCTCGCGCACCTCACGTGCGGCGGTTTCTCACTCCGCTCCTCTCTCTCGCTCTCTCTCTTTCTCTCTGCGCGGATCTGTCTGTCCGTCTCTGCTGCTTTCTCTCGCGGGATTTCCTCCTCCGCCTTCCTCCTGTCTTCTCCTCCTCTTCCTCCTCCTCCTCCTGCTCGTTCTTCTCAGCTAGTCCTCCTCGCGCCACCTGGACGGAGGAGACGGGGCGGCTCGCGACGCGGCTTCTGCTCGTGGTGATGCTGCTGCTGCTGCTTGTCCGCGAGACCCATCCTCATGTCTGCTGCTGCTCAAGGAGGAGAGGAGGGAACTGATCTCTCTCTCTCTCTCAGTTCTGGATCTACAGGTGATGGACAAATATTTTTCTGCTGCGCCGGCGGAGCTCACAGCTGCGGCTCCTCGCGGGGCGTCCTGTCTCCTGGAGCGCGCATCGGTGACTGCGAAGTCGCTGGTTTGAAACCGGCAGGAGAACGTTCCCTCCCCACGTTTCCTCTCCCTTTCCTGACATAAAATGGTAAAATACGAGCGGAGGGAGAAGTATCCAGACCCTTTACTTAGCCCGAGTAAAAGTACCGATACAGCAACGTAAAATACTCCGTTACAAGTACGAGTCCTGCATGAAAAACCCTAGTGGAGTAAAATTCAAGTACTGGTTTTATATAAGAAGATGATACATGCTGAAGCATCAGTGTGAAAGCAGCAGGTTACTGCAGGTGGAGCTGGTTTTAACTACTTTATACAGTTTATTATAAACAGAGATGCCATATAAATCTGAGGGGTCGTCAGATGATTATTTCAGGGTTCTCCATATCATTCTAAGGCTTGTGAGGTGCAGAAACACAGACCACCTTTGCCAAATTAATCTAAAATCATTGTGAAGAGCAAAAATAACTAGAATACTTGTCCCAGATCTAATGGTTGTCTTTGGTTTCCAATGGACTTCTTTAGTCAGTTTTGTCTTTAAATTACCTCCTCTACATTTTCCAGATATTTAAACACATACATGCTGATAACATCAGTCCAAAATCGTGTTAAAGTTTGAATTTTTAATTTAAAAAAGTAAAATTCACCAAGAGGAGGATCCTTGAACCCTCATACCAACACCTACTTCCTCCACAAACTAAAGGAAAATGCTCCGATTCACTAAAGTTCTGATTCAGTTTTCAGATTTGAAATGAAACCATCGGAGAAGTTTAGAGGGAAAAATCACTGTTTGATGGAGCTGTTAACAACTCTCAGACATCTGAATGTGACCCCACTGTTTTCTCGAAGACGTCAGAAGTCAGAAAGGCTGGAAACCACCAGTTTAATCTTTGAAAGTGTGTTGTATTTTTAAAAAAGTTGTATCATCCACTGTGTAAAATCTACAATATTAGTACAATATTCGTCTGTTTACAAGAGCTACAAAAGTCTAAATAAGTAATTTATGTATTTAAAATGGCCTATTTCTTCTAAGGCTAAAGAGTTTAAAATTATAAATATTTACTATCCTGCTGCAGAAATTTTAAAAACAAGGAGTCTGAAACTATCAAATACATATTATTCTCCATCAACGTGCTGGTGGTGTTACACCTCTTCAAAGGCAGCTACATTAAGTTACCATACCCCTCCACTTACCTGTGTTTAGAGACGTTTGTCCGTGCCTCTCTTCCTGCTAATTAGAGCTGTCAATCACTGCCGGGGGGCGGGTCCCATGTGCACAGGCCACCTGGAGGTAGCAGAGTGCAGTCTGAATGTTGAGGAGGCTTTGAGGCAAAGGTCCAGATGGACCTGTGCTGAAAGTAAATGATGACCTCGGGTAGTTCGTGAAGGGAAGGTGGAGAAGTGGCTGGTTTCCTGGACTTTAAAGTAGGGGGAACAAACTGGCTGTACATACTTTCTTTTACCATTTGTTTGGTTGCAGCCCTCTGAGTTTTTCTTTTCACACAGATTTTATATCTTGTGTATTCCCACGCCTGTTCACAGCAATACTGCCAATCTGAGTTGCCTCGAGAAAGTTGCCCATATTATTTCACCTTGACAGACGAGGAAAAACCCTCAGGGAAGCAACACTGCAGAGCAGCACGTCCAAAGGGCAGAAAGTGAGAAAAATAACTTCAGTGTTTATCTGCTGCTGTGATCAACTGTCACTGGTGTAGACTCTGTACGTAACCTTTTATCTGCTTTATATTATTTTGATAGAAAATCTGAACTTTGGTTTTGACGTTTAAAATATAAACAAACAATTTTCGAGGCTGACCCCATAGGTCGTCTGTGCAGCAGCTTATTACAACCCCTGGTTACGTTTTATTGTTTGGCGACCCCTGGTGGCCATAGTAATAATGACAGGAGCAAAAGAGGAAGTCAGGTGACGTAGCATAAGGAGTAAGTGTTAGGAGGAGGACAGCAGAGGTCTGCTAATCTTAAGGAAGTACTTATTTTAATCCAAACCAAGGCCTTTTCTCACGCATTTCTTGCATCTAAACCTTAGCAAACCATGGCTGTCCTGTAAGCTTAACTTCCTGTTTATTACTGTAACCATGGCAACTAAGGTCTGGCACACCGGCCACCACTGGGGGTCCTATTTCAGGAGATGCTCCAATTCGTTGCAACAAAAGGTAGGGACAGGTTGGAGGACTTTCAATTATAGACAGTCTGTGGAGTTTGCTTACATTGTTTTTCACTGGTGCACTGCTGCCACCAGCTGTTGGTCAGTGGAACTGCATCAGCAGGAATACGTTGCCCACATGCTCAGAAGACACTGTTCTACGAAGAAAAACAGCGTTTTTGCTGTTTTCAGGGTTGAAGTTGCTAGCTCAGAGGTCAAGAAAAACTGCTCTACAGCGCCACTAGTGGTTAAAAAAAATCACCTCCATTTTGTCGATTATTATTATCATATTATGACTTGACAATTATTTAAAATTCTATTTTTTTCCTACTAAAATAGAAAAAAGTCATTACACTTTCACCAAATTCTTGAATGCACCACTGATATCGCACATTACCAAGCACTGTGTAATGGTACGGGTCATCCAACTACTCCAAATACACTGTCGTAGTGAATTCGCTGCATGTACTAATCTTGTCTGGTGCTAAATGTTGCAAAGGGAATGAATGAATGCCTTTGTGTGTCTGTTAGTGTGTGTGTTTGTGCATGGGAACACGTATAATCCATCATAACACAGACACCTGGAGCCTGTGCCATTACTCCTGCTTTGGTCTGGACAGTGTGTGTGTGAGTGTTTGTTCTGCCCAGTCTGTGGGAGTCTGTATCCATGGGACACCTGATTCAATTACTGTATCATCATGACGAGATGAATGGAAAGGCAGGGAGGAGGGGAGGAAAAGGGGGAGAGAGAGGGAATAAGAGGAGAAGGAGGGGAAGAGGGTGGAGTTAGAAATAAGGCAAAGAAGGAGGACACAAAAGAAGTGTGGATAGACTTTAGAGAGGACTAAAAAAGTAATCAAGGATGGATGAGAGGGGCAGAAAGGAGAGGTTAGAAGAGAGAGAGAGTAGAGGTGGATGAGTAAGAGCAGGAGAAGAAAGGAGAGGGAGGGGGGAGAGGAAATGAAATGAAAAGAGAGATAGATGAGAGAGTGGAAAGATGGAAGAGAGAGCGCGAGAGGGAGGGAGGATTGTTCATTTGTGAGTATGTGACATTTTCCAGGACAGCAGCTTGTTGAAGTGAAAGTGTTGTGACGAAAGTCTGTACGCCAGAGTGTGTGTGTGTGTGTGTAGAATTTGGCTCAGATGGATCAGTCTGAGCTTAATCAGTGTCTACACACACATACAAACTATGAACCATTGAGGTATGCTACCATATAAGCAGAAGACAAAGAAGACAGGCTGTGCTTTAATAATGAACGAGGTGTGTTTTGTGTGTAACTCCACATCCATCTCACCTGTATTTGACCTTAGCAGAGGTTTGCTGTTCAGAAGTCCTTATTCATCACTGCTATCATCCTAAAAATATATTTTAGTGCATAAAAATATTCTACTGTGAATAATAATTGTGTTTTTCTACATAAAAGTAAAAAATTAATCCACCTTTTTCTTCCTCATTGAAAAATCCAGAGTCTATGGTCTCCTACTCCTCTACAAAAATCATTCTAATACAATATCTAATTGCGGACAGAGGTGCCCAAACTTTTGCATCTATATAGGCATGCTGATCCTTCATCTCCCCCTGCTGGTGAATCTGTTTACTGCACCACATAAAGTCCACAGTCCAGTTCCACACCTTCTCATTTTACCCTTCAGATCTTTGCAGCCTGCACACACAACTGGCTAGCTAGATTACATTATGCCAGACACCTCAGCGTCATAAAATTGTTTCTCATGACATAATAATGCAGATGAAAGACTTAAAAGCTCTTAAGAGATGGATCGCCAGTGTCTCAGGACCAAATAATTCAGTGTGTCAGCAAAGCCCTTCAAAGTTGTTTTGATTTGGATTACATCCTTATTCATTTAGAAAGATGAAAACATTTTTTCCACTAATTATCATTATACTGTATATTATATTATTGGCCAGGAACTCCTTAATGTTAACTAGGTAAGATTAGCATTAGCAACAGCTGAGCTAATCTTGCAAGTGCAACCAACAGGAGAAAACACTACCTTTACAAAGATTATTACCAATCTTGAAGAGGCACAATACTGAAATACCACTTATAATTTCTCCAGGGACACTCAAGTCATAGCACATACAAAAAATAATAATTTTGGTGACCATAGCTTTAAATCCCGGTCAGTGGGCAGTAGCATAACCTTTAATGCATGGAAGTTAACTTCTTCTGTGTTTGTCTGCCAGTTTCTCTTCCAATGACTCTTAATTTGTCTCTCCTGCCAAAGTGTATTAAAAATAATGCATTTGCAAATATGTCTTGAAAATGTCTCAATAGTTAACTCATTGGGGACCATAACTATAGATTGTTTTAGACATTTAAATCAATGACCAGGACTTGGTATCTTAACTTCTCGTTTCAGGTTCAACCAGTGGATTTTATCAGCATTTAAACGGCTACTGTATGTAAACTTTTTCACAGTACACACACCTTAATCTAACCTACAGGATAAATAAGGACAGCGCTGAATGAACTGAAAAACTTGTCCATGTGTGTTTAGCTACTACATAGCCTTTGTGAAATGCACAGTAGTTATGTCTAAGCAAAGTGTTAGTGTTTTGTTGTTAGCATAACTAAAAAAACGAACCAGGCAAACCAAACAAATTAGGAAATAAGCAATGATTTTACTTGATATCCAACACAGGAGCATGCATGCACTTCAGGTACCAACACAGCTTTTAAATGGAGTCATAGTACATTATCTATGGGCTGAATACCCACTTCAGAACATCATCATCACAAATACAATTATAGAATGTCCTTCTTCCAGTTCTGTTGTGGTTGTATTTTCCCCAGATGGGTGTCCAGTTTGTGTTGAGTAGTGGAGAGTCTGATGGAAAGAAAGAGCCTCCTAAGCACATTGAGGGATGTGGGTAGATGAGATGAGTCCGTTGCTGGTTAGGCTAGTTTAGTATAGTTTGCGCAAACGTTTGCATTACTTGTGTTCCAAGAAGATGCATATTGTCCAGTTTACATTGTTCATTAATGGCCATAGTTTGTGTTTAATCAGCTGAATTGTGCAACGTTGGCATGCTACTTTGCAGACTTGTGGGGGCTGGAGGTCAGGAGATCAAGGCAGTGTGCAGGGTTTGGTGAGCTTAGGTGAGGCCACAACAATCAAAGCTTCCTGAAGGTTGGATATGTGACAAACAAAAAACAATTAGTATAAAGCAACCAAAGAATACAAAAAGTGGATAATATATCTGAGAAAACACACCTGTAGACATCATGTGGCACAGACTCATCTTCTTGGTACAGCCTGGTCTTTGTCTTCTTCCAGTACAGAACAACTTCTCAGGGTCAGGGCCTCCCTCGCTGATTTTTCTGGGGTCTCAGGAATCTGCTAAACCGACTGCAACCTCTGTCACCATATGGGGCTTGGGCATCTTCCAACTATTCATCTAAAAGCATTACATGCCCACAGTATTAAGTTTCTAATTCAAGTATGTCAACAACAGGTAACTGAGTAGAAGCAAATTGTAAAACATGGTGACAAGTTGATACACTTGACACATCAATTTGGTTTCCAAAGCCACCGTTGCTGTCAACCTCATCGCTAGTAGATTGAAAATTAAGGAAATATACCCAAATCAGGTGTCCAGAAGCTTCAGATTCCTATCAGAGGTATCGGATTTGTCTCTTTCTGCCAGGTTTACTCCCTCCCAGAGCCCAAAGCTTCCTGAAGGTTGGATATCTGACAAAAATAAAAAAATAAATAAAAATAAATTAGTATATAAAGTGACCAAAAAATACAAAGAAGTGGATAATATATCTGAGAAAACATACCTGAAAACATCACGTGGCACAGACTTATCTTCTTGGTACAGCCTGGCCTTCGTCTTCTTCCAGTCCAGGACAACTTCTCTGGATCAGGGCCTCCCTCACTGATTTTTCTGGGGTCACAGGAATCTGCTGAACCAACTGCAACCTCCGTCACCAGATGGGGCTTGGGCATCCTCCAACTATTCATCAAAAATATTACAATGAGACATACTGTTGTTCCTGTAATTTATCTAACAATGCCTAACTAGGGCCAGCCTTTTCAGCACAAGTATTAAAACTTGTATTAGAGCCAATTTGTGTCTGATTTAAATTGACAGGACCCTTGAGACAGGGCTGAATTGTCAGAACTGAATAAGGGTGTGAGTGCTACAGTTGACCTTTTTGCTAAGGGATTTTGGTGTCTGGAATTCTCTGATAATACTGGAGAAAACTCCCTAATGTCCTCTCCCTGGGTCATGCTCAGCCAAATATTTAAGATTACAATCTGGTTTGACATGTGATGTTACTTAGCTCCTGAATCTAGATGCCCTGAGGCTCAGTACATCTAGGTTTGTCACTTGGATGACAAAAACTATGGCATTTAATCCTTTGATTTCACCTTTTGTTTGACTATTTAATTTACAATTCAACATGTCTGTCTATAGGCCCCAAACACAAAGCTGGAAACCTGTTAAGATGACCAAGCAGGATTTGACACGTCTGAACTACATGCTGGATGGGTGGATAGCATCTGAAACTCCCTCACCCCCACACCTTTCCAGCATCAGCTAACAGGTGCCTGTGTTGCCCATCATCTGCAGCTTTCCAGAATCAACTATCTGACTGACATGCATCACGCCATGACTGGCCAGTTCAAGAGTCATTCAGGACAAAGCTTAATCCAGTGTCCTGATTTGCTACACAAGAAACTACTATCACCTAGCTGGCTAGACAAAGTTCCCCCTTAGCTCCCAATTCTGCAGCCTCCCCAAAGTTCCTCTCTCTACATCAACCCTCATTTGCCTACACATCAAACAATCCCACTGCATTTTCCCCAGTTCTCCTTTTCTCATCATGCAGCTTTCCAACATTCAACTGCTGCTGTTGTCACATCTGCAAAAGGAAGCAGTTTCCTAACTTGGCAATTGTTTTCACATGTTTGGTAAGATGTGGCTGTAGACCATTGACAAAGCAGACAATTTGAAATCCTTGACCCCCGATACACCCAAATTCTTCAGACTCACACCATCCACAAGTGGTAATGTTAAATATACTTTCTTGCTAAATTTATATCCAATTGTAAAATGTGTTTTAGAGTAAACTCATGGCATACCATGGCCAGCTGATTCAAAAAACCAGAGGGATCCTTGTCTGGTTTTGGAAACTGCACAACCACAGCACAGAACTCAGTAGGAGTCTACATTCTATGTTGGTCATACATTACAATCAGGACAATTTAGGACAGAATCAGCAACAAGGTATAAATCTGGTCTAATTCTACTTACAGCACAGACTTCCTCACACACAGAGAAGAAGGGGAAGGAGAAAAGCCTTGCCTTCTTATGTGATGCGAGTCGACTCTGTTTACCTTGTTCTCTGTAGCGTTAAGACGTCCTAGCTCATTTCTGGTTGCGATTGCCAAATTTGGAGAAAATGAGCAAAAGTCTGCTCCAAATGTTGATGATTCTGTCAGGACAGAACTTAACATCCCAGGTGACTTAAGGTTGGTGTGAAGAGTCTGTTGAGCTATTTGGACAAATCAGAGTCAAGCACCTCAAGCTGACTGCTTTGTCAATGGTCTACTGCTATATCCTACCGAGCATGTAAAAACAATGCCAAATTAGGAAACCACCCCCTCTGCAGACATGACAAGAGCAGCAGTGAATGTTGAAAAGCCAGATGAAGAGAAAAGGAGACTGGAGTACAATGAAGTGAGACTGTTTATATGCAGCCAAACAAGAATTAATGCAGATGGAGTAACTTTAGGGTGGCTACAGAATCAGGAGTGATGAGAAACTCTGTCTAGACAACCAGGTGATAGCTGCTTCCTGTGCAACAAACCAGGACACTAGACTAAGCCTCATTCTGAATGGCTCTCCGAGCTGGCCAATCGTGGCATGAAGTGTGTCCATCAGATCGTCAATTCTGGAAAGTTACAGAAAATGGGTAACACAGATACCTGTTAGCTGATGTTGGGAAGGTGAGGGGGGAGAGTGTTTCAAATGCCATCCAACCATCCAATATATAGCTCAGATGTATCAAGTCCCACTTAGTCATCTTAGCAGGTTGCCAGCCATGTGTCTTGAACCTGCAGAAAGATGATGATATGCAAATTGGTCGAATAAAGAGACAAAATATTTGAACACTATACAGTACAAGGTTTTCACTATCCAAGTGACAAAGATACAGTAAAAGGAACAAAAGAAGTTGTAGAAGTAAATTCATTCACTTTATACAAGCTGTCACTCATTTAACACTACAGCTATCTCCTGTAAATATCTCCTGCCACATTAACAATGGCAATACTTCCATCTACCACAAGTACTCTCCCTGCAGCATCTGGCTCTAATTACAAACAAAACCT
This sequence comes from Lates japonicus, assembly GCA_033238685.1. Classification (NCBI taxonomy): domain Eukaryota; kingdom Metazoa; phylum Chordata; class Actinopteri; family Centropomidae; genus Lates; species Lates japonicus. The sequence continues at coordinate 238,631 of BRZM01000125.1, read as the reverse complement.
AAGAGTTCTAATCTGCCCAAAGACAACACCAACACCTTCTCTGTAATTCAGCCCACAGTATTAAGTTTCTAATTCAATTATGTCAATAACAGGTAACCAAGTAAGAGCAAATTAGTAAAACATGGTGACAAGTTGATACACTTGACATCAATTTGGTTTTCAAAGCCACCATTGCTATCAACCTCATCACTAGTAGGTTGAAAATTAAGGAAATATACCCAAATCAGGTATCCAGAAGGCTTCTTCAGATTCCTATCAGAGGTATCTGAGTTGTCTCTTTCTGCCAGGTTTACTCCCTCCCAGAGAGCCAAAACGCGCTACTGTCCGGTAACCATCTACCAAGCAAAACGAAAGGACAATCCCATGTACATATGAAACTGCCCAATTTATCCTGTGTCAGTTGTTGACACAGTGCATCTTAGTATTTGATGCAACCGTACCCTAGTGGCGTAACGCTTTGCAGGGGTGGAATAAAATTCCCCTGCTGGGAGGCCTCCCAATGTCGCGCATATAAATACAGATACAAAACTGAACGACGCCAGAAAAGGTTTTACTGGGGTCTCCAGTTGGAATTAAACTTGGCAGAGCAAAACAAGACAGCCTTTAACTTAAAAATCCATTTAAGTGTGTAGAACAATAAATATAAATTTGGTACGTGATGATTGATAGCAACACAACTGCATTGATATGTAGTATATGAAATTCTCTCACTTCGAACCTCCAATTAATCTACATCAACCTATATCATGAACCAGCACTATCTAAAGATGAAATAATGGAACCAGGAACCCCACTTATAGAACTGGCAATAATTTGTTTAATAAACCACAACAACTACTATACTGAGCAATGAGAATAAGGATCAAATTAAAAGCATTTACCAACTATGAATCATAAGTGATCTGAGCTGGCAATCACCTAACTTTCAAAGTATACAATAAGAGAAAAATAAGCAGTCTTCAACCAATCTGGGACAAAGATTTTCCCCCAGCAATCAGAGACACCCGACTATCAAAATGCCTGACTTTATACTTTTATTGGCTGTGTGTGACCCTAAAGTTTAGGTGGTAGAGACAAACAAAGAGACAGAATGTGGGAAAGATACAGAGAAAGACGAACAAAAAAACAAAAAAAAACAACAAAGAGACAGACACTGAAAAAGGGACAAAGAGAGACAAAGACAGCCTAACAAAAACAGACAAACCCAACAAAAAGAGATAAGGGTGGCAAGGACAGCACAGACATGGGGACATTGCTAAAACAGTAAGATTGAAAAAAAAAAAAAAAAGAAAAAGAAAAATACTTACTTGTTTTGAGATTGTCAGCCATCCAGGTCACAGTATTTCTAAGTGCTATACTAAGGCAACTGGACAGAACTAAAGAAGCATTTCAGATGAAAGGTCTTCAAGAACCCCGAGCAAGCCTAATTGTCTTTGAATAGCACTCAGAAAGATACTTACTTTTGGAGATACCTGAAAAAAAAGAGTTGTTGGACCAAAGTTGCTCCAAGCCAATTAGATGTATGGGAATAGATTGTCATGGCACAAGCCATGGTGGTCTAAGACAAATTTCTTTATGTTTTGGATATTAGTTCAATTGAAGATGAGTCATTTAAATCTTTTATTATATTGATAAACAATTTTAACATGTTTGTACTTATTGCTAATTATCTGTCAATGTTAATTTTGATATTTAATATTGGGTTCTGATTAGTCAGTTTGTCAGTCAATTAGTCCCTCTAACAAAGCCAATTTGACCATCAGTCTGTGAATCCAATAAAGCCAATCAGACAGACGGTTGGTCAGATACAGAGAGAAAGTCAGTGAGTCCAATTACGCTTTAATTTGAACGTCGGCTGTCCAGTAAAGCTAACCTGACAGTGAGTTGGCCAGACGCAGACAAAGACAGAGTCTTTCAAATCAAAGCTAAATTGTCAGACAGACACAGAGACGGACAAAGACTAACAAAAGACATAGTCCGCTAATGCTATCTCTGAATGTCAGACGTAAACAGACAAACACGCAAGACAGACAGTGTAACATTGTGCGGCATGTGTGCGTGTTTGTGACAGGTGGCAGGCAGCCTTAAATACAACAGGATAATTAAAAACAGTGGATAGAGTGCTTTTAGTATCAGTGTGTGTGCATGTGTGGCATGTTCATGTGAGAGGAGGAAAGAAAGGGTGGCACGGCATGTAATTACGCAAAACATGGGACTTACTCGTCAGAGATGTCTGCCCAGGAAAAATTAAACCGATTATACAAACTAACGGGTAAACGAACGTATAATCTTAAATCTTGAATGGACGTCGTCTTGGATGGATAAACGAGAGGGATAGATCGTAGATGGCACAAGCGTCAAGACAAACCAGTGAGGATAGAGAAGAGATGGCACTTATGTCTAAAATAAGGAAAGACTTAATCTCTTTGTAGGATGAAGGCTGAAAGGAAAGTAGTTAGTTGGCACGAAGTGCCCAGCAAAAAAAAAGCACCATTTGTGTGAAGTATGGATGAAGGCTGAAATGAATTTGTTAGTTTTTGCCTGAAAACACTACTTGTAGACTGTAGATCCACCAGGAGCTTCTGTTTGGAGATCCACCAGGAAAATGTTGAACAATGGAGACTCAGACTAACGAATGTGATGGACTGAAATGCAGCCATGCTCGACTTAATGCGCATAAAGAAAAAACAGAAGCAGACAGATGCTGTGCGATGACACGGCAGCCATTCAAAAGTTGAAAGACAGAAATAGAAAGTCACTACATTACAGCCCAGCTCTGACCTAACATTTACTATTTTAGATTATCTCAGTTACAAAAGAAAAAAAAAAAAACAGGTTAAGATTAGATTTTAAAGGATTAGACTGCTTATTTAAACAGCTATGATGTTTAGATGACCAGTCTAATCGTAAGAGATTCATAGATTTTTAATCGATTAGACTGATCATCTTAAACAGCTATGATGTTCAGATGACCAGTCTAATCGTAAGAGATTTATAGATTTTTAATGGATTAGACTGATCATCTCAAACAGCTATGATGTTCAGATGACCAGTCTAATCATATATCATATCACCTATTTGATGTTTGGATTTTAAGAATGGACGAACGGGGGCAAATTAACAGACCGAGAAGATGTTACACGGATAAACGAGGGATAGATTCAGGATGGCACGGCCAAGACAAACCAGTGAGGGATAGGAGAAGAGATGGCACGGCGGCCCAAAATAACAAAGAGACGCAGTCCTCTCTTTGTAAGAGGGAGGCTGAAAGGAAAGTGGTTAGTTACAGGACACAAAACTTAGCCAAAAAAAAAAAAAAAAAAAAAAGTAATTTTACGGTGTGAAGTATGGATGAAGGCTGAAAATGAATTATTATTAGTTTATATGCCCACAAAAAAAAAAAGGCACTTACTTGTGAAGTATGATGAAGGCTGAAATAGAATTTAATATTAGTTTTGCACGCAAGCCCAGCAAAACCCAGCACATAGTGGAAAAAAATACACTTACTATTGTAGACTGTAACTCCACCAGGAGTTTAGAAACTCTCCAGGGGGAAAAAATGAATGGATACCATGATGACAAATGTACGGCCTGAAATGCAGCTGTTGACGGACGAACGGGCTGGCCTGAATGCAGCCATGGACGACGAACGGGCGGCCTGAAATGCAGCTAAGTTGGACGGATGAAACAATGGACTGACTGGCCTGATGGCCAGAGTTGTCCACTGCAAAGGATTAAAAGCGTCTTTCCTTAACATTAAGTTCATGGGTTAGTAAAAATTATTATTTTTAAATGTTAATGATATAAGCCGACTGTGTAAATGTGTTTGAGTGGTGGTGATGCATTTGGCAAGAAACCTAATTCAGTGAAAGAAACAGAGACAGCCCCAATGGATTTATTCTAGTCTAAAAACAGTAAAACAATAAATCTAGAGTAAGACTGAACAATATGCAAAAATTGCAGCTTAATATTATAAAATGTGATTACAATAACATTAATTGTTCAGCCTTAATATAGAGGCAATAGATAAGTGTGTATGGGCAGCCACCTAAGAACATATTAAAAAAATTTAAGAAAAATAGGGTACTTACCAATTGTAGATTTACTCACAGAAACGTTAGTGCACACACACCTAAAAACTTGATATAGTCATGACAGCCAAGACAGTCTCTTCATTACACAGCCAACAGGCCAAATTAGAGAGTTCTGACTTGAACTCAACATTACAAAACCTTTCCACTCTTATCATTTACTACAGCTCCAGCCAAATCATTGTACAAAACTTCCTGCCTTATATACCAAGCTAATAGAAATTCAAAATTCAAGGGACCAACAGACCATCTGCCTTGAATGAACATAAACTGACTTCACAGAGCCCTGAGAGGAAATTTCTAGCCTTGACCAAACATCCACTATTCCCAATACAACATCACTAGTTTAACAACAAAATAACTTAAACTAGAATTTTTCACTACCTATTTATTAAATAAAGGAATACCCCCCATCTACAGCTTCCAACCATTCTGTAGTCCTCTAAATAACCTCACTATAAACATCAAAAGACTGCTAATGCTCTAATTTCTGACCATGTTGGGAGGCCATCCTTCCAACACACCAAAAGGTCAGCTTATCTGCTCAATGAAGAGGGGGAAAAATCAAGGAAAATAGAAAGACAAACAAGGAGAGACAGACAGAGGCCATTTTGGACGAATCGCTAATAATTGGGTGGCCATGTTCGAATTGAATGCCAAGACTATGTTGGCTAGACGGACGGTCATATGTCAAAAAATTTGAGAAAGTAGCATAGCATGCTTTTTAGAGTCATGGCATGCTAAATACACAAAACATACAGCACCTCCAACAAGGCATGGAGAGAGAGGGGAGGATGTACAAGTCAGTTTGAGTGCATGTGTGTGTTTGTGAGAGTTAAGGCGCAGCCATCCAAAACCATGCAAATAAAAATGAGTCTTACTGGTTCAGGATCTACCTGTGGGGGTGGGGTGGGGGGAGAAAAAAAAAAGGAGTTTAGAATAAGTGAATCAAGCCTCCAACAATTACCTAACTCTTGAAATTCACTAGTATCTATGTGTAGGTTTAGAAAACTTGATATATCATATAATGATTTGCATCATTGTATGATGCAAAGATCTGTTAAATGATTACCTCTAAACATTAACATTAATAAGCCCAACAGGAACCACAATACACCTGACAAGCAAATGACATTGTTATTTATGCTAACTGTAGCTATTATTGGCATTGCAGCAATTTTTACCTTTCACAGGGAAGTAGTTTTAAAGACAAGACTTCCTCCTGGCATCTTTTCCTCACACCTTACAGGAGTGACACACTGTCCTATTTATTAAAAAAAAAAAAAAAAAGTGTCACTTAAACCTTGAAATATACCTTAAGTCTGTGTGGTATTTGAGAGGTAAGAGGCACAAAACAGGTGGAATATCATTAATCAAATGACTCAGTTTGAGAACAGACATCTTAAAACCATGTTTAGTGCAGTGTGAAGTACTTATACTGGTGATTTCATCAACAGGAGCAAATTAAATGCTAGAGAAAAATGAAACCAATAGCAGGATCATGCTTATTCTATAAATAACAAAGTCTGACAAAACAGGAATTCCCATCTCCTCATAGAACACAGAGTTAAGTAAAATACCACTGTTTGATCAGTTAACGTCAGTTACTGTGTGGTAGGCTCACTTATATTTAAATCATTATAACACAAACCAACAGATCGAGGCAATGGTTATCCAGGAACTGCATTATGCTTGGTAAAATTGCTGTTTCGTTAGTAGCACTGTGGTGATAAATAATTATATTTCTGGTTAAAAGGGTTTTACTTTGAATAAAAAGGATGTCTGTAGGAATCCTATGCATAACATTGTCAGACAAAGCACTTTAATAGACATACATTGATGCACCAATGCTCAGGTGGATTACAATGTAGCACCACGGTATGGTGAAGGTGACCTGTTCAATCCCAATTGTGTAGGTCATTTCTTTCCATTTATTTGATTGCCTCGGCTATTACGGTTGGTGAGTCGATAATTAGATTAAATATACGAACCAATAAACCCTTTCTTGTATATATTCATCTACAGAAAATAAAATAAATAAGCTAAACAAATAAAGCAGTTTAGAAAATTATTGTATACCATTATACGCCGTAAAGCTTAAGGGCTTAGCCTTTTGCATTGTGCTTGAGCATGAAATAAGCCTAGTCGTTTATCCAATGTTTTCTCTCTCTGAATTTAATCCGTTCATGAGTAAAAAACGGTTTATGCATTGCGGGGTTAATCCCGTGTCCCTCTGAGCAGTAGTTTTTTCCTTTTTTTTTAATTCTGCCAATCTATTTAAATATAAGCTTAATAAAACAGGACATAACATACTGCAAAGCTTCCATTTCATCATGAAAAGCTAAACATCTTACTCCAAACAAACAAGAAGTTGCAACTTTCCGAGTTTGGACACGCCGCACCGCCGGCATTTAGTGACATTAAAGCCATACTGCTGCCAAATTAGGTACATCTCTTACCTTTCTGAATAAGATTCACGCCCTCCTGGGTTGTTGATCGCGACGTCCCGTGTTCCCCATTTGAAACATCTACCTCCTCAAGCTACTCACCCCATCTCACCCTCCTGCTCTCGCTGCCCACCCTGGCACCTACTTCTAATTCCCCAGCCTCCTCATCTTCCTCCTCTTTTTGTTTTATTTCTGCTCCTCCTTCTTCCCTCAATCACATCTTCATCCACCTCCTCTTACATTTCTCCCATTAACCGTTCGCGGTAAGTGTCAGCCGTGACGTTCTGGTTAAACTGTAGTTACCTCGCCGACCCGCTTAGCTTTGGTAGTGGCAACAAATTAGGCCTGTAATGTATGTGCAGCATATGAGTGAGTGAGGTTTAATGTGCCATACATTAGGTGTTTCAAGTGTGTATTTCATGTGTATATGCATTTATGTGAGTGGATGGTTTATATCCATGATAAAGGGTAGTTGTGTCAGGAGTGAAATTATTTCAGTGATGATGAAAGTGGCTTGGCATGGACTTGAGACGGCAGGAGGGGGGAAGCAGAAGCGTTAATTAAATCTCTTCGCCGCGGTGATTGTAATGATCATTCGGCTGTAGGGAAGAGATCAGCCAAGAAAGCAACCATTATCATCTGCTGCAGTTGGTCCGGGTTCAGCCCAAGCTGCTCACTTCATGCTCCGATAGTCTCACAAACCTTCAAAATGCCAGGGATGGTTTAAGAGAGTTTGTGACAGAAGAAGGCAGGAAGAAATTAAGGGCGATAATGAAGGAAGGAAGGTGTGACAGTGTTGGTTATGCACTGGGTTTGAAGACATCTGTCCCCTTTAATGTTCAGATCTTGTTGTTAAGTTTGTGTTACCTGTTTCTCTAAACACCATTTTTCATTCATATTGTTCAAAACCAACTGGTCATCAACAGCTCCAGTTGTGGCAAAAGAAATGGATTATCAAACTTTAACAGCCGAACAAGAATAACAGCTGAAATTACAGATGGTCCTTCACTCTGGTCAGTTAACTGCCTGTGTGTCCTTGGAATTGACCTGTGGATATTGAAATTGTATACTTTGGTGCTTATAGCTGTGTGAATTTTGCAGATATCAAATACAATACCAACACATTCCATCATCCATCAATCCATCCATTTCTGCCTTTTTATCCAGGGTTGGGTTGCAGTGGCAGCAGGTAGTCAGACTGCCCCTCTCGCCAGCAATGCTTTCAGTTCCTCCTGGGGACTAGGGCGTTCCATGGCCAGATGAGATGTGCAGTCTCTGCAGTGTGTTTCACAGGTCTACCCTGGGCCCCTCCCTACCAGTTGGATGTGCTCTGGAAGCATCACGATCAGATGCCTGAACCACCTCAACCGACTCCTTTTGATAAGGACAACCAGAAGTTTACCTACATCCCTGCTTATTCAGTTTATTTTATCCTAGAATAAGTGCAGCTTTAATACTTGGTTCAAGCGGCCTGATTCTGTGTGTATCCAGTGCACCTGGCTCTCCTTACTGGTGGCCTCTGGGATGTGTTCAAATGTTCGCCAGCCCAGTATCTTCAGCAGAAGGGCAGAGTTGAAGAAAAACAATAACTCCATGATGTCTTTACATAACACCATAAAGCTGGTCTCATGTGAATGAAGAGACTTTGCAAGGGTAATTCGGCCGGCTGGGATTAGAAAAGCAGTTTCTCTGCCTCTTCGTTTCCATCTTCCTCCTTTTCACTCCCTCTTTTTATTCCTCTCCAGAATTTCCTCTCCTCATGCTTATTCTGTCCTTATCCTCCTCCTCCTCCTTCTCCTTCATCCCTTGTTCTATCCCCGTGTCTCTTTCTCTATCTGTGGGCTTTTGTGTAAAAGCAGAATTGGATTAGGCCAAAGTCACCTTGCCCTCACTTCAGCTCTCCAGGTGAAGGGCGCACAAAAACACACAAAAGACACACATGCACAGTCTTCTATCTAATCTAAGGATTCTGTCTCTTTCATCTCTGAACCACACACTTGTAGAGACTCAAGGGAGGCTGAGTGAGTTAAGTATGACCCTGACGGAGGGGAAGGGAAATTACAAAAGCTTTGGAAAAAAAAGAGCAAAGAAGATTTCTGGTGTGCTCATTTCTCAAAGTGTAGGTGAAGGCATTTCCACAGATATCTTTCTTTTGCCAGGGACAGGTGGAGATAAACTACTGTGCAGGATGACGTTATAATAAAGCAGATAGGATTTATAAAAGGGGTGGGGAGGGATTTCCCAATATCAGTGGCCCACGTGGTGTGATGTCTATGTCCCCAGTGAGGCAATTTCACCAACTGTTGTTTGTTTTCATTAGATATTTTCTTTTGAGCTCCAGACATATCTCTGTTTGGGGCAGTCTTTTCAACCACCTCTGTGAAGAGTTTTAGAGTCATTGTTTTGGTTTATGGCCCACAGCTTTCACCCACAGTAGGCAAACCACCATTAACAGCGAGCAGACATACTGAAATATGTGCATATTAAACATATATATCAACCAGGTGACCAGAGACATGACTCTGGACAGAAAAAGCAGAGATGTCAAGGTCATCCTGGTTTCTTTGCTGTGTTTGATATGTTGGAGGGAAGAACAGAGATCACTTTGGTGATGTCCTTGATGCCTATGTGAGTTTTTGATATTGCTACGCAGCCAACATTAGCATTAACAGCTGTTTACTTACCAGTCTGAAAGTGTGTCAAACATCAAAACAATGTTAACTCTTGATTTGCTTGGTTTCTAACTACTTTTTCTTCTGTTGAGGATTATGCGCTAACCAACTAGCCAGGTAACCCATCCATCTCATAATATAATTTTTGTAATAGTGAGTCATAGTAGCGTCAGTCTGCACTGGGATATATTCAACCTTGTCTTGTAAATGCATCGATAGCTGAGCTCTTGGTATATGGCATATAATTAATACTAACATTGGCTATCTTGAGGATAGCAAAATTGTACCAATAGCACCTTTAGTAACACTTTCAATTTTAATTGAGTTAAGGTGACATTCTTTCAAGAGTGTTGACCCAAATGGTGGATACCCGGCTGGTCTGCAAAAATTAATTTTAGAGGTGAGGAAAAAGGAGGCAGAAAAGAGTTACTTGCGTTTGAGTGAATAGATTCTATTTAGTTGTGTTCTCTTTTATTCTGGCTTCCACCTCCAACACAAAAACATCCGTCCTCCTTTCACTGAGCTGTTCAACAGATTAGCGGCCCATCCCGAAAATGCCACCGCACCAATCCCATCATGACTTCCTGTGCCCACTTACTTTTTCATCCGTCTCTCTGCCTGGACTCTGCTCAGTGTTTGATAACAGTGCTAAAAAAGATGAGGTGTGGAGGAGGGAGTGTTCTGTCAGATGAATGCTGTTTCAATTTTCATTTCCACAGGAGAGGACACACACGATGAGGTAGAGATGGCATAGAGATTGAGGTGTGTGTGGAAAGAGAAGGAGGAGAAAGAGGCTAGAATATTAAATAGAGTCAAACGAGCGGATACGAGAAACAGAAGAGGCAATTAAGTTCAACTAAAATTCTTGGGCAATAATCTCATTGGCTCGCGTTGGTAGCTGCTGAGAGCTAAAAAGCCTCAAAAACAGTATTTTGGGAGTTAGCTTCAGTGAAAATGTTGAGGATGCAGCATTTAAAAAGACTTAAAGAATATATTTTTAACTGATTATACTTTCTGTGTGAGCAGTTAGCCATGTTTAAAACACACAAGCTTTCTAAGGGCTGGTATGACCAGAGGTCACTGGTGGTTTGGCCACATTCATCACACTCATTTAGTGAAAATAAAATAAACCATGTCTCTCTTCCTGTTCATATTTCTAGATTAATCTTGGGTGCACGTTGTGAAGTCTGACTGTGTGCGGGAAGATTGTGACCTCTAAAATAGCCACCAGATGGCGACAAAGGCCTGCAAATATCATTACTCTCTTGGTGTGTTCCTGCATGTGTCAAGCACAGTCTGCTGAGAGTATATTCAAATCCAAACACTTACTTCTATATATGTCTCCTGTGTTTCTTTCAAATTCCCTGTTTTAATCATTTAATTTTCTGTGTGGCCACGCGATGCTAACTGGGGGCAGCAGATGAACATAGAGCTCATAATTTGGTTTTAGTGATAGGGTTTTTAGATTTATCAGATTTATCAAGAGGAAAGAAGTTTTAAGTGTTCTCTTAAGTGCACAGTGTCTGCCTCGAACTCAAACTGGAGGAAGGTTCATCAGTACAGGACCCTGATAGCTGAAAATCTGCCTCCCATTCTGCTGGAAACTCCAGAAACACAGAAAACAGCATTCTGAGATCGTGAGTATGCTACTGGGATTGGCAAAGGCTTCTGCCTCAAAGCTCTTTAGGTACAATGGTACCTGACCATTAACGGCTTTGTAGGCGAAGAGGAGGATTTTGTTTTCTATTCTAGATTTTGCCTCCAGAAAGCCAGTGTAGAGATGCTAACACAGGAAATATGATCTGTAGGTCAACAGGTCAGCTGCACTGGTGATGGTTGAGCGATGTCTTTAACCTTGTCACAGCAACTTGACATTTTCACCGACTGGGGAAACCCACAGCAAAAGAAACAATAGGACAATCTCACTGGGATCTGATAGTGTACCACAACAAAGGCAGACAAATCAACGAACAAAAACAATCCTATTAGCCGAGGACATTGATCTGAAGTTGAATGGTCAACAAACACTGTTTTGCGTCTTTAAAAATTTGATGTTATTAATGTGCAGTCCTCCCACAGGTTTACAGGTGTCATTTGTCGATCAGTTTGTCACCAATTATATGCAAATAAAACATATGTCTGAATTTGAATAGAGACTGGAGCTGCAGTATACAGCCAGTACAATTACATCTAGACGAATACTCAGACTCAAAGGTGAAGACACAAGGAGAAGCTCAGACACAAATACAGATAGTTGATGTTTTGTTATTTCTTAAATCCACGTTCTGGAAAACTGAAAACTTTTTCTAACTGTTTGCACAGTTGATACAGTATTTTATAAATTCTGTGGTTTTCCCATAGACTCTTGGCAAAAACTTTCAAGGGGTGCTGAGCTGATTTTGAACATAAAAGTAAGTACCACTCATCCTGCATGTGAAAACTATTGTATAACATCTTCTATGTTTCTAGAGGAGAATTCTAAGGATTGTCCAAAGGTTTCTACAGTCATCTACAGTCTTAAGTTCTGCTGTTTAAAGAAAACATGTATTATTAAGTGAGGACATGGAGTTTTTAAAGCAGTGGGAAAACAGTGAGAGAAAAGGTAGTGGGCCTTTGGAACCTTGACTCCAGACACTGATGATAAAAGAGTGGTGAAATGAATTAACAATTAACAACTGGTTGATGCCGACATGTAGTTGCAGACCAGAAGTGGTTTTAATGTTGTGGCTGCTCAGCGTATAAAATATGAAAAAAAGAAAGAAGGATTGATGAACATGCAGAACGTGTCATTTATAAATTTTCTCTCTTTCTCTTCCAGATATGTCAATAACATCCTCCTCCTCCCCTCCTCTTCTCAATGACTCCTTCTTCAGCTCACCTTTCTCAGTAACTCCTCTCTTTCTTACGTATCATTGCCCTCCTTGTCAGACCAGCTCCTTCATTTTTCAAGCACTACAGCATCCACGCACATCACCACTCCTCCCTCCCTCTCTGTCCTTCATCCTCTACCTGGGTCTCCAAAACCTTGGCTCAACAGCATCCCCTCCTCCTCCTCCTCCTCAGCAGCAACAATGAGTCACTCAGGCCTGCTTCACCTACCACATAGCGTCATGGAGCTGGTTGGTGTCTTAAAACCTTACTCTCTCCTCTAGTAGTGTGTCTTCATGAGAAGATTTAAACATAATATGGGTGAGTGTGTCAGTCTTATAGGCATGTAGCTGGTATGGAGGGGGATGTTATTCACATTCTGACCTGTGGAGCGCTACCTGTGGCCGCCGTTCATCCCATCATCTACCTGAGTCTGAGAAAGAGGGGATCAGGAGTCAAACATCTGTGGTGTCTTTGGCTGCTGGCTGCCATTGGCCTGTCTGTCAAACATGGACAATGTGTCATCGTGGAGTTGTTCCACTCTGTTTTCTCTTTAACCATCACAGTCTTCTGCAAGCGTGTCTGTCCTCTTCATTCTGGTTAGATCACCGGCCAGGGGAACAGAGGCGAGGACAGGGGGAGGATGACCAGTCAAAGCAGGGCGTTCACCATCCATAGCCAACCTGGGGTGCTTGGGATGGTTGGAATCTGTGGTTTGGCTTGTGACGGATGGTGAGAAAGATAAGAAAGACAGTCAGACCTGTGTCTGATGATGTGTGAAGTCTAGTTTAATCTGCCCAACCAATCTGGTGTTACCTGTGCTGTTTCTACAGATCAGGAAAACTAGTGTGTTGTAAATGAACATCAAATCAGGATAAAGGTTAGATTAGATTTGCATAATTTTTCCGAGCAAAATACAAAGGAAGGCTGATTTGGGTTTTTTACAAGAGGAATGGCAGGCCACGGCTGACAATAGAATAATATTCTGTCATTCGCATAACTTCAATTTTGAGTTTAGGAGGGAGGACAGGGAGAGAGAGGACACACAGTATAACGTCAATGACTGTGTAGGGCAGGTTTGACCTCGTAATGGACTCAGATGGTGACAAAAGGCGCCATAATATCCGCGCTTTGGTTGTTTATGTTTCTGCAAGTGTCAAAGCACAGAGGGTGTTTAAATCCTCAGAAAAATCAGCAAGATCCCAAGTTTATCACTGATTCAGAATTAAACACAAAATACAGACGTTACATTTAATGATAGTAATAGTCATTTACTGTCCTGTACTGCGCTTCTGTCTCCATGTGCTCATATAATTTTCTTATTTGAATCAGTCTAATAATTCTCTGTGTGTAAAGTTACCAATGTAAAATTTACACTAAGGATTAAGTGAAGTGCTCAGGTCAAATGATACATCATTTTAAGTTTGCACATACTGGGTAATGTTGTTCTTCAAGTTTTGCTGTGTGTCTGGCATCATCAAATCTCCTAATCCCATGTATTCTAGATGTACTATGTCTTTGTAAAAACTCGTTGCCTTGTTCAGAGAAAAACTATATTTTGCAAGTGGTTACATTAAGGTAGCTAAAAAATGTGGATTAATGTTGGAAAAAATCATGTTTTTGTTAAATATTGAATAAATAAATATCCACGTCTTAGTATTGAGCTTATTAATATTCAACAAATCTCTTTCTTTCCCTTTTCTTTGTCACCTTAAACCTGCATTGACTGATTTTGTTTGTCCACTTAGGGGGCAGCAGACATATTGATGAATCTTGGACTGACATTCTGCACATACAGAGTTCATAGTACAGTTTAGTGGTGGGGTTTTTATGAGATCCTTAAGTTGAGAAAATACCTTGATAATGCTGTGATCTTCAATAAGTTGTAGAGCACTCAGATTCTACATCTTTATGCAGGCACATCAGGAGGTACAGGTCCCTCTGGTATTTGAAGGAAAAAAATATTGCCTCTTGCTAATGATTGCTCCATCCCTTATGTGGTGACTAGTATGTCACTGTTATTCATTCCATGGTTGAAATAAACAAATCATATGAAAATTATTCATGTTTTGCAAGCAGCTACTGATGATACCCTTTCCACAAGTCAATAAACAATGACTGTCACAGAGAGGCTCCATGGGAGCTTCTGATTGCTCCCCATATTCATTCTGCAGCAGGCAATAATTTCAAACAAACAGCTAAGTCATAACTATGTTCAGAGACAAGGAGTCCTGCACAGCAGATGGTCTCGACATCATGGAGTCAGTCTGGGATCACTCAAAAGACACAGAGACAGACCTACAGGGTGAAGGTTCCATATCGGTGACTGCTTGCGTTACAGATTTCCAGAAGCACTAACAATTTCATGTATTATCTGTTTGGACTCAAAAGATCCTGTTCCACTAAATCTGAGTGCCTATTCAAATCAATCAATCGTCAGTAAACCCCAAAACACCTGCCTGCTCTGTGAATCTGTGAGTGTGAGTGATCTTCTAGTCCTATGTTTGTGAGGACCTCAGTTTGAGGACACAGTGAGGACATTTTGACACATTCACTTCTTCAAAAAGAAACTGTTTGTGGGTAAAGACTTGGTTTATGGTTGAGGATAGATTCTTAGGATAATGGTTGGAGTTAATAGCCATCGTTGTTATGGTTGGATTACAAAGGTACAGTCATGTCGACAGACGAAATTGTTTGATGTCAACAAGTCGTGCCTTTCAAAGTAAACATTAAGGCACCTGTGCCGTTGTGATGGCTGAACGTGTTTAACCTTGTCACAGCAGCTTGACGTTCACCGACTACGAAACCACAGCAAAAGAAAATAAGACAGGAGCTGATTTAACTGGATCTGAGCTCCACAAATTGTACCACAACAGAGAGCAGACAAATCAACCAACAAAAACAATCACGTAGTCACTGTCATGATGTTTCATATGCAAATAAAACATATCTATTGAATTTGAATGAGAGACTGGGCACAAGTATACAGCCAGTACAGTACATCTGGAGCAGATACTCAGACTCAAAGTGAAGACACAGGGAGGAAGCTCAGACACAAATACAGATAAGGTTGGTTTTGTTGTTCTTAAATCCACGTTCATATGGAAAACTGAAAACTTTTTCTAACTGTTTGGACAGTTGATACAGTATTTTATTAACTCTGTGGTTTTCCCATAGACTCTTGGCAAAAACTTTCAAGGGGTGCTGAGCTGATTTTGAACATAAAAGTAAGTCCCACTCATCCTGCATGTGAAAACTGTTTTTTTCTATGGTTCTAGAGGAGAATTCTAAGGATTGTCCAAAGGTTTCTACAGTCTTAAGTCCTTAATATTTTAACGAAAACATGTATTAGTACGTGAGGACAAGGAGTTTTTAAAGCAGTGGGAAAATGGCAGGCGGTGGACATTTTTGAACCTTGACTCCAGACACTGATAAGAGTGGTGAGAGTGAATTAACATATTAAAACTGGTTGATACTTGACATGTAGTTGCAGACCAAGTGGTTTTAATGTTGTGGCTGATCAGTGTACAAACTATGAAGAAAAAAAAGAAAGGATTGATAGACATGCAAAATATGTCATTTATAAATTTTCTCTCTTTCTCTTCCAGATATGTCAACATATCCTCCTCCTCAACTGACTCCTTCTTCATCTCACCTTTCCTCCATCAGCTCCTCTCTTTCTTCATTGCCTCTTGGCCAGACCAAGCTCCTTCATTTTCATTAGTTACAACATCACCGCCATCCTCTCCTCCTCCTCTCTGCACCTTCATCCTCTACCTGGGTCTTAACGACTGGCTCAGCGCTCCTCCTCTCAGCAGCAACAATAGGTCACTCCGACTGCTTCACCTACCACATGGCCGTCATAGAGCAGTTGGTGTCTTGGGGTTAACCCTCTCCCTCTGTGGTATCTTCATGGAAAGATTTAAATATAATGGCTGGGTTTCCAGTCTTATGGTAATCAACTGGTGTGAAGGTATTTCACATTCTGACCTGTGTGAGCGCTACTGCAACCCGCGTTCATCTCCCATCATCTACCTGAGTCTGAAAAGAGAGGATCAGAATCAAACATCACCATTAGGTGTGTGCTTTACTTTGCATGAACATGTCTGTCAAGCTTGGACTCTCCTCGTGTAGTTCTGCCTCCTGTTTTTCTCTTTAACCATCACAGTCTTCTGCAGTGTTTCTGTCCTCTGCGTTCTGATTAAATCACGGCCAGGGGAACAGGGCGGGGGACAGGAGATTGACCAGTCAAAGCAGAGACCTGCACCATCATAGCCATGCTGGGAGTGCTGCTGTTGAGGGTGGTTGGAATCCTGGTTTTGGGCTGTGGCGTATGTTGAAGATGAAAGACAGTCAGACACTGTGTGGTGACGATGTGTGAGAGTCTGGTTTAATCTGCCCAGCAATCTGGTGTACCTGTTTCTACACAGATCAGAAAACTAGTGTGTTATCAAGAAATGAAACATCAAATCAGGATAAAGGTTAGATTAGATTTCTATAAATGAAATCACTTCCTCAAATACAAAGAAAAGTTGCGCTGTCCTGTAGAAATCACCTGAACTCTGGGTTACTGTTGGTGGAGTTAGAGTTCAGCATTAAACTATCTTTGGCTTCTTCTATCGGCTGTGACACTACTTGAGAATGAAAGCGACAAGTGACATAAACAACAGCTGGACTGTCTGTTTGACCTTTTTATAAAAAGGAAACTGTGAACAGGTTAAGAAAAGAATGTGGCACCTTATTTGGAGTGGTAGTTTTTTCTTAATGTAAATTAAAAGACTCAAGCCATTGAATTAAACTGGTCTGTGTTTAATCTCAGTGCAGTTTTCTTCTTCCTCTCCAACATCTCAAAGAGCTCAACTGTAGCATCACATGAAAATACTGATCATACATTTACACTTTACAAATACATTTTAATGTATTTTAAGCTTTAACTTTAAAAACATTGAAAGAACTTGTTAACAATCAAGCATTTGATCAGGAAATAATTCAGTCATTGTTTTCTCAGTTTTCTGTTGTATTCCATGAAGGTATAACACGATATTTTTCCTATTAGTGTGAGAACCTTAGCCATGGAAATTATTTCTCCAGCTTATAATGCTTACCCACTGTAAATGAATCTTTTTACAGTAATGTTCTGGATTCACGTCCTTTACAGACATTGTAACTGGCAGCAGTTCCCCAGCACATAGTCCAAGTGGAGAGGTCAGGATTTATTTATCAAGTGCTGTACAAGTTGCAGTTAAAGGCACAACTTAATGATGGAGATAAGGCACTCCTTAAAAACAACAATAAAGGGTGTGCCAAGAATATCAAAGTACAGACTTGTGACAAAAGGGAAAACCTGTGAGCACAATTGTATTTAATTACCATCCATGTACATGGCATCAATAAAAATACTCAGTGGGCTCAGTTGATTTTGATAGTGTATCAAGATGGCAGAGAAAAACATCTCAGTGACTTTGAAAAACAGTTCATTGGGGCACCAGTACATGAACCCCTTTAGTAACAATGTTTCTATCCATAGGGCACGAAGGGTCACTGAATGGTCTGAATCATATGCAGTGGCCTTCACAGTCACCACATCTCAGCCAGTGGAGATTTTGGACCAATGTGTTTGAGTTCAGAGACTGGAGAATCCCAGCCAAGGTGCTGAAGCTGTTCAGTGGCTTTCTTCAACCTTAATGAGCCTTTACGGAAAAACAGCAAGTGCAAGGGTGGTGGCCTTACAGTAGCCATTCTATCTGATGGCCGTGACAGATTGTTTCCGATGCAGCATTAAATTTTACTTGACCCATAATCTGCCGGGAAGAAGTAGGTGGAGAGGTTTATCTGAAACAACTGAATAGATAATTCACTGTATACTAAGAGCTGGTGTTTTCTCTTGTTGAGCAGAGCACCTCCACAAGGCAACTGAAGCTTCTGAAGAACTGACACTGAGAAGAAAGAAGATAATCCTGCAGCAGGTTTGTTTCAGATCTCTGCTCTTCTCTTCCCTCTTACCTCAAGAGGCGTTTAGAAGAATCACTGACAGGTCTGTTTCTTTCATTGAAGATAATCATCATCTCTAACCATCACCTCCACCTTAGAAAGATGCTGACTGGCCTCTACTTGTCTATTGCCTTGATGGCTCCTGGCCGACCTGCTGGTGAGTGAGCTGTTACTGCAGAGTTTACTGAGCTAAATTTTAGATCTTTTAATACCACAATCAACTGTTGCAAATATTTGTTGCATTTTTTTATTCAGTACTTTCCAGAGAATAATTCTAAGTAAAATTTACAATCTCCAGTTGTTCCAGAGCAGAACCTGCTGGAGCCAGGACAGAACCATCAGTTCAAGAAAGGTGAGCCTAGTCCATTTTGTGTGTGTGTTTGTGTTTTAAGTGGGTAAATGCTGTATAGAGATGAAATGAGTCACTAGAGTTGTGTCAAATCTCCAGTTGTTGTTTCAGAGGCCCAGAGCCTGGGCAGACTGATGCATCAGTTCAGAAGGGCCAGGCTGGTAAATTTTTGGTTTCACTGTTTTGGTTTCAAGCTCCATTTCAGCCCGGCAGACAATATAAATAAAATATAGAAGCGCACAGAGATTCCTTCAGTTGAATTGA
Organism: Lates japonicus; assembly: GCA_033238685.1. Taxonomy (NCBI): domain Eukaryota; kingdom Metazoa; phylum Chordata; class Actinopteri; family Centropomidae; genus Lates; species Lates japonicus. The sequence goes on along the minus strand of BRZM01000125.1, from coordinate 219,949 downwards.
ATTCTGAGGACTGTTTTGGTGTCCATGTTCAGTTCTTTTCATCATTTGTTTCCAGAAGAGAGTAGTGCGATGGAGCCATACTCATTCTGTCCCAGTGGTTGGACTGGTTTAAAGCCAGTCGCTGTTTCCTCTGTGTTCAACAGTAGCTTGGGTAATACTAGGTAATCAAGTTAACTTTCCTGCGTCTCTTTGATCATCATTTACAGCACAGCTTCTTTCTCTGTCCTTCTCACTTCTGTAAGAAACATTGTCAAGATCTGATTAAAACCTCGCATCAGTGCACAACCGTTTGAGCATCATGATTTCAGGGTATGATACTGAGGAGGCTACTCAGGGTTTTCAGCCACATGGCTGGAAGCTGATGCAGCACAGGTATGTTATGGTTTACACAAAATCTAAAGGTTACTACATAAGAAGTTATTTTAAACCAGACTGTCACTGGGTGGTACTGATGTGTATTCTACTTTTCTGGGAGGGAACTTGGTTCTGGGCGATGGCACACCTTTCGGTTTTAACTATGACCGGACCAGCCTAATTATGGGTCATCAAACTGTTTGCAGATGAACTATGGGTAAATATTTTATATGTTTAGCTTGAGAAACTGTTTCATTTTCTGAGGAGGTGGTTTGGTTGAAAAGTTCAAAACGGACATAGTATAATTTATGATACTGGTTCAGTTTGGTTCCACTGATGAGGCACAACAAAGGAGGATAGAAGCTTTCTAATCATTGGTTCTGACTCTCAGTGTAGAAATGACTTGAAAACACTCCTAACCTATCAACATTAAGACTACAAACAACCTATAATGTACAGCTTTGTCTCGTCCGACAATCCCATTTTTCCAACAAAACCATATATTTGTCTTGGATGAAGTGCCTTGCTAGTTTTGCAAGTTTCTGTGTGAAATTTCAAATTTGTCTCCATTAGATGTTTCACTGGTTGACTAAACTCCTCTGTGTTTTTACAGCTGAGAAATTTGATGACGGCGTTATCTTACTCAGACGATTCGTCTGCGCCAAGCTGTGAAATCTCATAATCACCCAGGAGTTGGGAGGAAATGTGATCACCATCGTTGTGTGTCACACCTGTGAAGCTCTTACATATTGTAATACAGCACTTTTTCCTGTTACTGTAAAGCTACTAAGAATATAGACATATAATACACTTTGTAACTTCTACCTTTTGAATCAAACTGCAATATAATAAACATCTTTAAAACAAAGCAACTTTGAATGTGTTTTAGATGCTAAATTCCACAGTGTTTGCAACTTTAGTCAAACTAAGCAACATACAATAGGTTTTAGGGCATTTCACTGAACACAGCTGAAATGGCGCTGATAACAGTGATGAAAGTGAATTAAAATATGAGCTGTGGGTCATAAAACCAAAACAATGAGCTGAAAGAACATTAAAACGTTGTACAGCTGAAACTGCAGAGTTGGTGATAATTCTGTGGGGTTTATTGTTATGGTGACTCTTTCACATAATAGATATTTAACCAAATAACAATACATACACGGATCATACAATATTAAAAACCACTGACAGAGGCGGTGAATAACACTGATCATCTCGTTGCAATATAATGTTCTGCTGAAACCTTGGCTCTGACATTCATCTGGACGTTACTTTGACATACCACCCACCTAAGCATTGTTGTAGAACAGGGAACAGGGCAGAAGAGCATCATCGTAGCCATGCTGGGGTGCTGCTGTTGAGGAGTGGTTGGAATCTGGTTTGGATTGTGATGTGTGTTTGGAAAGATAAGAAAAGAAAGTCACAACTGTGTTGACGATGTTTGAAATCTGGTTCAGTTAAGCAACGGTCTGGTGTTACCCGTGTCGTTTCTACACAGATCAGGAAAACTAGCATGTTGTAAGAAATGAACATCAAATGAGGATAAAGGGTTGAATCAGATTTGCATAAATGAAACTAATGCACAAAAAATTGGTTGTTGTTTTTTCTCTTGACACTAGAGGCAGAATCCTTCAAACAAAGCTCACGAGCTTAGACATCACAGACAGAAAAAGATGTGGTATTGCTTCTGCGTCAAACTTTGCAACAATGCATCAGACACCATTTCGCTTAACAGTGCCACCATCTGGACAAAGTGATAATTCTCAAATGAAACCCGCATCAAGACTCATTTACAACCTTGGTTGCAGGACTTTTCCACACTGACCAAGAGGAACAAAATCAAATACTGAACTTTCCTCAACAAGCCCAAAGAAATTATTCTGTCTGGCTGTTTTCTTTCAACAATCCCAAAAATGACACCTGTCTGGTTGACAAACAACAATGAGTCTTTGAATAAAAGCCCTGAACTAGGTCAACATGTTTCATACCTGTCACTTCAGAGGCCAGCACTGTGCAGAAAGTTGCCAATTCCAGCTTAAAACAGAGAATATTAAATTCTATTCAATGTTTTATAACCTTATGGAATGACTTTAACCTGATATAACTATTCACATATTATTATCACCACAACAATATATACATTTCTCTGGATGATCTGCATGAAAAGAAAGTGGTTTGTAGGACAAATTTTAACAGAAATACAGCGTCCATATAACAAAGTGACCCAACAGCAGTAATAACGACTTACATGTATGGGAACTGGCCAACACAGTCCAGTTTCAGTTGACCATTCATGGTCTCAACTTTGGAAATTGTACAGGAACTCCTGTTACAGAAAGTGTAAGGAGAGATAAACAGAAGAACACAGTAAAATTACTGGTGAAATAGCTGCCAAGGAATTTTAATTTGGTATGTGTAAAAATTAAGTTGTAATATTATGTCCATAGCCGGGTTTTATTTTAACAATGAATAATTAGCAGAAAATGTCTTTTGCCTTTTGATAAAGATCGGGAAAAAGGAATTCAAACATTATTTTCTGTCAGTTTTCAGTCGTATTCGAGAATTTTCACTGTGACAATGAAGGGTAAACTTCACTGTCACATTATCAAATATAATATGGCACCCATCTACTATCTTTTTAAGTAAATATTTCTCCAGAGTTACTGGTAACTAATGTTAACACTAAAGGTTTTACAAACTTTTACCCGTAATAGCAGCTGTTGGCGCACATAGTCAAGTGGAGTTAGGTCAAGTTTATTTATCGAAGTGCTTGGCCCGCAAAGGATTACAGTAAAAGGCTGTAACAGTGGAGATAAACCACTCAGGAACAACAATAAAAGTCATTCATGATGCAGGGAATGTCAGTACAAACTTGTGACAAATTAAAGTAAAAACCTGGAAGCAACAGTTATGTAATCACCATCATTCATGCTCTGTGACGTCAATAAAATACTGAGTGGTTGATTTTGATTGTGTATCAAAGATAGGAAGAGAAAACATCTAAGTAACTTTGCAAGACAGTTCGTGTTGAATGCTCACTGGCTATGTATCCAATAGAAACAGTGACTCAAGTGACATCTACATTTAGATCTACAGGAAAGGCATCTGTAAACAGGGTTGGATATGTAAGGAAAAACAGAAGAACAACTCTTCTCAAGTGACTAAGAATATCGCGCATGGCATGGTCAAAACAATCTGTTGACAATTACATAGAGAGGACATTATAGAAGGGTTGCAGTGCATGAATTTTTACAAAGATGAATGCACATTTGAGAGTTCATTGTTAAAACTTGGCTCTGGTCTACACAGATGTGGTCAGATCGATCATGCTTCACCATATTCCAGACAAGTAGGCGGTGCATGTATGTTTTAGGTACACACACAATGTAGGTGCCATAGGGATCATCAATAATGAATCAAAGCTGAATTATAGACCTCATCCAAATGCTTAGATTGGAAATACGGTATGTCTGTAGATAACATCACATAATCTAATAAAGGAAATATCACTTCCACAATCACTTTTGTTGCTTCACAGTGGAAGACAGGACCTGTTCCTGTACAGAGAAAACTAGTTGGCGATCCTCAGTTTGAGACTAAGGATGAAGTGGAATGGTCTCTTCTAGGAATGACAATGTTTCTATCCATAGGGCTGAAGGGTCACTGAATGGTCTGGAATCATATGCAGTGGCCTTCACAGTCACCCATCTCAACCCAGTGGAGATTTTGGACCAATGTGTTTGAGTTCAGGGCTTGGAGAATCAATGCCAAGGTGCACTGAAGCTGTTCGATGGCTTTCTTCAGCCTTAATGAGCCTTTACAGAAAAACAACAAGGTGCAAAGAGTGGTGACACTTACGTGTGCATTCTCTGATAAGCCGTGACAGATTGTTTCACGTGCAGCATTAAATTTTATGACCCATAATCTGCCGGGAAGTAGGTGGAAGGTTTATCTGTTTAACTGAGTCGTGTTCACTGTATATAAGAGCTGGTGTTTCTCTTGTTGAGCAGAGCACCTCCACACAGGGCGGCTGAAGCTAAGAGCTGACACTGAGAGAAAAGAAGATAATCCTGCAGCAGGTTTGTTTCAGATCTCTGCTCTTCTCTTTACCTCTTACCTCAAAGTGTTAGAAGAATCTGGCAGTCTGTTTCTTTCATTGAAGTCATCACATCATCTCTAACTCCTGCATCACCTCCACCATGAAAGATTTGGCTGTGTCTCTCTTGTCTGTGCCTTGATGGCTCTGACTGAAGCTGCTGGTGAGTAGACTCATTTACCCAGAGTTTGCTATGAGCTAAATTTAGATCTTTTAATACCACATCAACTAAATTTTACCAATATTTATATTGCATTTTGTCAATACTTTCCAGAAGAAGAATAATTCTAAGTAAAGAAATTTGTACAATCTCCAGTTGTTCCAGAGGCAGAACCTGTAGACAAGGACAGAACCATCAGTTCAAAGTGAGCTGGTCATTTGTGTGTGTGTTTGTGTGTTTGCGTGGGTAAATAACAACAGCAGATGAAATGAGTCACTAAGAGTTGTGTCAAATCTCCAGTTGTTCAGAAGGCAGAGCCTGTGAACAGAACTGAACCATCAGTTCAAGAAGGGTGGCTGAAAAGTAAGAATTTTTGGTTTTTACTGTTTTGGTTTCAAAGCTCCATTTCCAGCTACCGTAGACAATATAAAATAAAATATATAGCGCACAGAGATTTCAGTTAGTTAGATTCACTGAGGACCTGTTTTGTAGTGTCCATGTTCAGTTCTTTTCATCATTTGTTTCCAGAAAGAGAGTGATCGATGGAGCCATACTCATTCTGTCCCAGTGGTTGGACTGGTTTACCGTGATTAAGCTGTTTCCTCTGTATGTTCAACAGCCATGACAGGCTGATAACTGAGGTAAATCCGGACAACTTTCTAAGTCTCTTTTGAGTCATCATTTTCGCGGCACACAGCTTCACTTTCTCTGTCCTTCTCGCTTCTGTAGAAACATTGTCAAAGGATCGATTGGAAACCTGGCATCAGTGCACAGCTTCGTTGAGCATCATGAGATTCAGGGTATGATACAGGGGCTTTACTCGGGTTTTCCAGCCACATGGCTCGAGGAGGGCTGTGATGCAGCACAGGCCTGGTATGGTTTACACAAAATCTAAAGGATTTACTACATAAGAAGTTTGTTTAAAGCCAGACTGTCCACTAGATAGTACTGATGTATTGTGTTCTACTTTTCTAGGAGGAGCTTGGTTCTGGAGGCGATGCTTTACCTTTCGGTTTAGCTTCTGGGCTTTAGGACAGCCTAATAATTATGGGTCATCAAACTGTTTGCAGATGAACTATGGGTAAATATTTTTATATTTGGCTGGCTATTTCATTTTTTTTCCTGAGGTGAGTTTGGTTGAAGAATTCCCCAAGCGAACCCCATGAGGTATAATTTATGATACTGGTTCGGTTGGTTTCCACTGATGAGGCACAACAAAGGGAGGATAGGCTTTCCAAAACCATTAGTTCTGACTCAGTGTAAAGTGACTTGGCCTCCTAGCCTATCAGCATTAAGACTACAAACAACCTATAATGCAGCTTTGTCTCGTCGACAATCCCCATTTTCCAAAATAATTTCCATACTCCTTTGTCTTGGATGAAATTGCTTTTCAGTTTTTGCAAGTTTCTGTGTAAAATTTCATGAAATTTGTCTCCATTAGATGTTTCACTTTGACTAAACTCCTCTCTGTGTTTTTACAGCTGAGAGGAGACGTTGATGGCGGTGCTCTTACTCCAGACTAGTTAGTCTGCGCCCAGAAAGCTGTGAATCTCATAATCACAGGAGTTGGGAGGAAATGTGATCACCATCGTTGTGTCTTCATCACCTGAGCTCTTACATATTGTAATACATACTTTTTCTGTGCTGTAAAGCTACTAAAGAGAATATGAACTGTTCTATTACACACTTTGTAACTTCTACCTTTTGAATCAAACTGCAATATAATAAACATCTTTAAAACAAAACGCTTTTGAATGTGTTTTAGATGCTAAATTCTCCACAGTGTTTACCAGCTTTAGTCAAGGCAAGCAACATACAATAGAGTTTTAGGGCATTTTCACTGAAAAGACACAGCTGAAATGGCGCTGATAACAGTGATGAAAGTGAATTAAAATATGAGCTGTGGGTCATAAAACCAAAATAATGAATGAAAGACATTAAACGCGTTGTACAACTGAGGGAAACTGCAGAGTTGAGTGATATTCACTGTGGAGTTTATTGTTATGAGTGACTCTTTCACATAATAGATATTTAACCAAATAACAATACATGCGGATCAGCCACAATATTAAAACCACTGACAGGCGAAGTGAATAACTGATCATCTCGTTACAATACAATGTTCTGCTGAAACCTTGGCTCCTGACGCGCGTTCGCTGGGCGTTGCACGACACATACCACCCACCTAAACATTGTTGTAGAACAGGGAACAGGGCAGAGAGCATCATCGTAGCCATACTGGGAGTGCTGCTGTTGAGGTGGTTGGAATCTGGTTTGGATTGTGATGTATGTGTTGAAAGATAGAAAAGTCACAACTGTGTGTTGGCGATGTTTGAAATCTGGTTCAGTTAGCCCAGCAGTGCTGGTGTTACCGATGTCGTTTCTACAGATCAGGAAAACTAGCATGTTGTAAGAAATGAACATCAAATGAGATAAAGGTTAGATCAGATTTGCATAAATGAAACTAATGCACAAAATTGGTTGTTGTTTTTTCTCTTGACACTAGGGCAGAATCCCTTCAAACAAAGCTCGACTTAGACATCTGAACAGAAAAAAAGATGTGGTATTGCTTCTGCATCCAAACTTTGCAACAATACATCAGACACCATTCCAGCTTAACAGTACACATGGACAAAGTGATAATTACTCAAGAAGTAGAGAAATACACTACATCAGGTCTCATTTTAACCTTGGTTGCAGGACTTCCACTGACCAAGAGGAACAAAAATCAAATACTGGTTTTCTTCCTCAACAAGCCCAAAATTATTCTGTCCTAGCTGTTTTCTTCTAAACAATCCAAAAATGACACCTGTCCTGGTTGACAAACAACAACAATGAGTCTTTGAATAAAGCCACTGAACTGGAATCAACATGTTTCATACCTGTCACTTCAGAGGCAGCACTGTGCATTGCCGTTCAACCGAAACAGAAATATTAAATTCATTCAATGTTTTATAACCTTATGGAATGACTTTGTACAGTACCTTTATTCTATTATTATCACCTGTGATATATATTCTCTGGATGATCACATGAAAAGAAAGTGGTTTGTGAGACAGAATTTTACAACAATACAGCGTCCATATAACAAAAGTGACCCAGCAGCAATGTGCGGCTTACATGTATGAGACTGGCCAACACAGTCCAGTTTTGGTTGACCACATTCATGAGTCTCAACTTTGAAGTGTGGGAACTCCTGTTGAAAGTGTAGAAGATAAACAGAAGGAACACCACAGTAAGGTACTGGTGAAATAGCGCAGGAATTTTAATTTGAAAAATAATATATGGGTAAGTTGTAATATTATGTCATAGCCAGGTTTTATTTTAACAATGAATAATTAACGTAATGTCTTTTGCCTTTGATAAGATCAGGAAAAGAATTCAACATTATTTTCTGTCAGTTTTTCAGTATTCCGAGGAATTTTCTGACAATGAGTAAAACTTCACTACATTATCAAATATGACCTTAGCACCCATCTACTATCTTTTTTAAGTGAAATATTTCTCAGAGTTACTGGTAACTAATGTTAACACTAAAGGTTTTACAAACTTTTGCGTAATAGCAGCTATTGGCACATAATTCAAGAAATTGAGTTAGGTCAAGTTTGTTATCAAGTGCTGTACAAGTTACAGTAAAAGGCACAACAGTGAGATAAACCACTCACAAAGACAACAATAAGTCATTCATGATGCAAGGAATGTCAAGTACAAACTTGCTTGATAAATTAAGAAAAACCTGGAAGCAACAGTTATGTAATCACCATCCATTCATGTGCTCTGTGGCGTCAATAAAAATACTGGTGGTTGATTTGTTATTGTCAAGATGGGAAGAGAAAAACATCTAAGTAACTTTGCAAGACAGTTCATTGTTGGGGAGTACTGCTCCGCAGCTACTGTATCAATAAAACAGTGACTCAAGTGACATCTACATTTAGATCTACAGGAAAGACATCTGTAAACAGGGTTGGATATGTAAGGAAAAAACAGAAGAACAACTCTTCTCCAAGTGACTAGAATGTCAGCATGGCATGGTCAAGAACAGTCTGTTGACAATTACATGAAGAGGACATTATAGAAGGGTTGCAGTGCACTTGAACCCCTTTTTTACAAAGATGAATGCACATTTGAGGTTCATTGTTAAAACGGCTCCTGGTCTACAGATGTGGTCAGATCGGTCATGCTTCACCATATTCGAACAAGTGGGCGGTGCATGTGTTTTAAGGTACACACAATCATAGATTGCCATGAGGATCATCAATAATGAATCAAAGCTGAATTATAGACCTCATCCAAATGCTTAGGGTGGAAATCTGAGCATGTCTGTAGATAACATCACCTTAATCTAATAAAAGAAATATCACTTCCACAATCCTTTTTGTTGCTTCACAGTGGAAGACAGGACCTGTTCTGTACAGAAAGCAGTTAAATCCTCAGTTTTGAGACTAAGGATGATAGAATGAATTATATTCTAGGGTGTGTTTTCTATCCACTTAGGAGCCGCGAAGGGTGCTGGATAAGTCTGAATCATATGCAGTGGCCTTCACAGTCACACATCTCAACCCAGTGGAGATTTTGGACCAATGTGTTTTGAGTTCAGAACTTGATCAATGCCAAAGTACTGAAGCTGTTCGTTAACTTTCTTCAGCCTTAATGAGCCTTTACAGAAAAACAACAAGTGCAAGGGTAGGTGACACTTGGTAATGCATTCTATCTGATAAGCCGTAACAGATTTGTTTCACGTGCAGCATTAAATTTTATGACCCATAATCTGCGGGAAGAAGTAGGTGGAGGTTTATCTGAAACAACCCCAGATAGATAATTGCTGTATATAGAGCTGGTGTTTCTCTTGTTGAGCAGAGCACCTCCCACAGGGCGGCTGAAGCTACGAGCTGACACTGAGAAGAAAAGATAATCCTGCAGCAGAGTTTGTTTCAGATCTCTGTCTTCTCTTTGCCTCTTACCTCAAAGTGTTAGAAAAGAGATCACTGGCGGTCTGTTTCTTTTCATTGAAGATAATCATCATCTCTAACTCACCATCACCTCCACACCATGAAGATGCTGACTGTGTCTCTACTTGTCTGTGCCTTGATAAAACTCTGACCAAACTGCTGGTGAGTGATAGACTCATTTTACAGAGTTTACTGAGCTAGAAATTTTAGATCTTTTTAGCCCCACATCCTTCATTTTAATATTTATATTACATTTTTGTCAGTACTTTCAGAAGAATAATTCTAAGTAAAAATTTGTACAATCTCAGTTGTTCAGAGGCAGAACCTGTAGACAGGACAGAACCATCGGTTCAAGAAAAGGTGAGCTGGTCATTTTGTATGTGTGTTTGTGTGTTTTGCGTGGAGTAGGTAACAACAACAGATGAAATGAGTCACTAAGGATTGTCAAATCTCCAGTTGTTCCAGAGAGCGACCTGTAGACAAAGACTGAACCATCAGTTCAAGAAGGTGAGCTGGTAATTTTGGTTTTCACTGTTTTGGTTTCAAAGCTCCATTTCCAGCTGCAGCAGACAATATAAATAAATATATAGCACAGAGATTCCTTCAGTTAGTTAGATTCACTGAGGACCTGTTTTGGTGTCCATGTTCAGTTCTTTTTCATCATTTGTTTCCAGAAGAGTGATCGATGGAGCCATACTCATTCTGTCCCAGTGGTTGGACTGGTTCGACGGTCGCTGTTCCTCTGTTCCAACAGCCATGACTTAGGCCAATGCTGAGGTAATCCGGATAACTCTCGTCTCTTTGAAGTCATCATTTTTCGCGGCACACAGCTTCACTTTCTCTGTCCTTCTCCTTCTGTAGAAACACATTGTCAAGGATACGGTGGAAGCCTGCGCGCATCAGTGCACAACTTGGGTTGAGCATCATGAAGGATTCGGTATGATACTGAGGGCTACTCAGGTTTTCCAGCCACATGGCTCGGAGGCTGTGATGCCTTTGGGTATGTTATGGTTTACACAAAATCTAAAGGTTACTACATAAGAAGTTTATTTTAAACCAGACTGTCCACTGAATAGTACTGATGTGTGTATTCTACTTTTCTAGGAGGAACTTGCGGTTCTGGAGGCGATGGCACACCTTTCCGGTTTAGCTTCTGGGCTTCAGGACAGCCTAATAATTATGGGTCATCAAACTGTTTGCAGATGAACTATGGAGTAAATGTTACCTGTTCAACGAAACAACGACATTAAAACTGTAACAACTTATAATGCAACTTTGTGTCATCCTCAGATATGATACAATCCCCATTTTTTCAATCCTAATTTCCATAGTTTTGCCTTAGTTTTTAGAAAGTTTTCTGTGTAAAATTTCAAGAATTTGTCTTCATTAGATGGTTCATTGGTTGACTAAACTCTGTGTTTTTACAGCTGAGAGGAGATTTGATGATGAGCGTTGCTCTTACACCAGACCATTCGTCTGCGCCAGAAAGCTGTGAAATCTCTTTGGATGCAGCACTCATCATAATCACAGGAGCTGGGAGGAAATGTGATCACCATCGTTGTGTCTTCATCACCTGAAGGCTTATACATATTGTAATGCATACTTTTTTCCTGTTACTGTAACATTGCCAACGAATATGAACTGTTCTATTACACACACTTTATAATTTCTGTCTTCTGAATCAGAAACTGCAATGTAATAAACATCTTTCAAACAAAACACTTTGAATGTGTTTTAGATGCTGAATGAAAATTGCTTCAAAAAAGAACAAAAATACAAGAAACTTGGTTGTTGTTTTTTCTCTTTCCACTAGGGGCCAGAATCCCTCCAAACAAAGCTCACAGGCACACAGTTTTAATTGTCACAGACCGAAAACAAGATGTGGTATTGCTGCTTTTCAACCATGCATCAGAAACATTTTTATGCAAACAGTGCCACCATCTGGACAAAGTGATAATTACTCAGGCAGAAATACATTAGGTCCCATTTTAATCTTGGTTGCAGGACCTTTCCACTGACCAAAAAGAGGACTGAGAATACTAAGCTTTCTTCCTCAATAAGCCCAAAAGTACACCTGTCCTGGCTTTTTCTTCCCTGAGCAATCCCAAAAAGTGACACCTGTCTGGATTTGACAAACAACAACGAATCTTTGATAACAACCACTGAACTGGAATCATCAGGTTTCACCTGTCACTTCAGAGGGCAACACTGTGCAGAAAGTTACCAATTCCAGCAAAACAAGAAAATACTAGAATTCAATTTCTGTTTTACTATAGCTTATATGAAATGACAGCACAGTGCTTTTATTCACATATTATTATCACCTGTAGTATATACATTTCTCTGGATGATCTGTACAAAAAAGAAAGTGGTTTACCAAGACAGAATTTCCCCTTTCATGTAACAAAGTGATCCAACAGAAATATGCACTGTATGAGTCACATAGTCAAAGTGGAGTGAGGTCGAGCTTGTTTATCAAGTGCTGCACAAGTTACAGCAAAAGGCACAACAGTGGAGATAAGGCACTCATATAAACAGCTATAAAAATCTATATCAGATAGACACGTGACCTGGAGGCACAATTATTTAATCACCATCTAGTCATGTTCTGTGGCATCAATAAAAATAGAGTGGTTGATTTTGATAGTGTATCAAGATGGCAAGAAGATAACATCTAAGTGACTTTGAAAGAGGGTTCATAGTTGCTCCACTGGGTCCTGTATCAATTTATTTAGATCTATGGGAAAGACTTCTGTAAACAGGGTTGGAAATTGTAGTCGACAGTGCACATTTGATGACTGTGATGCTTCAGCATTAGTGTGATATGAAAGGAAAAACAGAAGAACAACTCTTCCTCAGGTGTCAGCGCAGGACATGGACAGACTGCATATGTGTTTTAAGGTACACACAATCATGGGTGCCAATGGGGATCATCAATGATGAATCAAAGAGCTGAATTACAGACATCATCCAAGTGTTTAAGACTGGAAGGATGGGAGCATGTCTGTAGACAACATCGCCTTAATCTACAATCATTTTGTTGCTTCACAGTGGAAGACAGGACCTGTTCCTGCAGAGGAAACTAAGCTGCGTCCTCAGTTTGAGACTAAGGATGATGGGAGTAAGATCTTTTGTAGGATTGGTGTTCCCTCCAGCAGAGTTCAGACACTTGGAGAATTAATGCCAACATGCATTGAAGCTGTCCTGGCAGCCCAACACTTTCTTCAAACTAGATTAGCCCTTACAGAAAACAGCAGTGCATGGAGTGGTGACACTTCGATCTGATAAGCCGTAACAGATTGTTTCTAGTGCAGCATTAAATTTTATGACCCTTAACCTCCTGGGAAGAAGTAGGTGGAGAGATTTATCCAAAACAACCCCAGATAAATAATTCACTGTATATATAGAGCTGGTGTTTCTCTTGTTGAGCAGAGCACCTCCACACAGAGCCCGGCTGAAGCTTCTGAGCTGACACTGAGAAGAAAAGAAGATAATCCTTAAGCAGGTTTTGTTTCAGATCTCTGCTCTTCTCTTTACCTCCTGCCCAAAGTGTTAGAAGAATCACTGACGAGTCTGTTCTTTTCATTGAAGATAATCATCATCTCTAACTCCTGCATCACCTCCACCATGAAGATGCATTGTGTCTCTACTTGTCTGACAGCAGTGGCTCTGACCAAACTGCTGGTGAGTAGACTCATTTTACTGCAGGGGATTTACTGAGCTAAATTTTAGATCTTTTTAATACCACATCCAACTAAATTTTACCAATATTTATATTGCATTTTTGTCAGAACTTTCCAGAAGAATAATTCTCAGTAATAAGTTTGTCAAATCTCCAGTTGTTCCAGAGGCAGAGCCTGTAGACAGGACAGAACCATCAGTTCAAGAAGGTGAGTTGGTCATTTTATCAGGTTTTACAAAAATCCACTGTGAAGTGTTCTGGTTCAGTTCAAAGTTCTGGTTTCAAAGCTCCATTTCCAGCTGCAGCAGGCATCATAAAATAAACTGCTATTCAAAGCAAAAGATGTACTTTAAGTATCAAAAATGAAAATACTTCATGACCATTACCTGAAAAGTTTGAAGTCAATCAGATGAGCAGTTGTTGAGAAAATTAAAATGTTTGTCAAATCTCCAGTTGTTCCAGAGGCAGAGCCTGTAGACAAGACTGAACCATCAGTTCAAGAAGGTGAGCTGGTAAAGTTTTGGTTTTACAAAGATGCATTGTGAAGTGTTTGGGTTTCAGAGCTCCATTTCCAGCTGCAGCAGACGATATAAAATTAACTATAGACGCACAGAGATTCCTTCAGTTATAGTTAAACTCACTGAGGACCTGTTCTGGTGTCATCCACATTCAGTTCTTTTCATCATTTGTTTCCAGAAGAGAGTCATGTGACAAACAGGTACTCATTCTGTCCCAGTGGGTGGACTGGTTTCGACGGTCGCTGTTTCCTCTATGTTCCAACAGCCATGACCTGGCCTGATGCTGAGGTAATCCGGATAACTTGGATTTGTAGTTGTTTTTCAGCTCTTTGAAGTCATCATTTCTGTGGCTTCAGTCACGCAGCTTTGCTTTCTCTGTCCTTCCCACTCCCGTAGAAACATTGTCAACGCTACGGTGGAAACCTCGCATCAGTGCACAGCTTCGATGAGCATCACATGATTCAGACTATAATACTGAGGGCCACTGGTTCATATCCACCCACATGGCTCGGAGGCTTTGATGCAATAAAGGTATGTTATTGATGACGCAAAATCTAAAAGTTACTAAATAAAAACTTTGTTTAAACCAGACTGTCCACTGACTAGTACTGAGTTGAAAATGTATTCTACTCTTCTAGGAGGGAACTTGGTTCTGGAGTGATGGTACACCTTTCTGGTTTAGCTTCTGGTCTCCAGGCCAGCCTGATAACTTTGTGGGGGCACAACACTGTTTGTTGACCAACTTTGGAGGTAAATATTTTCATACTTGAAAAATAGTTTTTTTCCTTCTGAGGAGGTGAGTTTGGTTAAAGAGACAAAGCAGACATCAGTAAGGACCTAAATGCAGACACAAGGCTGTGGGATTTATTTGCAATAAAAAGCTCACGGTGAAGGTGGTGAAGGCAAACTAATCCAGAGACAGGAAATAAAAACACAACAGACACACAAGGGGAATAACTACAAAATAAAACAGGATGTGAGTCTCACTGGTACTCTCTCCATTCAGAAAGAATATGAACACCTAAATGTCTCATCCTGGGTTTCCACTTCTTCAAATCTAATCTCCAGAATTTTTTTTTTTGTACTGGATCAAATGCCTTGCCAGTTTTTGCCATGTTTTCTGTTGGATGGTTCACTGGTTGACTAAACTCCCTGTGTGTTTTTACAGCTGAGAAGAACTTTGATGATGGCAGTTGTTCTGGCACACTGCCATTTGTTTGTGCCAGAAAGCTGTGATATCTCTTTGGATACAGCACTCATCATAAGCACAGGAGCCAGGTGGATATTATATTGGTGTCTTTATCACCTGTAGGCTCCTACATATTGTAATCCATACTTCTTTTTTTTTGCTGTAACACTGCTTAAAGATTATAGGGTTTTAGCTGAAATGTTGTTGAGGAGACATGAAACTGGAAAACTGCAATATCTGTTGAAAGTGTAATAAAAAAAATGCTTTAAATGCTTTAATATTGTTAAACAGATTTATTCTTTCACACTTTACACACACAAACACACGCACACAATATGTTTAGCTATTCTCTTTTTTTTTCCTGCTGCAGCACTTCAGACCCTTTTGATTTATTGGGCTCTAGACTTAATTTTAAATGGAATTGACGTTTTTCCCATCAGTCTTTTCTCAAAAACTCATAACAAAGTCATGTTTTTATACATTTTTGAAAATTTATTGAAAATCAAAAACAGAAATCTCTCATTCACAAAAGTATTCAGGCCCTTAATTCAGTGCTTTGTCATTCGCTTTTGTTTGAGAGTAACCCTAAGGACCTGTGTGTTGGATTTAGTGACATCTTGTGGTAAAGCTGCAGATTGCAACAAAGGCAACAAAGCATACTCTGTGGAAGAGGACCTGCTCCCTATGTAGATATGTAGGACTCAGAATCAGAATTCAGTGTCTGTCAGAGCTGTAGGTTAGTTTCCTTTGGGCATCCTCCATCAGCTCTTGAATAATTCGAAAGGAAATTCGATTACAGCGGCCTCCTCAAAGACGAACATTTACAAGATCAATTCCCTCTAATTGATATGATGGAAGAAGCTGTGCTGTAACGCAGGCAGAGTCGTTTAGCTTCAGCCTCAGCTGTTTTCTAGAGACAAGAAAAGCACATAAAGGCAAACAGATTAGTTGTTTGATGAAAAGGGATAAAATACACAGTGTTTAGATACCCAGTATTTACAAAAAGCAAACAAACTCAGAAATTATTCCCAGGTTTTGTGTAGTTGTTAAGTGCCAGTAGGATACTGATATGTATTTTATTTTTTTATTTTTGTATTATTATAAACACACTGTTTTATCAGTTTAATCCACTCCTTAGACCTTTGCTGTGCTTTTGGTTTTGTAAAGGCCACCACCGGTCTCACCCAGAATCCATTGCCCAGCATTTCACCATACGAAGAAATTACAGTTTGACCACAGTTCATGCAGATGCACTTTTGAGCTTTAATCTGCAGTTTGCATGAAAACACATACTTACCAGAGCAACAAAAAAACTATATCCTCACTTTGAAGTTACCATTTCCCTCTTTCTGGTCAATGTGAAAACGAATTTACAATGTAAAAGTCAGTGTTTGAGGTTTTGCTGATGTAAATGTGAATTGTGAGAAACTGAAACTCAAAAGGGTCGAATGAGTCCAACAGTTAAAACCTCTTCTCTCCTGTCAGTCAAAACACTTAAAACCTTCAGAACCTGGTTTTAAGACTCGGTCACATGAAACGTCTTAAACTCTAAATCTCATTGTGTCTGGTTCATTACAGTTTCAGTAACTCCTCAGAGTTAAACACTCACTTGCAGATTGTCTCCATCTAAATTCTCTCTCCAGATTTTAAACGTCCTGACTGCTGCTGCATCTTTTCCTCTTGGCTCTGATCATTTAACCTCGTGAGTCTTAGTGTCTATGAGTTTAAATTGTGTCAGGGCTTCTTTCTAAGGCTGGATACGTGTGGTTGGTGCAACAGGACGTGTTCATCCACAGTGTTAATGAGTTCTTCAGGGGCTGGAGAGATGCTTTCATTGGCCTTTCTGAAAAATGAAGCATAGTCCTTGGGTTTTCTCTCCATATTCTAAGACAAATCCACATCCACAACAAGTTAAACAGCAGTTATTTTCTTAGCATACAGACAAATTCAGTCCCACAAAGAGAAACTAGAAACGTGGCAGCGTGGGTACTGAAGCAATCGATTGGTTTCAGTCATATTGCTTAATCTCCACAAAGCTCTCTCACTGAGTCATTTATTTTCAGTTTCCTAGTCCTCTCTGTCCTGCTGTTATTACAGACATGTATGAGCTACCTGTGACTCGCCCTTTCTGTCAAGCTGTGTGTCTAGGGTTTTACGGAAAATGGTGTGCGATCACATGAAGCGACCCACATGACATACCATTGGCAAAGCCCCTGTTCCAAGGCTGGACTTTTAGTTGTTAGTGCATTTACAAAAAGACAATGGGATTTTGATTGAGGTTTTCTAACTCCTGAAACAGAAGCAAAAAACTGAAGTTGTGGTTTTGCTTCGGCCTGTTCCACTTTCTGTAGTGAGCAGGTGCTGAGAGATAAGTCAGTGTTACCAAATTGGACTGACAAGAAGTACAGCTAGAGTACGGCTTCAGGGAAGGGTTTTCTAAATATATAACTGGGTAAACTGGACAAACTTATCATACAATAAAATACAGGTACGAACAACGACCAACATTTGGACTTAACGACCATCAGTTCTCGAGCTGAATCTCAGTTTCGTGTCAATCTCAATAACCCCTGTTACAGAGCCTGTGGTAACGTGCTACAAATGAGCACATTAGAGTACTCTGATTACTTTTTTTGTTGAAATACGTAACATAACGCTAGTTTTGCAATTCAAGTAATCATCAGCTTGCAGTCCTTTACTGTTTGGTAGCGACGTCAGCTCTGAAACACTGATGGCTATCATTTGTTTCGGCTAAAGCTGCCACTCTGGCGGTAGCGCAAAAGATGTCTCAGTAGTTACTCAGTAGGTAACTAATGTAATAAGTTACTTTTCAACATCAGTAATTGCCGCATACCAAGTTACTTTTAACAGTAATGTTCCCCAGCACTGGATGGAACAGGTGGGAAAATTATCGCTGCACCTTTAAGCCAGCAGTGGGTTTAATCACAGAGCTGATGGCGTAGGTGATGAACAGGTGAGGGAAGACAAACGATGGGGGAGTAGAGAGGAGGGAAGACGAGGAGAAACATCAGGGAGACATGAAGTCAGACGAGGAGTCTGCGAGCAAAGGCAGTGATTTAAGGGTCGTCTTCAAAGTTGCCGAAATGATCACAACCAGCACAAAACAAGTTGTACCACACAACAGAATAAAAAAAGGCAACACTGATCATCATATTTTACCATGGCGAATCCTCAGATTGTAACCAGCGTGTGACCACACCCTCAGTCAGCGCTGCTCGTCAGCTGATGTATTTTCAGTCATGTGATTCACTCGTTCATATTTCCCTCTGAAATGTATATGATACACTCTTTTCTTGTCTCAGTGCCTCTTTGTGTTTGTGACTGTCTGCTGCAAAAAATCTGCATCAACAAGCACATTTTACCCTGGACACACACACACACTTACCCTTTGTCAGTGTGTATGTGTGTGTGTGTGTGTGAGACCTCTCTGTGTGTGTTGGTTTAAGCTGGCAGGGTTTTGGATTGTTTATTGTGTGAAGGCATGTGTGGCTTGGAAATAAAGGCCACTGTGTGCATGTGTGTGTGTCAGGGGTACTGGCCCTTTAAGACAGTTGTGATTGAAGGGACTGTGTGTGTGTGTGTGTGTGTGTGTGTGTGGGTTGTGCATGAGTCAGCTAGTGCACCTTGCTCGCCCTGAGTGTGTGTGTGTGAGAGAGAGAGAGAGAGAGGGAGAGAGACAGCTGAGAGCTGCAGCTTCACCAGTCGCTATTCACCCTCTCTGCCTCTCGTCCATTTCCTCTCTCTCTCTTTATATCATTGATCTCTTCTGACTTTAAGGATATTTTCTGGACACACTGATGCCCATATATGGACCACACAGGGATCTGACAGAGCTCTGCTGTGTGTGTGTGTGTGTGAGCCATGCTGCGAGTGTTCGTCCTGTGTGCAGAGCGTCTGCAAACGCCGGACAACGACGTCAGTGACGCCTACTGCCAGATCATCTATGAAGGTAGGGATGAGGATGAGGATGAGGAGGAGGAGGAGGAGGAGGTGACGAGACTGAGACCGACAGAGAAGGAAGAGATCTGAGGGAGAGCTTTGAGGATAAAGTTCATGTACAAAGAGCAGAGTGTGTGTTTGTGTAAACACTGAGACCTCTCTCCCTCTCTCTCTCTCTGTAACAGCTGAGGGGTTATTATTGGAAAGCCTCTGCCAGTCGTCTTTCATGGCTTCCAGTCTGTTTGGGGTGGGGCAGAGAGAGAGAGAGAGAAAGAGGGGTGATTGTGGGGGTCATATTTTAGGGGTACACCCCCTCCAAAAAGCCAGTCCCTGCGAGGTAAACCAGAATATTTAGTGGTTAAAGAATCATGTCGTGTTTATGTCTGTGTAGGTGCTGATGTGAACGCTCTCGTGTTTTTGCCTCAATCCTGCAAAGAAAATGTCCTGAAAGTTCATCTGAAGTTATTCATATTAATATGAAGCTTGTGTGTGACTGTGTTTATAGTTACCATCGCTGCTCTCTCAGCAGCGTTTATCCTCAGGGTCTCTCTCTCTCCGTTCATCCGTCTCCCATGTTTCATTCCTCGTCTCTTTCTGTGGTCTGTCTTTCCTCTCTCGAGCTCTCGATCTCCTGCAGTATCTCAGACTACAATAGAGTACAGTAGACTACAGTAAAGTGGGCGTCTGTGGCTGAGGAGGTCGAGTAGACAAGATGCTCAACTAGCCCAGGCTAATGCATTTCGGAGAATCATGAGATGAGACACACACTAGATCACATTTATCCTGTTGCTTATTTCTACAAGACTAATGAACTACGAGGTAATAGACTAATGATATATTGAATACAATTCAGGTGCAAGCTACAGTGATAGAGTACCACAATTTAATTGCCTCAATAGAGTGCAGCAAGTGAGTAGGGAGCAGTGGCAATATGACAGAGGTATGTGGCATGTCTCAGCAATGCTGTGGTCTGGGTCTGGTACACACACACACACACACAGGTTGCAGAGTGGGCTGGGAACAAGCAGTCGAGACCCTGACTGATGAATTTCATGACTAAAGTCTTATTTACAGTGTGAGACTCAGGTCACTATTGACATTAATAATATATGAGAAGAGCCTCTATAACAACACACAACACATGAAAATAACACACACACACACACAGTGGGACAGGAAGTGATGATACATGATAAAAATATGGCCGAACAGCTGAGGATGGTCTGCAGGGGTTTTCTCAGCCTCTCCCTCAGCGGCTCATATCTGATATTTGATCCTGTCTCTGCTGCGTCTGCTCTTTAAAAAACTGCTGCATCACTTTACTCTGAGCTCATTACGTTTACAGGAAGTGTGAAAGAAGAAAGGCCAGAGCAGAGCTTAGGTTTATGGTGATTATTTCTGCCTTTTGTGTCTAAATTTAGTTTGCTCTGTCGTGAATATCAATCCTGAAACTGCCTCATCGTCACACTTTCACAGCCTTTAAACCTCCTACATTTATTCCTTGAAGGGTTTTACTGTCTCATCGTGATTTAAATCCAATAATGTATGAGGCTGTAAAGGTGGACTGATGAGTAGATGGGTTTTCATGTTAACGTCCCCGACAACCTCTGTAGTCTCATTTAGACACTCGTTAGCAACCGCCTTTTTTAAGACACGTAAAAGCTTCAGACATCAGGAGTGGAGGATTTACTGACCCATTTTATGTTGAATTTTTGTGTTCCCCACCAAAGAGTGGAGAATCTCTTCTCTTTTCCTTTCCTGTAAATAACATTTAACCTCTTTGTGAAATGCTGCAGCTGTAAACAGTTTTGACAACACTAAACATGTTTTGATTTGGATGAAATGAACACAGCTCCACTGGTTGTTTTGCAGTCGTTCAGGTTTTCAGGCTGGCCGAGTTAACGAGGTCATGACAGTACATGACTGTATACAGATATACACTTACATATAGCAGAGATAATTGGTTTTAAAGCCTGAAGCAGACGAGACCTGAAAAATCAATTTTCCTCAAACTCATCTGATGCCGACTCACAGTTTACAACCCCACTGAACTTTTATTTTAAGATTCTGTTTAAGATCAAAAGATTTCCAAAGATATGATCCTTGTATTATAGTTAAATGTTTAGAATATAATGCACAAGATATCATAAACTTTCCTTTGGGCACTTACCTTCCTGCAGCTAAAACAGTATGGGTGTATGTGCCCTGCTTTATGTCTGCAGGTGGCGCTCTCTCATAGGGTGTGTGACCTTGTTGCCTCCTCCCCATTGGCTCCTGAGGATTGACTTGCCGTTTTGAATTCTTTAAACCTTAAAACACAGGTTGACGCCAAAGAGACAATCAATGGCGGATCTTAAAACACCTTGAATGTATTCGAGGTTCAAGGAAAATACATTTAGGCCTTGAGGTTTTGAAAGTTTACCAGAAGAAAACATCTGGATTTGTTCACCTGACTTGATCTTGAATGACCAGGGATCATTTTGTCCCATGTAATATGCCTGTTTTGAGTCCTTAGAGATCCTGACAATCCTTGAAAAGTCCTTGAATTTGAGGTCCAAGTTGAGATGGGATCTTACACTTGTACAACAGCTGTAACAGACTTCTTGTAAATAAACACTAATTTATCTAACGCTGCAGCTTTTTCTGCAAGAAAGAGACTTTAACAGTTTAAATCAGTCACTAAAATGTACAAACAGAGATCAACAGAGTAAAATAGAAGGACTAAAGCAGAGAAACAGGGGTTTGGGGGGGGGGGGTAGAGAAACACAGGGAAACAACCAGGAGACAAGAGAGGAAAAGAGCACAGGAAATGTTGAGATTTCCTCTGGATGTGAGGTGTGTGTGAGTTCCCAACATGCTCACTTGTTGTTGGGAGTGTGTTAAACAGAGTCAGAAAGAGCTTTGTTGAGGCACGTCTCCTCTTCAGAAAAGGAGCTTTTATTTTGTAGTTTCTGACACGGACAGATACTGTTAGAAGAAACAGGAAGCAACTTGTGGATGATTAGCTTTTGTGATGCCGGGACTTTTTCCATTTTGCTGAACAAGAACAAGGAAAAAAACTTAAAATCTGATTTAACTTGATGAAACAGTTGGTTTTACCTTTTTTCCAAGCAGTTTATATCTCTTTTTTTGGAGCACAATATTTTTTCTCTTCCTTTTTGCCGCCCGTTGGTCTTTGGTTTGCCAGTTCTGCCGGTTATTACCACCGTCAGAGCTCCTCTGGTCATGCAACCAACCTTTCCTCTGGTCCTGGAGCTCACCTGGTGAACCAACTCACCTGTTTTTAGCCTCGCAGTTTCCAGGCTTTGGACTCAGCTGAGGTTTCAGTCATGTTGCGTTGTGTTCTTCAGCGAGCCCACAACCTGAGACACTCTGACCCTCTGGCTAGTGTCACCTTCAGAGGTAAGAGGATCATGGGAGATTCACTGGATTGGTAGTAAGATGTGTTGTGATGTGTTAGCAAACGTTATCATTCATTTACAGTCTTGTTTCTAACCTCCTGGTGGATATAAGTCCAATATTAAGTCTTTTTTAGCTCTGGTTTTGGTCTTCACCAACTCTGGTTCTTTAGCTGCTAAATGCTCCGTTACGTTCACCAGCTAGTCTCTAATGGAGTCTATCTGCTGTTTGGTTTTTAGAGATTTTTCTCTGCTGCAGCAGAAAACAACACTATGAGAGCGCTGAGAATGAACCACAACAGTAAAGTTGCAGCCATACAGCTGAAAAATGAGCTGAAACTCACTGTAAAGCCAATTGGAGCTGCAGGTTCAGGGAAATTCTCCATCGTTTTATGCTTTACGATTATAAAATATTGGTTGTAGCTGCTTTAAAAGGACCAAATCTCAGTTACTTGAAGTCTAGCAGCATTAGTTTCCAAATCAAGTCTCAAATGAGTTGACTGTCCAGGTCATGGTTTTCTAATAAGGATTGGTTGTAAAAGTTTCACCTCTCGTCCAAGAGGCTTCAGTTCTTACCAACTGCTGAGGAGTTGTATTTAACCTGTGGACAGATGTAGAGTCGTTGGAGTCACCTGAGGCCAAGTGTGAATGGTTGTGAAATCTGCTGGGAAGGGATGAAACTGTAGTAAACATCTGGCTTAACTTAACTGAGATGATGCCAAATGGCACCAAGTGGAGATGACTCGGCTACCTGACCTCAGCAGTTGTCTGTTTTTCCATCAGTTTGTTGTTGTTGTACTTTCCACGAGTAAGTGTCTGCCTCCTTAATAAGGTGAGCTCTGCTCTTTACTTCCTGCCTTTGTCCCAGCATGGTTTCCTGGTGCCATCACACTCGAGCTTCTATTACTTGTGAGGACTTTCAGTTGCAAAGTGGGCAAGTGTCCAGAGCCCCACACCTCTCACTGGATCTACATAATTTGATTTATCACACATTTCTTGGAAATTTACATCACTGAGATGAACACCAACTTTGATGGATCCTCTACTCTGCTAAAAACATCAGAATCCAATCCAGATCTCAAATGAGAAAACTTGTTTTTACAGTCTGTGCATCAGAGGTTGAACTTAAAGACAACTGTTCTTGATCACTCTTTAAGGTTGTTAATGTGCATTATGGGTAATGTAGGAAACCACTAACTGAAGTAGAAGTAGACATGGTAGGTTGATGGAAAAGTCACTTCAGTATAAGACAGATGTTCCCATGGAAGAAGTGCAGAAAGTAAAAAGAAAGAAAGCTGCTCTTGAGGTTGTGTTAGTGTTTCTGGGTTGCAACAACTTCAGGAATTCAGACCAGAGAAAGAAAGAGGGACAGAGAGTTTCCTCCCCTCCCTAAACACAGATACCATGTCCATTTATAGAAATTAGAGATGATAATAATCAAACAAGGAAGCTGTGGGAGGAGAGAGAAAAGTGTGTGTGAGAAAACTGACTGATACAGACCCCAAAATACTGAGACATTCATATCTTTAGGAAGCTGGATTGATTTGATAAGGCTCATCACAGTGTTGATTATTTTTGCAGAAATATTGCAGGAACTGGGCAAATAATGTCTGGTTTTTTTTGCAACTGAATTAGTGGACCATGTGAAGATTTGATGAGCAGGTTAGAGCAAGCAAAAGAGACACATTATGATCTCTACTTCACTTTATAAGGTGAGCTTGTGTGTCTGCAGGTAATGACGCATGTGATTAAACGTGACAACATGTGCTTGTGTTTGTGTGCTGAAAGCAGGATTTCCGGCCAAAGTGTTGTTATTGGAACTACAAGTGTTGTTCTTTGTCGACACCAGAAATAAAAACTGGCAAACCTGCTGCCCTATCCCGTGCTAATTATAGCCTGGACACACTCGCATACACACCAGTCTTGTATTGTTCCATTACTGTGTCAAGTTGTTTTGTTCTCAATCAAGACATTTCACAAAGCTGACCCATACCACACAGTTTTTAAAAAAAATCCTTATTAAAATTTGAGATGTGGACGGTGGAACCAGGCTATCGTGTTTTTACTAGCATGACAACCTTTTGCTACACCTAATAAAAACACAAAATATCTGTAACCAGATAAAAAATACCGCATATTGTAATAAAAAATGGTGTGAAGATAAAGGTATTGTTATGAATAATGTTAAAAGACAAATTTTAAGTTATACATATTTTCTTTTATTGTGAAGAGGTCATTGTTGTAAGAGGAAGTAGTATTTCAGAATAAGAGCATTGCTGTCCATTCATTGGCTGAGATGCACTCGGAAGAGAGAAAAGACGGAAGTGAGCGTTAAATTCAGATGACTTGACCGAAAAAACCGCGATTAAAACTGTGTGCGACGTTTTGTGCAAAGCTGTAGCTGGTGTGACAGATTATCTGTTAGATATTTGTGGTACAGTTGTTAGCTCTAAGCGTTTATGCTACCTCGTTAGCCTACCTACTGAGTGTATTTTGTTAGCATTCATTAGCTAAGTGAACGGACTTTTAGCCGCCGTGTAGCTAACCTAGCTTATGCTCGATGTTTTAGTTAATAGTTTGAACATGGAAACTTGGAGGATTAATCACATAGATAGACTGCTAACATCTGCAGACACGACGCCATCTTTGACACCTCCCCCCGCCCCTCCTTGGTTCTTCACCGTGACACCGAGAAACTGGTAACGTCTGCGGAAACGACGCCATTTTTAGACGCCTGATCGCGGTGCTCACTGAAAATGATTCCGGGTTCAAACCTCGGATATCAAGCTTATTAAAAGTGTGTGCAGGTACAAGACAACGTAAACAACGTAAACCCCAGAGTTGTTTATTGCAAATTAAGTTACGTTATCTTAACTGGCTGTTACAGGAGTAAGTGGGCTACATTTACACTAAGAAACTGCCTTTTTTTAAAAGTGGGAACTAACTGAAAAACTGTATTAATTTCTCCACTCAGACTGGCCACACATGCAGCAGCACTCAGACCAGCAGCCCAGGTCTAAACTTAGGTTTCCCATACGTCGTTCTCAGCCATGGGGGTCACAGTCTGCTCTATTCTGGGCTCATGACAGAAACTGTGCCAAGCTGAGCCAACCAGGAAGTCAGCTCTGTGCCACTTCTTGTCTCTGAGATGCTAACTCGGATATCGGCCCTTGGGAGACACACACACATTCTTTCTCTCCACACACACACCCAGAGTAAGGTTGTTTGCTTTCCTGTTTTCCCCAGTCATCACCCAATGTGAGAACACAAACACACCCACTTATTCACCCTCAGATTAAAAGCAGGAAAATGAAGCAACTCTACAAAAATGGTTGTAATCAGTTAATTTGTTGAAGATCGGCAGCCAACTTGTGACAAGCTGATCAATTCACACAAAACACACAACAATTCTCCTTAAAAACAACTAAAAACTGTATAGTACGATTAAATTAACCTTGCAAATGTGTTGCAGACAAAATATAATATCTACGCAGTACTTTAAAAAATTATTAAAACTTCACAGTGAAAGAGAAATTATTTACTACATGTTTGTATTTTCCACTTTTGTCCACAAGGGGGTGCTGAATCACCCTGAAAGACACCAGCACACACTTCCTTTACTTTGTCTCTCTATGAGGACCCTCATTGACATAGTATAACCCTCATCATCACAGCTTCAGTGCATGTCTATCCCCAAAACTAAAACAAAATCCAGACCCTCAAACAGCCATTTGAGCTAAAACTCAACCCAGTCCCCACACAGATAGAAATCAAGCCTCACACACACCTTGGTTGGCCACACCTACAGCTGCCCTGTGTTCTGTACCAGCAAGATGAAGTAATGTTGTTTCCCCATCCTCATTTCCTGAACCCAAAACAAAGTCTTCCTCTCAGCGTCAGTGTGGACCTGATTGATGTTAGTCTGAGGTGACGAGGTGGTGGAAGAGAAAAGCCTGTGTTTATCTTACAGTAGGTACAATGTGTGTGTGATGTACGGGATACTCTTTCATCAGTTCAACAAAGAACTGGAGCACAGAATCTGTGTATTATATTTACATGTCAGATTTTTTCCAGTAGTTTAACTGTAGATAAATTGCCTTAGAATTGACTTTCTCAAAAAAATTTTCCTTTATGAAAATGTATTTTTTACAGGTAAAGAGACACATTTTTGCTCTTATGCTACATGGGAAATACATAATGAGGTGTATCTGAATGCCATTACAAACCCCGTGATACCTTTGTTTATAGAGACTTAACAGCTAATTGCTTGAGCTGCTTTTTCCTGTTGAAGGAAGCTGCAGAAGACTACACCTATTATTGGTTCAAACACCCTCTGTTGCTTATGCAGGGCAATGGAAGATAGAATAAGAGGGCTCATCCGGGATTTGAACCCAGATTCTGTGCTAAGCGAGAATCATACCCCTAATTGCGAGCCACATGTCCATTGATAAGTGATAACACGGTTCAGTTTCCCTGATTGTTTTAACACATTTATGATAGATGGAGCACTGAGTTGTCTGCTGATTTTGACACTTCTAAGGCATGGAAACTCAGCAGTCATTTAAAGGAGTGTTAGTCAATCAAAATATGGGCTCGTCCGGGATTTGAACCCGGGACCTCTCGCACGGGCGAGAATCATACCCCTAGACCAACGAGCCACATGTGCTTTAAGAAACAAGAGAAAATTCAACCTGGTTCTGTCTGTTGAGGGCAACAAAGTTGTTGCTGAACTTAAACGGTGTGTTGTCTACCTTTCTTTAGCTGTAACGACTTTTTATCCTGGTACCTTTATGGAAATGTGGTACTAAATTGTTGGGCTTGCCCTTTTAACAGATGAGCAAAGGGAGAGTAGAGCCGATGGTATAACAGGGCTCGTCCGGGATTTGAACCCGGACTCACTAGCGAAGTCATACCCCTAGACCAACGAGCCACATACACCCATTGAAAGAGGATCAAATTCAGACCGATCATTTTTTGATTTCACTTACCTGGGTCATTTTTCTAGAGCCTTTGAGGACCATGACTGTACTGTGTGTAACTGTACACACTATTCCTCCACTGATGAAGTCGTATTGTGTTTTTCTGTCTCCATTAGGCTACGCTGACCCTTCAAGTTTCCTACATCCCTCCTCCAGGAGCGGCTCCAATCTTCCAGCCTCCTTCCCAGACTGAGACTTTTCCCCATCCCAACCCCAGTGTGGAGCTGGACACTGTCACAAGTAAAATAATCTGTCCTCAACAGTACATCCATTCCTCCCTCCTTTTGTTAGTTCTGGGACTAGTGTCTATCAATCTGTCTGTCTGTGCAGTGATTTCTCTGGATACGATGGGTGAGGAGGATACAGAGAGCATGATGATGATCGAACCCACAGAGGACCAGGGTCCGGACGATGGACGGTCCATGGTCATCGTCGGCCCTCAGGGGCCCATGGGCCAGGAGTCTCCCACTGCCCAGACGCCCAAACGTTCGCCGCCGACCTACAACACCCATGGCGGGCTGAGGAAGAGGAGGAGAGGAGCCAGCAGTCAGTCTAAACCTCTGCCAAACAAACCACAGGACCTGCAGGTAGGTAAACTAGACGGCATCACATCATTTTTGATGTTTGTCGGGTGCACATTCATGCTGCCAATCTCCAGTCCTGCAACTGGACAAGGTTCCTTCTACTTGGTTCAGATCTGGTGACTGCTGAGGCCACTTCAAATGATGCTCGATTTTGTTTTGTCAAGGTGCCAAAACCATGCCCAAGTGGTACCAATCTGATGCCACCAACACAGTTTGAGCGCATGTAGAATTTCTGACATGCCAGGAATCCATCAGATCATGCAAGAGCCAGATAATTAATTGTTCAGGCAATTAATCAGGCATCAAACAGCAATCACTATGAACGAAATTTGGACCACTTCTAAAATTATTCAGTGCCGACTGATTAAGAGCAAAAACCAGGCTGGATGCCCGGGTTTAGTGGGTAAGAATTCATGGAACCTGGCTTTGTGAATACTTTGATTCTAATCTGTCACTAATGGAAGTATAATACTAGAATGTGTGTTTAATGGCATGAGAAACCATGGAGGAAACAGTACAGGAGGGCTCGTCCGGGATTTGAACCCGGGACCTCTCACACCCTAAGCGAGTCACCCCTAGACCCTTATTTTGTGTGCAAAGTTAGGGTCAGCAGTGTCATGGACCTAACCAACCGGCCATGGTTTCCACACAATCCGGCAACGGTACCATGCTTACTGAGTATCAGCTGATAGAGATCCAGCATCGTACATCAAAGTAGCTGCTGTGTGGCTCGTTGGTCTAGGGGTATGATTCTCGCTTTGGGTGCGAGAGGTCCCGGGTTCAAATCCCGGACGAGCCCTCCTGTGTTCTCTTCTTTGACTAGATTACTGCACTTTTGTAACCATTGATCTGTCCTAAGCGGATCTGGCTCTTGGAAGGTCTGATGGATTTCTATGTCCCAAATTTTGGTTGTCTTTCTTTGAATTCGAGCAGTTAAAGTTGTTTTTCCTTATAATTTTTATACATACGTAGACTGAGAAGAGAAATTAGTTTAGTGCTCGTCACTGTCCAGGTTCGTGTGCGGATTATTGAAGGGCGACAGTTGCCAGGCATCAACATCAAGCCTGTCGTCAAGGTAACGGTAGCCGGGCAGACGAAGAGGACCCGCATCAGAAAAGGCAACAACCCAGTCTTTGATGAGGTAAACAATTATTATTCATCCTTCTGATTTCCTTCATAACTTAAAAATGTTTTACTGTTGAATCTTGATTTCATGTTTTTCTCATAACAGACTTTCTTCATGAACTTCTTCGAGACTCCCTCAGACTTGTTTGATGAACCAATCTTCATCACGGTGAGTCTGAATTTTTACCTCCATTTATACTGCTACATATCTTGTATTTTACTTATGGTATTTTCTGCTGTGCTCGCTGTAAACTGCTCTGAATAAAACGTAAAATCTCTCTCCCTGTCTGACAGGTGTGTGACTCTCGCTCTCTCAGAACTGATGCTGTGATCGGTGAATTCAAGGTAAACTGTAACTGTGTGTTTGCGCAGTGATCATGACTTCTGGCACATTAAACCAGAAAAAATGAAAAGATATCTAAAATCTTCTGATTATCTTCACAGTTGGATGCAGGCACCGTCTACAATGAGCACAGTGAGTATATGTTTAAGTTCATCCAATGTTTTTTGGTGATTCCTACTTGAGTTGTTGCCTCTAGTTTAAATTTTATTAGTTATGGATCAAAGTCCAAAGTTATTTTACTACCTGGTTCTCAGTTTTTTAAGTTCCTGGCTCCTATACATTACTGGTGAGTTCTAAGCTCTTGATTTAGATTTGAGTTTGAGTCCATCCACCCTCTGTAGGACACTGCTTCTTGAGGAAATGGCTGCTGCTGTGCGACCCGGATGACCTCTCTGCAGGAGTCAGAGGTTACCTGAAGGTCAGCCTGTTCGTCTTGGCGGCTGGAGACGAGCCACCGGTGAGTCTGATTGGATGAAGTAGTTGATGTAGTTGTAAGTAATTATCTTCCTGTTAATGGATGCAGGTGTTTATTAATACATGCAAGTATTTGTATGTGTGTGTTTCATCCTCAGGCTGATCGGCGCGAGTGTGTGGAGGATAAAGAGGATATCGAAGGAAACCTCCTGAGGCCGGCTGGTCTGTCTCTGAGAGGAGCTGTTTTCACCCTGAGGATCTTCAGAGCTGAAGACCTGCCACAGAGTGAGGACTCCAGTCTTTGAGTGTTTGTGATTTATGCTTCTGCTTTAAAAGTAGAGATTTCTAATTTCTTCTCTGTTTTGTAGTGGATGATGCCTTCATAGATGGAATGAGGCAGATTCTTGGGTTTGATAGCAACAGGAAGAACTTGGTGGATCCTCTGGTGGAGATCCACTTTGCTGGCAAAACAGTGCGTCACATTATTTTACTCCAAATGTAACATGAAATACAGAAACCAGTCATATTAATGTGGATTTAATTTTCTCTCATCTTCAGGTCTGCACTAAGACTCTGGAGAAGAACGCCAATCCACAGTGGAACCAGAGTCTGGCCATGCCCATTAGAGTGAGACACACAACCAAACAACACAAACACACACTATTATTTAACTGCCATAGCGTAATTTTTATACCCTGTATGTTTTCTTTTTTCCTTTCCAGTTTCCCTCCATGTGTGAGAAGATGAGGATCAGAATTCTGGACTGGTATCTGGAATCTCATCTGATACATTTACTTTTTTTACATTTTGTTTCATAAGAATATGAAGAATTTTTAGGAGTTTTATGTTTGGAGCAGAGGTTTTAAAAGTCTGACACAGTTTTGACACAAAGATTTTAAATGACTTAGTTGCCTTTCACCTGAACAGTATCGTCTTTGCCCCACATCCCTCTCTTCATACTTGCCCTTCAACTCCGAAAACCTCTGCTTTACAGTATTACATTTTAATTTAGGTCACATTCGGCTTTAAAAACTGTCCGATTTTTCCCATTTCAGGGACAGAGCCAGTCACAACGATGTCATCGGCACCACCCACCTCTGTATGTCTAAGATCTCTGCCCCCGGAGGAGAGATAGACGGTGAGTTACAAGTCGAAACTGGTCTGAAATGGACTGGACCCAAACAGTACAGTTTGGACTAGAATTGACTAGGACTGGCTGCACCTGGTTTGATTTGGAGTGAGTCTTCTTAGGTTGTAACCTCACCTATCACTGCATTTCACACTGCCTTATCTGAAAGGGTTGTTGACAAAACAATCCCTAATCAAGTTCCACTTTATTGCTTGTTGTCTTCATCAGCCGAAGAAGTCTGCACACTTGTTGTGAATCTGTAGATTATCTAAGCCAAGTCCAGAGTTTTCAAATGGACTGAACCCAACTCAACAAACTGGAGACTTTGTTTGGATCTGTTGGGTACGGGTTGGGTCACAGGACTCTAGTGTGAACTTCGAATGATCACTGATTAATTGGAACATTTGGTGAGCCTGTGTACTTCAGCATGATCATACAGTACAGCATACATCACCATATCACTTGTGCATATGAGCGTCCTTTAGCACGGTGACCAACCTTTATGTTGTTTGTTCGATCACAAAGAAAGAGAAGGAAACTCCACGAACTGAACCAAATTGAAACGTATTCCATGGTTCTGATCAATCAAGGCAATCAGAGTAGGTGTGATTGTGTCTCTAGACTGGATGGGGAGGAATGTATTGGAGGTAACTGGTTTAATCCGGAGCACAGAAGGCTAATCTTGACTGATTCATTACCTGCATCAGATTACTTTGTATGTGAACATGATAAGGCTTAATTTGCATTGTGTTGCACTGCCTGTATCTGGATTACAAAGTCCACAGAACTTGTGGTTTGGGCTTTTTAGCTTGGTCTTGGTTTTTATTGACGTCACTGAGATCTGATTCCTGACATCTCACAACCACCAGATGGATCTGTGTTTTCTGAATGTTACAGAGCATGTCAGTTTTTTCAGAGACATGCATGAAGACTAACCTGGTCTGTAGATTTGTGTGCTGAACACTGGCATTGCTTGAGTTTGTGTGGCGTTCAAAGACATCTGTTTCCTTTCTGTCTGACTTTGAACCATCCTTCCTCTCTACGCATTCAGATGACTTGACTCCACGGACCGTCCATCCTGGCAGTACGTCCTCCATCCTCTCTACACCTCTTTTTACTTTGTGTGAAACAGTTCATCTTCAGCTGTTTCAACTTCATTTTTCCTTCTTTCAACTCATATCTGTTTCAATCATGGCTAAATTCAGCTGAAATTTAGACTCTGTATCTGATTCTGTTGAATCATTTCATCCTATTTAATCAAGCTTTTCCTCAATTTAATAGTTCCACATTCTGCCGTGTTAATAATAAAACTCACTCTCCACCTTGTGTCCTTGCAGTTGATGACAGTCTTGGTTTCCTGCCGACATTCGGTCCGTGTTTCGTCAACCTTTACGGCAGCCCCAGAGAGTTCACCGCCTTCACTGACCCCCACGAGTCTCTAAACCTCGGAAAAGTAACTTCACCTTTGTTTTTCTTTTTTATATACATCTTATTTTTTAGGTAGGACATTATTCAGAAGTAATAAAACCATACCACCTCTATAAAGAATTTAAATCTCCTCTCATGCTCTTCTTTCGATCTCTATAAAGAACAGGGCATGTTGAGTCTGTCTGATTGAATCTCTTTTCTGATTTGCTGACTGTTTACTGAGCTAACAGGTAACAGATTATAGCCGACTGTAGCTTAGTAAAACTCACATGTAAATGCAGATTTCTGTCCAGATTTTACCTGGTAATGACACACCTGTAAACAAGGTCTTCTTCTCCTCTCCTGACTCTCAGGGAGAGGGTGTAGCGTACCGAGGTCGAGTTTTACTGGAGCTAACCACAAAACTGCTGGACAAGCCGGAGCAGAGGACTGAAGACATCCCATCGGATGACCTGCTGGTGGTGGAGGTGAGAGGGAAGGGAGGATATGAACATGTAGATGTAGAAATATACATATCCATCCATCCATCCATCTCTCTTTCTTACTCTTTCCCTCTGTCTTACAGAAATTTCTCAGGAAGAGGAAGTTCTCGCTCTTCGTGGCGTTCTACTCAGCCACGCTCCTCCAGGACGTTGACGACGCCGTCCAGTTCGAGGTCAGCATCGGCAACTACGGCAACAAGTTCGACTACACCTGCCTCCCTCTGGCCTCCACCACCCAGTTCAGCAGGGCAGTGTTTGACGGTATGTGAGGGGGTTCGAGTCAGAGGTGAACCGCAGACATGTGCGGAAACAAACATAGAGGTCTTGTTTTTTGTTTCCTAAAGGGAAGATAAAAGTTCGGGAGCCATTGGTTTGGAGGGTCGTTCTCTAAAAAGAGCTTTGGTTGGATGGTGCTGTTGATTGATTTGCTTTTAAAAACAATGAAATCATAATAATGAATGTATTGTTGCCAACTTGTACCATCTGTTTGTTCCAGGTTGCCACTACTACTACCTGCCATGGGGAAATGTGAAGCCGGTGGTGGTTCTGTCTTCAGAGTGGGAGGATATCAAACCGAGGATCGAGGCTCTCAACATGTTGCTGGCCATCATAGACAGACTGGTGAGTATGTTGTAAGTGTGTTTACATGCATGTTTGTTGGGATCTGTGAGTTGAAGACCTTGAAATCATGCATTAACCGTCTGAACATATTTGTGTTCAGGAGGCGAACCTGCAGCGGGTGCAGCTGGAGGTGAAGGCAGGCAGTGAGCTGGAGGAGGTGGAGCTCCGAGTGGTCGAGCTGTTGGAGCAGGTCATCACAGACTGCCGGTAAACACTGTGTAAAGTCACTGTTTAAAGTGTTTTTATCCAGTGATGTAAAGTAACTAAGTACGTTTACTGAACTGCTCTACTCTTCTGAGGTTCTTGCACTTTATTTAAATGCAGTTATTTTCTGCTCCTTTATACTTCATTTTAGTGGGAAATATTGTTTTTTTATTACTCCACTACATTTCTCTGAGAGCCATAGTTAATAGTTACTTTGTAGGTGAAGATTTTGCAGAAAGAAGAAAACATACAGTCAGCTTATATACCACATTGCTACAGAGTAAAGTACCAAACAGTAAAATGCTACTTTCACAAACAATAGTACGATTTACAACAATATAACAATCACAGTCATATATTTTAACTATGTTTATCTGATTTTGTAATGTTAAATTTCAAATGTTAATGTACTACAATACAAAAAGTAGCTCTTTGTAGTCACACTTGGTAATCACTTCTTCCACTTTCTCTCTTTCTGCAGTGAGGAGCTGCCGTCTATCGCCCAGTGGCAGTGTGCGACGCCTCTGGACCGCTCACTGAGACACATCCGCACTCTGCACCTGCAGCAGATCGTTGCGGCGGCGCTCGCTCTCAAACACGGTCCGGCCACCGAGCTCTCCACGGTGCTGGAGCAGGCGGAGGACTGGGCCAACAGGCTGAGGACGATGGCTGAGGAGGTGAGAGTGTCACTAAGTTCCCCTAAATGACTATTAAATAAATGCTACGTTTCTCATTCATTATGTCTCTCACCCAGCCTCAGAACAGTCTTCCAGACATCGTGATATGGATGCTGCAGGGCGACCGCCGGGTGGCCTACCACCGCATCCCAGCACACACTGTGATCTTCTCCCAGGAGCATTGTGGGAAACACTGTGGGCAGCTGCAGACCGTCTTCCTCAAGGTACGCACACATATTAAGTCTATCTGTCCATCTCAAATAAACTTTTAACACCTTTAAACGTCTCTGGTTTCACTGATTTGTGTTTGTTGGACAGTACCCACAAGGCACCGGTGGAGAAGCCAAACTTCCCGGTCAGCTGAGGGTCAAAGTCTGGTTCGGATTGGCTGCAGACGTCAAACACTTTAACCAATACGCTGAAGGGAAACTGTCGGTCTTTGCTGAAACAGTGAGAAAAACTTGATGTTAATGGGCTAAAATCAAAATTTAGTCTGTACCAATTTAACTGAGGTTGTTTCAGAATGATTCAAAAGATGCTTTAAGCACAAAAAATGTAAAAAAGTGTCATATCCACCCTCTCTCTCTCTTTGTTTTTATAGTATGAGAACCAGACCCGGCTCGCCCTGGTGGGCAGCTGGGGAACTACAGGTCTGACCTACCCCAAGTTCAGTGACGTTACCGGAAGAGTAAAACTGCCTAAAGAGAGTTTCAAACCCTCGCCTGGATGGAGCTGGGCTGGAGACTGGTACATCAGCCCCGAGAAGACGTGAGTACATTTACTCAAGTACAATTTTCAGGTAGTTTACTTCAGGTATTTCCATTTTAAGCTACTTTATACCTCCACTTCGCCACATTTCAGAGGGAAATATTGCTTTTTATACTAACACATGTTGATGACATAACAAACTTTTAAAATACGACACATTTTAAAGATTAAACCAGTGGTTTCCAACCTTTTTGGCTTCTGACGTCTTACAGAAAACAGAGTGTAGGTGGAGTCACATGTCCGGGATTTCTATCTTTAAACCTTTAACATGGTTTCATTTGAATAATAATATTACTTTGTAATGTTTAAGCTGCACAATTAGCTCTTTTCTGATGATTTTATTTTCTTAAATCTCACCCAAAATGCACAGGAAAACAAAACAATGAGAATTTACATTAATTTCTTTGTTCGTCATAAAATACAAGGGAGAAAATGCAGTCATTTTTATTAAAGGTCATTTTTGTTCTCTTTTTTTCATATAAGCTGTTATGAGTGTGCAGTTGTATGCTGTATGTTAACAGTTGTCTGTGTACGTTGACAAACCCTCAGACTGCTGTTTGATGTGGATGCCGGTCACATGACCTTCACAGAGGAAGTGTTTGAAAACCAGATGAGGTTACCGGGCGGACAGTGGATCGGCATGCCGGAGGGATACACTGATGTGGTACGTGTGTGTGTGTGTTTCTGTGCTCTTAATACCCTCACTCATCCCTGTGGGTTTAAAACCTGTTGTTTCCGTCAGAACGGGGAGAAAGCGGTGCCGAAGGACGAGGTGGAGTGTCCTCCGGGCTGGGTGTGGGAGGAGGTGGAGTGGAGCGAGGATCTCAACAGGGCCGTGGACGATCAAGGTGCTCAGAGAAACCACACGAGGAAACACAACTGTTCAACAACAAGATCTGAAATAAACACTCGGTGTGTGTGTTGTGTGCAGGCTGGGAGTACGGCATCACCATCCCTCCAGACCGCCGGCCCAAGTCGTGGGTGCCAGCGGAGAAGATGTACCACACCAACCGACGGAGGAGGTGGATACGGATGAGACGGCGAGACCAGCAGAAGATCGACGCTCTCAGGAAGGTAAACAGAGACAGAGAGAGGTGGATTTTTAGGTGGATCATTTCTTGGGGGATTTAGAGACAGGAAATGCTGGAAAAGATAGAGGAGAAACTCTCAAGGTTTTGAATGTTTGAATGTCCATCTTATAACTCTTCTAGAATAAGGTTTGCATGGTTTCATGTTGTTTTTTTCAATAAACCCCATGAAAAAAACAAAACCAACAACATTTGTTTATCTCTTGAGCCTGATCTTGTCTTTGACACTCAGCCGGTTCCTGCTGAAGACATAAATCGACATAAAAACAGCTCATAGATACATTTAATTTTTAGAAAAGGGCTCAGTAATTTCCCAAAACAGCTGGTCACTGTAGTTTTTCAAAACAGCATAAAAAGTGCATCTGTCAGGGACTATTTTCAGCAGTGGATTAATACATAGTATTTACAGTGGAAAGATGGTGAGTAAAAATCAACTGTGATTTGATTTTCCCTTTTATTTATTTTTTATTGCCTCTCAAAAACACAAACATTCTGCAAAAACATACTCGTCCTGAACCAGTTATTATTAGTTCCATTTTATCTGTGTTCATTTTGTTAACTTACTCACCTGTTGCTGTCACTCCACAGCATTTAAATGCTTTGTCAACATGTTTTGACCTTAAAATCTTACCAATAAAGCTTCATAGAATTGAACTCAAACTACAAAAGAGATAAAGAGCTCCTCACTCACCTACTACAGCTGATTTTTTGAATTTTTAGACAACTAATGATGTCCTCCACCATGTCATCCTCTAACGTGAGCAGTTGAAGTTCCCTTCTTCTACCACTAGATGGAGCTCTAGTTGTGCAAATGAGCAAGAGAATCTCACCTTTTTCCTTCACACATGTCCATTTAAACTTGATTATATCCCAGTGTCTGACATTATATAATTTGTTTACAGTGATACATAATGGTACAGAAGCAGAAATGTGTGTGTTTGTGTTTTCACAGCAGCGTCCGGACGAGGCGGAGAGGGAAGGCTGGGAGTACGCCTCGCTGTTCGGCTGGAAGTTCCACCTGAAGCCGAGGAAGACGGACAGCTTCAGGAGGCGCAGGTGGAGGTGCCGCATGGAGCCGCTGGAGAAGACGGGGCCGGCCGCCATCTTTGCCCTGGAGTGTTCTCTGGTGAGGAGGGGTTGAAGGAAATGAAATGAGAACAGTCTTTTATTTTGAAGGCCCATGCAAAGGTCCCTGTTCTCTTTCTGTCTGAATGTGACCTTCATCTTCCTCCCACAGAGCAGCATCGAGGACAAAAGCGACGACAAGTCGGTCACAACCACGTTTGGAGTCAACAGACCGACCATTTCCTGTTTCTTTGACCGTAAGACACCTCCTATTCTCCCTCCCTCCTCCTTCACCCCTCAACTTTTTCCCTCTACACCTTTTACATCAATATAATGATGATGACGATGATGATGATGTGTGTGTGTAGGTGGCACCCGCTATCACCTGCGCTGCTACCTGTACCAAGCCAGAGACCTGCTGGCCATGGACAAAGACAGCTTCTCAGGTAAAGCCATTTGTTATCAGCACTGATGCTGATGAGTTGCGCCATCTGGTGGCTGGAACGTATTTTGTAGAAATTAAACTCACACCTCATCCACACTTGATTAAAAGGAAACAGGGACATTGTTTGGTCGCACAGAACATCCTGTTTTCTGATCAGGATTTTGCTTCAGGTTTCATTTTAGATGTTGAGGTGTTTCTTTAACAGGGAACGTGATTTGTTCTTGTTAAATTTCACTTCCTGTGTTGATTTGATAAGTTTTCTCATGCGTTCTGTGTACTCTGATCTGTTTTAGCAACATACACGTTGATGTTTTCAGAGAAAAAAAACCCCTCGATGATGGAAATTAGACAAAAATATCTCTTGATTGGATGTGATGATTATCAAGAGCTCTCAGGTCTTTACACGCTGGTGGTCAGATCAGCATGTTATCTTACAATACATGAAGCTTTGAGAAAGTGTTACATTAATTAAGAGTGTAAGAAGTAAAAACATGACATAAGGTGAGAACTAAGTATCAAAAATGCATATTTAAAGGTGCTTAATGGAAGAATTTACATGTAATAGCTGCTTTTTTATTGCCACTGTGTTACCTCTAACACCCTGTAGACTGATTTCTATGTGAAAAACTTAGGTCGCCTTCCCACAGTAAAAGTCTCTCTGTTTTTCTCTGGTCGTTTTGTAGCAGCGGTAACAATCGTAACAATAGTACGTTGCCTGTGCTTTTATTGTGGCGAGGCAAAGCAATTATTCCGTGTAAATAGCTTCATATTCTTCCATTCAGTGCCTTTAAAGCTACCACACTCATTATTCTATACTAATAATCTTACTTTTATGCTTTAAGACACCAAACTTTGCAGATAGGGAACGGTGTCTTTAAACAGAGAGGAAACAAAAGCATTGGGTTTTAATATGTGGAAACACGTTAAATGTTTCAAAATAAGAGCTGTGTTTTTATAAAAAGCCACAGACAGAGAGAGAAAAAGAAAAGACAGAAAATGTTTTTCTTTTATTTGAAGAGTCATGGAAACTACAGCTACTGTGTGTGTGTGTGTGTGTGTGTGTGTTAATCAGAAACCACATAGACTCAGATGTAAAAACAGAGGCGAGTTTAAAATAACAGAGGATGAATTAGACAGAGGAGAGAGGTGATAGATGGTGGAGAGAGAGCATCCTGTGTACAGACTGAGCGATAAATCACTATCACTTTCCTGACTCGCCCCTCACACACACACACACACACACACACACACACACAGGTGTGTAATGGCTGAGTAGAGTTGATGTACGAGCTTCAGTTAGTGTCAATCTGTTGTTACATGGATTAAAGAGTCATCATCACACAATCGAGGTTTGAGCCTGTTTCTGTCTTTGCCCTTCTTTCTCAGTCTATCTGTCCATCCATCCTTTCTTCTCACCTACAGCTGATTTTGAATTTTAGACAACTAATGATATGTCCTCCACCATGTCATCCTCTAGCGTGAGCAGTTGATTCCCTTCTTCTACCACTAGATGGAGCTCTAGTTGTGCAAATGAGCAAGAATCACCTTTTTCCTTCACACATGTCCCATTTAAACGTTATATCCCAGTGTCTGACATATATATAATTTGTTTGCAGTGATACATAATGGTACAAGCAGAAATGTGTGTGTTTGTGTTTTCCACAGCGTCCGGACCCGAGCGAGAGAGAGGGAAGGCTGGAATGCGCCTCGCTGTTACGGCTGGAAGTTCCACTGAAGCCGAGAGCGGACAGCTTCAGGGCGCGGGTGGGAGGTGCCGCATGGAGCCGCTGGAGAAGCAGGCGGCCGCCGTCTTTGCCCTGGGTGTTCTCTGGTGAGGAGGGGTTGAAGAGTAAATGAGAACAGTCTTTTATTTTGAGAGGAAGCCCATGCGAGGTCTATTTCTCTTTCTGTCTGAATGTGATATGTCACTTCCTCCCACAGAGCAGCATCGAGGGATTAAAAAGCGGCGACAAGTCGGCGGTCACAACCACGTTTGGAGTCAACAGACCGACCATTTCCTGTTTCTTTGACCGTGAACACCTCCTATTCTCCCCTCCCTCCTCCTTCACCCTCAACTTTTCCCTCTACCTTTTACATCAATATAATGATGATAGCGATGATGTGTGTGTGTGTGTAGGTGCTTTTCGCTATCACCTCGCTGCTACCTGTACCAAGCCAAGTTATACTGGCCATGGACAAGACAGCTTCTCAGGTAAAGCCATTTGTTATCCTTTTTGATGCTGATGAGTTGCGCCATCTGGTGGCTGGAACGTATTTTGTAGAAATTAAACTCACCTCATCCACACTTGATTAAAAGGGAAACAGGGACATTGTTTGGTCGCACAGAACATCCTGTTTCTGATCAGGATTTTTGCTTCAGGTTTCATTTTTAGATGTTGAGGTGTTTTTCTTTAACAGGGGTTGTGATTTGTTCTTGTTAAGTTTCACTTCCTGTGTTGATTTGATAAGTTTTCTCATGCGTTCTGTGTACTCTTGATCTGTTTTAACCTTATACGTTGATGTTTTCAGAGAAAAACCCTCGATGATGGAAATTAGACAAAAATATCTCTTGATTGGATGTGATGATTATCAAGAGCTCTGAGTCTTTACATGGGTAATTCAGATCAGCATGTTATCGCCTAATACAGCAAGAAGCTTGAAAGTGTTACATTAATTAAGAGTGTAAAGTAAAAACATGACATAAGGTGAGAACTAAGTATCAAAATGCATATTTAAAGGTGCTTAATGGAAGAATTTATTATAATAGCTGCTTTTTGCCACTGTGTTACCTCTAACACCTGTGACTGATTTCTATGTGAAAAACTTAGGTACTTCCCAGTAAAAAGTCTCTCTGTTTTTCTCTGGTCGTTTTGTAGCGGTAACAATACGTAACAATAGTACGTTGCCTGTGCTTTTATTGTGTGAGGCAAACAATTATTCCGTGTAAATAGCTTCATATTCTTCCATTCAGTGCCTTTAAAAGCTTCACACTCATTATTCTATACTAATAATCTTACTTTTATGCTTTAAGACACCAAACTTTGCAGATAGGGAACAGTGTCTTTAAACAGAGAGGAAACAAAAGAAAGCATTGAGTTTTAATATGAAGCACGTTAAATGTTTCAAAATAAGAGCTGTGTTTTTATAAAGCCACAGACAGAGAGAGAGAGAGAGAAAAGAAAAGACAGAAAATGTTTTTCTTTTATTTGAAGAGGTCATGGAAACTACAGCTACTGTGTGTGTGTGTGTGTGTGTGTGTTAATCAGAAACCCACCGCAGACTCAGATGTAAAAACAGAGAGGAGGATTTAAAATAACAGAGGGATGAATAGACAGAGGAGGAGAGAGGTGATAGATGGTGGAGAGAGAGAGAGAGCATCCTGGCCACAGACTGAAATGATAAATCACTATCACTTTCCCTGACTCGCCCTCGTTAGACACACACACACACACACACACACACACAGTGTAATGGCTGAGTAGAGTTGATGGATGAGCTTCAGTTGTGTGTTAATCTGCTGTTACATGATTAAAGAGTCGACTATCACACACCGAGGTTTGAGCTCTGTTTCTGTCTTTGTCTTTCTTTTCTCAGTCTATCTGTCCATCCATCCTTTCTTTCTCTCTTTCTTACTGTCTAAAGATAGAGACGTCCGCTCATATCTATCTTTCTTTCTGTCCATCCATCCATCAATTCATCTTTCTTTCTCTCTGTTCACACCTCCAAGTGACTTTCACTCGTCCCGACAAAATACATGTTCCTAGAAATTTGTTGATTGACTCGAGCTTTTTGTTTTGTCTTGTCTTCCATCCTTTCTTTCTCTCTGTCTTTCTGTCTTTCTTTCTTTCAGCCTCTGTGTCTTTTTGTAACATTTATTTTAGGTGATGATCTAAATTCCCATATTTAGAGATCCCTCTCTCTCCCCCGTCCCTCCATCTTTCCTCTGTCTCGCTCCCTCTTCAGACCCTTAACTGTGTTTATGTACCTCTGTGGGTCCCACCAGGGTCGCGCTACTACGCCCCCCCTCACACACACACACACACACACACACACACACACTCACACACCACCCATACTGACCCATTCAATTATGTTCATTCCCAACAGCCCATTAGATCATATAAACAGCAATACAAACAGCCCAGGGGGGTTATGTAAGTCTGTGTGTGTGTGTGTGGGCGTGTGTGTGTGTGTGTGTGTGTGTGTGTGTGTGTGTGTGTGTGTGTGTCACCTCCGGGGTTAATTGAGGGCTGGTGGGAAAATGCAACTTAGCTTCTGTTTACTCTGATGCTAACGGCTCCATAGAGACTCTTCTCTCGGCCTGGAATAACAAACTACTCAGTGTGTGTGTGTGTGTGTGTGTATGTAACTAACTGTACATACATGTGATGTGTGTGTGTGTATCTGTGTGTGTATATGTACAGTAACATGGAGAAGAGCGGCTGCGACCTGGAATAACAAACCTTCTCCGAGCGGCGTTCCCAGCCCTCCGTCTCGAGCTCGGCATTCCCGAGCTGCTGATGTCATTGTGTGGGACGCCAAACACATACATGAGTTTGTCCTGCTATACTTACAAGGACGCTCATTACGGACACGCTCCCTGGCTCCAACGATAACCTCATCCTTTAGTGTGCAGCTCAGCAAAGTATTAGTGTCAGTTTCAACAAGTAAAAACAAAATTTCCTTTTCTTTTCATCTTTATTTCTCTTTT
Source organism: Lates japonicus (assembly GCA_033238685.1). Taxonomy (NCBI): domain Eukaryota; kingdom Metazoa; phylum Chordata; class Actinopteri; family Centropomidae; genus Lates; species Lates japonicus. The sequence goes on along the minus strand of BRZM01000125.1, from coordinate 177,577 downwards.
GCAACCTGTGTTTTAACTGTTAAACAGTTACCTTCAGTTGTTTTCAGTTGTTTTCTAAGCAAATTTGTTCTCATCACACAATCAACAAAAGTGCACACTGAAGTCTAAAAAGAACATACTGTAACAAAAACATTCCTCACTCAAGACAGAAAAAGAAACACAAACAACCTTTTTTACCGGGTACAGGGATGCCGAAGTATTTTTTTAAATGATGCAGACCTTTAAATGTGTTGAGTATTTTGGGTTTTCCAGTATGAAGAGCTGCAGGAATGATGTGTTTTTGTAGTCCAACCTGGAAGTTAGCATCACCTTGGTTCATTCATTTTTGGATTATTGCAGAAAATAAACTGTGATAAACAAAAGTTAATGATGTTAAAGCAAGATAATCTTCACAGATGAACACCACTGTTGTGATGTTTGGAGCCTAAATCCAATCTCCAGAAGTAAAAAGTCGACTTTAGGACGAGGGAACAGGAAGTGCTAAAATGTTAACTTACTTCCTGGTTTTAGGACTCATTCCTGCTCCATTCTTGGGTAAAAATAAATAACCTGGAGATGATAGAAATGTCTCCACAGTCCACAGGCAGCAGAAAACCAAGTCCAAACCCTCAAGACTCGCTCTCAGAGTCTAACAAACCTCAAACTGGTCCCCACAGAGACAGGAGTACAAGATTACAAACACACACACTGGGCAGATGTTGAGTTTGTGTTGCCCATTACATCTGGCACCTCTGCTCTAAGTCAGCGTGGTGACTGCTGTACGAGGACGGGGGCAACACAAAGTCTCACAGTTCATATCTGTTCTCTGAAATGTCTCCAGGACTTATTACGCTGCGGGGACGAAGAAAACTGACCGCAAACATTAGAAAAGGTCAAACTTAAGCGGTCGCACAGTTTCACAACAAATACAGCCTAATGAGATTTGGAAATTGAACTAAAAATAAGTGGATTAAATCAATCTAAATTGAATTTGTTGCCCTACTTACTAATAATTTCTAGTAACACAAACCAGAAAATAAAAACTTTCTCTGATCTACCAGACATCAAGTGTTTGGATCAGTGAATGGAAACCACTCATGAACGTTATGTCCTCCCTCTCTCTCTTTCCTCCAGACCCGTACGCCATTGTGTCGTTCCTCCATCAGTCCCAGAGGACGGTGACGGTGCGCAACACCCTGAATCCCACCTGGGATCAGACGCTCATCTTCTACGAGCTGGAGATTTTTGGCGACCCTGACGCCACAATGGCGAATCCCCCCAACGTCGTCGTGGAGCTTTACGACCAGGACACATACGTGAGTGTTTGAAGTCCATGAAAATGAACTTTTTTTGATCAAATTTATAAATATAAACTGATGTTTTTCTGTGTTTTTAAATGAGCAGGGTGCAGATGAATTCATGGGTCGCTGTGTGTGCCAGCCCACCGTGACTCCCTCCCCCCGCCTGGCCTGGTTCCCGATTTGCCGAGGGGAGAAGAACGCCGGCGAGCTGCTGGCCGCCTTCGAGCTCATACGCAGGGAAAAGGTCAGAGGTTGACCGTAGCATCTTCACCACCGTTATGCCTCTGTAGCAACCTACAGCCATGGCTGGTGGCATTATGTTTTCCATTTGTCTGTCCGTCCATCTGTCCATTGGTGGTTAAAGTTCAAAGGTCAAGGTCACTGTGACCTCAAAAAACACATTTTTGGCCGTGTGAATGCGATATCTCAGTAACGCCTCGAGGGAAGTTCTTCAAATTTGGCACAAACGTTCACTTGGACTCAAGGATGAACTGATTAGATTTAAATTTGGTGGTCAAAGATCAAGATCAGTGTGACCACACAAAACATGTTTTTGGCTATAATTCTAGTCTCTTCCTTCAATTTGTATGTTGTTGTCCTCACTTTCCTTCTCTCAAATGTTATAAAAATGCTTGTTGTGTTTAAAAGTTCTGGAAACACGAATACTTTATTTGAGTGTATGTAGGCCCCAGTAAAAAATTTGGCTTTAATAGAAGATGTTTGGCCTGTAATCTCAATTCTGTAACTGAAAACATGATTATTTTATACTGATTTATGATTTTATAACTATAATTGATCTTTCCATTTTGTGTCTACAGCCAGCGATTCACCATATTCCAGGTCAAGAGGTAAGTTTGTCTTTTTCCACTTTTTCTCTCTGCACCTTTTTCTTCTTCATTTCCTTCTTTGCTGTTTATTTTTATACATTTCTCGCCCACAGGGAGACATCGTGGCCACCACCCACGTTCTAGACGAGGTAAAAACCACATCGACCACGAGTCACAACATTTATGCTGCTGCTGCTGTCAGCTGAAAATCTCACATCTACACGTGTTAATCTGATAACTACTAAGTTAGGGTAAAAGGTTTTGACTTTGATTTTATCCAGCAGAAGCAACATGTGACAACTGGAGCTCGTCTGGATGCTATTTTACAGATTTTGCATCCATTAAAGAAAAAAGTTTGATATAATCATTAAAAATCAAAATGCTGTCTTGCTTGAAACAAATTACTTGTTGCAAATTTGTGCTGAGATTTCTCCCAATATTTTGCTGATCTTTCTCTCTTTCATATCTTTTTCTTCGTCGTTGCTTCCTCAGTTGTTGCTTTCAGGATTCCTCTCTGAAAACCTGCAGCAATGGGTACAACGTAGCACACATACACACAAAGAAAAACCCACCATCCACCATCCATACCCATCCTGTTTTACTCCAGTGTGTCCATTTAAAATTGATAGCTTCATCATACCTGCATGTTGGAGACCGTCGTTTACACAAGCTTCCTTTTCTAGAACAGTTCATGTGGTTATGTTCTTTACTCACCCGGTTTCTGTATTTTCATAATCCAACTAACAACATTTTGTTCTGTTACATGTTTTGTTGATGTGTATGGAAGGCCAGAGATGACAAATGTAGAAATTATTTTTTAAAATCCATTACACAATCCTGACTAAACAGACTTTTATTTCTCAAGATCACAGAATAAATATTTTGTATTAATGTGGTTTTTTGTTATTAGTGATGCATGCCAATAATTACAGACTTGTCCTCTCTAGCCTTCTGTAGATTTTATACTTGTGTGGCTGCCGTGAAGAACTTTTCAATGGAAACTCCATTTGTCTTGACTTGAATGTTATTTTGTTGTGGTTTTAACACTAAAACTCATTTGACACGTTCATACTAAACATTTACTAATTGAACATTTATTTATGGTCCAATTTGCCCGGTAGTGCATGTCCTGTCATATTTTCTTTCTTCTTGAGTCTATTCTTTGATGACCTATTGCTGACTCATCACTATCCTGTATTCCTATTGGCAGCCGGACGAGTCGGACCTTCCGTATCCGCCTCCTCAGAGAGAGCCGAACGTCTTCATGATTCCTCAGGGAATCAAACCTGTTCTGCAGAGAACTGCCATTGAGGTATCTCTAAGCTCTGTTATAACTACTACGTTCTGTATTTTTCTGCTGTATTCTCTTCAGAAGAACCATTTTTGGACAAAAAAAGGCAATTTAAAGACATCACCTTGGAATATTTTGTGACATTATATACCTTATCTTCCTATTACATCAGATCTTGGCGTGGGGCGTTCGTAACCTGAAGAGTTTCCAGCTGGCCAGCGTTACCTCTCCGAGCCTGCAGGTGGAGTGTGGAGGCACCATGATCCAGAGCTGCGTCATCCGTAGCATGAAGAAGAAGCCCAACTTTGACGTCAATACGCTCATCCTTGATGTGGTGAGGGCACGGAGACACACTGCACTGTAAACATACACGCATTAGGCAGATGTAATCAGTGCGGAGGCCCACTGCTTTAATGGCTAATGAGCGTTCTGCTGTGATGTGGTTTACATCAGTCATTCATCTTCATCAGGGGAAGCCACAATAATGGCGGTGGAGAAAATCTGCTGGACTCTACTGTACTTAAAAAAAAGTATGTTTTTCCAGTAAAAAGAGAAAGTTTGTGCAGTTGTAAAGATGCAGGGTGGAGGGACTTCTCCCATGGCTACCAGTGTATACATTACTAATGCACTATAAATGCAGGGTGGAGATCTTTGTCATGGACATGGCTGTTTTACAAATGCTGACTAGATGCTTTTAAACTGGTTGTCATAAATTTCCCTCAATGTGATGCCTCATAAAACAGACGCTATGCATATGGGACATACCATTGACCCAGAAATGGCTGTGATATTTAGTATAACAAGTGGAGTTGGGACGAAAAGCCTTTCTATTAGATACAAAAAGGTTATCACAGGCATTGCAATGTTTACAATGGTCATTATTTTTTAGCTCAAAATGGTCTCACACCAAACTTCTCCTGCTCTCTCCATGTTTACCTTTGATTTCTACAACAGCCCAAAGGCAGCTCAGTTAGCTCTGTTAAATTTTAATCGCACCTCATGCTGAAAATCATTATATTGCCTCAAGACATACTACACAACCTAATTGATACAAATGTGATAGACAAATTTCTGAGTGATCAGCAATCGATCATCAAATAATTATGGCCATTCCTAGTTTGTACAACATTGCACAACTAGCAAAATAAATGGCATTGTCACACGATATTTACCATCCTCTTGTAAAAAAAAAACAAAAAACGAATGAAACTTTGTTTTATTGATGACTGTTAAGCAACCCTTAACCATGTCTTTATTATCATTATTAGGCAACAAAGGTCTGCCACTGGTTTACTCCTTACCTTTACTTAAGGTGGCAATTGTTGTAATGTGGTTGAGTTCCTTTATTCAGGAATAAGCACCACATAAGGACAGGCCCAAATAAAAAAGCTACTAATGCAGCGCTCAGTTGATATTGTACTGTAGTGGTGCCCTTAATATGGGGTGGGTAGGGTTGTCCTCTATTTGAGATGGCATCCAGTTAAGTCCTCACTCAACAGCAGCAATAAAATTGGCTTGAAACCTTACATTATAATCATCCTTTTGCCTCTGTAAATTCAGTTCAATATCACTTAGACAAACCTTGAGCTTTAGGGGGGTTGATGAGGTTCAAATGGCAAACATATTGGTGATAATTTGCTAGTGTTGTTGTTTCTCCTGCCTCCAAGTGGCAAAAATCAGTTAGTGCATGATTAATGCTGTCAATTTCACATGAAACATAAAGTCAGTCCAGAAATGTATCCATGCTAGCTACAGGAAAAATAAAACTGCTTTGCCAGGGGTTTTTAAATTTAACAAGGGGGGATTTTAGCATCCAGAACTGACACGTCTTATGAGGCAGTTGGCTCACCCATAGGGAGCTGGGTGAAGTTGAGGGTGTAGTTTTATAGCCCTGAAATTCCAACTTCAGGGAGCTGATACGAGCCACTTTCTGTCCCCACTTCAACCGCAGTAGTGATGCTCTCTCGTGCTGTTTCCAGTTCTTTTTACTGTACTTGTGTGACTCACAACAATTGGCTTCTTACTTCCACTACAGATTACAGTAAACCGCAGGAAGCTGCAATTAAGTATGCTGTTTATGTGGCACCCAAAAAGGCTCAAGCTGTGGTAACTGTTTCAAGAAGAGAATAGATCAAAGCTTACTCATGCAAACTAAGAACTCTGCACGTTACCGCAAGAACAGCTGCTTTCTTCTGTCGCCTTCATGCAGCTGGAAATGGGATTATTTCCATGGCTTTATTGTTGCAGCAAATAAACAACTGGACATTTGGTTTTCTTCTTAATTAGTTATTTTGCGGTCAGAGACATAGTTGGTCAACAACCATTGGTCATTAGTTGACTTGACTGTTGGAGCCGCAGGGATCAAATCATCAGTCAGCACTTAGCCACAAGTCTTTGCTTGGTAAAGTAAGAATTCTACAGAGGTCAGTGAGTGTCAGCAGAACATTTGGTTCACTTCATACCTTGTTTTGTTTGTTTGTTTTGTTTTGTTGACCGGAATGTGCCCAGGGAGTCTGCAATCTCAGGATTATAGGGCTATTCAGAAGGCGTATTATATCCTGTTGTATTGTAAACGCAACAATGGCTGAAGCTCTTGGCAAGTGCCCACCACAACCACCTGCTACTGGCAAGAAACTTACAATAGCCCCTTTAAAACCTGCAGCTTTTTTGTCCACTTGGGGGCAGTGGAGATAAGTTTCATACACAATATTAGCATATCGTCAGCATATAAATTGATACAGCAAAGTTATTAGCAGACATTTGTTTAAACATCCAGCAGTAGCAGCACTGATATTTATTTGAAGTCATGCTGCTGTCTAATCTCAAGTGTCCTGAAAACATGTCTGCCTCTTTAGCTACAAAATGCTTCAATATGTTCACCAGCTAGTTGCTAACTTTGCCCGAAAACCAACACTCTCTCAAGCTGAAGGGAACTTTACTGTCAATAATTCTCTGTGAGTTCATCACTACGAACGTCCCCTTTCACATACAAATATTCAAATGCTCCATTGCTAAAACAAAAATATTGATTATAGCAGCTTTAATGAGGGTTTTTATGGTCATAAAAAAGACTAATGTAGCCAAACTACTTGAACGTCTACACCTAACCTCAACTTCACTGTCACCCTTTAGAAAGTCACTTTGATTGAGCCATTTATTTTAATCAAGCAAACCACAATATTGAGATCAAAACAGTCATTATTTATCCTAGAAATGTAAAACTGTCTCTGAGAATATATTTCCACTGAGTTTACATTGGTGCCATTACATTCCACCTAAGTGTTTTCTTATGAAAACCTAAACTGAAATATGGAAATATCATGCCCTTTTTTCCTAACACCAGCTCCAAAACAGGCTCAGAGAGGTCGATGTTAACAATATTAAGGTCTGAAGTTGATCACCTCAGTGTTTTATTATGACAGCTTTAACTGGAGTATGGAAATATTCACATATTTTCCCCTTAAATACAGATCCTTGCTTTGGCTCCGGTACTTTAATGTTAACAGGATTAAAGTCCTGTGTTGACCACCGCAAGGGTACGACAGCCTCAACCGGACTGTGGAAATATGTACATATTTTTCCCTTAAATTCAGCCCCTGAACCAAGTCCAGGCATTTAATGTTAACAATATTAAGGTCTTAAGTTGACTGCGTAAGTGTTTTCGTATGCTACAGGGGCACAAGAAAATGTCATGTGCATAGTTTCCTTAAATATAACCCTTTGAAGGGTCTAACCACCTAATGTTAGCTCTCTTAGTTTATTGTGTGAGTTTAGCATCACCAGCCCCACTTAAGCCCTTTTTAAAGCCAGAGAGGTCAAATGGATTACAGTTACCAAATCTTTTTTTTCCCCTTTGAGCCAGTCTGGTTAAGTAAGGGTAATGTTGGGATGTTGTCTTTAAATGCAGCTGCTGTAAAGTCTTGAATTTTAATATTTAGCAGCTTGGAAATTCGTCCCCTTTGCTTGTCGTTCATCAACCACACCTCAACTCTCTACAAAAGCCACAGAGGGTCGAGTGAAGTCAACCTGATCACATTAGTGTTTTGTTATGACAGTGCTGAGAGGTTCTTGAAAACATGAAGCAAATGCAGATGCTGCGTGAGCTCTGCCAGCTTCACATTTGTCAGCTGACACTTACAAGTGTTATCAGCACTAAATGAGAGACTCTCAACAAGATCGGCAGGTCAAGTGATGGTCTGTTTGTTTTCTGGAGATTTTTTCCTTCTGCTTTTACTGAACCAGTGACTGAGGCGTATGAAATATAAGATGCATAACTACAGTACACAACTACTGCTCAGGATACTAAAGACATACTGACTCAGAAGGGTTTAGCAGGGAAGAGATAATGTTCATGTTTGTTTCATCAATTTCTAAAAATATCCTTTTTCCTTTTATTTTCCTGTTAGAATTGAACTACAGAAATGTGTAGCATTGTTCAGCCTTGACGGAGGTATGTGCTTTACTGAGTGCCTTCTTGAAAGAATAAAAGAATAGTTTGGAGTTAGATGGGAAGATAAACCACTCTCTTATCTGGGCACAAAATACGAAACTAGAGCTTAACTTAGCATAAAGACAGGAACCAAGTAAAACTAGGCAACCTTTTGCTAATTAGCACTAATTATCTTGTTTGTTTAATCTGTACAGAGACATAGTGACTTCCTGGCCAAGAAGCAGTTAACACGTAAAACCAACCAACCGTTAAACCAACCAAAGACGCTGTGTGCAGAGTTAGCAAAAGCGATATAACATGTTAATTAGGAAAATTTAAAGCTGCAGCTTGCCAGATATCTTTGATCTTGACCAGCAGCTAGCTGCTGTCCCAGGTCCTGCTCTCAGTCTTTATGCTAAGCTAAGCTAACTATACCCTGGCTTCACCGTCATATTTAACATACAGACACAGAAGTTGTATCAGTCAGATCTAAGTCGGCGAGAAAAAGAATAATAAGAGAAGAAGAAGAAGAAAAAGCTCCTTGATTATGCTAAAAGGAAGTAGCTTTAAGCTAACTGTTAAATATGAAAACTAAAACAAATACATTAAAACAATAATGTATGCATCATTGATAAAGGATTTTATAAAAGGTAATTTTCTTGGAAGGATGTTAGTTCTGGTGGATTTGTGATGAAAGAAGCTGTTTTAAAGCTTGTGTGCAAAAGAAATGAAATTACTTAAATGCACTGTTGATTAAGACAAAAGCAGAAATTTCCTTCATAAACAAATCCTTGTGAAACTGGACATTTTTTTCAGCACGTCTGCACGCAGAACAATAATTCAAATTGTCAAGTGCAGCACAAGTTGTGTTGACGTTTGATGACAGTCAGTGGTTTCACAGTGTCTTCTTGCTAAAAGTGGCACAGGATGGAAAATAACATTCAAAGTAAATGGCGTCACTTTACATGTATACATTTATTTTAAATCTAAAACCGAGATCTTAAGTCAAAAGGATGTTTGTGCCCTGATCAAATCTCCACCTCAGTCATTTCTTCCTTTGCGTGGGAGGTCAGCGAAGGTGTAATGATGCCCTGATTGGACGGTCACCAAACCGTGACCAATCAACTTCAGACAGTCAGCAGCCATAGCCAATCAGCATCAGGCAGGCAGGTGGCATAACCAATTAGAGCGAGGTGCAGTTGCTTTTCTTCTTTTTAATCTCTTTTTCATTCTTTCCGTCTCTCCGCAGAGGCTTCCCTGTGAGGAGCTGTACATGCCGCCAATCGTCATCAAAGTCATCGACAACCGTCAGTTCGGGAGGAAGCCGGTGGTCGGTCAGTGCACCATCCGGTCACTGGAGGAGTACCGGTGCAGCCCGGAGGAGGAACGAGCGGCGGTGGAGGAGGAGGAGGACGGTTGGAGACGTAAGACGGCGTGAACACGTGCAGCAAAGAGATAACAGATTATTCATGTCTTTCTGATGTGTGTTTGTGTCTTTCTGAGTGTGTGTTTGTGTTTGTAGGTGAGACTCCCCACTTAATTTCTGGGGAGGTTTTCATTGACATCGATGACGAGGAGCCGCTGGTACCTGACCAGGTAAAACCATCTTGTCAGTAAGTGAAATCACCCGAAACGAAAGATCGTCACTGACTTGAATCCCACTTGTGAAAATACCAAAACCATTAATGGCTCTCAGCTCCAAGCTCGTAAATCTTTAAGAAGTAAATCTTTAAATACAGGTCGTAAATACAGGGTTTTCTGTAAGCGCCGGTTTGCAGGACATTAAAAGATTTTCAGCCGACTACTTTCTTCCAGTTTCAAGTCACGCCACCATCACATTTTATAACGTTATAACTATAGTCTTAAATGGGAAACAAGCTGAGCAAACAACGCCTCTCAACATCCAATTTCAACATCTGGGCACATTTCTCATCAAAAACAGAGTCTGAAATAATGAAAATCTTAATTATTATACCTTTAATCTGGAAGTACGCACCTCCTGAAGGACGGATTTCAGGGCAGGAAAGCAGAGGAGGTTGCTTTGTTGCTGTTTCCACAGTAATTTTAAATAATGAAATTGTGTGAAGGAACTGTGTTGGATAAATTAACACACTGTTTAACATGGATGTTTTTCATTCATTTGTCCTTCAGATTTAAAAAGAAGAGAAACAACCTTTGTCCAAACAATAAAAAAAACCTCTGAGAGACAGGAAACAATTCAACTTTTAATGGAGGAATCACTAAAAACACCACATATAGGCCTCTCTAGTTGTCCACACTGACCTTGAGTCCACCAGTAACAGTACCTGAACCAGTGTATAACCAATATTTATTAGTAATCAATAGAAGCAGCTGCAGAAATCACAGAAAGATGCTGCAGCTCGGCGTTTAAACTTCAGCTGAACTTTTCTTCTCCAGTTGCTCCTAATTACAGCTGAAACTACTGAAAGCAGCTTAATAACCAGTGATCCAGTGATTTTCCTAATGCATGTGTGAGGAATGTGTGTGTGTGTGTGTGTGTGTGTGTGTGTCGTGACATTTTTGTTACTGTGTTTATCTGGGTATGTGTGTGAATGTGAGGTTTTTCTGGCGTGTAAAGGGCAAGTATGAAACACTCATCTTTCCACAGGGAACATCTGTATGTGTATGTGTGTGTTATGGCATTTATACAGTTATGGGGACTGATTAAAAGGGGAGTCTTAATGTGTGTGTGTTCAGTGGTACAGCAGCATAAATAAACATGTTCTGACATGATGACATGGCAACCGTCTCTGTGGTCGGTGGCTGCCGCGGCGACCACGAGACTCGCGCTCGTCACCAATCATTAACATTTTCTTTCTGTCTCTTTTCTCCGTGTTTAAAAACTTTGTGTTCTCTTCTCCTCTCTCCAGTTTCTCTCTTTCTTTCTCTGGTAAAGAAGCAACATGGAAACTATTTTAAAATCGACCCTAATCCCCCGCTGAAATTTCTCTGGTTTCACTCACACAACTTGGATTTTATCATGAACACACACATTAAAATGCAGGCTTACAAGTAGTATAAGACTCTGTTTGAGAGTGCTGCAGGAATGAGTCCTAAAACCAGGAAGTTAGCATGTTAGCACTTCCTATTCCCTTGGTGTTTTCATTTAAATGTAATAATGAAATAAGGTCTGTGGTTTTAACACGAGCTCAAGACATTTTCAGGTTTTATTCTCCGACATAAAATCGGTCAGTAAATCCCCCACTCCTGATGTTTGAAGCTTTTCGTGTCTTAAAAAGGCGGTTGCTAAAGGTAATCCTAGAAATATACAGAGGTTGTCACCAACATGAAACCCACTACTCACCAGTCCACTCATAGCTCAAGGGTTTCTACCACGCCTTTCAAACTATCACTAACTTTCTAAGAAGAAAGGCTTTTGTGAAGAGTATTTTTATGCCTTTTGATTTAAATCTGCCCTCTGTCTGAGTATTAAACCTGTTTTATAACACGCCATGTTGTACTTCGATTCAGTACATGCTCTGTGGTTTGCGGGCTCTGGACGTCGGGTTTTGTTCTCGACAAAATGGGTCAGTAATCACTCCTGATGTTTGACTTTGTCCTTAAAAAAGGCTGGTTTTCTAACAGGTATCAATGATTCTGAGGTTCATCAGGAGGCCATTCTTTGCATGGCCCTTCTGCCAGAATGCCTTTACAGCCTCGTTGTGTTTCTCCTCACGCTCTTTCAAACTATCACAACACTGAAAGAAGGCTTTTGTAGAAGAGTATTTTATGCCTTTTGAGTTAAATCTGCTCCTCTGTCTGAGTATTAAACCTGTTTTGCGAACACGTCAACCAAAGATTTCTGCCGTCTGACCTTGAAGAGCATTACGTTTAAAATGGTCGACCAAGAAAATGCAAAGTCTGTAAACACACAAAAGCAACCTCTCATCCTCTGAGACAGACACAGTGCTGTGGTTTATTAAATGGTTTCTTTGTGTATATTAGCAAATAGAGGACTGTATAGAATCAGGAGACAACATAATTTGGTCTCATTGGTTTGGCAGACACGAGGTTTTCTTATAAATACTCGCACACAGACCACAGCTGTTAAGTAATCATGTTTGTACCAAAGACAACTGAAAGGATCTGGAGAGGCCGAGGAATGCTCTGTCATCAAACTGTGGCTCTGAAGTCCATTAAAAAATAACAAAAAACAACAACTCATTATTGTGTTTTTAATGTCTGTGCAGTGCTGCCACTGTAACACACACCAAACTCCATTCAGAATTCTTCATATTTTAAAGAATTATAAAGTTTCCTGGCTGGATATCAGAGATGAACGCTGGTTTTTAATGACTTCTAAGTCTTTTTAACTAATCTACAGTTCGGCTTTACTTTGTCAGTTTAATTCACTGACTGTCACTCAGTTAGAGGGAGATCGTACCTGCTCACCAAAGGTGTTCAACAGAGGCTCAATTCTCCCTGTTAGAATCAAAATGAGTCTGAAGCTGATATTTTAATGTAAATTGTTGCATAATGTTGCTTTAAATGGCTAAAATAAGATGAATAATATCACTCTCATGACTGTGGAGCTACAGCCAGGAGATTGTTAGCTTAGCTTAGCTTAGCTTAGCTTAGCCTAGCCAAAAAGATGGAAAACAGTTTTAGTCTTTATGCTAAGCTACGTTAGCAGCAGCTTCATATTCACGAGTGTAGTATCAGTTCCTAAAATACTGAGCTGCTTCTTTAACATAAATGAGAGCAAAATAAATAAAAAACGTCTCTCCCAGTTGATATTTATTCTGAGCTGTAATTATGTAAAACCGACGGCTGCCTGGTCAGAAATCAGTAAAGACAGCGTGGCATGCGTTGGAAAATGTTCTGCAGTAACGTTTAAGTGTCCGGGATTTGAAGTTAATGAGCTACAACGTGGAAAACCACTGGATTGGCCCCTTTAAGATCACTGAAGTAACATTCAAAGACAGTGGATCTGTGGAGGACTTCTGATTTCTCAGGAAAGAATTCCAAACTCGTGATTCCTGTCGACCTCCTCTGTGTGAGGGGAATGATTCAGGACTCCTGCTCTGGATTCCTGCAGCTTCTCCTCCTCATCCTCCACTCCTTCTTTTCTTCTCCTCACTTCCTCCTCCTCTACTCTCCTCAGTTGTCTCCTCACCTCTCCTCTTACCTCCTCTCCTCTTCTCCTCTCTTCCTTTCTGCCTCATCCCCCTCTCCATCTCCTCTTCCTTGTCTCCTCTCCTTGCCCTTTCCTCTTCCCTCTCTCAACTCCTCTCCGCCCTTCTCTCCTTCTCTCTTCCTCTCCTCCTTCTCCCCTCATCTCCTTTTCTCCTCCTCATCTCCCCTTGCTTCTCTCTCTTTTCTTCTCCTCTCCTCTCTGTTCTGCCCCATCCTCCCCTTCCATGTCTCCTCTCCTCTCTCCCTCTTTTCTCCTCTTGTTTTTCCTCTTTCTTCTTCCCCCATCTTTTTGTCTCCTCACCTTCCCTCCCTCACCTGTCTCCTTTTCTTTCTTCTCTCCTTGTCCTTGCTTCTTGCATCCTCACCTCCTCCTGCTCCTCCTCTCACCCTCCCTCTGTCCTCCTCTCTTCCTCTCTTGTACTTCTCCTTCTACTCTGTCTCCCCCTCTCCCCCAGACCCTGCTCATTTCCCCCTCCTCCTCCTTTACCCCTTCTTCTCTTCCACCTTTTGTCATCTCATCTCTTTATCATCCTCCTCCTCTCCTCTCCTCCTTCTTTGCCTTCTTTCTCATTGTCCTCCTTTTTCCCTCTCTCCTTCTTCCATCCCCTTCTCCTTTCTTCCTCTACTCATCTGTCCTCCTCCTTCTCCTCTTCCTCTCCTCCTCCTCCTCCTCCTCCTCTCCTTTGTCTCACTGAAGTCGTCCTCCTGGTCACTGAAGGGGAAAATCTGACCCCATCTCTCAGCTACTGTCGATGATATACAAGGCAGACCCTGTGGTTTGTGTGTGTGTGTGTTACAGTGTGTGTGTGTGTGTGTGTGTGTGTGTGTTACAGTGTGTGTGTGTGTGTGTGTTACAGTGTGTATAAACAAACACAGAGTCTGTTCCCTGTTAGTACGTCCTCTCTCTCATTATTCCCACAGGATCTCTCGCTCTGGATCTCTTCCTCCATCTTTGTTCATCCACCCTTCCTTCCTCGTCTCCTCTTTTCCTTTCCTTCTCTTGCTGCCTTTCCTCCTTCCTCCATCCCTCTCTCTTTCACTTCTTCCTTCTTCTCCTCTTTCCACTCTTTCATTTAGTTTATTCCTCCCCTTCTTCCCTTCCTTTCTCTTTTTCTTTTCTTCCTTCTTCCTCTCCCAGCACAACACATCCTCACCCCCTTTCATCCTTTATTCCTTCCTCACGTTCCCTCTCTTGCACTCTTTCACTCCTTTTTTTGTTCCTTCTTTCCACCCTTTCATACCTTTACTTCTTCCTGTCTTATTTGCATCCTTCCTCCATACCTCTCTCTCTCTCTCTCTTTCACTTGTTGAAGGAAGAGAAGAAGAACAAAGCTTCTTCTCTTCCTTCCACTCTTTCTTCTACGCACAACTCATTTGCTTCCTTAAACTACACTTCTTCATCCCCTTCTTCCTTTGCTTCTTCTCGTTTCTTTTCATCCCCCCTTCCTTTTTTCTGTCCTCTTGTTCCTTCTCTTGCACAACTTTGGATTCCTCTTTCGCTCTTTCTTCTTCCTGTCTTCTTAACATCCTTTCTTCATACCTCTCCCCCTCTCTTTTTCTTTTCTTCCTTCCTCCTCTTTTCCTTCCTTCACATTCCTTTCTGTCTTGCTTCCTTCCTGTCATCTCTTTCTATCCTTCCATCCTTCCCTCACTCCTCTCCATTCATCCTTACATCTCTTCTTCCTTTCTCACTGTGTTCATCCCTCTTTTCCTATTATTCCCAAATCTCTTTCAGTTTTTCTCCACCATTTATCTTCTCTTCAGTTTCTCCCCCTACCTCTTTCTCCTCATCATTCCCCACCTCCACCATCATTTTCTCTCTTCTCACATTCCCTCTCTCTGTTCCCTTCTCTAATTCCCTTTTACCAACCCAATTCATTTTCTCATTCCTCCTCTCCTCCTCTATGCATCAAGCTGACAGTTGTTTTAATGTGGTGGCTTGTTAAAGTCCATCCTCGTGTTATCCTCCTCTCTCTCTCTTTCCTTGTTGTGGTTCGTCTGCCACTCATCCCCTCTGTGATCCTTCCATCAACTTTAAATCCTCTGGTCTTTTTTTTCTTCTTTTTGTTTTAATTTCTTTGTGCGTCCCCCTTTTTTTTTGGTTATCCCGTAACCCACAGGCGCCACAACAGCCTGTTCACATAAATATCACTGGTGTGCGTTAACGAAGTCGTACTGCAGCGTTTTAAACCAAAAACACTGATTTAAGTGAAGAAGTTAAAAGGTCAAACTCTTTATCTTTTGATGTCACGCTCACACACATATATCCGTAACATAAAGACATAAGTGGGAAACTTTCCATGGGAATTAATGGGGATATATGGAGATTTACAGGGATTAAATGGAATTTTGGGGTAATTTATACAAACTATATCATTTACAAACATAAAAATAAACATTTGTCATAAGCAGACATGTAGAAAGTTATACAAATTTTTAAAATTACATTTACATTACACACAAGATGTTTTTTTCCCCAACCATTAAGCTAACCTGCAATTTTACTAATTTCCATTTATTCCCATTAATTCTGCCAATTTCTGTATATTTCTGTTAATTCTGCAAGACCCATTATTGTCACAAGACAATAACATTATTGTCTCTCGCCCCTCACCCAAACCTGAACCATCACAACTGAATGCTTCAACCCTAAGACCCAAGTCTTGACCCTCAAACAGCCATTTAAACTTGTGGCATTGAGAATTTTGGTCCCCAAGAAGCTGTTGGACCCCACATGTATAGGGCCTCCCTATTTTTTGGTGGTAAAACAAGCCTGATCTTGGTCACTTTTGAGGACTCTGTACATCGACTTGCATTCATTTCCTGGAGACTTAACCAAACCTTAACCTTAAACACTGACCCCAAAATCAGCTTTTTCCCAATTGGGGACATGATTTTTGTCCCAGATTGGACAAACTGCCCCCAGTGAACTGGTTTTAATCCCCAAAAACTAGTCTATGTCAAAAACACACACATGCTCACAGGATTTTTCCATTTTCTTGCTCTGATGCAAACACTAAATTGTCTTGTTGTGTTTGAGGGGGGTGGCATTAAATATTTGGTGACATCCGAGGTCCAAAAATGTGCAGCATGAGCTCAGCTAATTTTCATCAGTATGTGTGTGTGATGAGTCCAAGCGGGGGTGTTGAAATTAATGCACACACCCTGAAATTAACGCCCCCCCCCCCCCCCATCCAATTAAAGTGCTTTGACATCAAAACAGCTCTCTGTGTGTGGATACAATAACAGTGACGCAACCGCCCAATACATTTGCGGTGACAGCTAAAACTTCTGCACGCTTGTCGACCCAAAACGTTTGCAGACTCTGAGCGGGGCTGAACAATTTATCATTTTTATGCAGTGATTTTAATTTGAGGGGGAGAAACATTTGGTCAACAACCTCAACAACAAACAGCATTGTTTTATCTGGTTGTTTTCATGCAGAAATAAAACCTAACTTTGATAAGGATTAGAACAGAAACACCTGTCAGTCTAGGAGTCCCGGGAACACCGCTGCTTCCATCTTTTAGTTGGTTTGTGTTGTGGTGAAAGAAGTATCCAGATCCTTTACATAAGCAAAAATATGGAGCAGAACCCAGAAGATGGGAACTAGCTAGCCTGGCTACATGTTTGCACTTTGGAAGTGCTGTTAGTTGGGTTTTTACCCTTGAAATGAGCTGTGCTAGCTACCTCCCACTGTTTTAATGCTAAGCTAAGCTAACATTGTACTGACAGTAGCTTCACACTTAACAATCAAATGCGAATGATATTAATCTTTTCATCTGACTCTTTGTAACAAAGTTTACTGAACACCTGTCTAATGAATGAGGTTAAACACATTCAGTAGAGCAGATCGCACACACAGGTTTTCATTATAAATTGATTAATAGTACAGCTGATATTAAATTGAGTATCTACAGCAAACAACCCAAAGAAAGTGTGACCCAGCTTTGTTCCTTGGATCTTTTTTACCCATATTGTTTGTATTCACGCTCCGGATGCGTCCTTGCCTTGCGCTTCCTCTCTACTTCTTCTTCTTCTTCTGTTCCTCCATGTGCTCAGCTCCTCCGTGACCTCATGTAAACACTTTTTCTTTCTAATCGGGGCTTTGTCGCGCCTGATTAGCATTAACTGAGCGCCGCTGTCGGCGCCTCACAGAGCACGGGACCTCCCGGGGAAAGAAAAATGGCGACACACTCAGTTTTTCCCATGTTTTGGACGCCACATTTTTGATTAATTGTTGCTGTTTGGTGATGTTTGTGTGTGTTTGAGTCACTAATATGTCTGGTAATATTAGCATCTGATGCCTAATGATGCTAGTGTTAAAGAATGTAGCGTGTTTTGAATTTATTTCTAACATTACACACCTTCTTTTTGACTGATTTCCTGTTGTATACAACATACTACAGTTCTTCATTGGTTGATCTAACCAGCTAACCTGGAAGTGTGTATGTCTTTTATATGTGTATGTGTCTTATAGCTTGCAGATGGAGCCAGTTCAGCAATCATTAACCTTTCAACCTCTAGCTCCAGCCTTCATGTAGGTAACAAACTCACCTTTTAACTCATTTCTTTCATTCATGTTCAAACACTTAACCTGAATGTCAAACATACTTTTTCCATTTGCCTGCGTTAAACCTTGATTTTATTACCATCCATCAAATTTACATAGATGGTTCTACTTTTCTTTCTTCTTTGCCACACCTTCATCATAACCTCATTTTCCTCATGATATTAGAGAAATGTTAAGACAGATCTGTTCACGTTGGCAACAAGCAGTGTGGATTTTTTAAAACATAAATACTTTCATGTAACCTCACATTTAATACATTAATTTAAGAGCTTGTATGAAAAATGCCTCAGTTATGATTTAAAAAGCACACGTAAACAGTTTTTAATGCTAATGTTGGCTATGTAGCGATAACAAAAATGTACGTGTAGCACCTTTAAAAGAATGCCTGATTTAATATTGTCAGACTCAAAGTGGACAGTTTCAAAATAGTATGAAAATCGATGCAGCACAACTACAGATATAGATTTTATTTCATGTGTTTCCCATCCATCTTTCCTCAAAACTTGGTGCCTACCCACAATGCAAGGAGAGTGCTGACAGATTTGGGTGTCTCGTGGTAGCGGTGGCTAATGTAACCTCAAACACTAGCAATGAGACTCTTCCCTTGGAACAAACGAGATGTCCGTATGATAAATATGAAGTTAACACTTGCAGCAGGTTAGCTTAGCTTAGCATAAATCTCTGTCCACCACCTCAAAAGCTTTAACACATCATATCTCATTTGTTTGACCCGTACAAAAACGAAAGTCTAAAAATGACTAAGTGTGGTTTTACAGGGACCATTTCCTGGTCCCTCAAATATGCTAACCAGCTGTTGGTGGAAGCTTCATATTTCGCATTCAGACATCATCAGTCTTGTCATCTAACTCTTGGCAAGAAAGCAGAAATGAATGGACACCAAGGAACTGTAGGAAAAATACAAATATCTATGATTTGTATTGCAGGCATTCAAAAATAAGTCAGGAAAAAGTTCATATTTTTATGAGGAGCTAAATTCATAGGAACCCACACTGTGCTTCACTTGCAAGGCAGTAGACAGTAGCAGAGATCTAATTTTAGAGTAAAAGCCCTTTTATTGATGAAGTTTATTTTAAGTAAGACACTGATGGATAACTCTGGCTGCAGAGAGGTGAAGGTTGATCTGGAAGGAATGAGATAAAGACGAAGAACAAATTTGTTCTTTCGCTCTCGGATGAAACAAGAAACTTTTTCTTTTACATTTTTTTGCTCTTTTGGTCTCGGCTCAGGAAAATACTTTATACACACACCGAGCCGTTGTGGTTACAGAAGAAATCTGATCCCAGATTCGAACGGGAGACCACGCTCCTTGTTACATTCTTCCATTTTATTTATCTAAGCCAGGTCAATTTGACAACTTAACTTGACCTGGACCAGACTGTGCACACAAATAACACACATCCAGTAGTAGCTCTCTCCCCCCTTGCTCGACAGTAATTGGGGATGATTCCTTTCTCTCCAAACAAAGATATTTGTTTTATTAAGGGTCAGATATTGAAACCAGTCAAATTAAAGGCTCGGCTTTCTTGTCTGGACGGAGCCAAAATCAACAGAGCTGCTATAGATCCTCTATACCACAACTCTCTGTAAGCAGACAGTTACTAAAGGCTGACGGAGGGAGGGAGGGATAAATGAGAGAGGGTTGAGGAGGGAGAGAGTGACTAAAAATGAAGCAGAGGGAATGAAAAGAATCAGAAAAAGTTTGACTTAAATGAGGAAAAAGAGGGGAGGGTTAATATCTCATGGCACCAGAAAAAAAATACTTGCTCTCTCATGTGCTGTAAATCCTGGCTTCTTAATCTCTGGGTTGCGACCAAAAAAACGGGTCATGGGCGTATGTCTGATGATTACCAGATTACCGCAGCGGAGTGTGCGCTCAGCAGTTGCGCCTTCCAAGGCGGATCAGTCAGATTTAGTTTCAGAGTTGGAAAAGTTTAAGAAGATCGGCTGTCAGTAGGGTCATGGCTCCTCAAACCCTCGGAGGCACTGACCCCCCTTCGAGATATTTGAGATCATGCGTCGCTCAGATGGAAAATGAACATTGTGTGTCACATTTCATCTGCAGCATCCAGGCTTGATGACAGTATTTGTCACGGATCAAACCAAACCTCCGTCTTTTCTTGTTTTTTCACTCCTTCCATAAGTTTAGTTGCATTTGAAAAAGCTGTCAAGTCGCCTCCACATAATGTGGCTTTTGTGTCTTATGTTTTCTGTTGGTGACGTGCTTTATATGAATTTGTGCCCCTTCAATAATTGTGGTTATACTGGTGCCTCTCCTCCATCATTAATTCCCATCAAAACTATTCCAGTTCTTCGCCAAAAACCAGTCAAGATTGGTTAAAATCGCACTCTGAAAATGTTGTAGTTTGCCTCTAGTTCCATAAATCCTTCCTGGCTGCTTTCAGACCAGAGAAACTAACTGAAATGGCTTTATGCCAGGGGACATTGTGGCATTTTTTGGGGTTTATGAAACACACATTTATGGCCCTATAATGACACTGTGACCAGAAACAAGATGTCAAAATAGCTTACTAAATCATTATTGTTTTTCTTGTTCTGCTAATTCCAGCCACAGACTGATGTAAGCTGCTGTTCACCTCCAGAATCCGAACGCTGCACATATTTTGCTGCCCAGAATGTCATTCAAATGTGTCCCTGCATATCTGGATGACATGGCTGCAGTGCTTTTATAGGTTTACTGTTAGCCAGACTTTAGCACATCAGATACTTGTGAGTTAACAATCCCTATACGGCACATAAAAACAGACGTCTGTGGTTGGTTATTTATGTAATGCCGGTCTATCTAGTAATTAGTTATTGATTTCAGCTCATTTCAGCTTCCCCAATGGCCAAAAATATCAGTTAATGCAACTTTAAAGGTGCTATATGAAAGTTTTTGCTATTGCTACATAGTCAACATTAGCATTAACACCATCACTCACTCCCAACAAGAAGCTGCATTTGGCGGCAGAGAAAACGTACTAATACCCCTTTTATGGGTTCAGTAGGTTTGAAACAAATGTTCAAAGACAACGTCTTTGATCATGTCTAAAGTTAAAAGTTCTTTTACCCGTTTTTCTAAGGCTGAATGAAAAACCTGCTGTCATTGTGAAGAAAGAGACATGACATAGTGTTCGGATGAGAATAATGGTTGATATTTCAGACAGTGCATCCTAGAAGTTATATTTCTCTTGTTGCACTTGGTTGTCCAGACCAAAGTGACAGAAGGAGAAGCAAACCTCTGCAAATGGATTTGTCAGATTTGTTTGGTACAGGAGGTTTCAGATTCTGTTAGATGATTCGATAAGCACTTTGTTGAAAATGTACAGAGGCACCCTTAGGTTATGTACGGTATAAGTGCCATGTCAACATGTCTGTGAAGGCTCCCAGTCAATCCAGGTCAGTTTATGGTTATCTAGGGACTTATCTACAACCAAGAATGCCTTCAGAACTGAATGAGAACTGAAACGTCTTAAAGTGTCTACAACAAGTCCAGTTGCCCATGATTCAACCTTTTTGGTTGCTGTTACTGTTGAAAACAACAGTATGTTTAAACCTTAAGACAACATTTAAAATATTGAGCAGTTAGGAACCCTTATTGTGCCTTTAAAGTGTTTTTGAAACAATGGCTATATGTAACCTAAACACCTAAAAAACTGACTGTTTACCCAAATTTAGCCCAGTTTTAACCAAAACATTTAGATCAAATCACCTTACTGGAAAAGAAAAGAACTAAGTACTGTAAATATTTTTGGAGAAGCGTCATTGGTGGAGATTTTTTTGATCTTTAAAGTAGTGATCCCTCCATGTTGCAATGGTGTCTATCACTGCTAATACTAACTACCCATTTCTTCTTCAGGTTGTTCCAAACTATAGCGAGAAATCTGGTATGCATCGTTTCCTACACGTCAGAAGAATTTCCAAGAAAAGAATGAGCAGGCAGCTTGAGCGTAGCACAGCAAATGGAAAAGCTTTTTGGGAATTGGACATAGATTAAGTCACTACTGTGTAATGTCAATCAGTGATAGCAAAGAAGACATTTATTTATGAGAAAATGCCACAGATTTTTACTTGTGGTTTGGTGCTGTGCCTCGAAACCACAGTGGAGGGAATGACAACAGCTCTGCTGAAACATCTACCCCAGTTTTTCCACATTCTCCACGTTGACCAGTTTATTTTGGAGATACAGAATGGGGTCGAAGAAAATCAGTGCAGGTTTTTGGCTTGATGCGGAGGTGGTTCGGGAAATTCTTTCTCAAAGCACCAAAGCTGAAGACACTGAAGCTGTGTCTTAATATTGAGGTGAAGAGGTCCGACACAATGGTCTGAAAGTGTCCTCCAGTTGTGATGGAGGAAATCACCCCCGTTCATAACCTTTGTAGCCCCCATTGTCCCTTAATCCAGGGGTGGCCAGTCATGTACCATACAGGGCCAATAGTCTGCAGGTTGTTATTCCTATCAATTGCCTCAGCAGGTTTTCACCGAGTGCATTAAAGCTGCTGGAGGCTCATGATGGTCCATGGTCTTAAAGTTCCCACTAGGCATGGGACGATATGAAAATTTCATGTCCCGATTTTCCTGGGCAAAGTAATTGTAATTAATGAAAGTATTCTTTCAACTCATAGAGCGAATAGAGCTGGATGGTTGTCACAGAGAGAGGAGCTCCTATTGGAGGTGTTGGACCCGATTTTACTTTCTTTTGCAGGGGGTACAATACTTTATTTTTAAGTCACTCGTGAGGATATTAACAATTTTCCCCATTCATGATCATCCCTATGATGGAAATTCAGTAAAATCATCCCATCTCTACTGTTTAAACCACCCATATTTACAATGAACTGGATCACAGCTGTTCCTCGTGTGAGATCAAGTGAAGTGTCATGGCTTGGACTTTAAACTCCTGGAAGTTGTCAGGGATTATCACTGGTATTTACACTTTTTCTATAGTCAACAAAAAGCTCTTGAATGCTCCAGCTGTCCAACTTTTATTTTGAAGGATTCAGCTGTGGAGCCTCTGCCAGCTGCAGCTTTGCAGCTTTGACCTCTGACCTCTGACCCTGCTGTGCAAGGGATTTCCCCCCACCCAAAAGAAAAGAAAGCCTTCATGAAGCAGCTCAGAAACCCAGTCTCATTCTGCTCGCAGCGTTCTTGGCAGTGCCAGTCTGGTTTGGTTAGCCTGGCTTTCCCTGCAGGGCGTAATGATAGGCTGCAAACCACACTGACACCCTGAACAGACCACTGCAGCCTGTGTGTGTGTGTGTATGTTTATGTGTGTGTGTGCGTTCGATCTCTCAAGTGTATACTTAATACAAGTCCCAGTCTGGAGCGCTGCGCCAACGGCCTTAATCTGTCTGAATCAGGAGTCGTGGACTTGAGCGTACACACCCTGACACACTCTGGTGGGTGCACGCACACAGTTTCTGGCGCCCCTGTCATCAATGCTTGGCACCGGCCGCACTCGGAGGACACATTAACACACACCAGACACTTCACGCCTCAGACACCGAGCGCCATACGTGTGTGTGTGTGTCATGTCCTAGTTAAACGCCACGTGCTGCCCTTTTCCATGCCATGCTGCCACTTTGGAAAAATGAGGAATTCCATAGTTTTCCCTCCCCTCCCTCCTCAGTTTGTGTGTATATGTGTGTGTCTCTGAGTCTGTGGGAAGTAGGAGAAAGGGGATTCCACACCAAGCCAGTGCCATAAGAGCACTTTTGTTCTACATTTATGCCTAAACACACTCACAAAGGAAAAAGTGGTGCATGCGTCACAAGTGTGTTTTAAGCTTGAGTGTTCCTCGGAGGGTTGAAGGTTGCAGGGCGGGGACGGGTCGAACTGAAATGTATGTTTTTGTGTGTATGTGTGTGAAGGGGCCAAGGCCGGTAGTTTGATCTGTCCCCTTGGTATTCCCCCATCTTTGTAGTTTACTCATTGTGTCGGGGCCAATGAGCTGCTGTCAACACACACTCTCAGACAGACAGAGGTTTTGCTTCTGTGAGAAAATGCCTAAAAAAAAAGAAGAGTGTTTTAAAAGCTACCACTGCTCCATGTTGCCAATGTGAACAGACTTTTAGTAAATTTGATGGATGGCGCTGCTTCATACTTGAGAAAATAAAAAGTCTTGATAAAAGCAAATAACAGGGTTTCATTCAAAGATGTTATATATCCCCCCTAAAAAATCATATCTTATAAATCAAAGTGACTTGTATCCAAGCCACAAAAAGCCATCAGTCAACATTTCAAAAACAAAGATATTTTATCCTCCAAAACAGAACGACATTGTAAGTAAGTGCTGGCCTCAGGATGACTCATTGCTGTAATAGTAAGACTTTAACAGCCTTTACTTTCATGCCAGTAGTCATTTTGTAATACAGGGATTTATTTCTTTTCTATTTTTTTCCTTTTTTTTAAATGGCGTATGTTTCATTTTGGAATGAAACCCTTAAAGTGTTATGAGAATAACTATTAAGAAATGTGTTGAAAAGCTACTTAGACTGTGTTTAATCCTGTTATTTTAGTGTGTGTGGATGCACTGTGTCAGCATTTGTGTGTCTGAGTGTACAGCACAGTATATAATGACCTTTAACATCTGTCTAACTTGTCTTTTGCTCTTAACGTGGACGCTAGATGTTACAGTGGGTAAGTCTGTAAGAGGTCACATAATGCAGCAGTGCATGATGTTTGAAAAATTTCTTATGCACAAGTGTTATTTACTAGTGTTTCTACTGATTAAGCTTATGAATCTGATAGCTTTAGAGCTAATATGACAAAATGACTTAAACTTCAACACCAGTGACTCGCGACTTAAGTCTTTTGATGTGGAGGAAATCTAAAGAATAAAACTTAAGTGTGTGAATCAAGTTTCACCCACCTAAATATTGTTGTAGACCAAGCACACCCCCCCATGGCAACAGGGTCCTCCTGGCTTCCAAACTCCCCAGATCCCAATCTGATCCAGCATTGGTGGGACCTGCCGAACATTGTGTAGGTTCACCTTTTCCCAGTGTCCTTTGGTGGACATCGGCAGTGCATCCTTTGGGTCCTGTGGGTTGCAGTTTGGGGCCTCCATGGATCTGGCTTGTTTCAGATGATCCCACTGATGCTGAATCAGATTGGGGGATCTGGGGAGTTTGAAGGCCAGGTCAACACCTTGGGCTCTTTGTTGTGCTCCTGGAGACATTTCTGAGAAGTTTTTGGCCCTGCCATTGGGGAGTGTCCTTGCCATACGGGGTGTGCTTCATCTTCAACAATGTTTAGGTGGGTTGTACATGTCAAAGCAGCAGAACATTGTATTGTAATGAGATGATCAATATTATTCAATTCATCTGTCTGTGGTTTTAATGTTGTGGCTGATCAGTATATTCATATTCAGACGAAAAGACTAGCTATAATTAACATCCAGCTCTGAGCTCAGAGCACAAAGTTTAGGACTTGGTCTTGACCTCATAGCCAAGACTTCTTGTGACTTGCAAAAACATTGCCTTTGTCCCATCTCTTCCTCACCGTCTGAGTCACACATGCATTACATCAGCCAATACTAAAGGAGGTTAAACGTCAGACCCAGAGTCCCTGGACAAGCTGAAGTTCACTTTAGAGTATTTGGAGTCCCTGTAGAGAAGTTCTGACCACACACATCATGCACCCGGAGGCAAAAATAAGTCCCAAGAATGTGACTGAACTAAATAAATGAGGCTTGAATTGTCCTGCTCGTCTGTTTGGTTCCTGCCGAACATTTATGTGCAACAGAGAAATGATGGAAAAGAGCTCAGAAGAATTCTCTTCATCCATACGTACGCATACATATTGCAACTTTTTTCAATTCATGTTGGTTTTGTTCCCTTTGTACCTGCTCCTGTTCCAAACGTTGCCCGTTTCCATTGCCTCAGAATGCCCATATACCATGACCTTAATGCCACAGAGCCACCAGAGGCAGATTTTTTTCTTTTACTTGTGTTGACGTGAGTTGGCTAACTCCATGTTGCTATGCGATCACTGGAAAAAATCTGAGCTCGGCGCTGAGCTGCTCTACAAAGGCAAACAGCACTACACTACAGGGCTTTTCATGGGTTTTAAAGGTCAAAGGTCATTAATGGGGTTCAGTAAACCAATACAAACACTTAAAGAAGAACAAGAATTTGAAGTGGTGAAGATAACATACAATACATCTTAATGTTTTGATGTTTTTACAGACTTATCTCACCATATTAAGCTTTTTAAATATCTCCAGTTTATTGTCACAACCTGCCGACCTCTGACCTCCTGAATATGTGACCAACAGGAAGAAGAGTTCATGGACTGGTGGAGTAAGTTCTACACCTCGACCGGAGAGAAAAACAAGTGCGGGACGTACCTGGAGAGAGGCTTTGACACGCTGAAGGTAAGAGAAGTTTGGTCCATATAAAAATGGATGGACAGCACTGTATGAGTGAGGTGTTTTTGATGCATGTGTGTGTGTTGAGATTGATAGATTCAGTTCACACAATAAGCTGAGGAGTCATTATACAGAAAATAAGTGAGTGGTTTCAGTAATTTATCAGGTAAAACACCACATATTAGCTGGATATACAGTAAAATTGTAAAATGTATTTTGCACTTCACTACATGCTACATGCTTGGTAGCTAGCCACAGATTAAAACTTTACACTATCTTATTAAATTCAAAGTTACTAGATGCTAATAACTAGTTTTCTTTTGCAGTCCATGCAGTTTATGGCACAAAGACAAAAACAAATCTTCATGTTGAGGCATTCTTGTTTACATTTATTATATTTATTCTTATCCATTGATTTTTCAGTCCTCCTGCTGCTAACAGCCGTGGCTGGAGGCATTATGTTTTTGGGTTGTCGGTTTTTATGAACACGTTGAGGGAATTCCTTCAACTTTGGCACAAACATTCACTTGGACTCAAGGATGAACTGATTAGATTTTGGTGGTCAGAGGTCAAAGCCATGGCGACCTCACAAAACTCGTCTCTGACCTCGTGAATTCAATGACATCTCAGTAATGCCTTGAGGAAATTTCTTCAACTTTGGCACAACCATTCAGTGGGACTCTAAGGTCCTTTTGGTGGTCAAAGGTCAGGGTCGCTGTAATCTCACAAAACATGTTTTTGGCTGTAAGAAGAATTCAAACATTTTTACTTCTAATAATGACAAAACTTAACTCAAATGTCTAATAGGATATAATGATGAAGTGATGACATTTAATACCCAAAAGGCCAGAGGTCAACTTCACTGTGACATCATAATGTTGTTAGGAAAAAATTTGCAATAATATATCAGTAGTAAAAATAAATTGTAGTACCTGTGCATATGTGTGTGTGCAGATGCAAATCCAGGCTGAAAGTTGTGTTTATGCATCTGTTGGAGTGAAGAAAGGTTAAGAAACAATGAGAAATTGTAACGAAGGTAAAGATCAACCAAGTGGGAAGACGAAAGAAAGACAGTGTGAGTGTGAGAGAGGAAAACATGAAGAAGATGAAGACAGTGCAGCCCTTTGTTCCACTTTCTTAAAATGTTTTGCTTGTTGCCCCAAACTTCACCATTTAAATCACATTTTTGCCGTCCTGCCAGTTCCCTCCGTCAGTCCGTCCCACCATCCTCCTCCTCCTCCTCCTCCTCCTCCTCTTCCTCCCTCACCTCCCTCTTCTTCTTCTTCTCATGCCCCATCCTTGCAGTCCCGGCGCCGTGACATTCCGTCCGTTTTCCGAACAACTCCGATGACTCATCCGTGGTGAATTCTCCTCGGGAACGCTGCAGTGGGACACGCACCGATGTCGGCGAGTCCAAAAACGAGCGATCACGTCAGCCGTCGGCAACGTCTCTCTCTTTGGTCCTCGAGTCTGCCACGGTTCAGCCATCGTCCCAAGAGCAACCCCCCTCCCCAACCGCCGCCATCATCGCCCACGCTCTATTCAACCCTTATCCCGATTCTCTCGGCCCAAACGCCGACCTTTTCTTCCACCGGGACTCAGAGCACACGTCAGTCTTCTTGTCTGATGCCCAAACAAATGACTAATCATGTCAGAATTTGGCCTTTTTTTATTACTCTTAAATTAGACCTCTAACCTTCTCCCTTGAAAGCCATTTCACATCAGTGCAGCAGCTTTAACTCTGTCCTTTCTCTTCTTACTTGGTGCTTCAGCTTTCTGCATGTATCCTTACTTTTACTAGGTTTGTGTAAGATTAATAAATCATATGATCAATTTTGGACACATCAGTCAAATATGTGGCCAAGTAGTATTTGAAAATTACCTTCTAACCACCAGACATGTTCCAGAAAGGCCTTGTCATACATACTCCAGCGTTAAAGTACATTTCTTTGTCTTTTCCTTGAGATGAAAACATTAAAATGCGGCTAATGGCACAATAGAGAACAATAACAGCTCGCCCAATAGTCGCTGACCCCTGAAAGGCTCTTTCCATTTTTCTAGTGGGTGTATTTTTTGTTCAGGAAGCCTATTAAAATGGTTTCACCCTGGCCCGATGGAAACACATCTAAGTCGCCTTTTGAGTTTTTGCGACATTTCAAAACTTTGCTGAGAATTTACTTGACAGCTGGATGGAAACTAGCAAAATGACCAATGAGCCACTGGTTCCACCGTCGCTTTGCCTTGGTTTCACCCTCTCCTCATCCCCTCCCCTCCACCTACTCCTGTGCCAACGCCTCCTTTTTATTTATCCCCCTCCCCACTCCGCTCTTTTCTTTCCTTTGACAAACCCTTTTTCTCAGATCTGCTACTGTCACAGGGAAATGAGCCACTGTTTCCAACCTTTTCCAGCCTCCTTTACCTTCCTCTCACCCCCTTCGCTGCCACCTCCTTTCTCGTTGCACTCCTGCCTCCTCTGTTCCCTCTGCCCTTTGACGATCTTTGGGTCGCGCTGTCAGCTGAGGCACAGTTTCCAGCCTCGTTCTGACCCGAGCTAAACCTCCGTCTCTCTTAATACACTCACCTTTTCTCTCAGCCTCGCTCTCTGCTGTTGACTCCTTTTCTGTCACCTTTATGTTTCTGTTTCCATCCTCTCCTGCCACCATGGAGGTCTACTAGAAAGTGAGCTATGGAAATGGCTAAATATATCACGACCAGTTAAGCCAATTAGAAATTAGAACAATCTGAACTGTGAGGTTAAAGTTTCATCCACTAAAGATAAGGACAGTAACTTACAATGATCTTATAATCTTAAGTAAAAGTAAATTGTCTGATCTGGGCATCAAGACGTAGAAAAATTTTAAAGTATGATTTCTAAGCAGACTCATGGACGTTTAGTCACGATGGGCATCAGAGAAAATTGCGTCCCTGGAAAGTGCATGTCACAGTGAATCTAAAAATATGTGTATCATCTGGGCTCAGATTTGACTGAGCTGTGACTTCGAGAAGGAGCTATTTTTTTTGCTGCAAATCAGGCACTCTGGGTTTTAAAGTGGCTTAATTATGTCCATGTGTGGCTGCCGGTGGGTACATCACATCACCACATTTCTTGCTTCCACCTGCTCAGTTTCACCTAATTCCTTCCTCTCCCCTCTTAACCTTCTTTGTACTGTCCTCTTCAATATCCTCTCTCTGTCTACTGTAAAGTCTCTCTGTCCTTGGATCACCCCTCTCCCTCCTTGACAGTAGAATTGGTTGGTTTTGCTTCTGTCACAAAGACGCTGCTGTTTCCATTCTTGTTATGACTTGGTTCATCTCTCTCCTTCTCTTTCACCTTCTCCCCCCACCTGGTGATTGGGATCAGTTGTCCTTCAGTGAGCCAGTGTTTCCAGACTTTGTCATTTGCATCATCCATGCTTTCTTAAACCTCCTCAACCTCAGCTTCACCTTTACACAAAAGTATTTTCTATGATTAAATTACTTTATTTCAAAGGCAAAGAAAAGACCTTAAGAGTGCAAAGAAAAGAGAGTACACAAGGTAATAAAAGACGTTAGTCTTAGATAAGACAATCCTTCCTTTTTACTACCATCATAGTTTAGAACCATATAAACTCATAGATCTGATGTACGACTATGAATGTCTCCTTTCCTATTTCCTGGATTAGAGAAACTTTCCACCATCAGACGCACATCTAGAAACCCACACCTGTTGTTATCTATTGTATGTAAGTCTGCAAAAACCTGTGAAAGTCTGTCAGCCCATTGATCGCTAGGTTTGATTCGGACGATCTGGCTGATGAGGTCCCCCCAGGAGACAACCATTCATCAGTATACCAGTGGCTTTAGGTCCCCGCTAGAACCTCCAAACAAGCCCAATGCGTTTCAACTCACCAGAAGAAGCAGGAATCTGGGCTACAGCTCAATTATTTCTTAAGTTTGTCTAACATGTTTAGTGTGTGCTACAAGATGCAAACAGAATTTAACCATCTTAACTTTAGGAGTCAGTGCAGGAGACTTATCAAATCTGAGGCATGAAATAACCCCTGTAAAAATGGCGAATTGCCATTATCACTCTTTGTTTTTATATGGATTCAACAAATGAGGTGAGGATGGCAGGAACTTTGCAGCACTGTGCAAGATGAGTAACTGGACATCAACCCTAACCAAGTGGTTTTTGTGGCTAAACCCAACTATTTCAACTCAAACTACACAGAGATTCTACGTAGATTGATGCATTTCCCTGTTTCCAGTCTTTGTGCTAAGCTAAGTTTGGTAGATGCTGATGGTTGCTTCATATTTACCAAACATCACAAGTGTGGTATCAGTCTCCTCGTCTAATTCTCAAGGGGAGAGAAAGCAAAAAGTCAAACTCTTAGGACTGCAATTTAGACGAAAGATCTATTTAAGAAGTTAAATCACTAATAATTGACGTGGTGTTTGCCTACTACCTCTATGTATCATATACCAACCCTACAACCACTAGTGCTTTGTCTGAACCTTCTCCCCCTCTCCCTTGGTACTGGGTTTGGTGTTTGAGTATTGAAATGAACTGCTGTTTCCAGGCCTCTCTTTCGTTTACATCATCCCCCCTCATCACCCTCTCTTTCTCCCGTTCCTCACCCTTGCTTTTCCAACTCTTTCACCCCACTACGCCCAAAATCTTCGACCATATACCCTTCATTCCTCTCATCATCATCCTCTTCCTCCTCCTCCTCCCTCTTTTTTTTCTCCTCATCTCCCGCATCGCTCTTTCCTAACTAACCTCTTTGTTCCCTCTGCTTTTTAATTACAAAAAAACGTTACAGACGATGGAAAGCATCTTGCTGCTTTCATAACCTTTCTCCTCCCCCTTTCAACTCATTTTAATGAATTACTTTCGATGCCAGTATCTCAAAAAACCACCAGTTGTACATCATACAAAGAATGAC
Source organism: Lates japonicus (assembly GCA_033238685.1). NCBI lineage: Eukaryota > Metazoa > Chordata > Actinopteri > Centropomidae > Lates > Lates japonicus. The sequence goes on along the minus strand of BRZM01000125.1, from coordinate 146,706 downwards.
AGCTCTGTTTCTTTTTTATTTTTCAAAATAACTTTCCCAAGGTATTATGTGTTGTCAAATAATGAGTTTCCCTTTAAACCAGGTCTAGCTGGAAATCACTTAATTTGGGGATAAAATTGGATGTATGATTAAATCCTATGAGTACCAATACCATTCACGGAATTAAGCTAGGGCTAAAACTTCCCAAAAGCTATCCCCATTTTTTTTTAAGTGGTGACATTAAAGTATGCCACCGAATTACCTATGTATTTCCTGTTTACGAGCGGGCAGCCATGCGCGAACAGCTACCACTTTCCGTGCACTGTGATACTGAAGAAAACTTGAAAGCATTGATAAATTCCACCTCAAACCAGTTTTGTTTCACCAGGTTCTTCTTCTGGCGTTTCAGGGATGATTATTCTGGTAACACCTATTTGAATACATGTGGTCCAACATTTTTTCTTCTTCTAACATAGAATGAAACAGCATTTATCTTCGCCTTCTTCACCCCTTCCTCCCCCTCTTCCTCCCCTCTTCCTCCCCTTCATAGCCCTTTGATGGTTTGTTGGTCTGATGCAGGCTGATTTCCAGCTCGCGTTTTAGAGTTAGCCTTGCTTTTCAGCAGCAACACGCGAGCTGTCATGCCACAGAGTGATAGGGAAAGAATGAGGAATGTGTGTATCGGTGTGTGTATCAAAGTGTGTGTGTGTGTGTATCTGATGTAAACAAAACACCTTCGTAAAAACAATGGTCTTTTTGTAACGCAGCTTTGCTTGACCTTCTTGGAGCTTCATTATGTACATTTACATACTGCACACACACACAAAATTACACAGAACACACACACACTGTCTTGTACCAGCCCTGCAGTGCAGAGTGTAATATAGTGTTGGTAACTTTTGATTTTAAATCAGCCACCAGTGGAATTCGTTTGGCTTAATGCCTCTAGCTATGATTTCCTTACCAGGAGACTCATGTAATATGTGTCTGTCGCTCTGTTGGCAGCCTGATAAAGACTGTTAAAATAATGCAAATACCCTGTGTGTGTGTGTGTGTGTGTGAGCTGGTTGTTAACCACGTTTGGGCAAACTGCATGAAAACACGAAAACATGCTTGCTGGCGCCGCGCTTTCCTGCTGTGCGCTGCTAACGCTGGCGGCAGCGCTACCTAAACGGCGCTCAAATACGCGCGTGGTTGCAATAGATGGGCATGGTGCTCAAAATATCGCGCAGGACGGCGGATGATCTGGACTGGTGCGGGCTCACGCTGGAAGAACATTCAGCTGCTGGACGGCGCGATCAATGGGAACTTTTAAACTCGCGAACTACGAGCGTAACTTCCGTCTCACGAAGTGTTGAGGGTGATCCGTCCCAGCTCGCCAGTCACGGCGACTTCGCGGACTGGACGGTGGCGGATCTCCGCCAACTGTCAGGGTCCTTTGTTGCGGTTTTTGGAGTGCCAGACCTGGCTTTATCCAGGTTTCTCTTGAGAAGTCGGCGCATTTTAATGAGATAAAAACATGATCTTCAGTCTGTTTAGTGGACTGACAAAGCATTGAATATGAAGTACTTGGAAAACCACCTCTTCCTCTGAGTTTTCTGGGTTCTCACTCCTCTGCAGTTCTCCACTTTTTGGATTGCGTTGCTGTCACATAATTTGTAGTTTCAGATTTGCCTACTCACAAAACTCACAGCCTGTTGCTTGTTTCTGCTTCAGCGATGGGTGGATTTACTGTTTAATTAAGCACATTACTCAGATTAAAACTATGCAGTATTTTCCATGGGGTATCTGGTTTGATCCGTACCAGCACTGATGACCGCGTGGCAGATTAGCGATTGGGTCATTCTCTGATCAGTTTCTCCTGCTCATTCTCTTGTTGTTCCTCTGTCCTTTCTCTGCCTCTGAGCCACCATCACTTCAGACCCAGTAGGATTACCACACTCCGCACCGATCACAGCATCAAGATGAGAGAGAGCTGACGGACAAACAGTGCAGCTCCTGACAGACTAGAAAACTCTTTCCTGTCACACACACAGTGGGATTTTCCATCTTCAGGCCGTCAAAGTTCAGACTCTCTCTGATCTCACTACTCAGAGATTTGATCCATGTGTCACCCTGAAAACAGTGATATCTGACACGCCGCCTCATCTCCGTCACACTGCTTTCATATCACTCCATTCCTGTTATCCATAGCATACCAGAATTCATCACGTCCGCATACACGCCAGTCAAAAGACGTCATGCGCATCACTACAACTACAAGACATAGCGTCACATCCGTCAGGTCGCCCGTCAAGTCCTTCCGTCCGTGCGTAACAAAAAGCATCGTATCACTTTTACCCGTGCGTCAAAGTAATTCACCGAACGCTAACGCTCAGCATCATTACCCCAAAATATCATGCTTCTCAAGGAAACACTTCATGCTGGCGTCAACTCTCATCAAGTCAAATCACATCATAACATGAAACTGCATCGCATTCTCACATTAGCTAACATCATCATTAAATGTAATTACAACAAATGCCAAAGCCTCACGTAAACGTGGTCGCTTTGAGGGGTTTAAGAATCATCACAACTCTTCAGCTCCTTCAGTCATTGTATACTTTTTCCTCAGGATGTTTGAGCTCATCTGTTCCCTCTCTGGGGGAAAGGACCTGCAGATGATGCTGTCGACCGCGCTTTAAGCCAAAGGCGGAAGATCGGCCCGGGCAGGTGACCGACCTGGAGAACGCTTCCTGTCAAATCTGGAGCCGTATGCGTACTGCTGATCCTACCGTGTGAGTAATGTCTGACTTCTAGCTACCATGTTCATTTTCAATAAAAGATTTAAAAAGCGTCACACACTCTCTCTGTAACGCATCTACGCATCTCTAAGGTCGGGGGGTGAACCAGTGGCCGAGACCAGCTGACTCCCGGCGGCTGGGCAGGAATGTCTGGCCAGCGCAGAGCCTAGGGAAACCCGAGTGCCTGGGACGGCGTAGTCCCGCTGAGAGGAGACCAATTTTACAGCTGCTGCAGACCTGGGTGAGCTGGGCAGATGTTTGGTGCACCATAGGAAGCGTAGTTCGATTATTGTATCGCTTCGTCAGAACTCTGCTGCTGATTTATATAAATCCACATATATGTGTTCAGTAAATTCATGAATAAATCAACTCTACCTCTCCCTCTCCCTCCTCTTTTTTCTTCCTTAAGCTTTTCTTCTTTTCATTTTCTACCCTTTCTGTGTCATTTTCTTCCCTCCACCCTCCACCCTACCCTTTCTCTATCCTCCTCGTCATCCCTCATGTCTTTTCTTTCTCTAGCACCTCTAGATATTCTCTCATCTTTACTCATAATCATTTGTTTTCAACACTCTTCTCCTCTTATTCTGTCATCTCTCCTGTCTCCCATCATTCATCATCCCTCTTCCTCTGTCTCTCTCCTTTATCTCCTTCATCCCTCCTTTTTCTCTTTCTACTCTCTCACCTTTATTTTGGTTGTTAAATCAGCAGTGCACCCTTAAAATTTCTTCACGTTGGCCACTGAACATTCATTTGGACTCAAGATGAACCTTTAGTTAGATTTTAGTGGTCAAATTAAAAGTCAAAGTCTGTGACCTCTTGGAACAACCATGTGGTCCATAACTGAAACTGTAACTTTTCTCTTCAAGATTAGGTAATAATGCCTCTTTATCACACTGCTCCATTTTCCCTCTTTCTTAGCTTCTCGTCCTTTCTCTCTCCACTATCATTCACACCTCTTTCCTCTCCTTTTTTACCCCTCCATCTCCCTTTCATCCCTCCTTCCCCTCTCCTCTCCTTCTTTCACCCTCCTGTCCTCACTGCCCCCTCATTTCTTACCATTTATCCCTTCTTCTCTCTTTTCTCTCTCCTTTATTTCCCCTCTCCTTCCTTTCATCCCTCCTTTCCTCCCCTGAACTCTCATCTCTTCTCAACCTTTTTTGCTTCCTTCCATATCTCTCCTTCTCTTTTTTCTCTCCACAACCTCCCTCATATCATACTGCTCCTTTATTATCTCAACCTTTTTTATCTTTCTTCTTCATTTCTCTTCTCTCCCAGAGAGGTAACTTTTTCCTCTCACTATCTCCCCTTCTTCTCCTTTTGTTATCAGTCCTCCTCTCTTTCTCGCCTTTTCCTCCTCCCATCTCTCCTCTCACTCCCTTCATCCTCATGCCCGCCTTCATCCATCCCTTCCATTCCTCCTCCATCTCCTCCTCTGCTGCTAAAACTGCAGAGCTTCAGGTGGGGATGGAGGATGGGGGGGGGGGGAGTTAAATCACAGGACCACCTGAAGAGCGGAGCGACGAGATAAATATTCAAGATTCATTTTAACTCTCACACCACACACACACACTCTGAACCCACACATATGTTCCATGGTACTGGTGCGATGCAAGGTCACGGTTGTCGTTTTGGTGATTTATGGTACAGCTGACTGGGGTGTGTGTGTGTGTGTGTGTGTGTGAGCCAACGTCAACATCGCGGTCGTCTCTCGGTTAGCGCGCGGCGCGCCGCTGCTGCCGTTCTCTTTCCACAGTTGCCGCGGTTACCGTGCGTCAGCCCCGCTGCCCCCGTCGAAAACAGCGTTGCTAATTGTACAGGCGTACTTCCTCTCATACTCTCCTTCTCTGCCTCTCCATCCCAGCACATCTCTCCTTCTTCCTGGCTTAGCTTTCCCTAGTTTTCTTTTTCTTTTCTTCTCCGCTTCCTCCATCTTTTATCTTTCTTTCCCTCCACCTCCCTTCTTCTTTCTTTCTCCTCTTTTCTTGCCTCATCCTCTCATCATTCCTTCCACTCTAGCACCACACACTATCTGTTTTCTCTCTTCCTCATCCTCCTTAAACCCTCCTGGTTTTCCTCCTAAGTCTTCCCTACTTTCCTCTGTTCTCTTACCTCTTTCTTACATCGATTTCCTTGCCTCCTCATCCCTCTCTCCTTGTCTCTTTTCTTTTCCTCATTTCTATCTCTCATCCACTTCATTTTTATTATTCTCTTCTTTGTATTTCTCTCTTGCTTTTTATGTTTTCTCATCGCCGTCTTCCCCCCTCATTTATTTTCTAACCTTTCTTGCCTCCTCTCTGTCCCAGCACCCATCTGTCCATCTTTTCTTCTCTCTCCTTTTATTCACACTTCCTCCCTTTCCCTCTCCTCCTCCCTTTTGCACTGCTCTGTTTATCCATCATCTCCTCCTCTTCTTTTCTTGTCTCCTTTCCTTGCCTCCCACTCGCCCTCTCTGTTTCCTCCTCTCCTCCTCCTGCTTTCCTTTTCTTCTTTTAACATTCTCTTCTCCTTCTTTTCTTTCATATCTGCTCTTTGTTTGCTTTCTTTCATTATCCTCTCTCCTCCTCCCTCTCTCCCTCCTCAGGAACGGCTCTGGGTTCCACAGTCTCAAACTTTTGACATTTAACAATCTTTCCATTTGCCGACGGCACGAGATTTTCCTCGATGATTTGCAACTGATGCGGGAACCAGCGACGACGTTAATAGCCTGTCTCTACCGTAGCGCGCCCACCAGTCATGTGTTTGTGCATTCAGAGCTCGGTCATGTGCTTTATGTGAATAATGAATAATTCCTGTGAACTTCCTCTCACCAGTCCATGAGTATTCTGTACCACTCTGGGAGCTTTAACAGTCAACTTAAAATTGCTGTCTCACTTATACCTCATTGTGTGTGTGTGTGTGTGTGTGTGTGTGTGTGTGTGTGTGTGTGTTTCAGAGGACAAACACGGAATGAAACATCACCTCAGTCCAATCAAAAGGCGACTGGCGCTCCATCTTGAAGCCGGTTGGTACCTGAACATGTGGAGACCAGACATGCCACACAGCGCTACAACCCTGACATACAATAGGTAACACACAAAATGGGCCAGTTTGATTATTTTTCTTCCTGTGTCTGTTCCCGCATGTTGATTGGTTGGCTTCATTTTTAAGTCGTCGGCGCTGATGATGATGTCGGTGGACCTGTTCCCCAAATCCCTGGGACCACCTGGACCCCCGTTCAACGTCACGCCACGCAAGGCTAAGAAGTAGGAACAGAAACGCACACAAATAATCAAGTGGTCGTGTGGACGCACAAATCTGAGAGAGGATTGTCCAGGGTTCTGGTCAATCGATCAATTGATCAGTTGGTCAGTCAGTCTTATCAGTTGATCAGTTTGCCAACCAATCAGTCACACAGTAAATAAATTGACCAATAGATGTGTAAATCAATGACTTTGCCAATCATTTAGTCAATCAGTTTGTCAATAAATCATTCAGTTGATCAATCAGTCAGTCAGTGAGTTAGACAATCACATTGTCAGTCAGTCAATAAGTAGTCGTAGTGTAGCAATCAATCGATCAGTTAGTCGGTCTTATCAGTGAATCAGTAAGTCAGTAAGTAAATTGATCAGTAGATATGTCAATCTCTGTCAGTCAGACTTATTGATTGATATCTATGGACTAGTTTTTCCATAAATTAGTCAGTCCGTCAATCCATCAAGGTGTCCATCTGTCAATCATTCAATCAATTAATCAGTCAGTCGTTTGGCTGAATTAATCAATCAATTGATCAGTCAGTACTTTACATCACTCGGTTATTAAGCTGTGACCAGTTGTTTGGTTAATCAGTCTTTTACAGTTTTACAATCAGTTGATCAATCAGTCATCATTTTCTCAGTCACACTGTCAGTCATTAACAGTAATCAATACACCAATAAATCCATCAATGGATGATGTAATCAGATCTGTTCGTCAGGTTTTTCCTGCGTTGCATCATCTGGAACACCAGTGATGTCATCCTGGATGATGTCAGCATCAGCGGGGAGAAGATGAGTGACATCTACGTTAAAGGGTAGGAACAGGAAGTGAATCATGACGGCTTTCCCTCTCCTTCTTCTTCTTCTCTTTTATTCTTTCCTTTATTGTCGCCATAACTACCGTCCTCTTAGAGAAAACAAATAATGGTGACTCCGTCTCCTTCCTCTGTTCGTCAGCTGGCTCGACGGTCACGAACACAACAAGCAGAAGACTGACGTCCATTACCGCTCTCTGGGTGGAGAGGGAAACTTCAACTTCAGATTCCTGTTTCCCTTCAACTACTTACCCGCAGAGCAACTCTGTGTCGTTGACAAGAAGGTAGGAATCATGGGAAAGAGGGAGGAAGGGATGGAATGATTGCTAACCTCCATAGCGCCATTTTTTCATCTACAAGCCAACCATTAAAGGTGCTATATGCAGGTTTTTGCTATCGCTACATAGCTAGCGTTAGCATTATCAGCTGTTTATTTACTGGTCTAGAAGAAATGTTGCAAGTTTTGCATCAAACTTCAACCTGTCTCCGGAGGTGGAAAGCAACACCAGTGTTAACTGAAGTTAGCAAGCTAACCAGCTAGCCCTGTCTCACCTCATGCTAACTAGGTAGCTCCCAGCCAGTCCCATCTCGTAATACCACTTTGCAATAGCAAGTCACTGTAGCGTTCAGTCATTGATCCAACAAGTTTTACTGGACCTGAAAGGTACCCTCAACCTTCTGACTGAAATCCATTGATTTAAAACAAAACAAAGGTTTGTTTTTTGTCGTACAACGCAAGCTATATGTCATTTCCAACGTTTTCTATATTTTATTGTAGTTAAACACCAATATTATGGACCCTAGACCTATGCCAAAACCATCAGAGTCCCTTGACTAGTTTACAGTGACCACCAATTAAGAGAATTAATGACGTGATATTTTCAAAGAGGAGTGGGTTAGACATTGTTGGATCTCTGAGACTCAACAGAAACATCTAGTGAAGAGCTAAAATAACATCACGCTGAAAAGTGGAATAACAACATGGCTGTCATTTGCTTTTCTTGGCCCGAGAGCGAGCCTCTTTAGCCGCTCGCAGCCGACATGTTTTACGACGGCGTTCGCTCGCTTGTAGCAGCATCTTCAATCAGCAAGCAGCTGAAAAGATGAGAGGGAGTTTTAAATAAAGTGAAAAAAAAAACTCTGCTGGGTGGAGAGCTTTTACTCCAAAACAGAGCTGGAGCCAGGAGTTGAGTTTATGAAGCCTAAAGCCTCAGTGGTTGGTGATATAATGACTGAGTCACAGGGACTGATCAACAACACTATCAACTCATTGTCAGACTGTGATGGCTGGCAGGAATAGTCGCTCAGACTCAATATTCTGACTTTAAACAAAGAAACTTCCTCTGAATTCTGCCTTTAACTGAAATTTTACCTTCAGTCTCAGCTAAGGCTTCAACTAGTGACTATTTTCACTATTGATTTATCTGCCGTCTAGTCTTAACAATGGTGAAAAAATGTCATGTAATGTCATAAATAACAAAGAAAAGCAGAAATCCTCTCATTTTAGAAGCTGAAAACAGAATATTTGTCATTTTTTCTTGAAAAATACTTGAAACCCTTGACTGATGATCAAAATAGTTGCCCATTATTTTCTCTGCTGATCCATTAATCGAATAATGGCTTAACTGCTGCAGATGTTGTCAAGTTCTCAGAGAGTTACTGCTGCTATGAGTAATTAAAGGTGCTATATGTAAGTTTTTGCTATCGCTACATAGCTAACATTAGCATTAGCAGCTGTTTACTTACCAGTCTAGAGAAATGTTTTGAGTTCAGCATCAAACTTGTCTCAAGTGGTTGGACGGCAACACCAGTGTTAACTGAAGTTAGCATGCTAACCAGCTTGCTCCAGCCCGTCCTGTATCATAATACCACTTTGCGATAGTGTAGCGTCCAGTCTGTCCTCAGTCCAACATGACAGGATGAAGAAGCAGCGCTGCCCAGAGGACGTATTCTAACCCAACAATGACTGAAGCTGTAGCTGTAACTACATTAGCTACATAGCGAGAGCAAAAACTTGGTGATAAATCTCTGGATTCTTCAATGTTAGCCCCCGTGTTTAACATTGCCTGTAGTTATTTTGATCTATTGTTATTATAAATATATTGGTAATAGCAGCTTTAAAGTCCAATAAACAGAAAGTAGTCCATTTACAAAAATAAAAGTATTATTTATCCAAAGGGAAGACATAAAAGCAGTCATTTATCATAACTAAACAAACAAATAAGTAGTAGAAAAAGACAAAATTGCTTGGACAACAATCCTCACATTTTTAGACTTGTTTTAGTCACATTTCTAATTTATTCTTGGCATAAAGTAAGCTTAATTATGTGCTATAGCTACCAGGATTAAGTGACAGACACATGAACTAAATTCTAAGACATTTGTTTTCATCTAATTGGTATTTTTCCTTGTTAAAATGTACGTTTATTGGTTTCATCAGTATGTAATTTAGCGTAATAATGTAACCTAACATTTATGCCAATAGAGCTTATTTGATTTGAGAGAGAAACACAGAGAGAGAGAGAAAGATAGATGCAGGAAATGAGGGAGAAGACCGAACAAGATTCTGTACTTAGCACTCTGGCAACAAAAAAGAAGTTGATTGATGCTGTTAGATATTACAGAGAGCAGCTACACACACACACACAACACACTGAAACACACTATAACACACACTCGTATACGGCGGTCCCACCCCTGCTCGTGACAGCTGTGGAGTGATAACTTAATGTGCTTGGACTGAGTTTGTGGACAAAGTGAGCCAAGCGGTGAACGAACACACACACACACACACTCATTGACACCGACATGCTTTAGCAGCCACACACACACACACACACACACACACTTACAGGGTGTAGTGTGTTTACTCTCAGTGTTTTGTGTGTGTTGTTATGACGTGTGAGAGCATGATGTGGATTTAGACTCTGATTTAGAGAGTCAGTGTGAAGTCATTACAAAGACCGGAGAGAAGACTCTGTCATTTAAACATACAGACACACAGGGAGCTGAAATCTGGTGTATTGTTAAGAAATACTACTATGTTTTTGAGTACTTTTTGTCCTCTTGTATTAACAGTTAAGTAGGGTAAAATTACAGAAAATTGAAGTCATGTATCGCTGATATTTTGAGCAGGATATTCAGGAAAGAGCAGGAAAAAAATTAGTCTTAGAAATAGTGAAATAGAAAGCCTTTAACAAGAGTCTTTTGTCAGTTATTTTAGCATCAAACTTCATTCCTGTCACCAGCTTCTACTTAAGTTAGCATGCTAACCAGCTATCTAGAAATTTCCTCTGAATTCTTCCTTTAACTGAAATTTACGTTTAGTCTCAGCTAAGGCTTCAACTAACAACTATTTTCACTATCGATTAATCTGCCATCTAGTCTTAATAAATTGTGAAAATATGCCATTCACAAGTAATCAGCATCAAGTGATGTCTTCAGTTTGCTTGTTTAATTTGTCCAAAACCCAAAGTATAAAACTTTGTGTCATATATGACAAAGAAAAGCAGCAAATCCTCTAATTTTAGAAGCTGAAAACAGAGAATATTTGGCATTTTTGCTCGAAAAATACTTGAAACCAAACCTTAAAGAACCACTAAAGGTGCTATATGTACGTTTTTGCTATCGCTACATAGCTAATAGCTAAAACGTTAGCATTAGCAGCTGTTTACCTACCTCTTGAGGAAACGTTGCAAATTTAGCATCAAACTTCAAACTGTCTCCACTAGTGGGAAGCAACACCAGTATTAACTCAGGTTAGCATGCTAACCAATTAGCCCCATTGTGTAATAACACTTGAGTCACTGTAGCGTCCAGTCCAACGTGAAGATGAAGTAGCGCTGCAAGTAGCAGCTCTTGTCTTGTAAACCCAACAAGTACTGAAGCTCTTGGCAAGAAAACAGCTGCTAATGCTAACGTTAGCCACATAGCGATAGCAAAAACTTACATATGGCACCTTTAAAAGTCTGGAAATGGATGGAAAGACCGACGTTGTGAGCGCAAATTAAGATTAAGATTCTCATTCCTGGTGGAAAGAAGGAAAATTACATGTTTAAGTTTTGCCAGAAGCCGCTCTCTCTCCTCACTTTGCTATAAATCGATCATGGTTCATAGAAAACTCCACAAAATTCAGGAAAAGGAAATCCAGGCTGGCACTTGTTGACAGTTGCTAAACGCAGCTTTTAGTTTGCGGAAAATCTCCTCACCGAGCATTTTTAGGAGCATTACAGTACAGTTTTGACATTTGCTGAAAATCACAGGGGACCTATTTTATTTCAGGTGTGAAAAACCATATTTTTTTTAAAATCAACAACAGCCAAACAGTGTCACACACGCAGATAAAAAAGACGAGTGAGGGAATGGAAAGAGAAAGAGAGGAAACTCGGTGTGCAGCTGCTGCAGAGTGACGCCCATTAGCACAGAGGTGAGACAGGCTCAGATACTGTCTGGCAGTTTAGTGTGAATTTACCAGAGGCGATAATAGGTATAATTCACACACACACACACCTGTGCAGATGTGTGTGTTCAGATACAAACACATACAAACAGCTCGAGTGTGGAAGTGGTGATGTAGTGAGAGATACGTCGATGAAGTGCTGCTCCAAACTGAGAGGAGACTCCCAACATGTCTCCTCTCTCCTCTCTCATCATTCACAGCTTCACTAAATTTAAATAAAAAAACAGAAATCTGCTTAGACACTGTACATGAAAATAAATCACATGTTAAGTCATGTTAACACTCAGATTGGACACTTTAATTACATATTCTGTTAAGGTTAAATTTTGAAAAACCTTCAGTCTAAGCTGAGGGTTCAACTAATGATTATTTTCACTATCGATTAATTTGCTGTCGACTGGCAACTGCCGACTCGAAATGGTGAAAATATGCAATTCATAGGTTCTCAGCATCCAGTCATGTCTTCAGTTTGCTGGTTTTATTCACCCAAAACCCAAAGATATACAAATTTAGTGTAAAGCAGAAATCCTCTCATTTTAGAAGCTGAAAACAAAGAATATTTAGCATTTTTGCTTGAAAAATACTTGAAACCAAACATAAAAGAGTCATTAAAGGCACTATATGAAGGTTTTTGCTATAGTTACATAGCTAATGTTAGCATTAGCAGCTGTTTACTTACCAGTCTAGAAGAAACATTGCGAATACGGCATGAAACTTCATCCTTTACTCTCCAAGAGCTGTCTCTAGCGGGTGGAAAGCGACACTACTTCTATCGCTTCTTTTCTTCTACTGAAGTCAGATCTGTCATCCTTCATCTGAAGGATAGAGGGAGTTGTACACTACATTAAATTTGTGATGGGTGATTTCAGGCTATGAAAGTAAAAATGACTGAAGCGTCACAGTAAAGTGCTAGAATACATTTTGCATTAAAACCACTGACAAAACCACTGTTCTGCTGGGAACCTTCATTCCTCTGGATGTTTCTCTGACACATACCACCCACCTAAACATTGTTGTAGTCTTAATATAATCTTAGGCTGCGCTCCTGCACACCTCTCTCCTTCAGTTCCTCACAGATTAAATACAGGCATATATAATTTCTTTAGGTGTTAGAAAAGACAGAACTTGTTGTAGAAAATGTCCAAACTGAACCTTTCTCTCCTCCTGTTTGTCTTCTTGTGCAGGAACATTTCTGGAGTATGGACAAAGCTGAGACTAAACTGGCTCCTAAACTGACGATCCAGATCTGGGACAACGACAAGTTCTCCTTCGATGACTACCTCGGTAAAAAAAACACTGCTCCAAGAGTGTGTTGTGTTCAGTGTCGCCTTGTTATTTTCTGTTGACCTTTATGTTAAGTTTTTATACCTTTTAAATGAAGCAGAGAAAAAGAGCCATCACGTTTCTACTGTCCTGTTGCATGGATGCACTTTATTTTAGCTGGAAATGCTGCTTTTCTGATCAGTTTTCAGAGATTTTATCACCTGGATAATAATTGATATGTAAAATAAGTGTATTTTTACAGATTTAGTATTACATCTAAAGCAGATTTTGGGCCATTTTTGACTAAAATTCTCACTAAAACTTGTTTGAAATGTTGGATCTTAGCTATCGATTTGAATTCATTTGAAAATACTTAAAGGTTTCCTGGAAATGGGTCCAACCAAGTCAGAACATACAGCACATATGAGCCGTTTCCCCCTGATTCTTGGCTGATGTTTGGGTGTTAAATCCATCCAGGGGAACCATATGTGCAATGTTCGCACAAGACAAACTGCTGTGATAACATTTATCTTCAGAATTAACGCTCTTCCATTTCCACTGTGTCGGCACATTTCACAGAGAGGAAGGGTTTGGGGATTTTATTTTTTCTTCTCGAGAACTCAAGCTGTCCAAATTCTGCCTCTCCTTCACCCCTGACGCTTCACCCTTGAAATAACTCACCGCTGTGCCGTCCGTCTGCGGCGTGCGAGGAGGAAGATGAGGAATCCAGATCTGTTCCTGTCCATCACCATCCCTCGCTCTGCTGCAGCGACTCCTCGTATTCACCTCGGGTGTGTCGCCACCTCAAAGCATTTTTTCCATGCCCGCCTGTCTTCGGCTCGTCAGCTCGGGCCGGCTGACTGTTAATCTCCCCCCACCGAGCGGCGTGTGAGGGTCAGACCGATTTTCCTACAATCACGCTGTCAAACTGCAGCGAACTCTGGAAAAAACTCCTCCAGTGGACATCTAGCTCTCCCTTCAGCCATTCATCAAAGCCGCAATCCCTCCATACTTAACGTCAGCACTGATCAAAACTTTACTAACTACCCTTCGCCACAGGATCGTCCATAATTCACTCAGAACACACTCAGCAATTAGTCGAGAACTGACGCTGATCTGGGCCTCGTTTCCCAGAAGAATCCTGATTTAAGACATTCAGATTAACAGACTTTAAGAAAGCAGAGGAAACTACAAACAAACAAGTTTCACTGATGTTGTTCTGAGTGACAAAGTTTAAATTAGAAACCCATGAAATCATCTTTCATGTTTTTAGAGACGGCAACATCCAGTTTGAGACAATAATTAATTCATTAAGGCTTTCACATTAAAAAAAAAAAATCTCTTTCATACAAAATGTAATGCATTCAGTGTTTGTTTGGAATAAATCAGACAGACACAAACAGTGAGATGCTTTTAACAAAACTCAGAGGTTGCGAGCGACTGAACTAGACAATTATCCTGGCTGTTTTTATCCACATAAAAAGATATTTTAACGTTAATCGATGTCCTCTTGGTTGCCACGATTGACGTTTTCCTTCGTGGTTTCTTCAGGTCACCTGGTGATGGACCTGAACCACATGCTGCGTCCGGCCAAGTCTCCACAGAAGTGCGACCTGCAGCTTCTGGACCAGCCGGCCGACAAACTGGTGTCTCTGTTCGAGCAGAAGACGGTGAAGGGATGGTGGCCCTGCACCTGCGAGAAGGACGGAGAGAAGATCATCGCTGTGAGAAAATAAACACACTGAAAACAGACGATTCGGCTCCGACGCAACCATCACTGTACGATGTTTGTTTTGTGTATGTGTGTTTCAGGGGAAGGTGGAGATGTCTCTGGAGATTGTGACGGAGCAGGAGCAAGAGGAGCGACCGGCCGGAGTTGGCAGAGATGAACCCAACATGAACCCTCACCTGGAGGAACCTCAGTGAGACGCACACACACACGATGACAAACACACACCATAAAACACAACCTCTAAACTTCTGTCTATTCTCCTCCCTCTCAGGCGTCCGGAGACCTCCTTCCTGTGGTTCTCCTCCCCTTACAAGACCCTCAAGTTCATCCTGTGGAGGCGCTTCAAGTGGTTCATCATCCTCTTCATCATCCTCTTCTTCATCCTCCTCTTCCTTGGCGTCTTCCTCTACTCCTTCCCGGTAAGTTTGAGTTCACAAGATTTAAAAAAAAAAATCAAAACACAAAATAAGGAGATAATAACCTCCTGTGTCTTTTTTTCTTCTTCTCTTAATCTTAATCCTGCAGAACTACGCCGCCATGAAGATGGTGGGGCCTTTCGGACCGGCCAAGAAAGAGTGATGATGGAGGAGAGGAGGAAAAACATGAACGTCTTCTTTCCCTCCTTCCCGCCCTTCTCTCTCGAGTCTGTTCTGTCGTTCCTGCAGTTTAAAGACAAACTGGTGAACTTGATCCGACTCAGCTGATTAGCAGCAGCCGCCGCCCACGGTTCACGAATGTGACGTCTGTGTGCGTTTGTGTCTCCGTTTGTGCCTTTACTGTCAGATGTGCGCTTCACTGTCCCCTCGTTCATCAGAGACTCCGTCACCGAGCGTCCTCGTGCAGAGAAGAAACCTGTCACCAAATGCCACCTTAAAGAAATAAATTTTCCTCCATACTTCCCCTTTCTCCTACTCCTCCTTTGCCGCCTCCTCTTCATCTCCCTCAATCTTCTCCCCCGTCTCTCCTGCTTTTAACTTCCACTTCCTTTTCCTCACAGCTTTCTCTTCTGTCTCCTCTTTTCTCCCATCTCCCTCTCCCTCTTCTTCTCCTCTTCCTCCCTTTTACAACCTCCTCCCTTCTCCTTTTGTTCCTGATTCTCCTCTACTCCTGCCTCAAGACATTTCCTTCCTCCTCTCCTCCTCCTCTTTTTCTTCATGCTTTTCCTCCTCTCCCCTGCTCACCCTCCTGCTCCTCCTCATTTTCCACCTCCTACTTTATTTCACCTCCACTTCCTTCTCCTCCAGCATCTCACTCTGTCCTTCCTCACATTAGTTCCTCTCCTCTACTTCTTCTTCCTCGCCCTCCTGCCTCAAATCATTCCCTCCTCCTCCTCCTCCCTCTGCTCCAGTCTTTCAGCACACTCGAGGTTCAGGAGGTTAAGTCCTGGATTTGCTCTTGTTGATCTTTGTGGGTTTTGAGCTTTATTAGCACAAAGTGTGTTTTCAGATAGATGGATGTCGGCAGATAAGGATGAACACACTTCGTCCACCCTGTGTTTGTGT
Source organism: Lates japonicus (assembly GCA_033238685.1). NCBI lineage: Eukaryota > Metazoa > Chordata > Actinopteri > Centropomidae > Lates > Lates japonicus. The sequence continues at coordinate 130,940 of BRZM01000125.1, read as the reverse complement.
GTTTGAGCAAATTCACAGTATTTTTTTGTGCGTGTCAACTTTCCTAAGTGTGTGTTTGGGTCAGGACAGGGTTATGATCCTGGTTCAGACACACACATAGCACCGAACAGGAAGGGTTGGAGGAGAGGGACTAATCCATCCAGATTCTTTGGGATTTCCTGAAGTACGTTTTCGTTCGTCAGGGTCGTTTGATCCTTAAATACCCCACGCCAAGCGAGTGAAACGAAGCTTGTAGCCATAATTAAAAAGACAAGAAGAAGAGGACTTTATTTAATTTTTGAATCCTGTCTGCTTCTTTTAAAGTCTGCTTTCGTTCGCTGTGGTCCTGACCAGAGTGGAAAAACTGACGCGGACCCGGTTTGGTTCGTTTTAGGTTCACGCCGGGCCGATTAACGAGCCGACCGGGCCCCGTAAACAAAAGTCACATGGACCCACGAGCAGCTCTTTTATTGGACAGAGCTTCGGTAACTGCTGTCTTCCTGCCAGTTCCTCAAACCTCAGCTAATTTACATCCTCTGGAGTTTTAAAATCAGTTAACAACACTTAAAAAAAAAAAAACATCTGAATTTGAGCATAGTTCCAGATTCGATTCAGTGTCAACATTTGTCTCCTTGTGCCCATAAACTCCTGCATTTAGTTTTCTTTTCCTGCAGAGTTTCTCCCATTCTCACCTCTAACAAAAACCTCAATGAAAAGAGAGAACGAACTTCTGAGGATGAGAAGAAAAAACTTTCTCTGAACAGTAAAGTTTTGTCACGAATCGAGTGCTTATTTTTCAGGGATGTAGAGAGTCACTGCAGTGGTCTAGGTTGACTTTAGCTCATTTTCTAGGCATCATTTGGCTTCCATATTTGAATGTAAGCCATTCATACCAATACGGAATTGGCCTGCTGACTTTATTTTAACACACATACTGAAAAACATTTGTTTTGTGTTTGTAGTTGGTGATAGAAACAGAAGGAAAAGATCATTTGTGAGCACAGATATTGTGTTTTAATGCAGCCAAATCCACCATTTGTTGTTTTCATTGACATATTTTTCTGTTTTTGTTGAAATTTTATCACTTTTCATAGATAACTACATTTCAACCGGGCACTCATCCCCAAAGCTGTGTTTCAAATCATTATTTAAGACCACATTAAACAAAAACGAGAAATTAAGAGGTGACAAAAGGACCACAAATTATCTGTTACAAATAAATGTATTTATGCTTGAACAAAAAAAAAAAAAGCAGTCGAAACATGACTTTAAATACACAAAAGCTTTAAGACACTAGAATCAGCTTTAAATTCAATTTTTGTCCGTTAGCTTCTGTTAGGACTTAGCCATATCAGTATTATTTGTGTTAGTGCTTCAGGTAGTTTCAGCTGTTTGTGGGGGAAGGACTCAGTTGGGATTTCCTGGTTTGGCATCTTTGTGGTTCAGTTTACCTCTTTGCTTGAAAAAAGTGGACTGAGGTTCTTCTTGCTGTTTACATTTAAAGAAATTATCTTGAAGTTTAGAATGAATGAATGTCCAGTACCTGCTGAAAAAGGTGTGTTCAGATACAGGAATTCGCATGATGCACTTAAAGTATAAGCCAATTGAAAGTGGGATTCACACCAGTGACAGTCCTGGTGATTTCACGCAATTACACGACTTTTCTTCTAATAACGACAGTGAATACAGGAGCAAAAATCTGTAGTAATCTGCAGTAAACTCAACACTAAATAGGCTAGTCATGTAGCTAGCTCATAGAATATAGGTGTTGTCTTCAGTTTTGTAAATATATAAAACAAAACGTGTGAATAAGAAAAAATAAAAATAAAATTCCCATTGCATCATGTCTGAATGCACCGGATACCTGTTACAAAGTGAAGATAAATTTATTTAGATTTATGTCATGACAGATGAGAATTTTATGAACTTTTTTTTTGAAGGTGTATTACATTTATTTTTTGTGTCAGTATTATGAAATAGCTTTATATGTTGTAGAGAGCTTTAAACATCCTACTGTAATGGAAAACTTTTATTCAGACAATCCTGCTGTCGGTTTTCAGTGAACATGCTGTTGATTGTTGTATCAGTTATATTTTCAACAAATCCTCAAGATGCCTTCATACTGCTAAATTTGACTTAGCACTGTTTTTTCTTTCAGTAAATGCAACGTGCCTTTAGCCATTAGCCTTTAGCTTTGCTGTCTCGATGTACAGTAAAACTAACTCATGCCTCAGCATGAATAAAAAATATACTGATACCAGAAACAACCAAAATGCTGCTTTTATTAAAATTAGCTGTGGTTCCAGTTGCCTTTATGAAAATAAAAACACTTTTTTGTGAAAGGCTAAGGCAGATATTAGCTTTCACTCACTTAAAAATACTTAATTTGTTAGGATAAATGTTTGAAGGAAAATAAATGATTAATTAAGGCGGAAAACAGAAAAACTGCTGCTACATTCTTGTCTGGTGAACTGAAATTTAATACGCCCTACTCCAGTGATGTCATAACACATTTCATTGGCTGCGCGGACAGAATGCTGTAACATCACTGAAATGGAATAATGGCCAGACATCGAAAACATTGCTTAACAGTTTAACTCGGATTCTACTGAATTATTCTTTAAAAGTTGACATTCCCAAAATGTTGAACTATTCCTTTCTAGTCCACCAAACTTAAAAGAAAAAAAAATCCTAAACACTGTTTTATGTGAAAATGCATGTTTTCTCATCTTAAAGTCTGTTTTGTTGATGAGCACTGAGTTATTAAAACAGAAACAAGGACAGATGCCAAATCTCCATTATTATTCCTGTTGCCAAACACTAGATGCTTCCCTCTGGATGTACTGCACTATCGCTTCGGTTTAATAAACACAAGTATCCTTCTGCTGTCGACTGTAACAAACTCCCGATGCCATAAAACTGCCAAGCTTGGTAACATGTGGGACTCTGTCTTAGTGAAACTGGAATAAAACAGAGTTTTGAATCCAGTCTGTTTTTACATGAACAATGCCGTGACAAACTCCTTTATTGTTAATGTAAGTAATTGGTTTTATCGCGACTGACAGTGTTAAGTATTTGTTATTGTTTCTGGGAGACACAGGCTGAATGTATACTCTGTATTTGACTTCATATCTACAAAGAGCAATACTGTGTGCACTGTGTTATGTCAGTATTATCAATAAAACTGCATTCTGATCAGCGTTGAATGCTTTACATGATTAGTATTAACAGACTACCAGTAGAGGTACAACTTGTGAGAATAATATCACGACGTGTCAAACACTCCGGGATATCATCTCTGGCGTCCATAATGAATTAGAGCAGAAGATATATTTTTCACTCCAGAACTTGCCCAAGAATCTGTTCATATTTAAGTTTTCTTCAGTAATAAAGTAACACAGTGATAGTTGTTTGTATCCATGGGAAAATTTACAAACAGCAACTGCTAACAGCTAATTCGGCATAGTTTAATAGAGCTAATGTGCAAAATGGAAACAAGTTTAAGCTAAAAAGAAAAGTAGTAACCCACAGGCTAACTTGTTGAATCAATGGCAACAGTGCATGCGATGTTTAGCTCACTGACCTTGTTCTTGAACCCATAGCGTCGGCACACGTTAGACCAAAGCCTGACTTTGATCGATTCCTCTCCCTGAGCTCCTGACCCCTTAAGTATTACTCTGCTTTCCACCTCTTCCTCTCGTCCATCCTCCATTACATCACTCCATCTCGTATAACCTCTCTCTCTCTCTCTTTCTTCTTCTTCGTCCCATCTCTCTCTCTTTCTCAGGGGTGTTGTTATGGTCAACGTGAACTGCAGGTGAACCTCTGACCCTGTGTGTTAATTGTCAGTCTGGGTGGGCTGTGGTGGTCTATCTTTACTCTTCCACACTCTCTCATTTTTCGTTGACCTTCCTGTCATCTCCTCCTCCTCTTCCTCCTCCCCTGCCCTGACCTCCCTCCCTCTCCTCCTCTTCCCTCCATTTTAACTCCTTTGGTATTTCATCCTTATCCTCCTCTGTAGAAATTACCATTCTGTATATTCTTTGGCTATTGTCACGCTGCAGCTGAGAGTCCTAAATCAGGTTTTTTCCTCTATATAAGATTGGGTGGTTTTCTAATCTGAAAAGAGACATTAAGTTACTGTGAGAAAGAAAAATAAGTCACTTGTCTTTCACCATAGCCTGATGTGGGACTAGTTCTGATTGGTCCAGCTCAACACAAACCTCCACCTGGTGAGAAAGTGCTCAGAGAGTAAACATCAAGAAAAGAGAATCTACTCACATACATGCTGTATTATACATGGATCACATGACTAGAATGAGGATCCTCTTCATAGAGTCATGATGTTTCTATAGTAGCCCAGAGGAGGACAAACCTAACGCCTTCTGCATTTTAGGCTGATGCCGCGGCTTGTTTACAGAAAACTAAGACAAAGAGGAAGAGAATATCTAAAAATAACTATATGAACAAACCTCTTCACTAGAGCAGACTAGTCAATGCAGTAGTTAACCATTTTGTCACCTGGCAGCCACCATGAAGCTCTATGACCGTTAGGAAATGGATGGGTGTTCAGTTGGTTTGCAATCTGCTGTCTCACTGCCACTAGAGGCCACTAATTCCAACACTTTTCCTTTAAAAATGGGTGTTATAAACTGCACAGTAACAGTCACGTTCAAAGTGTCACGTAAAGATATATAAAAAGATATCTGACTTTCCTGTCTGGTAATTATTTTTAAAGAACTGTTTGTGATATTGAGGACAGATTAGTCAGAAACTAAAAAATAATTGTCGTTTAGTGTTTTGCTGTATAAGATCTCAGCTGTGTTACAGAATAATTTTCTTTTTGTTTTCTACTTTTCCTACTTATGTCTCTTTTAATTACTGACCTCACGCCAACGCTCGCTCTCCACCATATTTCCTTCTTCTCGTCTTTATCCTCCACAAATCCTCCTGTACCCCAGAAACACATCTCTCCATCATCAGCCCTTTCCTTCCCTCTTCCCTAACTTCCTTTTTCCCTCCCTCGCCTCATCCCCATTGCCTCATCTCACTGCTATGTTAATCAGACTCACTGATGGATTAAATGTGGTTGTTTACAGGGAAAAATACAGACAAACGTACATACCTCCCCCCCCCGTGTGTGTGTGTGTTGAAAGCAGCTTTGAAAATGGAGGGGTCAAAGTGCACCTCGTTCAACCAGACATGATGGAAAATGGCCGGAGGGGAGGCTGGCAAACAGGATTCTAGTTGTTTCAGTATCACCTGAAACACACACATGTAGCGACGAGGAGGCCTATAACATCAAACACTTGCAGCTAGTAAAACCGCAGTAGCCCCCATCTGTACCTGTGAGTCTATCCGTCGCACTGCCAAAGTTCAGACCGGTGATATCAGCTTACAAACTCTCTCACACACACACACAGACATTAACAGACATATGATATCAGCTTGCAAACACTCACAGATACTCACATGTGTACAGATGTGAGTTAACAGCTCACATGCTGACACCTCCGAGGCCGTCCAGAGTGCAAATCCCTGCCTGGATGAAGACGTCTATCAGCGAGCACTGATGTTCACCGTTTGGCGAACTTGAGTTTGTTATTTTGGATGAAATTGAGGAAAATGAATTATTCCATTGTGGTTAGATCCAGCTGTGATATTAAGGGAAGACCCAGAGACACAACCCATTGTGGTTCCATGGTAGACAGTGAAAAACTTGCTTACGCGATGTTATGGTGCGTTCAGTTGTACTTTTCGGAGTGAATTTCCGAGTTCCTAGTCCAAGTTTCAACTGGAGTTGGTTCCAACTTGGAAAGTTGGGTAACCGATAAGGTACAAGGTACAAGCTGTGCATAAAAACTTTGGAGATGAAGTTAACTACAACTCCCAAAGGTGCATTCGACGAAAACACAATCACTGAGGGTTCAAATTACTAGATATAACAATTAATCCGTCCATCAGTGAACTGATTCACCTTTGTGCTCAGACTGAACTTTTTAACAGTTGGATGGATTACCTTGAGAATTTGTGCAGATATTTATGGTGGAGTTTGGTCTATTCCTGTAAGCGCCACCATGACATAGCATTGTGATTTTTAGCTAAATTTCCAGCAACTGTTGGATGGAGTTCTATGTAATTTAATAGAGGCCACTTCAAAATTCAGCCCTCTGGTTTTAACAATTCCTACAAAACTAATGATAATCCTGTCAGCTTCAGCGTTGTGCCCATTTTCTATGTTAACGCTGTGCGCTAAGACCCTAAGTCCTAAAACCTGGGTAGTTGTATTTTGCTTTTCGTTGTGAAGTCAGTGGGTTTTGGTTAAATGGCTGAAATAAGGTCTGTGGTTTAACACAAACTCAAGTCGTTTATTCGACATACCCCTTGATTTTTGAACCCTTCGTGTCTTAAAAAGGTTTGTTGGATTTAGCTCCATGCAACTTCTTCCTCTTCCCCAAAATGAAATTCAAGCACTGGTCAGTGTTTTGGTTGTTTTGAATGGAAACTTGACTATACGTTCTGTGGAAACAACAGTTATAGGTATCAAACACTCTGTTTCAGGCTTACAGTTTCAACAAATATGCATACTCAATGTTAGGTTACATTCTCTAAGCGCCACATCACACCACCAGCTGCTCATATCAGGCGAGTCTGAGATGAACCAAGAATGAGGGTAAAACCAACCACCCTCTCCTACCTGAGCCTGGACCAGTGCTTGGTCTTGACTACAGTGACTAAACACAACAATTTGGTGATTAGCATCTTGTTAAATTATATTGCTTTTTCCACTGAGCTGTTCGGCTGCATTCCTCACTGCTAGTTAACACAAGGACTAATGAGAGGGCATGGCGTGTAAAAATGAGTTTACAACCGTGTGTTGGTGGTATATGGACAACAGAAAACAAACAAAGCGGCAAGACACACCGATGCTAGCGGTCATCTGAACACTCACACATACATGTATGTGCCATCAAAATAAACAATACAAATTTGTGATCAGGTAGAATATGGGCATGATCGCCTAACAAAACAAAAACACAATGGACTCTGATGCCACTTAAATTCTAGACTTTACCAACGGTTTTACAAGGATTGGTTGGGTGCAATAAAGCTGCTCAGAGGCAAAACATAATGGTTGAGTCCAACCTTAAGTGATCCAAATTACCGTCACCACTTTTCTTAGTGAATCAGGGGTGTATGAAGAGTCCATGGCTGACCACAGTGATGCAACCAACCCAATCCTCAAGTATAGAGCAGTGAGGATGATGTGGTCCAACCCTGAAGTTAAGCGTCACCCTGGTTCCCTCCACAAAAAGCCAATGGGATTGTTTCACTGGGTTTACTGCAGAAAATAAACTGGAAGCCAACAAATTTTATGATACCTTTGTAAACATTTAGCATTTTGTAGAACAATCCTCAGATGAGGCCGGTGTTATATTTCTTGAAGCCTAAATACAACATACAGATGTAAAAAAGCTAATGTTGGCTGGGCCTCAAACCAAAAACCCATTAGCTTTGAGATGAGGGAACCGGAGTACTGAAATACTAACACTTCTGGGTTTTAGGACTCAATAATTGCAGTGAACCTCGGCGCTGACAGTCTGACCCTGGAGGACAAATTTGTGACATGCAACCCTGCAATTGTCAAAGAAAAGACAAAATGTGATGGGCCTTCTTGGTCTTGGAGACTGCAGACTGCTGTGTGTTAAGAACTCTGATGATCCTCGACATGAAGGTTGAGCCATCTAGAACTTCTCAGTGCCTATTAACTGAATCAATCGAGTTCCATCCGTCGCTGCTACACATGAATATTTAGAGTTAGGTGCATCAAGATAAAGGTGCTGCGAAGAAGAAGACGAGGAAACAAGATCATGTGGTTAAAACGTCTATCAAACTTCAATGAAACAGTGGAACATGTTGTGTAAATAAACTTCTTGTTTATGTATTAATCGATGAATAGCTCCATAGATCAACTTCTTCTCCTCACATACTACGTGTACATCATGATTATTTTCAAGTCTGTTTTTGTTGCACTTTTTATTACACCAAGTTTTCCAGTTCAAGGTTTTCCCTAAGAATTTAAAACTTTTTGTAGTATTTTTAAGATTTACCTTTCCACTTACCTCTTTTTAATCCAGGAAATTGAAAATGAGCACAAAAAACAGGTAGATGAAGAGACACCAACTGAATATATTTCAATGTGTAATCTTCATTAAAAACTGTTTTAATATGAAGTTGAGACAAGATTTCACGTAACCTACTGCGTCTAAAATGTACTTTTCAATCAAATTTTAACTCAACTTGAATTAAATCACCAAAAAAATGATCGAGGCACCATACTTGACTAATCTCTGATCTTACTAAAATAATTATTTTGTATCTGTATGTAATATGATGTTCAAGTCCATAAATCATGCTCATGCTTTGTTAAGTGCTCAGGTTGAACCAAGTTTCCTCAACTTGATACACAGAAAGTCTGTTTAAATCTGCTCATGTTCTGGAGAAAAACTCATCTCATTGGCTGAGATGAATCCTGAAAGGTTCTTGTCATGTGACACATTTCGGTCATGCGGCTTCAAACCAGGAAGTTCTCCTGCCTTGCAGAGGTGCTTTGTGTTCTGTGGTTCTATCTTCTGGCTTCTATCTGCAAACACCTGTACCAGTTGTGAGGTCTGTTTATCTCATCTTAGTGTCTGATTTTTTATTTCACCTCAGTATTATTAGCATTAAATCAGCTTCACGGTATACAGTTTCATGTAGAGATGAAGAGAGATGATTAATAAGGATACTTTATTTAATACCAAGTGGATGTTTTAATAGTTTGATAGTTTTACTCCTTTGGATGATTTACATGAACTTAAGCCTTTGTTTTTGATTCTATTTAAGGACCTTTGAGGTTTTTGAACCTGTGCCTTGTTTTAGATCTGACAACATTATGGATAAGGATTCCTACAGAACAAACTTTTCTTTTATCAAAGAGGAAGATCCTTTTTCTTTAACCAGAAACATCACTACCAGACTCCATTGATAAAAACAATGATTTTACTAAGTACAACACAGGAGCTGATGGAATACCTCTGTTAGTTTGTTTATGTTATTGTGTCGTACTTTTACTTCAGTAAAGTATCTGAGTACTTCCTCACCACTGAAAGTCACACAATAAGCACAAACAAGAAACTAACGAATGGAAAATTTCGATGGTGTTCAACAGCTCCTGTGTGTTCCAGGCTTGGTAAAATTCTATTTTGTCCAGTAGGTCTAGTAGTGATAGATGAAAGATGTTCTGATCCAAGAGCAAAGATGACTCTTTAATAAACTCTGTCTCTGTGAATTTATCGACAATGTGTGGTACTTTTACTTATATAAGATCTAGATACTTCTTCCACCACTGAAAGTGCTTTAATAACAAACAACAGTTGAGTTCAGTGCCGTGTTTGCAGGTGAGTTATATCGATGTTCAGAGATTGTTAAATATAAAAGCTCAGACTTTTGCCTCAGTTGATAATAAATAAATGTGACAAAATATACATTTAGTTTGTAGTATTTACCGATTTCCGCAAATCAGCCTTCCTGAAAACTCAGGAAACTGTCACAACACATTCCTGTAATCTCCCAAGATGCCCTTTTTCTTTCTTTTTTAAACAAAATGTTCTTCACACCCTGCCTTTAGATGTCCTGACCTTTGCCCGAGAGTTCAAGCGACCAGACCCGAAACTTACAGCGAGCTCTGGACCAAGCTGGAGGAGGAGGAGGAGGAGGAGGAGGAGGAAGAGGCGTGGTGAAATGGAGCTGAATCCTGAGGGGGACGTGGGAGAAGAGGAAACAGGAAAAACAGTAAGTGTGAAGCCTAGCATCTTCAAGGTCACTGTTTGAAGGATATTTGTCCCTAAAAGTCAAGGAGAGACAGCGCTGTCACTTCTGGTGTGAAGTTAGTCAGGTCAAGGAGACAAAAGGAACCAAAAACGCCCTGTTTCTCATGTTTTTCTGGACGTATTGAGCCTGAGCACCACCTTTATTAATAGCTGCAGTGGGAGCTGTAACTGTCATGTCTCACCTCCTCACCCACCCACCCCCTTAAAAGTCCCAACAAAACAATGCCTGCCTTTGTTCAGGCCTAGTATTCTTGACTCTATTGTGTGTGTGGCCTTTATCCTCAACACACACTTCTACCAAACCAGTGGGATGTTATGATTACAAATTGCGCGAGCACTAATAAGATTTAAAGGAAGGTTTTATTTTGTCTCGTTAAGGAGGAGAATTAGATTGAAGTGGCCTCCTTAACGACCTTTGAGGCCTGACAGTAAAGCTTAGCGATAGTGAAATGAAGTGTGTGTGATTTTAACGGCTGTGGCAATCCAGTTGGAAATGTTCTGCAGTGGGGTTTGTGTTGTTTTAACAACATCTGAAAGTTTTCTCATGTTTTGCTTGTTTTGGTTTCGGCTTTCATGTGTGTTTTGCGTACATGCACGTCAGCGTCGAGTGCCCGCATTGTTTTTATTTTTTGTGTATTTTTAAATGTCTGTGTTTTGTTTATGCAGGTTTTTGTGTTACAGAACAATGTTTGTGCTGATTTACAGCAGTGTGTGTATGTGCGTTTCTGATGCTTTTCTGGTGGTCACAGTTACACAATATCCCTCTGTGTTGTTTTGCGAGCAACAATAGATAGTAAGTTAGTTTCGTACTGTGATGATTGCTCTATAAATCTAAATTACTTTTAAGAGTGTTTTTGAGTGCAGCTCATTGTTCATTGTCTCGTATGAACGACGGAGCTGCTCGGTTCGCTTGAACTCTTCCTCACTCTCACGTCCTCATCAGCTGCTTTTAAAAACATTTTTAAAAAACATATAACAAACTCAGCTGTGGTGCTGTTTGGCAAAGCGTGGGTTTGTGTTGGTGACACTTCAGAAGAAAAAAAAGTCAACTTGAAATAAATAAATAAGCTCTGAGCTGCAGCGGGTCAGGACCACAACTTTAGTCCAGTTCATGTAGAGTTTGAGGGTCAAAACCAGGTCCATGCTTGGGGTGAGGCCGGGTCAGGACCAATATTTTAATAATGTAGTTATAGACAAAACCATAAAATAAAATCCCAAGATATTTTTTTCATCCGTTAATGAACCATCAGATGAAGCAGAAAAGAGTCAGACGTTTTATTTTGAATCCAGAAGATCAACATGACTTTACCTCTTTAACAAGGACAGAATATTCGTGTAAATGTAGATTTACTTATTTTAAATTGATATGAGCAGACCGGCCTTATTTTTCTCTAATATCTGCTTCAACAGGAGCAGGTGTTTCCTTTATTAACCCTCCATGGTGAGCGGACATTCAGCCTTTTATTCTGTTGTTAATGGATAATTAAACTCTCTCTGCTGTGTGTTGCAGTGATCCAGTGACTGTCGATTTAACACAACTCACACACCTCGTCAAAGCTGCACAATCCACTCTGAATGTGAACAGAAACAGTTGAGGATCATTTAATCTGCATCTGGATCCAGCTCTGCTTCAAAATACAATTAAAAAGAACATTATTTCAGCAGTTCAAACACAAGACAAACATCATCATGTGATACATAATTTTATTCATCACAAAACAATTTTTTTTATTTCACAGTTTCCCCATGACCCATTAAATCACAACGTGCGAGCAACTGCAGGTGTCATGTGACTATTTTGGTCAATCGTGATCGGTGATAAACCAACAGTAAAGTAGAGTTTAGTTTCATTTTTGGTTATGTGGGTTGTTGTGTGTTCTCCGACCCTCCCTCGGTCTAAACACATGCAGGTTAACTGGTGCTCGCGGGTGTGAATGTGCGAGTGTTATTATTTGTTATTTACCTAATTTATTTAGCTCAAACTGTTAAGTGCGGTAAAAGCTCCCTACAGGCGGTATAAGTCGAACAATCGCCAGATGGACAGACGTGAAATCGTATATCTGTAGATACACTGTGTCAGAGTTTTTTATTTAGTGCAGCAGTTCATGATAAAATCATCAGTATGTAAGTTGTAGTTTCTGGTTGTTTATTCTGTTTTTTAGAGGCCTGGAAGGCTGTTATCCTGGTAACTTTGGTTCAGGTAAGATGTACGAGCTGCAGTAGTGCAGCAGTTATGAGTGGTATCAGTCCCCTCCTTTAACCATCAGTTTAAACCAGGGTGCTACATAAAAAATACCAAAATCAGCTTCCACAGCTGATAATAAAACTTCCGGACTCCAGGTCTCTGCCTCCCTCCTCCTCTTCATCTACCTTAAACCTTTTCCAGACTCTTCAATGTCACAACCCCCAATGATGCCGCTCCGTGCCAGCAGCCGCGAGCCACCGTGACTGGAGGGGTTCGTCGTGTGTTGTATGAGTTAATACCCTCACGGTATTCTGCTTTAGCGCTGAGTTCAGGGGTCTGTAAAGAGAGAGAGAGGTATTGTTTGTCATCTCCTACCTTGTCCTGAAACTTTAGACACGTCTGGGACGTCAGCTTCAAGGAGAAAAAATAAAAACAACAAGGTTTTGGGAAGCCATTCCCAGCCTGAAAACCTCTTCCAAATCCATTTACTTCAATCCTTTATTTCTCCTTTTTCTTAACAGTAAGTGGTTTAACATGCTTTCTTCCTCACACTAATTTTATTGCTCTTTCTTTCCTCTTTTTCCCTCCATCTCCTTCTTGTGCGTTTCTTTTAATTAAATGTTGCCAGCTCATGTGTAATTCCTAAAACCCGAGGCTTATATAGCGAGCGCAGTAAGTTAAATCGTGTGGACTAATGTTTGGACCAATCCATAAGCGACTTGGAATGACCAGCTTCACGGTAAACATCTATTGGGTTCAATCGTCTTTTTTTTTTTTTTATCCTTCCTCACCTCTACCTTAAACGCAAGCAAGAAAAGAGGGATAGAGGTTTAGACGTCAGAGAGGAAACGGCCAAAACATTATTCCAATATGTTTTTATTGCTGCGATTATTAGATTTCATAAAATAAATCCATTTAAACCGAGTTTACCGCTTGTTTTCTCAGCCTGTTTCAGGACCCAGAGCTGTCTCAAACATTAACCTCTAATCACCAAATCTTTTTCGCATCTGTGTGTGTGTGTGTGTGTGTGTGTTTCTGACGTTTGTGTGTGTATATGTTCATAGGCGTCTGCTACAATAGAGCTATACATGGTATGAATTCCTCCACAGCTTGGCTCAGTTTCCACTTAACATTAAAACTATTTCCCTGACTTCAGCGTAGGCCTAGTCTACTCTAATCTGATGACCTACTCTGTATACATGTGTGTGTGTGTGTGTGTGTGTGTGTGTGTGTGACAGGAGTGTATTAACATGTATTTTCCACATGCAAGTGTGTTGAGGTTTGGTTTCCATCATGCTTTCATTTTTAATTAGGCGTCCAAATTATGTTTTTTTCTGTCTTTATGTCCATGTGTGTTGCTTTGACTTGATGTCAGGAGGACTTTTTACTAGTTTAATAGTTTTAATCTCTCAGTAGGATCACATTAAAGCTAGAATCATTTCATGAAATTAAATACTGTTTTTGATTTTACTGAAAGAATAGCTCCATTATTTTTTAACCTGAGCCTTGTTTTTTGACACTGACAGGCTCAGATTGTTATTATAAGTGTCTGACAACATTATGGAGAGGATTCCTACAGAGACAGAGCTTTTTATTAAAGAGTAAGATCCTCTTTGTTTAACCAGAAACATCAATACCAGATTCCATTGAAAAAATGAGGAATTTTAGCAAGCAGAACACAGGAGCTACTGCAATACCACTCCCTCTATCTGTTAGTTTGTTTGTGTTATTGTGTGTCTTTCAGTGGTGGAAGAAGTATTCAGATACTTTACTGAAGTAAAAGTACGACACAATAACACAAACAAACAAACAGGATCAAGGTAGCAGCTCCCATTTCCTACTCTGTAAAATTCCTGTTTTTGTCAGTGGAGTCTGGTATGTGTGAATTTTGTCTCACTCCGCCGCAGTGTGTGCATGTGTTGTTGGTCTGAAGGTGTGTCAAACATTTCACGTATGCAGCAAGTTACATTACATTACATTACATTACAAGGACCATTGTGGCTTTGAAACCTCCTACTGCGACTGTTATGACTCTAACACATGTGACTGACACACACATACACACACACACACACACACAAAGGATGTTTCACATACCTCATTAATTTAAGGTTTTATGGTAAATGTAGACTGTAATCATGCAGCCATAATTGTGTGTGTGTGTGTCTGTGGTGTGTTTGTTACCGTTTATACTCTTAACTAAAGGTGACCACACACATACGCCCACGCACACACTCTGCTCTCCCGATGTTTTAAGAGTTCATGGTTTTGATCGAGCAGGCCGAGGCCTCTCACTGGTTGTTGGCAGGCGTCCAGCAGCCAATCACAGGCCTCTGCCAATTAAAGAGCCAAAGGTACAGGGAGCAGAACTTCATTTTTATTATTTTTTTACATGGCTTTTACAGGCTGGTCTGTGTGTGTCTCCTGTGTTAAAAGGTGTGTATGTGTGCAGAGGTTGTCTGTCTATATACAACTGAAGTGTGCGTCCGTGTATAGATAGATTTGTGTGCAGGTTTGTGTGTCTTTCCTGGACTAAACTGCATTTACGCGATAAGATAACAACACTGCTTGCCAACCCTAGTTGAAGAGTGTGTGTGTGTGTGTGTGTGTGTGTGTTGTGGCCTTCGTTACAATTTCATGAGTTGATTTAGTGCTACCCCCCTGGTGGTGTGTGTTTTTAAAGATTAGCTGACTAATAAAAGGGTTTCTGGTGTGTATTTTTAGTCTCTGTGTGTATTGTGTGTCTAGACTTCCAAACCTCCACCTCAGGCGTATTAGAACTAATCAGTCAAACCTTAAATTCAGTTCCACAATAAAATCTTCTTTTTATCCTTTTCTTTGTCTCTGCTCTTCTTAAATCTACATGTAGGGGACTCTTTAAACTGGCAGCAGATGGTTAATTAGGCGTTTACCCATCGCTGCAGAGACCTTAACAATGGCAGTGATATGTTTCTCAATGGAACTGCGGTATTTAATCTTAAAAACACAAAAGGAAAAATACAGGAAAAACAGTTATTTCACTGATTGAATGAATGAAAATGTATGTTTAAATATGCTAATGGACATTATCTAATTACATCTGTGTGCTAATTTGCCAGAACAGAAATCTGAACTTTGGATAAAACCAGGTTCAAAATTCTTCTTTTACAAGCCGGATTTTGGATGTCTCTCTTTTTATCACGTCTATAAATCAGAAATTAAAGCCATAAAATATATATTTTTACCATGTTTTTGGGAATAAACATATATATATATATATAATTGTTGTCATCTTTCTGGGGAAGGTCTTAGGCGCCCACTTCTTTCAGTGTTTCAGATGATGAAGTTTCCACTATGAGAGCTGCGCCCAGGGCGCATCTTTCTCTGGCTGCCATGTCTCACCCTCAGTGAGCAGTTATTCCCTGCTGCCTTTGTTTTCTTCCAGTAATATTACACCAATGAAAGAAATTGCAGGTGTGATCAGATGTGAAGCGGGTGCTGATGTTTCTGGATGGTGAACTGTGCCAGAAACTGGGCCGTTCAAATCTTTCAGTTTTTATATTTGCATTTACACCTCATCCTTCGCCCAGTTGTTGATAGCGGTCCTGACCACAGTTTCTTTGCTTATTTTTAACTTTTCATGTTGAGTTGAATACAACAAACAAATTTGCTCTTCTTTTTTTGCTGTCGGGGAGGTTGCCCGGTTGTTTCCTGATGGCAAATATGAATAATCATGTCGGCGTATGCATACTGCGATTATAGCATTGTAAACACATCTGCTGTTAACAGCTATTCGATGTCGGCGTATATCAAAGGCTTAACTGGTTACTGTCTGTAATCAGCTTCGGTGAAACAGTCTAAAATCAGACTGTAGGCTGTTCAGGGTTGTGGCCACACACTGTGTTAGTTCACTGATGATAAATCTTCTTTTCTTTCCTGTATTTTTCTTGCCTTATATGTTTCTTGTCCATGAAATGAAGGAGGAATGAATCACATGTAAGAATTATAAGAACGATATAGATAACTACCTAAAATCACATTAAAATTTTGACCTTTTTAATGACAAAAAACCACACTAAACCTACTACACACACACACACAGACACACACTCCCACTGACTGCTAAAGACCATTTGTAGAAAAAGGGAGGAAAGAATAAATAAATGTTTTCAGTAGCTGGAAACTTATCAAGTCCTTAGTCGGAGGGCTACGCAAACATACACACAGCAGTCTAGACCCCCTCTCTCTCTCTCTCTCTCTCTCTCTCTCTCACACACACACACACACACACACAGTGAGTCTTGCTCCAGTACCAACACAAATAACAGGAGCAGAAAAAAAAATCATCTTGATAGCACAGACTGACAAGGCCACGGTCCTCCCTTTTATCACAATAAATCATAGCAAAAAGTTGGAAAGTGTGTGTGTGTGTGTGTGTGTGTGTGTGTGTGTGTGTGTGTTCGTGGGCAGCTGTCTAAGCGCTGCGTTTGTTTTCCATCCCACTTATAAAGGTCAGAGCCCTCGAGAGTCATTATATCACCCCTGATATCGATGCCTATGAGCCGAGAATATTACACTGTGTGTGTGTCTGAGCCATGTGTTTTTACTAATATAATTTGTCTGAAAAGTACAGTGCGTTATTCTAGTGAAAGCTTGTGTGTGTATGTGTGTGTGTTTTTGTATTTTTCCGAGTTCGTTTTATGTGCGATTACACAAGAGTCTCTGCACAAAGTAAATGTTGTTTGTATTAATTAGGACACACACGCACAGCTGTCACGTTACTGAGAATTGAGTTATTCAGTTATTCAAGGTACATTTAGTATTTCTAATTTAATCAGTGTCTGTGAATAGGCCTCTGAATCCAAACCATAAGTAAGAGCAGGGTTGTTTCATATTTCAACAGGTTTGCTGTTTTAGGTCTTATGTTTGATTTAGTTTTTCTTTTCTTATGGTTTTGTTAACATGAACCTTTTATTCCAGTTTAAAACCAAATCAGGTAAAACTAATTTGTCACAGATCCAAAGAGAAATACAGGAAGAAACCAAGAATGATAAAGAACTGAAGAGAAAACATATCAAATCCCCCATTTGTATTTATTATTATTGTGCACTAATCATGACTACTTCCTTATTTCTCATGCTTCTACACCTGTGTTTACAAGGTGCGATCGAAAAGTTCTGAGACTTCCTATAACAAGCAAAACACAATAGAGAGAGTGATGCAGGGAGGATGTATTTTTGTAGTTCAACCTGAAGTTAGCATCGCTGGTTTCCTCCACAAAAAAACAATGGGATTTTTTAGTTGGGTTTTAGTGTGCAGAAAATAGCTCCATGAGCAACCAGTTTAGTCTCATTTAGACACTCGTTAGAAACCACCTTTTTAAGACAAGTAAAAGCTTCAAACATCAGAGGTGGGGATTTACTGACCCGATTTTATGTTGGAGAATAAAACCTGAAAATGTCTTGAGCTTGTGTTAAAACCAGACCTTAACTGAACATTTAACCACCTATTATTTCTAGGGACTTCAGACTTCAGACCTATGTTACGACCATATCTGAACCCATCTTACAATCGTCAAGCACTGTGACTTGCATTGAATCTCCTTCAGCGAACTTCATTTTTGAGGAAGGAAAAGTAGTAGAGAGCCAAAATCCAGCAGTAAAACCGTTGGGTAGAAAATATTACATTAGTGCGACCAAAAAAGTTTTGGCGTTTGTCATGATGGAGCACCGGTCACCATCTCTCAAACCGTTCAAGTTGTTTTGCACCAAATGTCCCTCCGTCAGATGCCTCAGGAAGCGATGCAGTAGACCTCAGCATTGAAAGTCTGACCTGGCAGGCCAATTCCCAGAGCACAACCTGCGAATATCGAAGAAAACAACAAACCTGTTCTTGGTCGCCCTCCTGGTCTGACGGACCTTCTGCTGCTGCTCTTCCACCACAAAGACTGATGTTTGGTCTCTGGAGTGCAAGTCGTAGACCCAATTTTCTTCACTGTTTTTAGCCAACTGAAAAAAACAGATCCATGTTTTATTTTTCAAGACAAAACCTTTACACTTATTTTTGAAAACAAAAACAACATAGGTACCTGTATCATTGGTTCAGTACAGTTGAAATCTGCCTGAGTGACAGACTTTGGTCATTACCACCAGTCACAGAGAGATGCTCAGGATCACAGATCACATTAGCTGGATCAAACTCTGACTCTCAGATGCAGGCGCTGCCTCTAACAGCCAGGTGAAACTGCTCCTCCAGGCGATGTAAATGTAGGAGCAGGGTTTTCATTATATTTTTAAAAGTCGCCCTGTTATGTTTTACAGCCGGGTTTTCTGATATAGCCTACTCTACTGTGGTGAATGGGAGCCATATGGAAAACATGTACTGCCTGAGTCACACACAGACAGGTATTGTACTGTAAGGATGGAGAGAGAGAGAGAAAGGAGGGTGAAAAAGAAAGGAGGGAAAAGAAATAAGGAGGATGAAAATGGGTGTAGAGGAATAGGGCAAGAGGAAGAGAAAAGAAAAGTGGGTAGAGAAGGAAAAATGAAAACGAAAAGAGAAAAAACAGCAAAGAGAGAGAGAGGATAACAAATAAGGGCAAAAAAGAAGAAGAAAGGAAGAAGAAGAAGAAAGAGGAAGAAAGAAAAGAGAGGAAAGAAATTATGAGACAGAAGTAGAGACAGAGTGATTATATAGAATGATGAGAATGAAGAGTGATGATAGAGAGGAGAAGAGAGAGGTAAAGAGGGAGGGAAATAAGAGGAGGTAGGAAGGAAAGGAGGTATGAGGAAAGATGAGTAGATGAAACAGAGGAACATAAAAAGAGTCTCAGTCTTTTTCGATGAGCATTTTACTAGCTAATAGTGATGAGAGTTTTTAATAAATTCACTTACTTCGTCTTCTTACATAAACAAAAACAAACGAAAGAACAACTGATAACAGGAAGTCAATGGTTTGTTAATTTGCAGAACCATTATTAGGGCTACAACCAAAGCGTTATTACCATTATCTAGCTATTTGTTTTCCAATTAATTGATAAATTGTTTATGTATAAAATAGTGAAAAATTGTGCCCATCACAATTTCATAGTCTCAAGATGAGATCAGTTTGCTTATTTCTGAGAAAATCTTCATGTTTTAGGATCTGGAACCAGAAAATGTTCAAATCATTATTAATGACTCCCACCATTAATAAAACAGTTGTTGATTAATTCTTCTGAGAATGGAAAAACCTGACATTAAACAAACGTTACAAAACTGCAAATAGAGGAAAAACAGTCAGAAGAAGAGCATCAAAGCAACAATGAATAAACGAATGCAGCAATGCGGACCAGCAGGAAAAAACTACATCACAAATTCAGAGCTGCAGCTGCACCTGTTGAAGTTGAGGGCTGACGACCCGCCCAGCTGCCTGTTCCCCGTCATGTCTCCTCTCACAGATGATGGGTGATGCATTTCTCTCATTCTCAGCCGCACGTGAGTTGCATTTTTAAGTCTTCTTCATCCCTCGTTTTTGGAAAACGACCAGAACTTGATTTGAATGCAGGATCAAGCTTACAAAGAGAGGACAATGGCAGCAGCAAGTTGAAACTACGCTAGCCAGAAGGGTTTGGTGAAGTTGTATTAGCTGTGAGACACATGAATGAGACCACGAATAAATTAAAACGCACTACGTGGAAAAGTGAAAGAAGGAAGAAACTGCTTTAGAAAATGGAAAGGAGAGAAGAAGGAGTGGTGAAGAGCCGAGGTCGAGCCTGTGGCGCGTTTGTTTCCAGGAAAGACGCAAGAGACGTTGAACCATTACTCCAACAGAGGCTCACGGGCGCATTGGACGACACAAACTTTCTACAATAACCCCTGAAGACAATAACGGGAACACATACACCATGTTTTATGCAGTGACGCACAGTGACACAGCTACAGATCACATATACATAATCGCACACCGACGCATGCATGTATAACATTTCCCACCACACACACAAACACACTCATGATTGGTACTTGCTGGAAACATGCTATAGCCCCGAGTGAGCTGCTAACGAGGTTTGACACACACACGCACTTTGTAGCCTTCATGCATTATGCCTTTGATCCAGTAATGCTAGCAGACTGGCGCTCCACTTAGTGGTCATTAACTGTCAATCTCAAAGGGAGTAGAAAAGTTTGTCCTGACAGAACTGGATCAAAGCTCAGCAGAGGGGAAAAGAGAGTTCTTTGCTGTTCTTTCACACAAGAAATCCTTCACCTAAGGTGTGAACCATCTTTAGGGTGTATGTGTTTGTGTTTCATTGTATACATTTGATCCAGTTAGTTTTGGTTTGACGTTGCAAACGTTGTTGAGTTGCCCCATGTTTGACACTGATAGGTTCATAGATAGATGAGCTTCTGACATTAAAAGCGTTGTCAATTCCAACTCATCCCTCTCCAAAAATACCTT